>JAVUPR010000239.1:1597500-2797500 GCA_036785695.1 Gentiana straminea | reverse complement strand
CCTTAGACGCTGCCAAAAGAGTGCCTCATTGTTAGCTCTAATGATTCAACCTCTAGAATACCCATAACCCTCTGAGATACCGCATGGAGGACTTGCCCCTCCCACTCTCATAACAAGACTCCTATCGTTGATCTATCTGCTGCATCCATATAGATTTTTGTAACTCCAGATAGGGGTGTTGTCCATATCGATGGCCAAGATGGCGTTGCTGATCGAGCGAGTAAACTAGGGATTGCAATTTCGATTCAACCCGGTGGATATCCACCCGACCCTACCCGTTAGGGTAGGGTATTTTTAAAGGTAGGGTAGGGTATGAGTTTTATTTTTCAAAACCCGCCAAGGGTAGGGTACCCGTCATAATACCCACCTGACCCATCATATACTAAATTGTTTATAATGTATTATGTATTAAAATTAATAGTCTAGAAGAAAAAAAAAACGTCACGCTTATTTAAAAAGGAAAAAAGAACAAGTCACATTGTCACTAATAAAAATAAACTAAGTAAATATTAATTAAATTAATAATCATGCATCGATCATTGGTAGTATTCTACAAATATTGGAAGTTATTGTTGTGACTTTTCTTCCGAATTGGCTAATACTTATTGCATTTACCGGCAACCTTGTATTCCATCGTAGCAACAAAAATGTTAGAAAATTAGAATTGTTCTTATATCTTGTTTTTTGGTTGATTTCTCTAATTAGTTCTTCAACTATAATACATTTTTTTGGTTTTATAGCTATGTTTTTTTAATATTTTTTTTCTTGTTAAGCTTTATGTGTTGTTACATTAGTGATAACTTCTACGTCTCTTACCTACCCGATGCATATCGTATGTTGACTATTCTTGAAGATGAAAATAGTGATATACATGAAGTTGATGGTTAAATAGAGTGTTCTCTCTTTTTTTTTTTTTTTTTTTTTTTGCTAGAACGGATATATAATAGATTGAATAATAAGTGTTTGATTTAATGTTGGTTTTAAAAAAATTATGTTTTGACATGATATTGATCTAATATCTGTTTTTTTTTTTTTTTTTTTTTTTGTGACTACTTTTTATTATTAATATTAACATGCTTGAGTCATATATTTATTTCAATGGTAGCCAACTTAGTTGGACAATTATTTTTACATTAAAAATTATCACTTGGAGTTGTCGATCGACCTATGTCATTTATTTCGATTTGCGTGTTGGCTTTCTTTATTATATGGAGTTGTGATACTTAATTGAGAATAAAATTAGATATCCATGGATATCCACATACCTGTGGATATCCGTATGAGGAGGGTATGAGTTTGAAGTTTTCTACCCGCATGGGTAATGGGTAGGGTATGGGTAAAGAAATTTTTTGATGGGTAGTGTATGGATATAGCCTAACCCGTACCCACCCGTATCCATTGTCATCCCTAGAGTAAACCCCGCATAGATTCCACGTAATCAATCACTTCAGTAGCAACATTAGAAATTAAGCCTCCTATGTTAACCCCTCTACATAAAAAAATCCCCTAATAAATTTATATATGAAGATTCAAATATCACATTTTTCTTTTACACTTAATCACAAAATTCAAACTACCAACAGTGTATCGATCTAGTGATTAACACCAGGTCATAATTTGATCCTGACCAGAGTTCAGATCCCGTTTGAGGCAAAAATGGTTGCACGTGGTGATCTCTTGTTTACTTAAAAATAAAAAAAAATAGTACTCATTACGTCGGTCTAACGGTTAACTAGGCTATACCCTAACAAAAGGACCTGTGTTCGAAATCAAACCTAGGAGGCTAGGACATAATTAGTGTATAAGTTAAAAAATTTCGTAAAAAAAAAAAAAAAAAAAAAAAAAAAAAAACAAGATTCAAAGTCTCCTCAATAACAAATTTAAAAAAAAAAACTATTTTATGGAAAAAAAAATACAGAATGGTCAAAGATAAAATAAAATAAAAAAATTTAAAATAAAAAAAAAAAAATCCAGAAAGGTCTGAATCAGGTGAGAAATGAAAGAAATTTCGGGATTTTCTTTTTTTTTCTTTTTTTGCTTATGCTTTCAGTTCGATCCAATCTATCCATTTTTGGCTTATTGCAGGACCAATTCAGCTCCAGCTTCCCCTTCCCACACGCTTCATTTTTCTGCTGAAAAATCAGTACCTCTTGTTTGACTATCTGAACTAAAACAACTTCCGGGTCGGGTGAAAAGGGGCATAATCGGATTACAATTATCAATCTTTGGCCGTTTTGGTATTCTTTATTTACAATTTCTTGAGTTTTTTTTTTCCCCTTTAGATTATCTCAGCACAGCTTAGCAATTTAGATAAAAATGGAACATTTCTAGCATTCTTGAATTTGAGCTGCTATTTTTCTCTGAAATTGTAATCTTGCTCCCAATTAGTACTAATAACCAAAACAGTTGCAACATTCGACAAATGTGATTATGCAGATGCTTATCCTGAATATGATATTTGATTCAATTGTGATAAGTGATCGGCATACAGTCAATTCTTGAGGTGAGAATCAACTGTGGAAATCGGAAAAGCCGATTGCCAGTGTGTTTATTGTGATTATTGACCGGGGTGAAAGTTGATTCTAGAGCCGAGACTTAAACTGTGAAAAAGTCATTGCCAGCGTGTTTAGTGTGGTGCCATTTACAACATTTGGTTGTCTATATACCTGATTGATTATCTGTGTGTGTAGTGTAGACATGTGTTGGCTAGTTTTTCTTCAAAATACTGACATCGCTATGCATTTCCTATTATAGTTTGCATTGCAGCATCACCGATTTAGGCGATCGGGATGCATGGTGACGGTGTGACGCTTGAGCATTCAAATCTCGTGCTCTTGATTGGTAATGCAATCCATTGATGATACAATCAGGAATGCCAGAAGCTTGAAGTTATCAAGAACATTTTTTGCGGACATGGCTACGACAGATCCTACTGTTCCACAACCTTTAGATGATGACAGTGTTTCGTTTTCTGCTGAAGATGTAGTGCAGTATCCGTTGCCCGGTTATGGGGCACCAACTTTACTTAGTTTCAGCCCCGACGATAATGTGGTGACATATTTGTTTAGTCCTGATCAAACTCTCAATAGGAAGGTGTTCATGTTTGATCTCAATAATGGGAAGCAAGATTTGCTTTTTAGCCCTCCAGATGGTGGGCTTGATGAGAATAATCTTTCTGCAGAAGAGAAATTAAGGAGAGAGAGGTCCAGAGAACGCGGTTTGGGGGTCACGCGATACGAGTGGGTCAAAACAAACTCGAAAAAGAAGACGATTATGGTGCCTTTACCTATTGGGGTGTGTTTCTGTATTCTCTGTTATGCTTTAGTCTTTGTATTATCATGATCCAGTTAGAGTAATGGTACTGTCACAACCACCCCGACACAACGAATGCCTCAACATGAGGTGACAGTGGGACCTCTGATAATGTAAAGGGGTCCCATTTCCATGTCACGAGTGGGGTCCACTGACACACCAAATTGTGGCATTCCTTGTGTTGGAGTGGTTGTGGCAGTAGCACTACTCTTCATTTAGACCATTGTCCTAAAACTTGCTAAGCTGTATATATCTGATGCTACTCATTTTTAGGTCCTAGTTTTCGTATGTATGTTGAAGTAGACATAAACATATAAAGGTCTCAATTACCCTTCTTTTTAACAATTTAAGCTTTTAATTGAGTTGATATTTCATCAGTATCCAGTTAAATAGGTAGCCAGAGGAGCTTTCATCATTTTCATTAACAGTAGGATGCTTGTTAGATTATGGAATCATGATCCCGTTGGTGTGTTTTATTAGTTAGTTGTATTAGTCTTTTATCCCTTTTTTCTGTCCTTTGTTTAGCCCTAATATCTACATAAATTAGTGGCTATCTTTCTCCCTTTTTGGCTAAGTAATAAACAGAAACACTGGTCCAACTTACCGTTGGAACAGTGTTTTCTGCTTTATTAAATATAGCCGTTGGACTCCTATTTCTATAAATAGAAGTGTGGGGTGCCTTTATCTTGTAATGAGCTTTTTATTCTAATAAAATAAGAATACTTTCTCATTGCTTTGTTCTTACATGGTATCGGAGCTTTAGATTTTTTTCTGGGAATTTCTTCTTCGAAAATTCAAATTTCTTTCTGATCAATGGCTGGTTCCACTGCAACTAGTGCAGCCACGACCGACTCTTCTATCACTGAAAATCCTATAAACTCTGGTGAGCTTCAAAACATTCATGCTGCTTACAAGCTGAATGGGAAAAATTATCTGAAATGGTCACAGTTTGTCAGAACCTTCTTGAAAGGTAGAGGCAAACTGAGCCATCTTTTGGGGACTGGTCCAGCAAGGGATGATCCCAGGTTTGATAGCTGGGATGAAAAGGACTCGATGGTAATGTCATGGCTCTGGAATTCTATGACTCCAGAAATCAGTGATCCCTACATGTTCCTTGGAACAGCTAAAGAGATCTGGGAGACTGCAAAACAGTCATACTCCAAGGTGAATGATGCTGCTCAAATTTATGAAATAAGAGCAAAAATTCAAAGCACCAAACAAGGTAACAAGTCCATCACTGAATATTCCAATCTTCTTCAAGGTATGTGGCAAGAACTTGATCACTATCAGTGTATTCAAATGAAAGATAAAGATGATGCTGCCACCTTAAGAAGGATGATGGAAAAAGATAGGATTTTTTCCTTTCTCACTGGTTTAAACCAAGATTTTGATCCTGTAAGGGTCCAAATTCTTGGAAAAGATGATCTTCCTAATCTGAATGAGACTATTGCTATTGTCAGAGCAGAGGAGAGTAGGAGGGTGTCATGATTGACACTCCCTCCATTGATGGCTCTGCTCGATAGGCTGCCGAAAAAATCAAGGATACCCTAAGATCAATGAATCAAAGGGATATCCGTAAAAGAAGTTTTTCTCTCAAAAGGAAAATGTAAAACGACGGGGATAACTTTGTATTGTACACACTTGCAAGAAAAATAGGCATACCAAAGAGTTTTGTTTGGAAATTGCATGGGAGACCGGGGACAAAAAGGAGCCCTTGGTTCACTCAAAAACACCGGTGAAGATCGACAAAGCAATGATCAAGGGATGGATCAGGTCTCTATGAATCAAAACCCTACTCTTGGACAATCTGAGATAGAGAAATTGAGGAAGTTCCTGGATACCTTGGAAAACCCCTCATCATCTATGGTGTTTTCGTGTATGGCCTCCTTAAATCTCTTAAGTCGGTATTTGTTGCTAGAGATTGGGTGGTTGATTCAGGAGCCACTGATCATATGACTCATGATCTTGCTTTGTTCTCTAATTATGTGCCCTGTACTACTGAAAGGAGCATTACTGTAGCTAATGGCTCCTCAATCAGAGTTGCAGGCATTGGAAATGTTGTTCTAAATAATGATCTAACTTTAAAAGAAGTCCTGCATGTTCCTAATCTTTCTGCTAGTCTTATATCCATCGGAAAGTTAACTAGAGACTCTAAATGCTATGCTCTTTTCTCTACTAACTTCGTGTGGTGCGGGACTTAGAAAGCATGAGGAAGATTGGACTTGCTAGTGGCTAAGGAAGGTCTATATATTTTGAAGATCGAAGACAATGACAAGCCTAATTGTCAAAAGTCATCTTTTTTGTCTAAAGCTAGTTATGATAGAATTATGTTATATCATAGAAGGCTTGGCCACCCTCCCTTTCAGATTCTTTTACATTTGTTTCCTACTTTATGTAAGGGTTTAAATTCTGAAGGTTTCAAATGTAATGAATGTGAATTTGCTAAACACAAAAGAGTTTCTTATCCTATCTCATCTAGCATTTCTAATGATCCTTTTAATCTTGTTCATAGTGATATTTGGGGACCTTCCACTAACCCTAATATTAATGGTGCTCACTGGTTTGTCACTTTTATTGATGACTGCACCAGGACTACTTGGGTATATTTGATGAAACATAAATCTGACCTGGCTCAAATCTTTCCTGTTTTCTATAACATGATTTTGACTCAATTTAATGTTAAAATCAAGAAAATAAGGACAGATAATGCTAGGGATTACTTTAATAAGTTCCTAAATCCTTACTTGGAGGAGAGGGGAATCATCCATGAATCTTCTTGTGTTCATACACCCCAACAGAATGGGGTGGCTGAGAGGAAAAACAGGCACCTCATGGATACTACCAGGGCTCTTCTTTTTCAAATGAATATGCCCAAAAATTACTTGGGGAGAGGGAGTCTTGATCGCTTGCTCATCTTATAAACGGTATCGCTTAGTAAGATTCTGGAAAAAAGGAGTCCTATTGAAACTCTTACGGCATTATTTCCAGATTTTCTAAAAACTGAAGGGGTTCACCCTAAGGTCTTTGGATGTGAGGCCTTTGTTCATGTTCACCAACCTAACAGGGGAAAGTTAGATCCCAGATCTGTTAGATGTGTTTTTATTGGATACTCTAACACACAGAAAGGGTACAAATGCTATCATCCTCCTACAAGGAGGGTGATTATATCAAAGGATGTTACTTTCTATGAAATGCATCCCTACTTTGCAGGGAAATCTCTCATTCAGGGGGAGAAAATCATAACAGACTATGATCAGGATATGTGGCCCTCTCAGAGTGACCTTGATACATCAGGTACTCATGAGGAAAATCACAATCCTATGATTAATCATAGCCAGGATCCTTCTCCTCCTGGACAGGAGGTAAATGTGCCCACTATGGAACAAGTACAGGAGGTTCCTGTTGTTGAAAAGCAAAGGGAAAAAACTCCAATAATCTATACCAGAAAAAACTGGACAAGATTAAAGGATGTAATCCCTATTGAAGCACCCATAACAAGTATAAGTGATCAAAATATCACCAGTCCTGATGAAGATACTGAATCTAACAATTCTGAGGAGCATTCTTCCTCTGATAAAGAGGACCCTACTATTGTTATGTCAGTACCAAAAGAAAATAGTGGTTCCTCTCTTGAGGAACCTCCTATTGCTCTAAGAAAGCCCACTCGGGCCATCTTACTAAACATCCTATGAAAAACTTTCTATCTTATGATAAGATGTCTACAAATCAAAGGAGGTTCATGAAGAATCTCCTTGATGGATCTACTCCTAAAAGGTTCTCGAAGCCTTAGAGAATGAAACATGGGTTAAAGCTATGAAAGAAGAAATGAATGCTCTTGAAAAGAATGGAACTTGGGATTTAGTCACCCTCCCAAAAAATGCTAAGATCAGGGATGTAGATGGGTGTTTACCATCAAGTATAGATCGATGGATCTATTGAAAGGCACAAAGCAAGACTTGTTGCCAAGGGTTACTCTCAGACCTATGGCATAGATTACTTTGAAACTTTTGCACCTGTTGCAAAGATGAACACTGTCAAAGTTTTACTGTCCCTAGCAGTTAACTTTGACTGGGATTTACATCAATATGATGTAAAGAATGCCTTTTTACAGGGAGACCTAGAGGAGACCATCTTTATGGATGTTCCTCCTGGATTCCAAAATGAAAATGGTAAAGTGTGCAAGCTAAAGAAGGCTTTATATGGCCTTAAACAATCACCTAGGGCATGGTTTGGAAGATTTGCTAAGGCCATGATGAGCCTAGGGTATAAACAGAGCCAGGGAGACCATACTCTGTTCATAAAACATAATACATCTGGAAAGGTCTCTATCCTCCTAGTGTATGTTGATGATATCATCATCACTGGGAATGATATTGACAGCAACCAGAACCTAAAAAAATTCCTATGTACTGAGTTTGATATTAAGGAATTGGGAAGACTCAAGTACTTCCTAGGAATTGAAGTTATGTATTCTAATATGGGAATATTCATTTCCCAACAGAAATACATCCTTGATCTTCTGAAAGATAGTGGAAAACTGGGTTGTAAGCCTATGACCACCCCTATTGAACAAAATCATGGTTTAAGTCTTGCACCTGAGGATGAATCTGGATAAATCCACCTATCAAAGATTGGTGGGTAGACTCATATATCTCTCCCATACTAGACCGATATATCCTTTGTCCGTTAACATTGTGAGCGGTATATGCAAAATCCTAAAAGATGCCACCGTAATGCGGCGAAAGGATTGTGGAATATCTAAAGACTTGTCCAGGGGCGAGGGGAATCCTTTTTAAGAAAAGTGATCACAAAAGACGGAGGCCTTTATCGACTCGGATTATGCAGTCGTATTGATGACGGGAGATCTACATCCGGTCACCGCATAACTATCTTCTAAGCTAACTTCTTATTTTAATGGTTTGAGCTAATCTACAATATTTGGTCTGATTAGCATTTTTTTTCATCAATGGGCAGATATATTTTCAGGAAATTAACGGGGAACCGGAGCTTAAGGTTGCAAGTGTATCTTCATCACCAATAATTGATCCTCATTTGTCACCGGATGGCACGATGCTTGCGTATGTAAGAGATAACGAGCTCCATGTGCTAAACCTCTTGTTCAATGAATCCAAGCAGTTGACATATGGCGCAGATGGGAATAATACCGTAAGCACTATTTTCCCGTTCCTTGTACTAGGTACTCCGGAATTTGTTAAGATATCTGAACTTGAAGATGATCGCTTCGAATTTCATTTCTTTTCCAGGTTCATGCTGTTGCTGAATATATAGCTCAGGTTAGATCATTTTATATGTTAAGTAGCATCTTGGATTTTTTTTGAATCAATTAGACAATCTTGTAACACGTAAAGGTACATACGTACTTTTTTTTAGCATAATGTGAATAATTCTGAATTTCTGAACAAATCCAGGAGGAAATGGATCGGAAAAACGGTTACTGGTGGTCACTAGACAGCAAGTTTTTGGCATTCACACATGTCGATTCATCCGGGCTTCCTCTTTTCCGGATAATGCACCAAGGTAAAGATTCTGTTGGCCCGGATTCACAGGAAGATCATGCCTACCCGTTCACAGGAGGACCAAACGTAAAAGTACGCCTAGGTGTGGTTCCTGCCAGTGGAGGTCCCGTAACATGGATGGATCTTCTTTGCGGACAGAATGATCAAGAAGACAATGATGAAGAATATTTAGCACGAATAAATTGGATGCATGGAAACGTTCTGACTGCTCAGGTTCTCGATAGATCGCATTCTAAGCTCAAGATCTTGAAGTTTGATATCGAAACAGGACAAAGGAGGGTACTTTGGGAAGAACAAAATGAAACATGGATCAACTTACATGATTGTTTTACCCCGCTGGACAAAGGGCTCAATGTATCATTATCTCATGGGGGTTTTATCTGGGCTAGTGAACGAACAGGATTTAAACACCTTTATCTGTTCAACTCTGACGGAGTCTGTTTAGGACCTATAACTCAAGGTGATTGGATGGTCGAGCAAGTTGCCGGGGTAAATGAATCCGCCGGTCTCGTCTACTTCACCGGAACTTTAGACAGCCCTTTAGAGTCTCATCTATATTGTGCTAAGTTATTCCCAGGTCCATCCTCTCCATCCCAATCCCCTGTAAGATTAACTCAAGGACAAGGGAAACACGTCATTGTCCTTGATCATAAACTGCAACGATTCGTAGATATTCACGACTCGTTAGATTCACCTCCGAAAATATCACTGTGCTCGTTACACGATGGAAGCTTGGTCATTCCTATATATGAACAATCCCCTGACATACCAAGAGTCAAAAAGCTCGCGCTTGAGCCTCCAAAGATGGTACAGATACAAGCAAAAGACGGGACTAACTTATACGGGGCTTTATACATGCCCGATGCCACGAGATATGGACCCCCGCCTTATAATACTATGATTCAAGTGTATGGCGGTCCAAGCATACAGCTTGTCAGCAATTCATGGGCAAACACAGTTGATATGAGAGCTCATTATCTTAAAAGTAAAGGCATCTTAGTTTGGAAGGTGACTTTACATCAGTTTTTTTACTTTATTATTATTTTTAACAGATTCTCTGTCTCTATGTTACAGACTCAAACATTGTTTTTCTCTATTTTACATAACCTCTGTCCAAACTAAAATGATGCATATAACATGAATAGATGTTTTGTTTTTATGCACTATAAGTAGTGCATCTGGGTGGGGATTTTGCTGCGGATTTTTTTGATGGATCTGTTTTACGTTATCTACTGCAAGTGATCTTATACCGTCATTCATTCTTTCTTTCTTTACTTTGCGCAGATGGATAATAGAGGGACAGCCCGTCGTGGACTAAAGTTTGAAGGTGCCCTAAAACATAACTCGGGTGGAATCGACGCTGAGGATCAGCTAGGCGGAGCAGAATGGCTGGTTGAAAACGGTCTAGCAAAGCCCGGACACATGGGTATATACGGATGGAGCTACGGCGGTTACCTGTCAGCTATGTGTTTAGCCAGATTCCCAGAAATATTTGCATGTGCAGTTGCTGGTGCTCCTGTCACATCTTGGGATGGGTATGATACTTTCTACACCGAAAAATACATGGGTTTGCCGTCGGATAATCCAGCTGGATATGTACGTGGCGCAGTGATGTCACATGTGGAGAAGATGAAGGGAAAGTTGTTGATTGTTCATGGCATGATAGACGAGAATGTGCATTTTAGGCATACAGCAAGGCTTGTGAATGCATTAGTAGCAGCTGGTAAGGCTTATGAGCTGTTGGTGTTTCCCGATGAACGCCATATGCCACGTAGGCTTCGTGACCGTATTTATATGGAAGAGAGGATTTGGGACTTCATAGAAAGGAATCTTTGAATTGGGATTCTCTACTGTTGAAAATGGCCCTACAGACAATGTCTTAAAAAAAAAAAAAGAAGCCACGCGTGTGTCAGGTCTGGTGTTGTGATCGATCCCTCCCTCGCTCCCTAGCTCCCTCGAACGTATTCAACTTCAAAAAGCACGAGCGAGTGGAGTGTCATAACGTGTGTGTGTGTGTGTATCTCATTGGTTGTTGACTTGATTCTAAAACACACGTACAGAGTAGGTTAAGTGTGCTCGTGTTTTAATGAATGGTAAAAAGAGTTTCACAAAGAGCTATTGGGTAAGCAGTAAGCAGTAAGCAGTAAGCAGTAAGCAGTAAGCACACCACCACCTAAAAGGCTAAAACTTAGTGTATGTTAAAAGGTGAATTTTCTGTTCCCTCGCTCAAACCATTGTTCAATTCTTCATTTTAATTTTCATAAACCATTTTCATGCATACAACTATTGTCTGTCTTACATACACTATTACTTACAAGTATTTATTCCTATTGAAGAATACAGTTGGACAAATTTAAATATATTATATTAGTCAATAGTTTTCAGGTGATGTGGTGGATACATCACTTTATATTGACAACTCATCATAAGGAATATAAGATCGATCATGGAATGTGATTTGTATTCAACCACAACCAGGTGGGGCCTGGGTGGTAAGCCATCCTATCCCACAACTCAAACATCGATCCCAATCATAACGTCACCACTGACACAGGCCATCATCCAATTATCCAACATATATATATATATATATGCTTTAAATATATTTCCTCAAAACAAAAACAAAAAAACATATATCTATCTATCTAAATGGATGCAAATATATATACAAATCATGTAAATATTTTTTTTTGAAAGGTAAATGGAAGAATATTTAAATCCTGAATTTAAATAAATAAACTGTAGCTTGCGGTCCAAGTGTTAAAGCTTTAAGTATGGTCCCACTCTCCCATTTCGCTCGCAGCAGTGAAAACAACTAATTCAATTCAAAGCTCTTCCTCATTAATAAAAAATTCATCCAAAAAAAAACCCCTCTTTGTTTTCACCGATGCGAAAGAGACGTTATGGATTTTTCTCTCCATTTTTTTCCCCTAATATTTTGATTGATGATTGATATCCAGCTCTTGTGATCTCCTTCCTTTTCATTTGCTCACCTTGTAAGAAATTCGTTTACTTTTGATTTTACCCCTATCTCGATTTCTTATTTTATTCCGGCAGTAATTTTCGCAATATTCTTAGTTGTTTTCTTGCGTATATTTCTTCTACAGGATCAAATTACAAGACAAAATAGTACACCTGTTGTTTAAGCAGCAAGATTTCAGCTTCTGTTGCAAGAAATAGTCTTTGCCTACTTTTATTGGTCACACATTTTCTTCCCCTCTGCAGTCTGCACTGCTCTTGAGTTTTCGGATGTAGCCAGTCGATTTTTATAGGCGATTCATGACTGATTGCCTCTATTCATGATTTTGTTGATTGATTGGATTTTCGAGTGTTAAGGATAAGCAGGAAAAAAACAATTAGGGTTAATTGGAGGAAGTGGAGGTACGGATCGATGTCGAATGCTAGTGTTGTTCTTACCCCTGTCAATGATGATAATTGGAGCTTACCTACTCGGTTTTGGGGTTATAATGATCTACTATGGTCAAAGGATTCAATTCTCATCTTTTTGACTGTTGGTGGTTCTGTTATACCGATGCGAGTTTTGGAGTCTGATTCGATCGCGTCTGTGAAGCTTAGAATCCAAACATGTAAAGGTTTCGTTGTCAAGAAACAGAAGCTTGTGTTTCATGGGAAAGAGTTGGCTCGGAATAATTCGCGTGTTAAGGATTATGGTGTCTCTGATGGGAATGTGTTGCATTTGGTTGTGAGACTCTCGGATCTTCAAGCGATTATCGTAAGGACAGTGTGTGGGAAAGAATTCGAGTTCCGTGTTCAGAGGAAGAGGGATATTAGTTATGTGAAGAAGCAAATTGCTAAAAGGGGAGAGCTGGAAGGTTTTCTTGATCTTAAGGATCAAGAGTTGGTGTGTGATGGTGAGGAGCTCGAAGATCAGAGGCTCGTAGATGATATCTGTACAAGTAATGAGGCCGTGATTCATTTAATAGTTCGTAGGTCGGTTAGAGTTCGAGCTGAGCCCGTTGAGAAGGATTTTGAAGTCTCAATTGTTGCTTCAGAGGTAGATGAGAAAGAGTCACTGATTCAAAAACTTAAGGTTGCTGCTATAACGCCGTTGGGGAAAAGTTTTGCTTTAGAACCACTTGTTGATGAATGTTTGTTGTCGCCAGTGATGAAGGAACTACTTTATACCACATATAGAGGACTAGAGAAGGGTAATAAACCGGTCATGTCATCAGAAGGAGCAGGAGGCGCGTATTTTATGCAAGATTCATCTGGCTTAAAGTATGTCTCTGTATTTAAGCCTACTGATGAGGAGCCCATGGCTGTTAACAACCCCAGAGGGCTACCCTTAACGATCAACGGTGAAGGGTTGAAGAAAGGCACACGAGTGGGTGAAGGGGCACTTAGGGAAATTGCTGCATACATCTTGGATCATCCTAGGTGTGGTCAGCGTTCACTTTTGAACGACGAGAAAGGTTTCGCTGGTGTTCCACCGACTTTAATGGTGAAATGCCAACATAACGCGTTTAACTTTTCAGAAAATACCGGGAACTCGTCTAAGAAGATCAAAGTAGGCTCGCTGCAGATGTTCATGGAGAATTGTGGAAGCTGTGAGGACATGGGACCCCGCCTCTTCCCCGTGGATGAGGTTCATAAGATTTCTGTCTTAGACATAAGGTTAGCTAACGCAGACAGGCATGCTGGCAACATTTTGGTTTACAGAGATGTTGATACCGGTCTACTCAAGCTTATTCCGATTGACCATGGTTACTGCTTGCCTGAAAATGTAAGTATTCGGTATTTCACCTTGCCTTTTTATACTTTTTGATGTCCCAAATTTCTGCGTATGTTGTTAATCTTGAGAGTTGAAGGTTGAATATGCTGAGTGTTTGTTTATAATTTGTATCGTGCTTTTGTAGAAACATAGCTGTAACTCTTGGATGCTATCCGAGCTTGTTCACTTTCTTATTTTTGTTGGAATTTGGTCTTTATTTTCTCAGTTTGAAGACTGCACCTTTGATTGGCTGTATTGGCCTCAAGCTCGCGAACATTATTCTCCAGAGACGAATGCATACATACAGTCACTTGACGCTGATAAAGATATAGAACTTGTGAAATCTTATGGATGGAAACTTGCAAAGAAATGTGCGAGAGTCTTGCACATTTCCACCATGCTTTTGAAAAAAGGTGCCAGAAGAGGCCTTGCCCCTTTTGAAATCGGCAGCATCATGTGTCGTGAAACATTGAAGAAAGTGTCTGTCATTGAACAAATTGTTGGAGAAGCTGAAGAAGCTGTGCTGCCAGGAACAAGCGAAGCAGCACTCCTTGAAACTGTTTCAGCTGTCATGGATCGTTATCTTGATGGACTGTCCATTAAACAGACCTGTAAATAAACTGTGGTTGGCTTGCATACGTGGGCATAGCACGAGTGTGTGTGTGGGTTTATGGTGCGTGTTCTTGAAGTGTGTGTGTGTGTGTTTGTTTGTTACCTTGATGGATTGACAATCAAGCAAACTTGTAGATAAACTGTTGCTTGCATGCGTGGTTGTTGCACAAGGGTGAAGACGCGAGTTTGAATGGCTACCAGGTTGGGTTTATGGTGTTGTTGAAGTGTGTTTTAAAGATAGAACTTTTGTTCCACTTTGCTTGCTGCTAAGCCTGCTATATATATAGTAGTATATGCATGGATTAAGCAAGCTGGTTTGGTTGGTCCCTGTGCCTTTTGTAATCCATTGGAATGAAATTAATAATATTGTGCAGTTTTCTTTTTAACCTGCAAACCTTGTCTTTTTTCGAGTATGTGTTTAGAGTATCTGTGATACATACCGTAAAACAATACTAGTAAATCCCTATAGTAGAGAGATTCAAATCATTCATATACTAATATACTAATCTGCATCAGATTCTCTCTTATTTCTGCATGCATGTGTACACACAAAATAATAAATATAAATCCTCTCTCTCTCTCTCTCTCTCTATATATACATATATATATTTTTGAATCTGTAAAATAGAGAAACCGAACATTTCCATGTGTAACGAATTTGAAATTCTTACATTATCTTTAAACCTTCCACAACCGTCTTGAATCTCATGTACACATGAGATCAGATTCAGAGGTAAATTAATTGCTGTAGCCATAGCCATAGCCATAGCCATAGCCATATATTAATTTAATTACTAGCACACATTCTAGTAGAAAGAATCAAAATGGTGAGGAACATGAAGAATACCAAAACGTTTTTTCTACTATATGTTTATGACAATTTATATCTACTCCAGCCCGGCTCGTTTCAGATAAAATGCTTCATGTGGAAAGACCTGCCATGAAAGCCACACCAGTGGAAGGTAGCCAAGATGATCCATAGATGAACTGAGCTACAGTGAACTTGTTCGCCTCAACAGACGAGTTCATTACATGGTAACCGGGCCATTTAACCCTTTGGCTCAAGCCCGCACCAGGCCCGTAATTCATATACTCACCATAGTAAAGTGTATCAAGTGCAAAGGTTGTATTCCACTCTAACCACCCTCTTGGATGAACAATATCTCCCAAGTAGGACATCATGTACACCGTTCGTGAATACAACTTCCATGGACGGCCCAGATACGTTTCGAAACTACCTTTCGACGCTTCAAGATCAGACGTAGCAACGATCCTACAGGCGTGGATCGAAATGCCCGTGTTTTGATTAGGGTCTTTTCTGTTTTGTGCCGTGATAGTGTTTTTCTGCATGGCCATTGGTTTTCGAGGATACATAGTACAGTTCTGAAACACAACTGCCGCATTACCAAATATGAAGTCAACCGTGCCATACACGTCACATTCCCGAAAAAATTGACGTTGGGAATGGACGTAGAGCGTGTCTTGATATCCGATAATGCCGCACCGGTAGATCACCGCATGATCGGCTCCTACGCGTAGAGCTACGGCTTGGTGCTTTTCTGGTCCTGCCCAATTCTCAAAGGTTATGTCCCTTGCTATGAATCCTGCTCCACTTGTAGCTGCGTATATAGTATATACACACATGACACATCATTATTTATTCAGATAAGTATTATCATTTCTCTAATTTATAAATAAAGGTTTGATAGGTTTTCATGTATCATATAGCCTTAAATTTGATTTGAGAGTTTATTAAGGTGTAGTAGACGACTGTGTAGTACTGTACCATTTACCTAGTAGGGGTCCATGTTATGGCACAGTGTCCTACTAGAAAGAAAGAAAAAAAAACCCAAAAAAACTTAAAAGTACCCCACCCTACAAGGCTACAATAATGGTGAAGCCTTTTTCAATTATATCCCCCACACAAAAATGAAAATAATAAAAACTTAAGGCTATCATCATTTTTTAAGCAAAGAAATGGAAAATGATGACAAATTGAGCATTCAAGGACCAAAAAGACTAGAGCACTACACTTGTTTTTTTCTTTTTCAACAAAAAGACAAAATTCTTTTGTATGGAGGGCCATAGTCGATAGTTGTAGTTAACCACTTCCACTGCAATTTGAAACAATATTTCAAAGAATTATCACATAATACTAGGTTATAATACGGTTTCCCAAAAATCAAATCGAATTGAAGTCATACACTTGAAGTCGGTTCGATTAATAATTATTTTCACTTTGGTTTCGGTCTGTTATACATACAAGTTCGGTTATGGTTTCATATTAACCGTTACCAAATTTTATATAAAACCGACCTTTTTCTCGAACCGTAAATAATCGAATAGAAGATAGTAACTAATGTTTTATAAACAAACATGGCAACCAAATTTTCATAAATGTTTATAGCTGAACTATATATTACCCGAACGAACCATTTGTAATAGAATAGAGAATATTGTTTTATTTCGGTTTACAGCCAATCGACCGAACTGAGCAAACCGTATTTTACCTTAATAAAACGGTTTGGTTTTGATTACTGATTTTGAATAACAGAGACCTTTGGTTCGGTTTAAACTACGGCCAATAAACGTACCAACAGACCTACGGAAGGCATACAAGTTAATTACTTACATGTATTGTATGAATTTTTTTATTGGAACCTAATTATTATTATTATTATTATTTATATTTATTGTTTTGGAATTTGAAAATGCAAGTTTGAAAGGAGGATGATGTCCAACTTTTTAGTGGACAAGAAAAGAGTAGTTATTAGAAATCCATACAACTTTCTTAACTTATTATTCTTTCCCAAAAGTGGTACGATCTATTGTATCATCATCCACCCATCCCTCATCACCTTTTATCTTTATACCATGATCTCATGTGTCTAGTTTTTCACTTCAATTTTGTTGATGCTCATAAGGATCCCAAATTTAGCCAGAAATTGAAGTTAGGATTAGCTACGTACTTTATTCCCACTACTCACTCCATAGGAATTTTAAATTTTAAAAAAATAAAATAAAATGTGAATAGAAATTAATCTTTGTCATGCATAAAGATGGAAAAAGGTGAGGGGATTTTGGTGAGCAAGCCAAGAACCAAAAGGGAAAAAGAGAGATTGAAATGAAAAGCTTTTTGCAGTTTGCTTAAGAGGACATACAATAGCTCTATTTTTCACGGTATAAAGAGGTACTTTTTCAGCTTTTTCACATTGGGTGAAAATTAAGTACTACAATAACTCAAAAAGTCACTTTGAAAATCGCTCCGACGGGGAAGTGGACGTGAATCTGCTCACCTCCCCATTCACGCTCTCATCTTCTCTTTCTTCACCTTTTTCTCTTTCTTCACCTTTATCAGCAAAATTTCTTCACCTGTATATATAATTTGAAGCTTTTCTTCCGCCTCCAACAAATTTCCCCCGATCTCCAAATTTTTTCTCCTTTTCTATCCGCCCTTTCTTACCCTGTTGGGCCTGATCTAGATTTCCCCAAAATTATCTATGGGTTCTTGTTAGCATTACCCAAACAAAAAGCTGAGTTAATTTTTTCCTTCCTTCATGATTACTCCTGGTAAGATGAAGAATTTCTTGGCGATACCAATAAAGTAGATCGAAAAGAAGAGAATGTGGAGAGAGCATTTGTTGTCAAAACATGGGATGTTGCCAAGAACAATTTATGATTCTTTCTAATTTCTATCCTTCTGATTAGTTATCTTCAAAAGATTTGAATTTTACTTGGGTGGAAAAATTGGATTTTTTTTACTGAGAAAAGAGTTGTTAAAATGGGTGTAAAAATCTTTTTAATGAGTTGTTGTTGAATATATATATATATTTTTTTTATTTGTTTCGGTAGTAAATGTAAATGTTGGTTTTTGTTATTGTAAAACACAATGTGGTTTGGATTGGGATTGTGCTCCATGTAGGACAATAATAATATTTTTTAATGTAAAAAGACAATGGGAAGGAAAATGCTATTGTATGTGCTCTAACTAGCAAGTTGAAAAGGAGCATCAAAATTTTGCTTTTCAAAGAAAAGAAAAAAAAAAGAGGAGTATGAAAACAATAGCTGGTGCTGGGTATATGGAACAAGTAAGAAAAAAGAGTGAGGATTATAAAGTTAGACAACGTAAGTTAATTTGGAGAGTTGGAATCTAGGCTAGGCTAAAGTCAAAAAGATTCCACGTTTCATACATAATATTTTACTTCATGCATGTTCACACAAAAGTGACCTATACATGTACATATGCATATATATATATATATATAAAGAGAAGAGAAAAGGGTGGTTTCCAGAAATCTGAAGTCATCATATGTATCATTCAAACTTTTAATTTCGTAATCATTAACTATGCATTGTGTAGTTGTAGCTGTAGTCCGTCAAAATTATAATTAAAATAAGAAGCATGCAAATGTTCCGACAATCTCAATCCCAATCCCAATCCCAATCCCAAAGAAAGAATAATTAATTTTTCACTCACAAAAACTATAATCCTCTCTGTATGACTCTGTATCCATCCATCAACCGCGTAAACTAAATAAACATGGATTCAAGCTGTTATATATATATGGGCCACATCACATTGATGTCCACCATATAAATTAACGGGAAATTTCCAAAAAATATGCTTCATAAACATTTGTATGATATGCTTCAAAAATATGCAATATGTTTGAACAATCTTCAATTCGCAGTAAGGCAGGATCTAGATGATCATCTGCCTGCACGCATCAAAGATCACCGTTGACACCGTCATGGCAGACACGACGCGCTCGTAGACCACTTTCAAAATAACTACATTCGGAAAATATGTCTGAAAAACATTTCGTTGCGTATTCACTACCGAATTGCTTTACAGGCATATTTTTCAAATGTTATCTTTTGAGACATACCACACAAATATTATGCATGCCCCATGCCGTACTCTGCCGACAGACATATATATAGCATATTACTTCTTCAAATTCAACGCAACATAGAAATTTTTAATATTATTGTACAAAATCAAAGTGATATGTTTTCTTTTTTTTTTTTCTTTTCTGTTTTTGTAAGAAGACAATATTTATAAGTGGTAGATAGAAGAATAGAAATTATTACCGAAAGATGCAGTATGAAATGTTGTAACGTTGTCCATCACGCTTTTCCCGCCTGCAATTACCGTCTTGCCCTTCCCGTCACCTATGAACATCAAGTTCGTCTTCTTCCTTCCCACTTTTAGATTTTCCTCCACATATCTACAAATGTAAATATTCCAATATAACTCATTTCTCCGTCACTTTTTATTTTAATATTTTTTTTTATAGCAAACACTTGAAAAAAAAATTAATTTATATACAGAATCTTTCAGATATTTCCCGAGTGCTCTAAAACATGCACAATGCACAAAAAGCTATGACTATTACATTATAAAAACGAAGCTTATCAAAATACATGAAAAGTAATATGACTTTCCCTTTTATATAGTATATTAGTAGCACTTAAATACATGCATGTAAAGAGAAGAACAACAACACCATTGTGACAAAATTACCCCGATAATTATGCATCAGCCAAACAAAAGTCAAGAATAAAATCAAGGCTACAGCACTACTTTAAAAACGACTTCATTAATCAAAGAAAATATGATGTTGATAACATGCATTCATTGACTTGATTAAAAAAAATATACTATTGTAAAATTGTTACCAAGTCATATTTGATGAATGATAAGAAAAGTGTATCGTATTACACGTCAGCATCATTCAATTACAAAGAAATACTCCCTCCGTTCCACAATAACCGAGTCAGTTGTTAAAATATTTTGTTCCATTTTATGTGAGACAATTCAATTTTCAATGCAACATTTATTCTGTTTTTACTTGATTTACCATTATTTATTACACTAGAAGATATAAAAAGAATGTTATATTAATTATATTCAAGGACATTCTACTCATTTCATTGTAAAAGTTGAAGCATTAACTCACATCCTTAATATCTGCCTCAGATAAATTGGAACGGAGGGAGTACTATTAGCAGTTGTGCAGGTAACCACTAATTAAGAATTCACGATATTGATTATGACTTATGTCCAAATATCATTTAGTATGTTTATTATAATTTATAATATAAGTTTTTTTTGTGTAATTTGTTGCTAGTTATATATTTATGGTATGAATATTAATGAAATAACAGAGGGCGAAGAGGTCTTTACCCGGAAAAAAGGCAATCGAAAAGAAGAAGGAA
This sequence comes from Gentiana straminea, assembly GCA_036785695.1. NCBI lineage: Eukaryota > Viridiplantae > Streptophyta > Magnoliopsida > Gentianales > Gentianaceae > Gentiana > Gentiana straminea. The sequence goes on along the minus strand of JAVUPR010000239.1, from coordinate 2,777,085 downwards.
ATCCACAAACTAAAAATATTCACGTGAACTTACTTTCCAGCCTTGACGTATATGATGATTCGCCGGCCACTGTGATCCGGCGCCTTCTTTATCGCCTCCTCAATAGTTTTCACCGTTCCGCTACCGTCTTGAGACACAATTATATCAGCTTGAATGGAAGTCACCGCCGTATCCACCAGCCTCCGGTCCCGCCTGGATAACCATTTCGGAAAACGTTCGTGTTCATGACGTTCTCCGGCCAACAGTCTCCGTCGCCGATTCCCAATCGGTATACCTGAGAAGTCATCATTGCCGTTTGCGCTTGAGTAAATTGCTAAACAATTGCTCATCAATTCCGATAAGTCTTTCAGCTTCGCTGTCATCGTATCTCCTACACTGCCGCCGTCAACCTCCGAAAATCCTTCCGTACACGTGTCATGATTCGTCAGAGCAGCGCTCAGCCACGTCAGCACGTCCTGAGTCTTGGCGAACGTCGTGGAGGACGACGAAGAAGCTCCTCCGGCACCGACGGAAACAGTTGTAAGTGATTGAGCGAGAAGGTCGACGGAATCCGCTAATAGCTCGAGACAGTCGTCGTAAGCGGCGCGTGCACTCATATCCATCGGAACATTGCTAATATCAGAAACATCATAATAAGCTCTTCCTAATCGCTGAAGCGTCATATTAACGGTAATGTGGACGAGATCCTTATCCGACGCCGTGAGCGCACCCGGAAAATTGACTAACGAGTCAACACAAAGGCTTGGAAATCGTGTTCTGCTGCAAGTATTTGATATCGCCGCCGACGGCTTGTGGTGGAGACTTGCTTCACCACTAGCTTTGTTTCGAAGAACAACTACTAGAGTAGCTGAAACAGCTGAAGCAACTAAGAGTATGACGCCGAGAATGATTAGGCATTTAACTTTGGAATTTTTTTGGTGGTTGGATAAATTAGCATCATCGGGAGGGAGTATTTGCCGGCGGGAAGAGCCTCCTTGTTCGGAAGGTAGCCGGCCGTACACCATTATGAATTGGAATGAATAATAAGTAGAATCACAAATTTACAAGAATACGACGGCGAAACTGTGGAGGAACACGGTGGTTCAGCTACATTTAGGTGACAGGAAGTGGTGAGAATTTGTGTGTTTGGTGGTGGTGGTTTTACTACGATATTTGGACGGCGAAGGGAGTGTTGTTTATTTTAAAAGTTAAACTAGTTTTTATAGGTATAGCATCACATGTATGGATTAGGATTAGTGTAGTGTGCACTTGTTGTTGGTGTAAAAGTTGGACGAGTGTACATTTGAAAGATGGAACAAAAAAAAGAGTCTTTTGGTATAAAAAAAAACTGTTATGAAATAATATCATTGATGGATTATCTATTATTCTGATTGATTTAAGTAGATTTGTGATTAATTCAGATTATTGTGTTCACATCAGTTGTGTCTACTATAAATACCCCTTATATCATCGGAATAATACACTCTTCTATAATTGTATTTCCTCTCGTTTTTCCTCCATTATCTTCTTAGTTTTATAACACGTTATCAAGACGAGTCTCTAACCACGTCTCAAATCATCAAAATTGTTTTGATGAAGTTTGGCAACCTTCGCAAAAACAAAAAAAAAAACCTACAAGAATCACCATTCATAGATTGCGGAAGAATTTCAAGTCGATCAATTAATATATTTTATATCTACACATCTCGATACGTGTAAACATTAAGGTAAAAATTTGATTTATTTAAATTATTTATCGTGATCAATTCTATTATTTTATAGATATATGTAATATTGATGCTAGTGGTATTGACATCATCAAATCATTATGGATCAAGTCAATACCACGTAAGCAAAAGATATGAGTAATTACTCATCGGTGATATGAAGCCTTGATGGTATATTCCTTAGACAAAAGAGTTTGTCTTTTGTGCAAATTGAAAAATGAGGTATGATCACATGAAGTTGATCAATGTTTGAAACGAAAGATATAATGGATCGAAATCCATATGAAAATAGAAAGGCTCGTAAAAGTGAATATAAAATTCACATAAATGGGCATGTCAAAAACCGATGAAAGTGAATATTAAATTCACATAGATGAATTTCGTACGTGCCAAAAAAAAAAAAAAAAAAAATTGGTGAAGGTGAATTTGAAATTCACAGAGAAAAAACGACAAACACGTCATTCATATAAATAAAAATTAGGACCCGATGTCCATAGTAGAAAACGTATTTCCACGAGTGATACGAAATTCGAGAGATAAGAAATCTACGAATATATCATGGGATTTCATGATCACGGTTGAGAAAATAATTAAATCATTTTCATCATGATGATATGCTATCAAGAAGAATATCAATCAAAGTAATTTATGATGTATATGAAATTGATTATGATTTCGTATCATGAATGAAAAATAATAATCCACTTTGGATGTGGAATTATGAAAATAAATAATGAGTTCCGACCAAATTATAAGAGTTAATACTTTATAAAGAACGTGACTCAATTTATAAATATTTGAAATATTTGGTTATGGTCGTGGAGGAGGACATTATTGATACGATCTAACAAAATTGTTTTATATGATTAAAACAATAATCATGACAAGAAACAAAGTAATCTTTTAGAAGATTACGCCACATGTATCGGAGTTAGTGGCGATTTACGAAATTGTTTATACGATGCATTTAAACTTAAGCATCGTTTATTAATAAATAAATTGTTTCTTGTCTTGGGTTTATTTTGATACGGCTAAAGTATTTTGTGATATATATAGTAGCTTTGGAATTTTTTTTTATCGATTGTGTATAATTGATACGTGTGACTAGTTTTCTTCAAAAGAAAAAGGAAAATAATTGTATCATCATGTATTTTTGGTAAGTAAATCTTGTTATTTGACCACAATAATAATATATGATTCTCAATCATTTGGATTAATCAACATGTATATTACTTTTGCAATCATATTCATATTAATTAAAGTCATTTTAAATAGTTAAAATTAAATAGATTATATTTTACATGATTGTGTACGTAGTTGTGTTAATCACTTACATGGTGCGCGTATATGATCTTTATATTGATACGACGTGAGAATGTTTTATACGTTTTATAATTTATCAATATATTTTTCACTATAAAGTTGATATGATATGAACACATGATATTTCCATATCATTTAGTTAATTGGATTGATATTAAACATAACTTTACAATATTTGCATGATCATTGCGGTAATTAATGCATTCGTTGTATTTTTGGCAACTACATTTGCAATAATTTCAATAAACAAAATCATATTTGTTAATTTAATGAAAAGATTTTATTGACAATAAAAATAGTGATCATCATTAATGTGATTATCTATACACATGTTTATTACAACGAAAAAAATATTCAACCTGCGGTTTTTTTTTAAAAATGAATACCATGTATATAGTGCTCTTTGATTGTAAGGCGCATTCGCTCTATATTGTTATTATATTCAAAATTTGTTGTCTAGTTGTGATAAGAATGAATATGACAACATATTATAGTCTTTATTGGTGAGTGAAATTATTCATAATGATTGATTCATGAATTGTAATACTTTGGATAATTGTCACTCGGATCCACTAGCATTTACAATATCAATTTAATTTGCTTGAATTGATACATAATGTAATTTTCTATTTAAAATAATTAATCATTGTAATTCATTTATATTATGTGACAATTGTTATATTTTGAAAAATTAATTGCTCATTTCGTTCTAAGGAAGAAATGGAGTCGGAGCATGAGAGCAATTAAATTGCCTCATCGATAGTGCGACACGCACATTATATTGAGAAACAAGTTCTCAAAAGTATTAATGAGAGATGCATATGGTAATGCAACATGCAAGTGCTATATTGAAACAAAATTGTTTGAAATAAAGCACTATGCTCTCTCAAGTCTCGATTTTTTTGAGTAATATGGGTGTTATATCGAGATCGAAATATTTGCTTTATATACTATTTCCCGATGGAATGTGTATAAATAATGTGTTTGAAAATAATGAGATATGTCCATTCCACGAAGAGAATGTGAGCGATACTACATGCATCATTTAAAACAATGATATATGTATCATATTACATGTGATGCATCACAATCATTCTGTGAAATGAATGCGACAAAATTAAGTATTTAAGATGCATATAGTGATTCGAATATTGTGGTTATAAACATTCTTTATGTGAGAATCCACTTAGAATTGGGATGGTGATTCAAGAAAATTGGTATAACTCGATACATTGTATTCATAATTGTGAGAACGGATATAATATCTCTATATGAGACAAAATTTCTCCACAAATCGAAAAAGATAAAAGAAGTTTGTTGATACCCGCATAAGAGGATCTCACATTAAAATGTTGAATCCGTCACGGGTTATTTCAAATTTTTGACATATCAATTATGAGAAAATGTTGTCCGAGAATGAGGGAGGAAAACCCAATATGAATTATATCTCGTGACAAACTTCGACATAAATGAACTATGAGTTCACATATCATTCATTGATATCAAACCCATGAAGGGTAGATTTTATGCACATTTTGCATATATCAAATATTTTCCGAGAAAGAGGGAGAAACGAACCAAAAGTTCGTTGTCTCATTCTAGTGATTTCTCTAAATATAACGTGAATTTTTTCGAACGATTCTTGAAGAATCTAAAATCACATAGTGATATAGTAAATCGCATGAAGCGAATAAAAGAGCATCAATGTATAGCTCGGTGCTACATGTTCGATGAAGATCGATTCTCGGCATTAGGGGGAGATAAAGAAAATCTCATGTTAGAATAAAAGAATGCCGAGAAATTTTAACAAGATAAACGATCTTCCACGTATCAGTTTAACTGAACTGCGAAAATAATCTTACTTGTAGTATTTAACAAGTAATATGCCAGATGCCTATATTGAAATTAAATGAGTGATTATTTATAAATGCACCAACAAGTATGATTAAAGATATTTCTCTACGCCGAAGCGTAGAAGACCGATCGGTGTTAAAGATAAAAAATCCGCGGAAGAATGATCAATTTATTATTGATATTCGATCACTCATGAAATCTCTTAAAGAGATTCGTCTTGTAGACGAAAACCCCAAAACAAAAAATTGCACGTGCGACGGATGATTAAATATTGGGGTTGCGGAACAACCAATCCATACATTGATAAGGAATTGGTTTATGCTAATATCAAATTAGCAATGAATTTTATGGGAGAAATTTATAATAAAATATAATAGTCGTCGACGACATATTTGCCTCTTTAATTGTTATTATTATATACGGATCCGGTACGAAGTCATCGACGCAGTGTCATAAACACTCGGACTAGGTAAAAATGAAATAAGCAATTGAGGTTGAGTTTGAATTGAAAATATTTGTTTGTTAATGATCAAATATATTCTCCCATTATAGATAATATAATGTTCCGCTAACTAATATATACGGCGGTAACTTTATGTCATGACGGTATATTTATGGGTCGTTGGACATTAATATTGATATGAAAATCCTTGGTGGATTTCAAAAATAAATTAATATGACAATCGCAACATGCAAATGGTTAAGGTCATTAACATTCATGTTGATGTAGTATGACCAGTTGAGAAGATTCCTATTGAGAAAGGAATATATGTAAGTAATGCATTGTTAATGTCATAAATTTAAAGGAATTACGATGCATGATAGTGAAAATATATGCATGCAAATTTCGATTATATTACTTCCCCCATTATTTAGGCGATTACGGTGTTAATTGTGTTGCATGTGTTGCACAAGTGAGTAGTGGGAATGACACTTATTAGCCCCTACATTTGACTATCCAATAAACTCTAAAAGAGAGTGATATGCAAAAGTACGCTCTAGTGACAATCTCGTAGATTTGTTCACTAAGATTATTTCTACATCGGTTTTGGATAATAAGTGTTTATAATAATGGAATGCGTACATTTGAAAGATAGTTGTCGTCGGGAAGAGCGACAACTTCAAAACTTTTGTGTGGATTTGGTCTTAAAACCAATGATTGTACTTTTTTCCCTTTAACCAAGTTTTTCCCAAAGGGTTTTCTTAGTTAAAGGTTTTTAATGAGGCGATCGGTGCAACACATAAAACGCATATGTCATGAACTATTTACCTTGTCTAGTTTTTTTCCCACTGGGTTTTTCTAACAAAGTTAATAGTACATGACATATACGTTATGCAACTACGATCGAGACAATCAATTCTACCATTTATTCATTGAGACATTGTCTAGATGAGAATGAAAATCATTTAACCGCACTATATGAAGACAATGCATCTTGCATATCTCAATTGAATTGGGCTATATTAATGGGGATAGAACAAAACATATTTCACCCAAGTTCTTCTTTACTCATGATTTGCAAAAGAATGAGGAGATTGATGTGCAACAGATCCGGTCAACCGATAATTATTTATCAAGACATTGTCGACTGCAACATTTGAAAGACCAGTGAAGAGCATTGGGAAGCAGCAATTGAAATATCTAAATTGACGCTTGGTTTAGGGGGAGTAAATCAAACAGATAAATATGTACTCTTTTTCCTTAACTAAGATTTTTTTTTCCCACTGGGTTTTCTCTTAGTAAGGTTTTAATGAGGGATATCATATACGTTGTATGTTTAAATAATAGATATCCAAGGGGAGTGTTATGAAATAATATCATTGATGGATTATCTATTATTCGATTGATTTAAGTAGATTTGTGATTAATTCAGATTATTGTGTTCACATTGTAATCTCTACTATAAATACCCCTTATATCATTGGAATAATACACAAGCAATTTTCCTTTCTTCTATAATTGTATTTCCTCTTGTTCTTCCTCCATTATCTTCTTAGTTTTATAACAAAAACCGGATTTTCATTAATTATTAGGCAAAAAATATGTACAATACACATCTCAAAAACACATATTCATACTTACACAACCCATAAAATACGATGTAACTATAGTAATTCTTAATTCTTCCAACCTATTTTCAATTCTCTAACCCTACGAACTACCTGAGGAATGAACACTTTCATTGGGGGGCGTTGTTCTTCCGTATGATGCACTCTCTGATTCCGTCAATACCAAGCGCCCATCATGATCTCACGAAAGGTGAACCTCCATTGCGTAATATTGTCTTCTCCGCGCATATCCTGGCTCAGACAGGTATCTATCCATTCCCGGTGGTCCATAATACCGAAAAAGTGGCAGTGGTATGTAGGAGCCACTACATTTTTCCAAGCTATATAAACCCATCCACAATCGCGAAAAGCGTGCAAAAGAGTCTCCGGGTGACTCTGGCAAGTCATACAAGTGTCATCGTCCAGAATGTGTCTGTGTGTAAGCATATCTGCCGTGGGCAAAGCCTCGCGACGGAAGAGCCATAACAGCATATTACCTCTTTGCGGCCTTTTAATCGCCCAAATCGCCCTCCACTTCTTCTCCTCATCCTTTGATCCTACCTCGGTCAATTGTGCAAAATATGCGCTTGAGACAGTAAATTTTTTCGAAGCCGTAGCAAGCCATTCAATCCCCCCATCCACCGTAACATTAAAAACCTCCCTCAAGCAATTCGCAGCTGTGCAAATATTCCTCCAAAGCAGGGAGCATGCCGATTTAGGCTTATCGAGGGGGCTTCCATACTTAGCTTGGAGCACCTGTACCCATAAGATATCTTTGTTCACCAAAATTTGTCATGCAACCTTGGCTAGGAGGGCGATATTCATATTACGTAACCGCCTAATTCCGAGTCCGCCCATGCTCTTCGGCAAACAAATATCCCGCCACGCTACATAATGCATTCCCGTCTACTTTTCGTCCCCTGCCCATAGTGTTGGACTTATTTTAAGTTTTAATGATGAGTTCCAGACTAGTTGTTATAGAGCAAAGGCAAAAAGATGTCTATATCAAATGTATAGGCTTATTAGAGTTTGATTTTTATATAAGTTTTATCAAACAAGCATTGTAACTAGATCAGCTGACTTTATTAGCAGACCCGTCTAGGTCAGTAAGGTTACTGAGTCAGTAGACTAGTTTAGGAACCTGCTGCAGACTGAAGGCTGAGGGTTCAAACTCAGTTATTGAAGGCTAAGGGATCAAACTTAGTATTTAAAGTCAAGGATATGGAATCAGAATTTAAGGAAGTCTGTGATGACCTAAACTGATTACATATATCTTGTGTATGATGAGAGTCAACTTTACTATGTTTTTGTGCATGTTTTAACCCCCGTTTACGACACTTTTGGCTTATATTGGGTAATTTTAGACCGTTTATAGGGCAAAATCGCATTGAGCACTCACTTTGAGGTGAACCGTCACATAAATGAAAATACTCACCATTTTACGGTATTTTGACCCTTTTCGAGCCCTATTTATCTTGTGAAGTTATGCTCGGTATGTATTTGAATGTTGTGATGCAGGACCTAGGTGAGTTATGAGCATGGAAGTTAAAGCACGAGGCTTAGAAAGACGAAACCGAAGCCCGGGAATGGAAGATCCAAGTTTGTGCCTGCTCAAGATCCAATTACCAAAAGGGTTGCTGAGGCAGTGAAGCCTACTGAGAATACTTCAAAGAGGCAAAATCAGAAGTCAAAAAGGACATCGGTATCTAACAAAAAGGGTAAGTCCAATGGTAGGACTGCTGGACCTTCTAGACCTGCTGATAGCAGACCTGCTACCAAGTCTGCTGGACCACAAAAAGGCAAAAATCATAAATATTCCAAGGATAAGAATCCTAAACCTAAAAATGTTAATCATTCTAGGGATACTTATCTCAGAGGGGAAAGGTAGACTGTTCCCTACTGATGATGATTGGAATATTCCTACCCCTACTGCTAGAAACAATAGACATAAACATAATGCTAGGGTAAAACCTCAGCAAAGGACTCAGCAGAGGACTTATACAAGACCTCAGCAGACTCCATATCACAGGGCTGCTCCTAACAGATAGCGAACCTATGGTTATGCCAATGCTTCTAATAATAGAAATCACTTCAAAAAGCATTATGTACCAAAAGGCCAGAAAGCATATGTGAATCCCACACAACCAAATGTTAGACCTTATGGAAGTGTAGAATACATGTATGAACAAAAGTATGATACTTTTCAAAGAAGACCTGTAGGAAATATTACTCAGCATACTGAGTTGAGTCTGCTGAGGTTTCAGCAGGGTGCTCAGCAGACTCTGCTGAGCCTCAGGATTTCGTACATAATATTTTGTACACCTTATTTAATTGTAAAAGACATATTAATTGTGATATTAATTGTGATTCATATAAACAATTAATATGTCAAACTCTAGTTTACTTTATGTCATAGACATAACTTTTACTTTTTACTTTTGCATGCTTGCCGCCCACATCTACATACTCAAGTGGCCGCCCAAGCTAGCTAGCTAGTCTCTATCTCAATTGTATCTATTTATACATCTCTTTACTCAATGAATAAAACTAAGTTGAAGTTTACTCTTGTGTTAACACATTCTCAAACTCTCTTCATGGTATCGGAGCCATTTGTGTTCTAACTTTTTCCGCCGCAAAACTCATATTTACGAAGAATGTCTTCCACATCCGACATTACTTCAACCTCGACGAGACTCTCAAGCCTCACTGACGGGAGTACGACAACTCCTCTTCTTATACAAACCATAGACTTGATGGTAACAACTATCCGTTATGGTCAAGGTCTATGAAAATGTACATTTCGGACAAAGTAAGATGGGATACTTGTCGGAACAAAACCTCGCACCTCTTTGAAACCGACCCCGTTTTGAAGCATGGGACACAACAAATAATCAACTCATGACCATCCTCACGAGGTCAATGACAAAAAAGATAAGTGAAAACTTTATGATGTATGATACGCCAAAGAAATGCGGGATAATGCCGGAGATCTTTACTCCAAGAAGGATAATACATCGAGGTATATGAACTAGAAGCTCGGATTCAAACTTGCGGGCAAGGGGATATGTACGTAACTCAATATTTCAATCAACTATCTAAGGCTTGGCAACACTTAGATATGTTAGAAACTCACTCTTGGAATGATGTCAAGGATGCGCTCTTTATAAAGACATCATAGAAAAGAAGAGAGTATTCGGGTTCCTCACCGGATGAATCCTACTCTTGATGATGTTAGAGGAAGAATTCTTGCCACCAAACCTCTTCCAAATCTCAAATACATGTTTGCTTGAGGTCAAACATGAAGAAAGTAGGAGAAAAGTCATGCTTCGAAATCCCCTACGACAACCCTACCGAATGTGCCGCCTGGCCGACCGTCGGGAAGGCCGCCGAGGTTGCCGAGACATACAAGAACCTGCGAAAACGGAAAAGCGTTTCCGTGATCACTGCGCAAACGCACAAATCACACCAAGGACAACTGCCGAAGCTCCATGGCAAGCCTAACTCCTCAAAAACCTCAAAACCTATCGGGGAAAGTCAAGGCGGACACATCGGTGAGGAGGAGAATGACAACCGGATGAATGCTCGGTTCTTTGCATTCAAAGCCTTCTGAATCAACAAAAGGAAGGTAGTCACTCTACTTGATGTTGCTACTCATACTCATACGGGTAAATTCTACTCTTCCCTTAGCAATGAAACATGGATTGTTGATTCGGGGCATCCTCCCATATGACTCGGTAATAAAAACCTTATAACCAACTATATGCCTTGTCACCAAATTCATAACATTAAAGCTGGCGATGGATCTATCTCTCGTGCAAAAGGTGTTGGAAATGTTAAACTCACTAATAAGATATGCCTACGGATGTCCTATTTGTTCCAAACTTAGACTCGCAATCTTATATCCGTCGGTAGACTCACTAAAGATTTGAATTGGACTGTTGTTTTTAAGGAAAATCAAGTGCACATTCCAGGATCCTACTTCACGGGAAGTGATTGGGAAGGCTAAACCTTGCGCTTGGATTGTTTCGGTCAACCTGCCGAAGACGAAGGCGAAGACGAATCCGCTCGCCTCGGCGCTTTGCTCCCGACTTTAGACAATATCATGTTATGGCATTATAGATTAGGACATCCAAGTTTTGGTTACTTAAAATCTTTAACTCTGAATTGTTTAAAGGATGTAATCGAATGACCTTCAATGTGATATTTGTCAATTTGCTAAACTTACAAAATCTGTGTATGCTAAGTTACCTCATTTGCATTCCTCACCCTTCACCTTAATACACGGTGATGTGTGGGGACCCTCTAGGGTGAAAAGTATAACGGGGAAAAGGTGGTTCGTCACCTTTATTGATGATCATACCGGGAACACTTGGGTTTTTTTAATGAAAGACAAATCAAGTTGGCCCTATCTTTCAAGAATTTTATCATATGGTCTCCACTCAATTTGATACTAAGGTCAAGATCTTAAAGACTGATAATGCTCTAGAATACTATGAGTCTAATCTCGGTACCTTCTTGACGGATAGAGGAATTGTTCATATCGGTAGTTGTGTGGAAACACCTCGGCGAGAATGGGGTTGCTTTGAGAGAAAGAACGAGGCACTGCCGGAAATGGCCGGATCAATCATGTTCACCACACATGTTCCTAAATATATGTGGGGTGAAGCTATCTTGATCGCAACTTATTTACTCAACGGACTTCCCGGCGAGTGTTAGGTTTCAAAACTCCACTCCAAACCCTACGACCACACACTCCCGCCATCATCTTGTTTCCCGATTGCCTCCAAAGATCTTTGGTTGTACTTGTGTTTGTGTATATCCATGCTCAACACGAAGTAAACTTGATCCTAAAGCTCACAAGTGCATTTTCCTAGGTTATGCAAAGGACGAAAAAGGTTACAAATGTTATTCCCCTATGCGAAAAGAAATTTTACAATTCTATGGATGTAAAATTCTTTGAAAGGACCCCTTATTACAAAAACCTACGAGCCATTCAACGATGGAAACCCGATTGAAATTGACCTAAACCCCTTCCTCGGCAAACTCTTAACCCTCGGCAACCTGCGATCCTCGGCGGACTCAACTCGGTATCGACTCTCTACACCTAATACTCCTCAGCAACCTCATGAACAAGAGTCTACCGACCCGAGCCCGCGATCCCGAGCCTACGACACTCAGCAATCTACAGATCCTCAGCAGCCTGCTGACATTGATGATAGGCCTATTGCTCTTAGGAAGGGAAAGAGATCATGCACTGATCACTCTATTCATTCCTATTTATCTTATGATAAGTTATCTCCTGCCTTTGCCATGTTTTCACGGGACACGGACTCTCACTCTATTCCTAAAAATATTCGGGAGGCCCTTCAAAATGATAAATGGAAGGTCGCTTGTTAAAACGAGAGATGACGACAAGACTTCGGATAATCATACTTGGGATTTGACACCTCTCCCACGGGGCAAGAAGACGATCAATTGCGGATGGTTATTCACTATCAAATACAATGCGATGGCACTATTGACAAGTACAAAGCTAGATTGGTAGCCGGGGGATTCACTCAAACTTATGGCATTGACTATAAGGAAACTTTTGCACCGGTGGCAAAACTCAACACCGTCGGGGTTCGATCTCTCTAGTTGTCCAACTTGATAGGCCTCTTCACCAATTGGACATCAAAAATGCTTTTCTAAATGGGGACCTTACGAGGAGGTTTATATGAATGTACCTCCCGGTTTTGTCAATCCTCATACTCAAGGCAAGGTGTGCAAGCCGAGGAAATCTCTATATGGCTCGAAGCAATCACCAAGGGCATGGTTTGGAAAGTTAACAACGTGGTCAAAGCCGCTGGATATCACCAATGCAATTCGATCACACTATGTTCATCAAGACAACCAACCGAAGAGGTCTATTATTATTGTCTATGTGGATGATATCATCCTCACCGGAGATGACTCTACGAGATCCAACATTTGAAGACTCTGCCGGCAAAGGTGTTTCGGGTGAAAGACTTGGGTTTTCTCAAATATTTTCTTGGCATGGAAGTAGCAAGAAACAAAGGCAAAGGCATTTACGTCTCCCAAAGGAAATATGTCTTGGATCTCGCAAGAAGCGGCATCTTTGGGGTGCAAACCTCGCTATATCCCCCGTAGACCCCAGTCATACCCTGCTACATGGTGACATTGCTGTCAGGAAAGAACAATATCAAAGGCTTGTAGGGAAACTCATCTACCTCTCCCATACAAGACCTGATATTGCATATGGGGTCAGTCTGGTCAGTCAATTCATGCATTGCCCTACTGAGCAACATTGGGATGCAGTGAATAGGATACTGAGGTATTTAAAATCCACACCTGGCCAAGGCCCGCACTTCACAAAGTCTACGATAGATCAATCAAGGTCTACACCGATGCTTGATTGGGGTGGATGTCACATTGACGGGAGGTCTACCACGGCTATTGCTCATATATATGGGGGAACCTGGTTACTTGGAGGAGCAAGAAACAACCTACGTGTCAAGAAGCGATCTTGAAGGCGAACTAAGGGCACTTGTACTTGGCATTTGTGAAGCTCTATGGCTAAAAAGTACGGCGAACTTCGGCAACCGTATCGGCAACCTATCACAATCTGTTGTGATGATAATTCACCTTATGCATGGCGAAAGATCCAGTCCATCATGATAAAACCAAGCATGTGGACATTGACGGACACTTTCGAAGGAGAAGATTGATGCCAAGATTATTCAACTCCGGTATGTTCCCTCGGCGGATCGAATGCGATATTCTTACCAAGGCTATTCCACCTCTTATGTTCGGCGGACTAAGTAGCAAACTTGGTCGCATCAACATATACGGCCCGGTTGAGGGGGTGTAGGAAATATTACTCGGCATGCGAGTTGAGTCCGCGAGGTTTCGGCGGGGTGCTCGCGGACTCGCCGAGCCTCGGATTTCGTACATAATATTTTGTACACCTTATTTAATTGTAAAAGACATATTAATTGTGATATTAATTGTGATTCATATAAACAATTAATATGTCAAACTCTAGTTTACTTTATGTCATAGACATAACTTTTACTTTTTACTTTTGCATGCTTGCCGCCCACATCTACATACTCAAGTGGCCGCCCAAGCTAGCTAGCTAGTCTCTCTATCTCAATTGTATCTATTTATACATCTCTTTACTCAATGAATAAAACTAAGTTGAAGTTTACTCTTGTGTTAACACATTCTCAAACTCTCTTCAAGACCTTATGGAAATTTTCCAAGGGTCATGCTTACCACTGACCACTATGGACCAAAACAGTTTTGGGTACCTAAAATGCACTAACTTTGTTTTGTAGGGTGTCTGGTACTTTGACAGTGGATGTTCCGGACATATGACAAAGAATAAGCACTGTTTGACAAACTATGTGGCAAATGATGGTCCTAGAGTCAACTTTGGCAACAAGAATACACAAGATGTTATGGCACATTGGTGAGGAATGGATTAACTATCAGGAATGTTGCATTTGTGGAAGGACTGGACTACAACCTACTGAGCACTGGACAATTTTGTGACATGGGTTACAAGGTCACTTTTGACAAAGGCTCCTGCATTGTCATTAGTGAAAGAGGTGAACAAATTGTGTTGGCTGGAAGAAGACAACAAAACATGTATGTTGTGGATTGGTCTACTGCTGTTCCAGAGACATGCCTGATTGTGCATACTAAGTCTGAATTAAACTGGTTATGGCATAACAATTGCAAGAGCTCATAGTTCTTGTGTAAAATAGAGAGCATCCTATAGAGAGTTGGAGAGAGGGGAAAAAGACCGGTCTAGCAACCGGAGTTTTCCAATAGCAATCCATGATGGGATTCCGGCGGGTCGTTCGTGTGGACTAGCGGTAGAGGCCGAACACTTGGGCGGCTCTACGCAGGAACTACTCTCCTTAGACGGTCAAAGCGTCGATCTTATAGATTAACCAAGGTAACCACCGTCTACTACTTGTTTGTTTATTGCTTAAACGAAGTCGATCCTGGTTAAAAGGAAATAAAATTTTAAATTCCGCTGCGTTCCCGCGTAGATTTCAGCTACTGACCTTGCTGAGTTTGTTAACTCCAAAAGTTTTAAGTGTTAAGTTTATTCACCCCACCCCCCTCCCCCTCTAAACTTAACCAAAGCCTTTTCAAGGGACCAACACATAGAAAAGCACGTGCTACTTTTTCCACTTCCTCAATCACAGAATTAAGGATTCGGGCCGTTTGCATGAAATAGTACGAAACTGTCGTCAAGGCCGATTGGACAAGGATATATGACAAATGTGTAACATATATAATGTAAATAAGGTTAAAGGTTGTGAAGGACAGTTTAAATTAAAAATTGTTAAGAAGGACAGTTATGTGTGTTACTATATTTTTATACATGAGTTACTATATTTTGTCCTTATCAACCATTTTGTATCTTATAAACTAATATCATAATGCATTGAACAATGAATGAGTCCGTTATTATTTCCTATGATAGCGTCGAAATTTATTTATGTAATCATTCTGCGATGATTCTTACAATGCATTAAAAAGTCAATGATTTCATCAATTTTCGAACGTACCGTCGGAAAATTGACAACATCATAGTGATCTAGTTAGTTTTCTATTATTATACGATCGTATTGTGACATATGTTTGTCATTTCATGTTATGCATCATAGTATTTTTTTTTTGAGGAAATCATAGTATCAAACTAAAGCATGACAATATCTTTATAGAATAAATAACACATTGATCCAAAAGTGAAAAGTGAAAGAATATATCTTTTTTTCCTTTTTATCTAATCGTTCAGTATCACTCTGAAAATGGAATATCTTTTGCGCAAGTTTTACAATAGGAAAACTAGTTATGGAAAAAAAAAAAAAAAAAAATGTAATGAATTCTCACATTGTTGTTTTCCTTCTTTTTTTTTATCTCAATCTTCAATTCATCTATTTTCTACTTAATTTCATCTTATACAATACAATCAATCTGTAATGTGCCTTTATACCCTACATTTATTATCTATATATTTGAACATAAAATGTAATAATGCCATCATAAAAATAATGGATGATAGAGTCACATGAGAGAAATTATTACCCGCACTATCTTCGTATGCATCGATTCGTTGGATGTAAGACACGTTTACAAGAAGACGAAATATTATTTGTCTTCTTGTACACGTGTTTATATCCAACGGTTCGATATACACGATGACTCTCCAGTTAAGAATTTCCCGTCACATAAAGCATTTAGAGAAACATAGCTTGTACATAGGCATTAAAGTGGATTTCTATCTATTGAATGGTATGTGACGACGGACGACTACATCTATTATATTAGGGACGGAACCAGAAATTTGTGATAGGAAAATAAATTTTTTATAACGGTGATATGACAACTGTATATAGAAAAGCAAATGTGTAAATGAAAGCACAGCTAGCATTAGAAGGTTTGGTGTAAGGTCTATTTCAAAGAGGGAGAAAAATTAGCCTACTGCTCAGTGCGCGCCGACTGTAAGACACATCTCATCTCATCTCATCTCATTGGGGAAGGAAGGAAGGAAGGATGGATGGATTCTCATGTTTCTGTGCCACTTTCTTGTCTTCTTTTTTTTTTTTTTTCTTTCTCTTTTTCATTTGGCTTTTTTTCTTTCTAATAAGAATAAAACTTGTGAAATTCCCTTTCTCTCCTCTTTATTTCCTTATTAATTATTACATTGTCTCTTTCAATTGTAGCACAAAAAGAAAAAAAAAAAACAAGAATACAAAAACACACATGCACTCCAATTCAAGTAGAAAGCATTTATGATGAGTGAACTTTCATTTCATTTCATTGTGTTGGTAAAGCTTTTGTACACAACATTAATTTACATCTATGCACATGTCTATGTATATATATTCATTTAATATATATACTACTAACATGCATATACATATATGTATACAGACATGTACACTCATACCAACTTATTAGGTTACATCTATATCGTATTAATTACTTATGGGTCAAATTGTACGGTTGTATTCTTTTCTGGTCCTTTTATTTTTAGAAGAAAATATATGTATGTAAATAATGTAATCAATATATATCCACAATAATCAATTGCAGAAACCAATGTTGTGTCAATTGGTTATACCTATCATTTCTAATCAACAAAAGTCAGTTGGTAGTTAGTAACGATCACAAAAGAAAGGGAATTTGTAACGCCCCCAGACCTCGGGCCTGGTAGCGCTAAATGAGTTATAAATGGTCCGGTCAACTGAAACCGCCGTCCTCGATTGGTCTAAAAGGGCTAACCCGAGTTGATAAGACATTTATGTCTCACACTTATATGGGGGTGAGCAGGACTTTTCTTTATCGATGTGGGAGATTTTACATAAATACTTGTGTGGAGAGAGAATTTTGAGGTGAACTGACAGCTGAAACGATCAGAACTACACAGTTTAAATACAAAATGAAACTGTGTGGTTCATATTGAACCAGACTGTGTCTCTACACGTGTGGAGACACTACACAAGTATTTCCCCAAAAGAAGGCCCGAATAAGGGAAATGGTATGTGCACTACACATTTGTGTTGTGCGCATGCCACTACATGCTTTATGTGTGTTGATTGAAGTGATAAATTATTTATTATGATGGATCTCAACAAAATTAATTACTTAAGATGTTATGATAAAATAAACAGTGGATGTATCAGTGCTCCCAAAACAAAGTGGGATAATTACCCACCATTTTTTACGTGGATTTCATCATCATGTTTTGGTCAACTTTTATTACGATCCCAGGCAACCAGTAGTGCCCAATTAATGAGCCCACCAATACTCTCCTATGCCCATAATTTCTTGTACCCTGCCTATATTCCGACTCAATTCGAATCTGAACACCATCACTTTTTTTTTTACTCAATTCGAATCAGAATTTCAAATGTTTTCATATTCAATATTTACCGGTAAAAAAAGAATTTTTTTGACTAAAATTAAGTAATGAGAACGTCAACATTCAGTCTGACACTTTGTCATAATCAACGAGTACGGAAAAATATAAATTTGAATTGTGAAAATAAAAACAAAATTGTTGTGTTTTAAGAATTTTTATAGTGTGAAAAGACATTACTTAAAAACAACTTCTACATATTATTTCAATTAGTATGATGTAAGACTAATTGATTGAACATAAATATCAAAGATTTTCTCTTTAATATATATGGTTCCAACTTCCAAATGATATGGATATAAAGATATGCTCCAACATATACCACATAACGTAGAGTAGAGCTGAGAATTAACTTTTATTCGATTGATTCTAGAAATCAACCGACAATCGACCAAATATGCAGATTAATCGATCACTTTCAATTAAATATTTTAATGACACATTTAAAAATTTCTTGAGCCCTAAGCTACCCTGGCAATATATATACTCCTAAGTTACTTAATTACACAAATTTTTCAATGATTCTGGACCAAATCCTAATTGGTAAGTCAAACCAATAGGATTTAAAAGTTTTGTGGTGGTTCCCTATGTTTAAGAATCACCAACCAATCATGTTTTTCCAAATTGATGACACGATATTTCAATTACTTGGATCCAGGACCATCATAAAACTACTGAAGGAAACTTGAAGAGGAAAAGGATCAAATCATCACTTGTTTACTCCAACGTCTTTTTCAGGTCATCAACAAAATGGAAAAATGCTATGTACACAACATATATATAATCCCCAACTTCGATTATGACAGGTCTCTCGTCCATCAACAATAAAACTTACGACATAATCAATAAAGATATAAGATTTGTTGTGTCGGGATATAACTTATGCGTTTCAAAACTCTCTTACTTTGACATAAATGTGTTTGGGCACTCTTTACATTAATCTTTTTGTATAGCTGGAACTCGATCATCTTGTACAGCATATATATATATATATATATACACGTCAATTAGTTTCATAAATTGTACCCAAAAAAACAAATAGCTTCATAAATGTTGACAACATCCAAAATACATACATAAAGTAAGGTGGGCACCATGGCCAGGAGGTTATGACAGATGAGAGACATGCCATCTTCCACATGGGGAAAAATGGACAAAAGATCCTCATTACAATAATGTTAATAGTCAATTTCTCAGATTTTTTAACAACAATTGAACGAAACATATATATATCTCTATATCTAAGTGTCTTTAATTACATTAATGATGTCATGATGGTGTGAAGTCATGTGTATGCGTCATTTCCACCCTTTTCAACAATTCTTTCATAATATAATAATATATAGCCTTTACCTATGGGAAATGATAATGTTTGGATCCCGATAAAAACAGCCCCTTTTGGGTAGGTATTAATAAGTCTACAAGGTTTTATTCGAAATGAGATTATTATGTGGTGTCTCCACACGGTGCGGAGACATCGTGTGGGTACATTACACATACACACCACACATTTTCATTCTGTATTAAAACTGTGTGGTTCTGATCGTTTTACCCGTCACTTCATCTCAAATTCTCTCACCACACAATAACTTCCCTTATTCGAAATCTAAACTGAATCGAGCACATCCAGCTCTAAAATGGCTGGTATTAGTAATAAGTTTAAGGTTTATTCGAAAACTGAATTAAATCGAGGTTATTCAGTTCAGTACGGTTAGGTTAATAATTGTTTCTAGTTCGATTTGTTTGATAATTGTTTCTGGTTTTGCTTTCGGTTACGTACTAACGTAGAGAAATCAAAGTTTCGGGTTCAGTGACGGATAACTCTACAAATTATCCGTAACCAAATCAAATTATAAACCGAGAGCCATCAACGAACCGAATGCAATTAAAACCGTAACGGATCCGTTTCTAACCTTGTATAATTACTTTACATAAAAGAAATATCAAAACCGTTTATTGAAAATTGTATATAATCGAACAGTTATCTAAACCATTTATAACCGAACTGAATTTATATCAGATTTTAGTTAATCGAACCAAACCGTATATTTCAGTTCAGTTCGGTTCAATTTGATTACCATAATACAAATTGTTAGGTTTCGTTTCCGTTTTCAAGTAACCGAAAGGTTCACTTCAGTTTCAGTAGTGATCGTACGAAATCAAACCATATACCCCTCATAGAGAGAGAGTACGCACAAAAACCTGGATGTTTCATGTTTGAAGTGTTGTACGCAGTGACGGACCTACATACACTGGCAAAAAAAATCGCCCCCCCCTTAATCCGAAAAAAATACATTAAAATTTGTACGATATATATAGTTTTTTCCCCCCCCCCCCTTAAATTTTTTAACTGCCTTTAAAAAATTTACTGCCCCCCTTACCCGAGATCCTGCGTCCGCCCATGGTTGTACGTATAGAATATGATTATTGAGATGTTTTAAGTGATAGCAAAAAAAAAGGAGATTTTCTAAAATGCGTTTTATATTTGCTATCGTTGTGGAATACCCTAACACAAGTAACTAAGCAAATGGTAATAAATTATGGGATGGTCCAGCTTCAGTGTAGTGTGTGTGTGTTAGAATTCTAGCTTAATAATTGGTGCTCATGGCCAAGACAAGGGTACTGATTCATGGACCACTGCACAGATGATTTCTTTTTTATTATGCTAATAATGGAATCAATTATGTGAAAATAATGTCTTTGTAGGACTTCTAGTTCCAACACTTCCAATATTTATTAGTAGTCTGTAGAAAATTTCCCAATGCACTTTTTTCTTACAATGTAGGTTCTAACCTTCGTCCAACTAATAATGAGCCTATCAGTCACTGTCCATTTGATGAATTATCATACTTGACATTATCCTGGTCACGCATATTGTTTGATGATTTAGAAAACTACGATACCTCAAAACCGAATCTTGTCTCATTAAATCCTCTAACAGCGAAAGCCTTCAGAAAAAATCTACTATGATAAAAGATTAAGATCGTTCAATGCTGAGTCAAAATAAACAAAACTTCCTATTGAGAGGGACCTTTTTTTTAAGCTCTCAATATGTTATTTTTTTGTTCTCTATCATATGAATCTTTTTCTTCTTCTTGATCTCTTTGAGTATTGTATGAAGCGTAAGGTGTGTCTAAATCTCTTGTATTAAGCCGAGGTGTAAGTTGGCAATATCTTTCATTTACAAACCTCGATTCATCTCTTGTTTCTCGTGGAATAACCCTTTAGTCGTCATCTGCGTCCCTCATAAAACGATAAACCATCATTGGCCTCGTCTTCATGTATCTTGTCTGTCCTTAACCAAAATAGTTATATCAATGTTGTTGTCCCAAAGACAGTGAGCGTGGCAAAATCGCTCTATTTTTTATAAATGAGTCTTTGGAACAAAGCTACAATTATCTGTGACTAGAAAACGTAATTTATATTGATCACTCTCACCATCCTATTTATCTCCAACCGGCAAAGTTGTCATACATTTTTGTGGCCCAAAATCCATAAAAGATTCCCTCACACTCGTCATTCGTTGATAATCACGCAAGTCCTCTTCTAGATTAAAATTGTAACGCCCTGTTCCCGGACACCGAGTCCATATCTGGAAAAGGAACGTTCGGCACGTATAGTATAAAATAAATTTCATATTATACGTAAGCATCTACTACGTCGTATCGAGTTAAGCAAAAACGGAAGCAAAATACTCGGGTATTTTTTTTTAGCATCCAAGAATAGAAAAGCCAAACTAAAGATTGAAACGTAACTTATTACAACGAAATCCTCAAAAAAACTTACAACCTACGAAACATCCAAAAGTGTAATAAAGGAAATTACAAAGTCTAAAAGAATCTTATTCCAAAAACCCAATCGATAAATCTAGAACGTCATATAAAAGAAATAATGAAAAGCTTCAAGATAGCATCCTCAAATGTCATCTTCGAAATCCTCATCGAATTTCGGTTCAACCTGTTCATCTTCTCTCTCCAAAACACATAGAAAACATGCATTTGAGGTAAGTACAAAGTACTTAATAAAATGTAGAAACTATGATTAAGCTAAGATTTATAAAGCAAGATTCATGAATTATTAGTTTATCTTTACGAGACCAACTCAATCTAGGGTTCAATTCATGTCCATCAACATGTCATGACTATACGTTTCTATCTTAACTTATCTTGGTTACGTCAGCACTCAAGAGCACTACGTGAGGTGTATATCCACCACGAGATATACTTGCCGACTAAGGTGGGTTACACCGATAGCCCCGGGATCCCCCCGGTATGCATACACGTTCGGTGAATTTTCTCCACTGCCATTTAGCCGCTTAGGGGCCAGCAATGTTGTTCACCTTTAGAACGTGTCACATCGCCGATGTATACTTGTGCCTATCCAAAGAATGGCGTGACGTTTAATCTTTTTACTACACAAGTATGTATTGTTTAATGAGTCATTAACTAACCACTTAAGTGTTTTAACGGTAAAGCTCTCTTAACAACTCTACTCCCTCACTTAGACGGCTAGACATCAAGTCCTATCACATACACATATATTGATGAATACTACTTCATCAAAGCACAAGCCTATTATGTTCTTCCGACGGTCCCGAACTTCAACTCTTTTGAAACATTCATCCGGTGCCGGAACCAAACGTATCAGAAACTCAATCAATGCTTGTTTATGTTCAATTAAGGTTATTAGATTAAGAAACAACGTCTAAACCTCATCCCGTAGCTTAAAACAACATTTCCCCCAAAACAGGGTTCAATTCGTGCGCATCACTGTGAATGCGTGTGCACTGTGTTGAAATAGTGTCCTAAACCCAATCGGGTTGGACCGATCCGACCGGGTCGGATCATTTCTACTATTTCTTTATGTTTATACATATGATAAATGGCTTTAATGTTATTATATATTCTAAACCAATTTGTGATTGTATATATGATAACGTCCCTAGTGTCAAACTATGAGAGACAAATCATAATAGTAATTATGGTTGATGAGATCTCGACTCACTTTAAAAGGTTCGATACTTAAATGTCTCTAGTCGTATGTGCTATTAAATGGGACATTAATAGTACGATTAAACTAGCACGTATTAGATGTCTTCTATCTTATTGAAGGTAGGGATAGATCTCGTCTATCAAAGTGTAGTGACACTTGGAATGTACGTAAACGTGTATTAGAGAATGCGTACGTTAGACCGACCCACTTACATTATTAAGTGTAGCACTATGTAGCGGTTGTGTAATTATCCTGAGACTAGAGTCTTCATGACATCACGGTGTGGATTGTCATACTTTGACACTATTGAGGTTTCCCTTAGCCATGGGGCGATCATGCGGTAGTGATTGGGTGTGATACTGAAGCATGCGTAGGATTCATGTTGTTCGTGTTAGGAAATCTACGCGGGAACGCAACGGAATTCAAAAATTTATTTCCTTTTAACCATGATAAACTTCGTTTAAGCAATAAACAAATAAGTAGTAAACGAAAAGTTTACCTTGGATGATCTAAAAGTTCGAAGTTTTATCGTTTACGAAAGAGTAGTGGTGCACGGAGCAGCCCAAGCGTTCGGCCTCTACCGCTAGTCCACACAAACAACCCGCCGGAATCCACCATTGGATTGCTACCGGAAAAAGTCAGCTGCTAGGCCGCCTTTTTCTTTCTCCAAAAACTCTCTCTATAAGCTCTCTTTTTATCTTACTAAAATATTTCCAGAATATTGTGTTGTAACAGAGTTGGCACAACTCCCTTTTATAGGAGATGGACGCCATATCTCATTCCAATTTGATTGGGAAAAACTTCCTAATGGATAGAGGAGAAAGAAAACCAATTTCCAATAAAATAAAGAAAATAGATATTCTAAATTTATGTCATTAATATTCAATATCTTATATTAAATATATTTCAAGATATATATTATCAATATCTAATATTGAATATATCTTTATTATATTACCATAAATCTATTTACACATATGTAGGAAAATGATTTTGGCACAGAATTTATGTGCCCTTATCTCCCGAAAATTGTGATTTTGTGGTCCAGAATTTTTGTGTTATTTTGTTTTCTTTTTAAGTGTTAAAATGTGTGGTTATAAAGTGTTGTATGGATGAATTCTGTGCACAATTTATGTGTCTAAATCACTATCCCACATATGTATATATATCATATATATATTACACATATAAATCTATATATATTAATATCCAAATATTAATACATAACATAATATCATCATCAACTAATTAGCAAAGAAAAACCCACGTGTGTCATACACACATAAATTTTCGGCCATGCATAAATTAGATATACATATATATTAATATCTTATATTAATATTCGGTACTATTAATTAAATTGCACGATCCAAGTGTATCTTATACACTCCGAAATTGAGCCACATTTAGCCAATATTTTGACATCCGGGATATTCTTTAATTAATCAACATAATTAATATCTTGTATTATATTTATTCATAATAAATAAATACCATTATATTAATTTACCACTATAACCTTTATAGTATGAGACAAGTTCTTTCTTTATTTGGTCATCAACTATAACCACATTTTAATCCAGCTAGATGTTCTTATGTGCGTGACCCGATAGACTTCCGAATATGTTGGCCGTAGATATAAAATGCAAATTACGAAATTGCCCTTCATGCCTAACGATCACGGGATAGCGTCTAGCAACACATTGTGACCCCCAATCATCAGAAAAGTCAAATGCAATGACTACTACCTTTCATGTGAAACAGTTACCGTGTAAATTGAATCCTATCGCTGTAATAATATCCATACGGTCGTTCGTCGAGTGTCAAACATCAACGACCGTATCTTATAATCTGGATATCATGCTCTCTCGAAATAACTCATTTACTTCCATTTTGCAAAGATTCACGAGAGTAAGACATTCCTTATAAGAAGGCCCTTTCGGATATTCATCCCTACTGATAGGGTAACGATTCCCGGACGACCAAACATGTATACTCCGCATGCTTTAGTGTCACACCTAATCACTACCGCATGATCGCCTCATGGCTAAGGGAAACCTCAATAGTGTCAAAGCATGACAATCCACACCGTGATGCCATGAAGACTCCGGTCCTAAGGATAATTACACAACCGCCACATAGTGTGACACTTAACAGTGTAAGTGGGTCAGTCTAACGTATGCATTCTCTAATACACGTCCACGTACAGTCCAAGTATCTCTACACTTCGATAGACGAGAACTATCCCTGCCTTTGAAGACATAAGACATCTAATACGTGCTAGACTGTGATATATGTTAAATTTATAACTAAAATTTATAACATTTTATACATATTATTAATAAATTTTATCTAAATATCTTAAAAGGTATTAATATAACTTATAAAAAATCTAATAGTTACAAATAAATATCGTAATGTAATTTATAACTTTTGTTATCAGATTTACATGTGGTTTTGTTGTTTTTGAATTATGCAGGTATTATGTGATACAAAGTGGAAGAATCGGAATCGAAAAACATAAAAATCTGATCAAGTGGCTGATATTTGTTAAATCCGGCGCACGCCGGAAGAAGCCGGTTCACGCCGGATTATGTGATGATTAAACCATGTTACTCCACATGCGTCTGACAAAGAGTACTAAAAATCGGTTAATCCGGCACACGCCGGATCAGTCTCGGCGCACGCCGGATCAGTCTCGGCGCACGCCGGATCACTCTCGGCGCACGCCGGATCAGAAAACACTGCCTATAAATAGCCCTCATTTATGAGAGAAAAAAAACTTGTACCAATATATATATCTCTATCTATATATATATTTTTCTTATCTACTCTCTGTAAATATTATTTCAGTAGGCATTCTTCCATAAAAGTAGTATTAGTATCGTTGTAATATTTAGAATAATTATTGAAGGTTGTTGAGTTCATAGCTATTGTTACATTCAGAGGAAAAAGCCCACTTCAACAACTGTAATCGGTAATATTCTAATGTTATTATGTTTGTTGTTTATATAAATATCTATATAATAGTTTAATAATGACTATAGGCTAATCATACAACTAGCCAAGACATGTAATTGAACTATTTTGATCTTTTAGGGAAATGGATGATGACTATGTTAAGATTTGATTAAAAATTGGATATGATGAATCTTTTTCTACTTGAACTAATTGACAGTCCGTATTGACGTAATTAACCAGTATGGACAGAGACATAACCTAATCATGAACTGACCAGAGACGTTAGGGTATGAAAAGGGTAGAAAGACCGGAAGGTAAAATTGGCCGTCGACAAACGGAACCCTCTTTCTTATCCAGGGGACGAATATTTATACTCGAGAGATTATCATGTCAAATCATTAGGTTTAATCGAGGTTTTACCAAGGAGGAGGCATAGAACAAATTCGTGCACTCGTATGAGGGGAATTTGTTAGCTGAGGAGTATACCGTTTCACATAATCAATTACACCTTAAAACAGGAAGTTCGATCACATCCATTAAACTAAAAGAGATCATAGTTCAATAATATTGTCTTGGTTAGTTCTTCTTATATAACTATCTATATTAGTAATTATTATATTGGTATCTATATATATATCTATATATTATATATATATCTAATTATTTATTGCATTAGTATCATATTAATAACTCTATTTGGTAAGGACTGCGACTTAGATTGAGAGAATAATAGCTAATTGGTGTTTAACCACATTTTGAATTATATTTTTCATTTCCCTGAGGGATACGACCTTGATTCACCAGACTAGACTACAATTTGACCCGGTACACTGCCGGTAAGAATGGACATCCAGTTTAAGCTCCATCAAGTTTTTGGCGCCGTTGCCGGGGAAACGACGTTAATTCATTATGTCTATGGTTACTACTTGCATTAGCTCAAAACTCTTGAGAATAAGTCAATACTTTTCTTAAATCTCATTTCTATTTTTGTTTCTTTGGTACTTACCTCATTGGTAAGTAGCCACGTGTTATTTTTATTGTTTTCGTGTTATTTTCCATTTTTGTAGTTGATGACCCGAAGCGGTAAGGCCCCACTTACTCCTTATAAGCCTGATATAAATACTTACGAAAGGCAGTTAAGAGGAGAAAATAGACGTGGCCAAACCAGCCAAGGACATCTTGGAGACAGATCTCCCCAGGGATCATCAACTCGAGGTACGGAAATGGCCGAGGCCAGTGAAGAAACACCACCTGAACAAGGGCTTGCTCATGCCCAAGGACATGGACAAAACCTCAATAATCCTAATCCACCATTACAAAATCTTCCTCCACCACCAAATCCCAACAACCAGAATCCCAATAATCGAAATAACCAGAACCGAAACCAGAATAATCATCATAATAATAACCCACCAAACCCAAGACCTATTTGTGATCAGACCTTGAGAAGGAATGAAACTAACAATCCAATTCGTTTACCCAACGATGGAGCAAATAACTTTGAAATAAAATCCCATCTTTTTGGTTTGATTGACACAAGAGCTCAGTTTCTTGGTGAAGATGACGAAGATCCGCATCATCACCTATATCTTTTTGAAGAATTGTGTAACACGGCCAAAAGCCAAGGTGCTCATCGTGAATTGACAAGAATGTCAATGTTTCCTTTTTCCTTAAAAGGAAGGGCAAGAGACCGGTTTATGTCACTCCCACATCATTCGTTGACAAGCTGGCAGGACATTCAAACTGAGTTTCTAAAACAATATTTCACTCCGGGTAGGAATTTGGAATTAAAGGTCGAAATTGCTAATTTTAGACAAGGATCCGAGGAAACACTTGGAAATGCGTGGGAAAGATTTAAAAACTATTAAGAGCCTGTCCCGATCATGGTTACTCTCTTGATATGCAAATTCAACTTTTCTGTCGTAAATTAAGAAAGGACTCACGTGCTGATGTTGATCATGTATGTGGGGGCTCTTTAATGATGAGTGAAGCACAAGTTGTTTACGATGCTATTGAAAAATTTCTAAGAATAACCGAATGTGGAAACCGGTTCTAGCACGAGGAAAGTAGCATTTGTAGGTGAATCTACATCAAACTCAGAAGTTTTAGCACACCTGGAAAATCTTAGTAGAAAGTTTGATGGCTTACAAGGAAGCAAGAATTCTAGCTCAGAAGGAAAGTTATCGAATGAATATTCGAATGATGGTATGAGAAATAATGACAATGGAATAGAAGAATCCGAAGAATACTCGAGGGAAGAAGTAAGTTTTCTGCAACAGCATAGGAATTTAAATAATGCCTACTCAAACTCATTCAATGCCATTAGAAGAGACCATCCTACCTTTCGTTGGTCTGAAAACCCAAGTAAGCAAGGACAACCACCCTATTCAACTCAGTACAAAAGCTCGTACAATACTAATAGTCAAAACCAAAGTTACCAGGGAAATTCTTCAAATCAAAACCATCAATCACCACCCGATCATACCCACAACACACCACTCAAAGTATACCAGTTACTCAAAGCTCA
Organism: Gentiana straminea; assembly: GCA_036785695.1. NCBI lineage: Eukaryota > Viridiplantae > Streptophyta > Magnoliopsida > Gentianales > Gentianaceae > Gentiana > Gentiana straminea. The sequence continues at coordinate 2,748,728 of JAVUPR010000239.1, read as the reverse complement.
ACTCAGCCCGTAGAAGGAGTTGATAAGTGGGAAAAATTAATGGAAAATATGATGGGTGTGATGTCTACCCAAGCTCAGAATATGGAAACCATGATGACTTCTATAGGAACAGTCACTAAGGATATGAGTACTTTAAAAACATCCATGAGTGGACATGACACGAGAATGAGAACTATAGAGGCGTCTGTACGAAATATGGAAGATCACTTGAGTAGAGAAGGAGAACGAAAGAACAGTAGACCTCCGGGAGGATTACCTAGTAATACTGAAAGAAACCCGAGAGAGGTGAATGCTGTTATTACCCGAAGCGGAAAGGTATGTGGAAGTAACGGAGTAGAAAACTTCGGAAACAATGAAGTAGAAGATGATTTGGATGATAAATTCGAAAAGGACTTGGAAAAAAGGACGAACCAGAATTCAGTAAAGAGGAAGAAGAAATCATTAATGATTTCTTAAGTCGTAATAATCATGTTGAAACCGAAAGAAAAGAAGAGGAATGGATCAAAGTCCCGAGAATACTGAAAAATCCAAGGGCTAGCGATCTACGGACCTTATTCAATGAACATGTCAGGAAAGATGAAGTTACTGATAGTACAGTCCAAGTAGGGAGTAGCAACACTCCAACAGAACAAGTAAAGAAGAACTTGGGACAAATTTCAAAGAAGATAGTGCAGGATCATGACACATGGCGACCACCAAATGCTCAAACATTTAAGGAAGCATCACCATCTAAGGAAAAAGGTAAGGAAGGCATGACTCCAAACCCTAAAATTATTGACCTTGAGTCTTTACCTTACCCACCCCGAGATCAAATTAAAAAGTTGAAAACGGATAAAAAGTATGCACGTTTCCTTGATACATTTCGTCACCTTAATGTCAATATTCCTGTCATTGAAGCACTAATCAATATGCCTACTTATGGCAAGTTTCTTAAGGATATTCTCTCAAACAAAAAACGTTTAGAAGAATATGAGAACATTTGCCTTAATGAGGAATGTTCCGCAGTATTACAGCACAAGCTTCCTCCTAAACTAAAAGACCCAAGTAGTTTTACCATCCCATGTGAGATTGGGGGTTTTTTTGTTTAAAAAGGTACTCTGTGATCTCGGAGCCAACATTAATCTTATGTCTTATGAGGATTATGGGAAACTCGGAATAGGAAAACTTAAAAACACCGAGATGACTCTCCAGATGGCAGATAGATCTATTAAACGTCCTAAAGGAGTCATCGAAGATGTGTTGGTTAAGATAGATAAGTTTTACTTTCCAGTTGACTTTGTAGTCATGGAAATGGAAGAAGGATTTTCAGCACCTCTTATTCTAGGTCGACCATTTCTAGCTACAGGAAGAACTCTTATCGATGTCCAAAAAGGTGAATTAATTTTAAGAGTCAATGAAGATGAGGTCACTTTTAATATCTTTAAGGCTATGAAACATCCATACAAATCACAAGAATCATGTTCATTCATAGAAACTATATCTTCTATGTATATGAACTATGATGAATCGCAGAATTTTGAAGATAAGCTCGAAGAATGTTTAGCCTTATCTATCTATGAAGGAGATAACCAGGAAATGAAAGAAGTCATTTTTTATCTCGACACCGGAAGTTCTTTTGAGAAACGACCATGGCATCGTTATTTGGACTTAGAACTGGATGGCCCAGTATTTAAACCTTCGGTAGAAGAGCCACCAAGGAATCTGGAATTAAAACCTCTCCCTTCGAATCTTAAATATGCCTTTCTTGAAACTGATAATTTGCTTCCTGTTATTATTTCATCATCATTAACCAAGTCACAGGAAGATCAATTGTTAAGAATGTTAAGACAACATAAGAAAGCGTTTGGATGGACAGTGGCAGATATTCAAGGAATAAGTCCTGAGATTTGTGTACACAAGATCATCTTGAATGAAGGAGCCAAACCGTGTATCCAGCCACAACGCCGTCTCAACCCGAATATGCAAAAAGTGGTCAAGAAAGAGGTTATTAAGCTACTGGAGATGGGAATAATCTTTCCCATATCAGACAGTGAATGGGTAAGTCCCACCCAAGTAGTACCAAAGAAGGGTGGATTCACGATAAAGGAAAATGATAAGCATGAATGGATTCCAACAAGGGAAGTCACAGGATATCGAATGTGCATTGATTTCCGCAAACTGAATGAGCACACTAAGAAAGACCACCATCCACTTCCGTTCATCGTACAGATGCTAGAACGGTTAAGTGGACATAAATTTTATTGTTTCTTGGATGGTTATTCAGGCTATTTACAGATATTTATTGCAGCAGGAGATAGAGAGAAAACGACTTTCACTTGTCCATATGGAACTTTTGCTTATAAAAGAATGCCATTTGGATTATGTAACGCACCAGCTACGTTTCAGAGATGCATGATGGCAATATTTTCAGATATGGTAGAAAAGTTTTTGGAAATCTTTATGGATGACTTCAGCGTTTTTGGAGATTCTTTTGAAGAATGTCTTTTACACTTGGAACGTGTGCTTAAACGCTGTGAAGACACAAACTTAGTTTTAAATTGGGAAAAGTGTCATCTAATGGTATCAGATGGTATTGTTTTAGGTCATCGAATTTCTGAAGAAGGTGTTGAGGTAGATAAATCCAAGGTTGAAGTAATTAAAAAGTTACCTCCACCAGTAAATCTGAAAACTCTGAGGGGATTTCTTGGACATGCTGGTTTCTATAGAAGATTTATTGCAAAATTTTCATGCATAGCGAAACCTCTCAGTCATTTGCTTGAAAAAGAAGTACCATTTAAGTTTGATGACAAATGTGTGGAAGCATTTGAAGCTTTGAAGGCACGATTGGTAACTGCACCAGTGCTAGTAGCACCAGATTGGAACTTACCGTTTGAACTTATGTGCGATGCAAGTGATCTGGCGGTCGGAGCTGTTCTAGGTCAACTCCATAACAAAGTACTTAAGGCAATCTACTATGCATCCCATACATTAAACACAACCCAACTTAACTACGCCACAACAGAAAAAGAACTACTCGCTGTAATCTTTGATTTAGACAAATTTCGATCGTATCTCATTGGTTCTAAAGTAATTGTTTATACCGATCATTCAGCATTAAAATACTTGTTAAATAAGAAAGATGCAAAGCCTCGTCTTCTTAGATGGATTCTGTTACTTCAAGAGTTTGACATTGAAATTAAAGATAAAAAGGGTAGTGAGAACGTAGTAGCAGACCATTTGAGTCGTATGGAGTTTATCGAAGAAAAAGGAAGGAGACAGGAGATCAAAGATTCATTTCCAGATGAACAACTCCTCATGGTTGATGCTCCTCCAGGAATGCAACTTTTTAAAGCTGGTAATATACCCAAGGAGAGCTCGCCATGGTTCGGTAATATCGTTAATTACTTTACACCGTGAGTATATTCCATCTCATTGGACATGGCAACAGAAAAAGAAGTTCTTTTATGATTTAAAATTTTACTATTGGGAAAAACCGGATCTTTTTCGAAAGTGATCGGATGGCATAATTAGGAAGTGCGTGCCCGATGATGAGATTTTAAGTATCCTATCCTTTTGCCATGATCGTGAGGCTGGAGGCCACCATGGAGGGTGGAAAACCGCTTACAAAGTTTTGCAATGTGGTTTTTACTGGCCTACTCTTTATAAAGATGCACACCACTATGCACGGTTTTGTGAATCATGCCAAAAATGGGGAAACATTTCTAAAAAACACGAGATGCCTCTCCAACCTATTTTGGAGTGTGAATTGTTTGATGTCTGGGGTATTGATTTTATGGGCCCTTTTCCTCCATCATTTGGTAAGAAATTCATCTTAGTGATGGTCGATTATGTATCCAAATGGGTAGAGGCTGAAGCTCTTCCCACTAATGATTCCAGAGTAGTGTTAAAATTCCTTAAAAAGAATATATTCACGAGATTTGGCACTCCTAGGGCTATCATTAGTGACCGAGGATCACATTTTTGCAACCGTCCATTTACAAAAATAATTGAGAAATATGGTGTAAAACATAAACTTGGTACACCATATCATCCGCAAACTAGTGGACAGGTAGAAGTATCTAATAGAGAAATAAAAAGGATCGTGGAAAAAACTATTGAGTCAAATCGTAAAAACTGGGCAGAAAGACTAGATGATGCATTATGGGCGTACAGAACAGCCTTTAAAACACCAATTGGTTGTTCTCCCTATAAATTAGTTTTTGGTAAATCTTGTCATCTCCTTGTTGAATTGGAACACCGAGCCTTTTGGGCTATTAAATTTCTAAATTTTGATCCTAAGGCTGTTGGTGATCATAGATTACTTCAGTTAACAGAACTGGATGAGTTTCGTCTCGATGCCTATGAAAATGCTCGAATTTACAAGGAACGCACGAAATCTTTCCATGATAAGAGGATCTATCGTCGTGAGTTTCATGTCGGTGATCGAGTACTCTTATATAATTCACGTTTGAAGTGGTTTCCAGGTAAGCTTAAATCAAGATGGACAGGTCCATATAACGTAACAAAGATCTACAAGTCAGGAGCTGTAGAATTAACTGATGGGAACACGACTTTTATAACCAATGGCCACAGAGTGAAATTATTCGTAAAAGAAGAAGGAATACCTCTAACAAGAGAGGTTATGTACCTTAGCGACCCTCCAACAGATTAAAAAGAAAAGTTTTGCTATCAACTACAAACTCAGCCGATTACAGGTACAATCTTTCTTGTTTACCTTTTAAATGCATTTTAATTAGTTTAGTCTTTTACCGGATAGACATTAAAGAACTGGATGCCTTTTCTAGATAGAATGAGAGTTTTTCTGTTACTTATTAAATTAGGTCTTGATAAAGATGTCGCGTTTAAAATAGAAAATTTAGTTTTTAAAACGAATAAGAAGTTGTTGAACGAAGCTAGAGCGAAAGCAGTATGCAATGGACAATCAAGAAGTGCAATGAAAAGAAGGGCAAAGTTCCTACTGAGGTGTAGAATCTGTGGAAAGAGTGAACACAATGGAAAATGTTCGGGAAACACAACCAAATCCCAGGATGAGTGTTTGAATGTCATTAAAAAGGGAACGATTAGGTGGTTATCCGAAAATCCCGATGGAGATCAAAGAGAAAATTCAAATGCATCATTTCTTGGAGAAAGGTTGAGAGAACGATATGAGAGAACTCTTGAGGATCTAAGGATAAGAAATTTCGATTCGACGTAATTATCGAAAGTTTTGAAATTTTCTTTATTAGTTATAAATATTTTAAAGAATTTTATAAACTATATGATATTTTATAAAATCTTTTATATCATAAAAAAAAACGAATTTTAATAATCCGGCGCAGACCGGATTTAACCGGCCTACGCCGGATATTATTAGACATAACCCTACCGGGTTCTTTCTTTCTTCTTCTTCTCCCATTTTTTTTTCTTTCAGCGCCGCCCCCCTCCCAATTTCCCCCACCTCTTCACACCATAATTTTACTTCTTTTTCCTTCTAAATTTCCTTATTTCAACACCTCTTCTACCACAAACACTACAATTTCATACATTAAACTCAAAAGTTTCGTGATTTTTGACAAAAGTTCACCTCTACTACAAGCTCCGGCGAATTGACATTTTTTCCGGCCACCTAGCTATTTTTCTACATCCCTCACATATTCAGGTAATAATCTAATTTATATATTTATCATTTTTATAATTTTATTATATCATTTTAATCATTTGGTTTTAATTATTATCAATATTAATTTGTTGTTGTTTTCATTATTTGTGTTATTTTTAATACCACATTCGTAGATGGCTGAATCATCATCTCGTAAAAAGGGTACTAAGAAAAGAAAATCCGACCTACCACCTTTAGCACCTATACTTGAGCCTAGGCCCCTAACACCTGAAGAAGAGGCTATTTCCTTTAGAAACACTGCTAGTCCTGCTGCCGTAGCCGCTTTTGATAGGTATTTTTCGAAATGTTCAGTGTTACTAGAGCGTGGCATAGATTTTACTGCCTTAGGACCTGAATTAAAGGCAAATTTTTGAGAGTAGAGGGTGGATGGAAATTGCCCACGAGCGTGCTGACCCTGTTAATGCCATGATGGTTTCTGAGTTTTATTCTGTTATCGTTGCTTATGAACCTGTCGAAGATGGCCCTTTGACATCTGTTTCTCTTAGAACTGCTACCATTCCTTTCACACAGTCAGTCATTAATGCCTTTTATGCCATCCCTGATGTTCCTGAGGAAGAAGATTTCTATTCTGTTTGGAATTTGATTCAACCTAGTGTTTTGCAACAAAAAGCTTATGAAGCTCTGCAAGCCTTTGATCCAGCTGCAACTTGGGTTGATAATAGGTTTCAGTACGGGGGTTGTATTAAGGATGTTGGAGCCATTAAGCAGTTTCTGGGCTATAATGTCAGTCCATCCACGCATGTTAGTGCTTATGGCAGAGATGATGTAGTTACTGCTTGGGCAATAGTTAATGACGTTCCAGTCAATCTAGGAAAGTTGATCTTTACTAAAGTTTGGGATTTTGCTCATGCCCGCATTCCGCAAGGAAACATGCCTTTTCCAAATCTTATTTCTGCGTTGTGCCAAATGGCGAGAGTCCCGGCCCTACCCGCTGACGCCCCAATAATAGGTCCTAGACTTGCTCCGCGTCCTGCTGGTAGACTTGATTATAACGATCCTAATCGTCAGCAGCGTCAGCAACCCCCTCGTACTCGAATTCCACCCCTATTCGGTTCCTCCTCTGACAGCCTGTGCACAGTCAGGATAGGGATAACCAATCTGATGCCATTCTCAATGCAATTAATCGAGGTCAGGCTAATATGGTGTTAGGATTTGAGCGAGTCAGGCAGTGGGCAGACGATATTAGAGTTGGAGTTCGGGGCCAGTGAGCTTTTATGAGAGGTCTAGACCCCGCTTATGAGCAAATTTCTGATGATCTGCCTCAGTGCCAGGCAAACCCCTATACCTTACCTCGCTTGGATTCAAATCGGCCTATTCCATCGCCTCCTACCTTTCACTCTTACACTCAGACAACTTCAGGCCAATATAGTATGTCAGGTGGTATGTTTCCAGGTATCACAGCTGCTGCTTCAGGATTCGCAGATTTCGCTTCGGTCTCGGCTGTCACTACATGTTTTGGATCGCTTGGTTTAGAGAGTTCGGTTGCTACATCCACCATGCGCTCACAAGTTCCATTTTATACCACGACTTCAGCTCCCGACTTTGAAGCGGTATCGACTCAATCCATGCCAAATCCACCTCACGACATGAATTTTGAAGATTTTGAATGAACTGGTGAAACTTTTATCATTTGAAAACATTTGTAGTGTTATAACTATTTCATTTTTATGTTTGATTTTGAAAATTTTTGGCCATTTCCACACAATTTGCACTCTGTTCGTGAATAGTGAAATCCGGCGTACGCCGGGTACCTTCCGGTTTACGCCGGACTATCACCGACCTGACGGCCTAGATCATAGGGTATTTAATTCGGCAGGAAATAAATATTTTCCGGCGTAGGCCGGAACATCCCGGTTTACGCCGGAATGTCTATTTATGGCCCATAAAAAAATCTTTTCCTCTTCTGCTCGAATTTTTCCTTATAAATAGCACCCCATAAGTTTCTAAATTGGTGCACCTTCCTCTCTTTTCCCTGCTGTCTAGTTAAATACGGTACACAATGTCCAATCATTCTTCTCCGTTAGTTAACAGTTACTCTCCCCCTTTTTACCCAAATGTGGGAATCCCGGATTATCAACCCCTATTTTTCAATCCTAATGATTATCCGAACCAAACAGCTCAAGACCGTTATTTATCTAACTTTAGTCAGTCCCCCATTTTGCTTGAAAAAGGTCTTAACTTTCGGAAAATGAACGAGTGGGGATTTCTGAGTATCAAAGGAGGTGGATGGGACCGTTTCGTCCGTACACCAAGAGGCAAGGTCAATGTTACTCTAGTCCGAGAATTTTATGCAGCTCTGTCAGAATCTATTTTTGTCGAGTCTACTCGTTTTGTACGTATTCGTGGTTGTATTGTACCATTCACTCCCTTTATCATTAATCAAGCTTTTCATATACCCCTTGTCCAGACTACCCCAAATAGTCATTACGAATCACAGTGGAATTTGGACACTGTTAATGGTGTTATTGATAAATGTGCCGAAGCTTTTCAAATTCTCTTTCCGAATTACAACCATGATCGTGATGTGTCCACCGCAGCCTTGCTTCCTCATCTTCGAACCTGGAAGCATTTCATCAATTCACGAGTTTTTCCAACTCTGGATTATTCAGAGGTTTCTGATGATGAGATGTTGCTGCTTTATGCTATTACGATTGGAGCTATTATTGACTGGGGAGTCCTGATCCACAAGACGGCGATCAACTTTGCACTAGGTAGACGAAATTTTCGTCAACCGATGCCTTATGCATGGTTGATCTCTAGGATCTGTGTCCGTTTTGCTGGAGTTCCAGAATCTGCATCGGATGAGATTTTTCCTTCTCGTCAACCTCATCTAGGTTTTCTCCCAGTAGATGTACCCCGTGGATCATCGACAGCAGAAGAATAGAGGAGTAGTTTCATATGTGTGCAATGTCAGGAGTTAGTGTTGCTTGTTTAGTTGATGGAATAAGATGTTTTAAGTTTTTAAGTTTCTTTTAAGTTGTTTTAGTCTAAAAATTTCCTTTGAATCTTAACTTTGTTTAATTATGTCTTTATATCTTGTGTAATATTAATGTTTTTTTTTCTTTCTAAAAAGTTATGATTTTCCGTATTATTCTCTTTCTAAACGACTAATTCATAAACAAACTCGTATCAACTTAATTAAAAAGATTCCTTTTATTTTCTACCCAATTTTTTCACTCACTTATCATCGGGACGATGCCAGTTCGCAAGTAGGGAGTAGAGTTAGGTTGATAAATAAAATGAAATTATTATATCAAACACTTAACACTTAGTTTAATTATTCTTTAGGAAATAAACATGATAATATATAATTATTATAATAAAGGTAATATTTTTGGGAAAAATAAGTTTCTAATTAATTAGAGTAAACTTGATATATTATAATTATATTATATATGCCTATCTTAATACAATTCTAAGTATGTATAACTAAAACATTTTTTATCAAATAAGTTTTTTTTCATGAAATTAGACAAGTATACTTATATTTATAAATTAATGTTTTAGAAAAACTTTCTTTCAAAGACAAAATTATGAGTCTGGAATCGGATTAGGGATGGCAATTTTTGGCATAACTTTGACTTAACCATAGCCAAATGGCCTACCCGAACATAATTTCTTTTTTTGTCCCCATCTCAGCCTTGTAAGAGTGGCGAGACCCCACTCGAACTAGCCATCGTATTTAAACCTCATTATAACCGACCCTTAGCCTGGTTTGGTCTACATTCCCTTGGCACCCCGCAAGTTTAGTATGTACTTATGGATAGCAGCAACGACATCAGAACTAAGAATCGGCACATTAGAATGTTGTTGTCGGCCATCCGTTGTCCTACCTCTTATGACAGCCTAAAAAACTTCGATGGCAATGTTGCAAATAGTTTCCGCGAGGCAGCATTGTTTCACGGTCTGTTAGAAGCCGATAATAGTCAAGAGTTATGTTTACAAGAAGCATCTGTATTCCAGATGCCATACGAACTAAGACGGTTATTTGCGAGCATTTTAGTTTACTCTACTCCTAATGATCCACAGTCACTCTACCTAAAATTTGAAGCTGCTATGTCCGAAGACTTCTCGGTCGATCGAAAAATCAATACAACACAAGTAAGGAATGCCACTCTTCGTCAAATTAATTATTTCCTACAATCAATGGGTAAGACTCTAGAAACATATTTCTCCTTTGAATCAGACCAACCACATCATTTATACGACGACCTCAGGAAAGAGATAAGAACAGAAGCTAATTTAATTGTTTCTGCTGAGGATTTGTCACTAAAATACATGCTCAATTCAAGACAGAAAGAACTGTTTACTCTAATCACCGATACAGTATATGAAGGGAAAGCAGGTGCCTTTTTTGTTGATGGCCCTGGTGGCACAGGCAAGACCTTCTTATATAGGGCTTTACTTGCAGAAATAAGGTCCAAAGGCTCATTCGCATTAGCTACTGCTACATCAGGCATAGCAGCTTCAATTCTACCTGGCGGTAGAACTGCTCATTCACGTTTCAAGATTCCACTTGACACAAATGAGTTTCCAACATGTAGAGTAAGTAAACAATCTGCCCTTGCCCAACTAATAAAAGAAAGCAGACTAATTATATGGGATGAAGCTCCCATGGCCAAGAAATCAGCCCTTGAGGCTTTAAATGATTTTTTGCAAGACCTAATGAACAGCACTAAAATCTTTGGTGGTAAAGTGGTTGTCTTAGGGGGTGACTTTAGGCAAACTTTACCGGTTGTTACAAGAGGTACAAAATCTCAGACACTTAATGAATGCTTGATAAATTCTCCCTTGTGGCGTAGCATAACCAAACTTTATCTTACTGAAAATATGAGAGCAAAAACAGATCCAGCCTTCACATCATTATTGATGTCAATAGGAGAAGGTGTAGAAAATACAGAAGATTCTGGTTTAGTAACTTTACCTGCTGCATGCATTGTTTCAAATAGCGATGACGAAGAATCTGACCTTGCTAGACTGATAATATCTGTCTACCCTACATTTCATTCACAAGAGCCTACCTCATATCCACTAAACAGCTCAATCTTGACTACTAAGAACGAGTTCGTAGATGAAATTAACAACATGATGATAAATAGCTTTCCCGGAATCGAAGTTGAATATAGAAGTTATGATGAAACCCTCAACCCTGATTTGCAAGGTCAATACATAGATATACTGAATAATTTTTTCACCCAATGGACTGCCTCCACATAGACTGATTCTTAAGGAAAACGCTCCAATAATCTTGCTAAGAAATCTAGATCTGTCAGAAGGCCTTTGTAATGGCACCCGTTTAATATGTAGAGCTCTTAGACGAAATGTAATAGAAGCTGAAATTGCTTTAGGAGAATTTGCTGGAAAACAGGTCTTCTTTCATAGAATTCCACTTCAACCAACAAACGATGAATGTTATCCGGTTCCTTACAAACGTGTCCAATTTCCTATACGCTTGTGCTTTGCTATGACTATAAATAAAGCACAAGGGCAAACCCTTGACAATGTTGGTGTTTACCTTAAAGAACCAGTATTCTCACATGGCCAATTGTACGTCGCATTATCTCGTGCAAGATCATCATCATTAGTTAAGCTTCTTATAAGGAAAAATTCAATCCATGATTCCCAGCCATTCACAACTACAAACATTGTGTATAAAGAGGTCTTATCTATGTAACAAATGTAAGCTATTGTAGCGTTGCTTTTTATTCCTCAATTTTCATTCATGTCTTTACGTCGCCTACGAAGTTTGTAAAGAAAATTATTAGTGCATGAACGTCAATGATGCAGCTCAACTTTAACTGTGGCTTCTTTCACACTCGATCATTTCACTTTTAAATATATGTCAATGTTTTACTTATATTTGCCAATATGTTGGTCTGTTTATTTACGAAAAATATTAATATCTTACATTTATGTTAACAACAGCAATGGCATTGGTACCTAAGAGAAAATTGTCCTATGTTTCTGAAATTGATCGAGACTCAAACCTGTGGACAGTCGTCGTTCAAGTCGTGGAAAGTCACCGGTCTGACGTAAGCTCTGGCAGGCGCGGTGGACAGCCCAGAACATACAAGCGGTACCTCCTGGTTGACGAGCATGTAAGTTGAAGCACAGAATTCATCTTATCTTTCAGGTAAATTTAAACTAAATATACTGCTATTCTTGAATAAATGCGTGTAGATATTTATAGACAGCTGCATTTGTGTATCGTGGATGTACAGGGAACAAAAGTGTCCGGAATTGTTTACGAAAACGACATCCGCTAGTTCTCGACTTCTCTTCAACCTTTCAGACGTTATATGATTTCAAATGCTGCTTTGGCTCCTGCTTACTCTTTCTTCAAGGTGGGACCATATCCTTTTTCATGGGTTATCACCAATGACATCCCAGTTGAACTCATTGACGAACCTGCAATGCAACCACTGCCTTTCTCGTACGAAGTCTGCGCATTCAACAACTTTGTCCAGCATGCTGATAAAGATGTTGGATTTAGTAAGATGCTTCACTCGCATTCACTTTCTATTTTATGTCCACCTTTCACGGTCTTACAGTGACATGGTTTTTCACAGATGTGAAGGGAGTAGCTGTACATGCCTTTGCAAAGAAACAGGTTACTGTTGAATCGAGCAAGCGAGAGATCGTGCTGATAGATGAAAGGTATCTACATGTTTATTCATTAGATTTCCTTTCTCAACTCCTCCGTAATACGTTTCCATTGTCACATCTACAGCAAAATTCCAATCATTCTAATGCTCTGGAATTCGTTTGGAGACGTGGAAGGGAACATCATAGCAAACAGCATAAGCAATGCACCTGTAATCATTGCAACCAATGTAAAAGCAACAACATTCCACGGTATTTAACTCGTGTATTTCAGATTGAATGAAAACAATGCAGAGATTACTACACATTCTTTTATCTTCCATTCATGACTGTATATGCAGGCAATTCACTGGCTACTAGAATGTTTTCATACCTGTTGATAGATCCTCCACTGAGTGACAATCCATCACTAAAAAAATGGTAAAGGAAAATTATTCTTGTGCATTTTCTTATTTCTTTGCAGCATACATGATTTAATATCTATATACTTTAAACCTTCGGCATAGGTACAATAACAACAAGAATGACGTCACACGGATGTTGCGTAACGAGGCATACAAAGACACCGATCTGTTGTTGCCACCTCCTACTGCAAACAATACTATTAACGTACTAACAGCAGCTGCCACACTTATCAACGTAAGATTCAAATAATATTTTGCATTTCTCTGCTGTATTCATGATTATTAATATCAGATACAGTTAATGTTCTTCTGTGTTTCTACATATTTACCTCTGAAGAAGATACCCATGCATACTTTATACTATTCAGTTTTCAGTTTTGTTTTAGTAGTCTGCTGCTACCAAATTCCGTGGTCGTTTGTCGATTTTTTTTCTTCGTTTTTCTATCACTAATAAGTTATTCTTCAGCTAAACGTATGTTCCTTGATGTAAATGTTACACCATATTCAACACTTCTGAATGGAATTAAATTACAACAATGCAGCTTTAATAACAAATCCTCTGCATTCCAGGTGCATACTGTTTGGGTTGTTGGATACTTACGCTTCACAGCTGTCCAGAAAAAATACTATCTCAGTACATGTGGAAACTGCAGGAAAAAAGTAAAGGCTGGTGCTGATTGGTTCGTTCGCTGCTCTTCGTGTGGTGAAATGAGAGATGTTGATTTCAAGTAAATAACCACTCTTAGTCTCGTATTATAGTTGTTACAGATTAGTCAGGCTTTTCCACCGTACTGACATTCTTCTTGCAATCTCTATTTGGTTTAGGTGTCGTGTACCCGTGGAACTCACTAGAGAGGATAAGTCTTTACCTATTGTACTGACTTCTCCAGACGTGGAACGCTTGACTGGAATTAATGCAACACAACTCAGAGACTCTCATGAATTTGTAAGTATGCTACACACAATATTAAACATTCATTCTCATCTGCTTATAATCGTAGCCGTTTTTTTTTAACGAAACTCTATTTTTCCAAAGCAATTGGGCCTAGAAGATGACCTTCAGGCAGCATTGGATAAGCTTCAGGTCGTCTACTTCGTTCAAAAATACGATGTCGCCGCACTAGGTAGGCCAGGTGCTCCAGGAATTCGATATGCTTCTGTGAAGACCTATAAGGTAGATGCTGTTAAATCTGCGCCTACTATGCCTGGACTGTTGTTGGATGAACCACATGTAACTGAAGCTGCTGATGACACCCAACTATTCAGCCCCAACACCAAAAAACACCTCACAAAGATTGAAGGGATAACTGAAAGCAGCAAGGGTGAACAATCAGCTCCACCAGCCAAAAGAACCCTAGAATTCATCTCCATGCCTGCTAAGGTTGAAAAACCAAGTGCTCACATGCTAGCTGGGAAAGAAGTTCATGCCACTAATACCACTCCAGATGACCTTGAAAAACCAACACAGAGCCCTATCAAGAAAGGGAAGGAAGACCAAAAATCAAAGTAACCTGTGCTGGAACTCCAAAATAACTATTATGAACTAAACGTATTATGCAATATTAGGGTATGTACTTGTAAGACTTTAGCTTTTGCATCCTGTTTGTATTGTACTAACAACATGCAGTTATACTGCTTATGCATTTTGTAAACCATTGCATCTTTCTAAGATTGTAATGGTTTAGCAATATGCTTTTTGCTTCTATCGGTTGTTTTCTTGGCCAAGACAGAAATTAACTGGATTTGCAACCCAGTTAACTAAAATCCACTACTTATGTAACAAGGCATTATTTTGATTTCCTCGCCCTTTATTATGTAAAATACTTAAGAACATGCCTTTGTTTCATCAAATTATGTTTCCATCGACTTCATGTTCAACTTCTCTTCTGACTGTACTTTTTTAATCTTTCTATTCTATCTGCAGTGTCTTTTTATTAACACAACTTCTCCTAAGATGTTCTTTATGCATTCTAAACATCCAAACACTCTTCATCCAAGCATGGCTACATTTCCTTTTCGAAATCAATCTACAACGACCTTTCCAGGGCCATATTGCCGTGCGTTGCACGGCAACAACCACTATATATATATATATATATATACACACATATATATATATATATATATATATATATATATATACACACACACATGCTTTAAATCCAAAAATAAATAATGAATAATATTTCGTTTTCGTAAAATGACATGTCGGGCCTTTCTCGAAAATCAGAATATTACAAAAATCATCAACAAAAGACCTATCAACCTCATCATTAAAATTAGCTGACTCCAACTCTCCAGGTAAATACATGGAAGGTCGAGTAATATTCAGCTCCTGGTTATCATTCAGCATTTCACCATGGTCATTGCTTCCATCCTTTATCCAAACCGCATCAAGCAGAACAATATTAAGGGCATCTCCTTCATTCCTCATTTGAGCCCTTCTAGACTTCTAGTATCTCTGTTATTAACACCACTTAAAATACGAGATTAAAAAAAATACGATATTTGACTTTTCAAAGGTTGATTCTTATTGTAATGTCGTAAATAAGTTTGGTATGATACAATTAAACGAAATGGGCTTAAAGTAATTTCAACTTGGTGTAAGTAGTAATTCTAAGTGGATTTGAAACACAAGCCCAAATGGGTCGAACTTGTCTTTGAATTATCTTTCTCCTTTTCGGGTTCGGGTTATTTGTCCGTCG
Source organism: Gentiana straminea (assembly GCA_036785695.1). Classification (NCBI taxonomy): domain Eukaryota; kingdom Viridiplantae; phylum Streptophyta; class Magnoliopsida; order Gentianales; family Gentianaceae; genus Gentiana; species Gentiana straminea. Next base: position 2,733,357 of record JAVUPR010000239.1, on the reverse strand, counting down.
TCTGGAAGCATCCAGTAAACCTCGTTGCTTTCATATTTGGGTCTGGAAACCCTTCACCTCCCACAAAGTCTCAAACCGATCAAGATCAAAACCTTTTGATGGCGATTCTATCTGATTTCGTAGAGGATACTAAACCTTCACCATCGACAAAGCCTTTCAACACTGTCCTCGATCCATCAAAACCGCTGGAGTTTTTGGAAAAGGCCTTGGATTTCTTGGCGAATGAATCTGACTTGTTTAAGAGCGATTCTTTGGTAAACGATGTTAATGCGGTGGTCCGTAAGGTGAGGGATAAAGTAATTGCTGAGGAGCAGAAGAAGCTGCTGAAGGAGAAGGAGCAAGAGAAGCTGCTGGTATCTGAGGAGCAGAAGAAGAAGCAGAAAGAGAAGGAAAAGCTGGTTTCCGAAGAGAGCAAGACTAATTCCGTGAAGGAAAAGGTAGATAAGAAACCCGATGCTGTGAAGAATGAAGGTAAGTTAGAGAAAGATGGAGATGAAAAGATGATCGAGGGAGGGGAAGCAAACGATGGTAAAAGAGGTAAACTTGAAGATCTTTACTTTCTTCATGCAAATTTGCTTGTGTATATAATATATGTACCATTGTCCTTTGTTTGAAGTTGGACTTGTGTATGCTTCTTACTTTTTTTCCCCAATGTGCGATCTTGGTTTTGTTATCTTATACGAAATTTAGTGGTGATTCCCTATACATACGTCTAAGCACATAAGTTTAGCGTAGGTGTATAAGCTTGTGTCTTTTTCAGCTCAATATTGCCTACTCTTAGTTTGCTACTTTACACAAATGTGTAGAATTTAGTCTAGGATGTTTTTGCTTTAAACAGGATTAGCAAGTACAAATGGCCTGCAATCTTGTTGCTCTTTTTGGTATACTGTTTATTTTACAAGTATATTTTGGTAATCACTGCAATGTTGATGCACCTTTTGGCTCTACCATTTAGTTTAGGTCTTCGATTTTACAGTATTATATGTTTTCTTATGACTATGTTTGTTACCTTAGACTGCATTGTTTTCATTGCCAAGGTATGGAAGGAACACTTTCGAATCACAAAAATATCTCCTGATTTCCTTTTGAGTTGAATATTCGATCCTTGTATGTTACTGGTTGAAGTCACAAGATGGAGATTCGAGTCAAACAGCTCTTGTGTTTAGTAAGAGTTCGCAGAGAGTTTTTTTTGTCTTCTTTTCCTAGGTTTCCATAGTTAATTCTCGAATGCGAGTAGAATGCATGTGATTGCAAGTTCTTTTTACTAACCTTTTTTCTTGATTATGTGTGGCCCTTTCGAAAGGCAAGGCTGATCATGTTAAATGAACTTATGATGATGCATGCATGCTTGCGTGAGAATCTTTAAATTTGTGTACACATTCTCCTTGATGTGCTTGTATTATACTACCGATCTGAACTGATGCATCAACCTGCTGGATGCTGAAAAGCTAAGAGTAAGAGAGGGGATTGTGATTCCTTGAATGTCCATGAAAGGAATAAAAGCAAATAGCAAGGTGCATGCAAGTTCTATTACGGGATATGTGATTATTGGTAGAAAGGACCCAAGTGTGAACTATCATCTTGTCTAGTGACTTTTCTCTTCAAATGAAATCTAAGCAATGGAAGACACATTTACGTGTTTATGCCTTTGGCATTGTAATTTACTGTCCTTAAGAGATCTTATTTTACGTTCCTGTTCAAGTCTTTTGGTAGGTCTGTGCTTGTGTTTGCTTTATTAAAAATTAAATTATATTTGTATGATTGATAGCTTTTGTTGATGTTTTTCTTTATGAAATTGCGAACAGCTCCAAACAAAGGCAATGGTCTTGATATGGAGAATTATTCTTGGGGCCAGTCTCTCCAAGAGGTGAATATCAATGTCTCTGTGCCGCCAGGAACAAAATCGAGGTCCATTCTTTGTGAGATAAAGAAGAATCATCTGAAAGTTGGTCTCAAGGGTCAGCCGCCAATAATCGATGTGAGTTAATTACATTGGATTAGTAATAGTTGCATTTGAGTTATCATCGTCGTTCCACTTGCTTTGAAATTGACAATATTCTTCATCATTGTAGGGAGAACTTTATAAGTCCGTGAAAGTTGATGATTGCTTTTGGAGCTTAGGTAGGTTCGTTCATGTCATGTTTTAATGGTCTCGAGCTTTTTCCTTCTGTTCATTTCACAATTTTTTATTCACTTGTGATTGTGTGCAGAGGATCAAAAGGCAGTCTCTGTACTGTTAACAAAGCAAGACCAGATGGAGTGGTGGAAATTTTTGGTGAAGGGTGAACCTGAAATCGACACCCAGAAAGTTGAACCTGAGAACAGTAAACTATCAGATCTGGACCCAGAAACGCGGTCAACTGTCGAGAAGATGATGGTAATGTTCCCCCACCCCCTCCCCCCCTACCTTGACCATAGTAGAAAAAGTATTGAAAGCTGATATTAATCGAAATAGAAGGACTAGGAATACCTCTATCTGATTATATAGTTTTTTGTAGTTAAGCACGCGGCAGATAATCAAGATTTTTAAGCGCATGTTGGTTTCTATTACTGTGGTTCTTACCTTTGAGAAACTTGTTTTGCTTGATCATAATTTGGGTGGCTGCCTGTTTAACAGTTTGATCAGAGACAGAAGTCTATGGGGCTTCCCACCAGTGATGAGCTTTCGAAACAAGACATTCTGAAGAAGTTTATGGCTGAGGTAAGTTAAAGAAAACTTGTTTCTTTACGTCTCAAAAGGTTAAGGGTATGTATATTTTGTACTAATGTTGGTAATACTGTGTATGCAGCATCCTGAGATGGACTTTTCTCAAGCAAAATTTCGTTGATGTGTATTTCCTTCCGGAGGTTACGTTCCAGGCTGGTTGAAAAAAGAGAATCTATCATAATCTCTTCAAGTGTAGTTGGGGGGGTTGATATGTAGAGGGATTCATTCAACATATAGTAAACCTGTGTATAAAATGCAGGTGGTTGTTTGAAATTGTCAATCCGAGTTTTTTGGAATGGTAGACAATTGTGTGTGTGATGTTACTTTTACTGTCTGGTTGGTTCAATTGGGGTATGGTATGATGATGATGATGATGATGATGTGGAAAACATGTGTGTTTTTGGCAGACTTATGAATATTTATGTTTTATTACAAGGTTCATTGCTGCATAAAGGATATAAGCATCTGAAATTTTGTATCACCTGGGCAATGTCTAATTGCCAACTGCCTTAATCTTACTCGATAAGCAATTTTTTAACTGTCTAAGATTACTTGGTTATAACATGATGAAAGTTTATAGTGGGGAGAAAGGTTAATACAATTGTATCATTATTGTTCTTACGACGAGGCTTATATTAATCAACAAGGTCTACACTTTAATTAATCATCATAAAATGTTTTGTGATACTAATTCAATATGTAGTGAATAAATCATTTCTATATCGTTTTGTATTTTTATGTGTTTATTATACTGGGGGGGTAGGGTAGGGATGCTACAAAGGAGTTTGTCACGACCTGGTCATTATTTGATTTTTACATGTCCCCACCAAGTAATGATGATACAATGGATGTGGCCAGTGGCCAGTGGCCTCCCATTAGGTTTCTGTTATTATTGTTTGTCCTTCAACAGCAGGATTTCAATCACCACTCATAAGAAATATATATGTTCCTATTGTTTGTCCTTCAACAGCAGGATTTCAATCACCACTCATAAGAAATATATCTTGTTTTAGTGCAACTCCAATAGGGTATCAAAACCACGGGTATCAAAATCAAGTTTTGATACCTATGGACACTATTTATATGAGTATCAAATTTTTATCTCCAACAATAGGTATCGAATAGAAACATCTCCAATAATAAGTATCAAATTCATATATGAAAATTAGTTTAATTGCGTTTTGATTAATATTTTTGGTGTTTTGAGTATATATAGTACCAACACATCAATAAAACAACAATTTCTCAATTCAGACGATAAAAAAAATAGGTATCAATAAGGACAGAAAACAATCAAAATGACATATGTGTAGCAAAAGAAGATATGATGAGAAGCTCACATCAAGTAGAAAAATAGGTGTTTCTCTCAAACAGCTATATTAAAATAAATAAAAATTACATTTCAAAAAAAAAAAAAAAAAACCCACAACAATTGAATCCAATTAGCAATAGGAGCACGTCAAATTAATTAGCATTTGACCAAAGATCAGAAACATTAAAAGGTTTACAACACAAATGCAAGAAGAGTAGCAATGAGAACATCCTAAACCCTAATCGGATACAGGGGCGACTCTACATTATGAGTTGGTGTGCGACCGACTCTCCTAAAATAAAAATATTATGTATAAATTATAGAGATTCTTTTTTTCCATAAACACACATATATGTGAATTTGACCAACTTATGATTTTATCTATTGTCTCATAATTACATGTATAAAATTGAATACCAAATATATGTGTGATACGAATTTTTTTTTGAAAAATTTCTAACCTATGTGTCAAAATTCATGCAGCTGCCCCTGATCAGATACATAGTAACACAACAAATCCTCAGTAGACATGATAATATAAATGACAATCTCAAGACAAAAACAAATTGTATTGCCTCGCAGACATCAAACCATCCATACGTACCCAGGAAGAAAAATAAAGAGCAACATCAGATAAACCTAATGCCATCAACCAAACAGAAGCACCGCGAAAACCCCAAAGGCCAAAGAAGTAGCCATTCAGCAAAAGTACATTACCCCGTGCGCGAGGAAAAAATCGCTCGTCAACTGAAAATCATCAACAAATTAAATCATGCATCAAAATCAAGAAAAGTTCCCTTCAAAAAAAAAATCAAGAAAATTTTATGATGTATGTCTACATATTCGGATTGAGCTAAGATTACCCAATTGACATTATGCAGAAGACGCAACAACACCAATAGGCAACAATGACCTCCTGCACCGATAAAGAAAGCAATTGAACCATCGGAACAAACTCATTTCTTACAAACAAACGTCTAAAATTAAATATAATTTATGCTAACTTAAATATATATTGACAAAACAACCAAAATGGCATAAGATCTATATCTATATCTATATATTGTTAAAGAACACATTAATATTTTTTTAAAAACTGTCCTGCTAAAGAAAATAGAGAGAAAACACCGAAAAAATGGATGAAGATCGAGGAGTTGAGAAAAAAAACTAATAACAAACCAAAATAAAATAAACATGATGAGGAAAAAAAATACCTCATATGATATAACACGGAGGGTAGAACATTACAGAGGTTGTTTATAAGTAGTAGTAGTTAAAAAGAATATTATATTTACATAAGAATGTGAGAATTTGAACGGAACACAACACACATAACACTTAATTATAAGGAATTTGAATTGAATACAACACTTATAATGTAACTGAGGTAGGGATAAAGATAAGCGTAGCTTCTAAATTGTGTCGTTGCAGTTGATATTCTAGCGAAAATTGAGAGGAGAGTATCATGGGTAATTACTTATTTCTCTGATTTAGGACGAAAGGATCGCTTGTTATTATTATTTTTTTTTAATTTTGAGCCAAAAAAATCTCTAACCACAACAAACTCTAGAGATTTCCTATATTCAACATTTAAATTCCCAACCGCAAAATCTCAAAACAGAAAATCAAATTTCTTTTTTTTTTTAGGGTATACGCATTTTTTATGGGTATAAGCCGGGTCAAAAGTGGGTTTTGAGACGAAATCCCGGGTAATCGGGTTAAATTCTCCTTTCAAATATATATATATATATATATATATATATATATATATATATATATATATATATATATATATATATATATATATATATTTTTATTTGGTTAATTCCTTAAAAGTATAGTTTTTTATATAATATATCTACGTACCAAAATACCCCTAATCTAATAAAATAAGCTGAAACGAATCTGCATCTGCTTCTATTTCTTTCATTTGATCCAACTCCCTTTTCCTCTGATTCCCTTAAAGAAAAAATCCCGTAAAATTCAATAAAACGTCACTGGATAAATCGATATAATAAGACGTCATTGTAAGACGTCACTGCATAAATCGATACCATAAGACGGCATGGCATAAATTGATACATTGATGTCACTGCAGATGTCCTCCATGTATACGCAATTAATGAAGTGACATCACTACATAAATCGATACAATAAGACGTCATTGAATAAATCGATACAATAAGACGTCAATGCATACACCTATACAATAAGACGTCACCGCATAAAACGTCAAAAACTAAGACGTCAAATAAAGTAATACCGTAAACCGCATAAATCGCTATAACAATACGTCAATGCGCTCGCATCATATGGTGTCTCCGCAATGCGGTGTCATTTCATCGTGGTGTCTCTGCAATGCGATGTCTCTGCATCGTCAAATGTTATAACATCGCGATGTCTCTGCATCGTTGTGTCTCTGCATCGCGGTGTCACTTCATCGCGGTGTCTCTGCAATGCGGTGTCACTTCAAAAATTCATCGCGGTGTCTCTTATTTGCGATGTCTCTGCATCGTCAATTGTTATAACATCGTGATGTCTCTGTATCGAGGTGATCAATGGATCTGGCATGGTCAATGCATCGTGGTGTCACTTCATCGAGGCGTCTCTCGCATCGCGCCCCCTCCATCGGGGGTGGTCACTGCATCGCGGTGTCACTTCATTGCGGTGTCTCTGCATCACGGTGTCGCTTCATTGCCGTTTCTCTACAACGCGGTGTCTCTTCATCGCGATGGTCAATGCATCGGGATGGTCATTGCATCAAGGTGGTCATTGCATCGGGGTGTTCAATGCGTCGCGGTGGTCATTGAACCGCGGTGGTCAATATATCGGGGGTGGTCATTCTATAGCGATGGTCAATACATCGGTTAGAAAAAAACCTGAATAGCGTTTGGAAAAAAGAAAAAAAAACTGAACAGTGCCTGGAAAAGAATGAAAGAAAAAAGGAAAAAAAAAAAAAGCCCATGAACAATGCCCGAAAAAAAAAAAAAAAAAAAAACTAACAGGCGCCTCTTCTCCCCCCTCCCCCCTCCCCCCCATTTTTTTTTCTCTTCATTAAGGGTATCTGAGTCTATCTATCTAATTTGTGTCATTATAAGTCCAATAGATTCATTTCTGTCCTTATAAGTCCAATAAGTCCGTTTTGTGTACTGTTGGGTCTTTGGCCCAATTTTTTTTACTACTGTGTTAGTTAATATTTTTTATATAATAATTTTGAAAAATTATATACCATGTCGTACTGAAAAAAATCTAAAATAAAATAGATATATCATTTTTATCGTCAGTCATTTAACATTTTTTTTCATAATAATAATTACGAATAAATTATGTATAATGAATATATTGACGAAAAATTCAAATTAAAATGGATGTATATGCCACGTGACACCATTTGATAGGCTAGGAAGATTACACAGATAACATCTTTTTTATAAGATTTATATCGGCCACGTGACATGTTCTGATTGGTTAGTTGAATTGCAGAGATAGATTTTTAGGAAAGTTTTCAATCTGCCACGTGGCACCATTTGATATGCAAGGAAAATTACATAGATAACCCTTTTTTATAAGATTTATATCTACGTGGCACGATTGACTAGCTAAATTGCGAGATAAAGTTTTCAATGTCACTACATCATCATATGTCACGCGTCACGCCATCATTCGTTGGTTAAATTACATATAAGATTTTCATTTTCAATTGCTATTATTCTATATATACGGAGTTACTCACACCATTTTTCTACACACCATCTTCAATTTTCATCAAAAGAATCATTTCTTATCTTCCAAGCTTTTTGCAAAACATCTTCTCCCCTTGTTTTTGCAATGGATAAAATGAGAATGTTGTTGGAGAAATACGATCGTGAGGATGAAGAAATTCGTGACGAGGATGATGAAATGATGGCCGTACTCATTGCAGAACAAGAAGCTGTTCAAGGGGGAGGATCATCTCAATGGGGTGGTTCCGTTCCCGGACGCAAATACATACGTCGGCATAGAGAGGGTGCACACAATTTATTACACCAAAGAATATTTTGCAAATCCAAGTGTGTACACACCGGATTTGTTTCGTTCTCGGTTTAGAATGCATAGACATCTTTGTGAAAAGATCATGCGTGATGTTTCCAACCACAATAACTATTTTGTTCAGAGGAGTGATGCCACCGGCCGACCTGGCTTCTCAACAATGCAAAAGGTCACATGTGCTATAAGGCAACTAGCATACGGCACGGTTGCAGATCTTTTTGACGACACTTGGGGCATAGCCGAATCAACAAGCATAGAGATTTTGAAGATGTTCACTCGATCCATATTTCAGGTTTATGGGAATGAGTACTTGCGTCGTCCAAATTTAGCAGACTTGCATCGGTTGTTGACCAAAGATGAACAAAGAGGGTTTCCAGGGATGTTAGGTAGCCTCGATTGTATGCATTGGCGGTGGAATGCATGCCCAAAAGGATGGGAAGGTCAATTTACAGGACATAAAGGACGTGCGACAATCATTCTAGAGGCAGTGGCATCCTATGACACCTGGATTTGGCATGCATTCTTCGGACTTCCGGGATCTTTGAATGACCTCAATGTCCTTGCTAAGTCCCCATTGTTTGATGATGTATGTATGGGGGTAAACCATCAAGTTGACTACGAAGTTAACGGAAGACATTACGGTAATGGCTATTATTTAGTTGATGGTATATACCCTGAATGGTCCACTTTTGTGAAGACAATATCTAATCCCGGTACGCCAATGGAACAATATTTTGCAAGGATGCAAGAGGCTTTTCGAAAGGATGTTGAAAGAGCTTTTGGGATTTTACAAGCTCGTTGGGCCATTGTTCGAGGACCTGCTCGTGGGTGGGACGGAGAGGATCTCTATTATATTATGATGGCTTGTGTAATCTTGCATAACATGATAGTTGAAGATGAACGCGATGATGATGAAATGATTCCGGTTGACCCAAATGAGATTCCTACGCGTCCAACTAAAGCACAGATTTATGATAGACCTACGATAGAAACAGATGTGCAACGCGATGGAATAAGTCGTATGCGAGGGTTCATGGAAAGGTATAATGGGTTAAAATGCAAAGTGATATCTAGAAGCCTAAAGAAAGACCTAGTGCAACATTTATGGAAGAAGAAGATGTATGAGGAAGAGTAATGAGGAAATGTGTTTTCAATAATTGAAAATTTGTCATCTTGTGTAACGTAATATGTATCGTTGTTGTAATGTGTGTAACGTAATTTGTCATCTTGTGTAACGTATTATGTATTGTTTGAATTTTTTCGTTATGTTATTGTATTGTGTGTCTTTTAGGTTAATGATATTTTGATGTTTATTGTATATTTTCGGTTAATGATATTTTTTTTTTGAAGAAGGTTAATGATATTTTAAACATCAAAATAACGTAAAGCATCAAATTATTAATACATTAAAACATCAAAAATAATTACCTTTAAGCAATACATATTAAGTTATTTTGATATTAAAACAATGCATATTACTAATAACCTTTATCCGGACAATTATGAGTAATCGTTATCACATCACTGAAATTGAACACAATACATTTAAAATTAAAGAGCAAACACATATTGAAATTCAAACATCACATACATTTGAAACTGAAAATGCAAACATAACTAAAATCAAAACGAAACGCACAACTAAATATTGAAATCAAATACCTTGAACTTACTAACGATCATATTATGACTCATCAAACCATGGAGTCTCAGTAGGTGGCGGAAAGAGATTCCTAGACGTGCTTGCATTCATGAGAGGTGATGGAGTTGGACATGGGTCGGCCATTTCACGATCCATTATAACTTTTTGTTTCATTTCCCAATATTGTTTCTTCTTTGGGGTGAAGATGCTTGTATTCACTTGCATTGTTTGCATGTCTTCGAAACTTTGCCATTCAATAGCCCCGTCAATTTTTCTTTGAGCATCTCTTTCTTTCGCATAGGCCAAAAACTCGTCGACCGTTTTGAACTCCCCGCCTTTTGATTCGCTTTCTTTTTTGATTTTTGTCCAATAGGCTTGGTCGATGAACTAGTACCACCTACAGACCTAGGCGTGTCATCATCATCAAGATTCACCGAACTATCACACGGAGGATTTTGATATTTTGGCTCATCTTTCAACAATGCCCAACAATGTTGTAGCTTAAAAGGTTTATTGGCAACCGCATGGTAATAGGAGTCCGCTAAGAGCGTCTGAAACGAATCAAAAATAAATATAATGTAAATGACTGAAATTGTTAAAAATTAAAAATTGTTACTTATTTAACCAAGTCTAACGAAATATATATCTTTTATATGTTTGTTTTTAAACTATAATAATATTGTACACACAACATGAAATATTGACAATTTCAACAACAATACAATGGTCAAAGCCACAAATTCAACAACAATACAATGTTATTGAGAATGAAGCTGCAAATTCCGACATACATGATACAAATTCACACAAAAGGGATGTGCAGGAGAGATAAGGGGTTCGGTGTAATAAGGAGTGGTGGCAAAGTTGACTTAGTGTTATATGTTGGAGGACAGATTGGTAATTAACTCAAGTGCTCATCCGGTGCATTTTGAATAAAAGATAAAAGGAATAAGTACTAGTTTATCTAGAGTCTTTGAATTATTTATTCCCAGTTCGAATGAATAGTACTACTTATCCCGATTTAGTTCGAATAAGAGTCCAAAAGCCAAAATGTAGTTTGGAACACGGTTGTGTAACCTTAAATACACCATTGTAACTCAAGCTTTGTATCCGGAAAAATACGCTTAATAAACTCAAGTTTTTTCAAATTTCACTTTTATCAATTCTTGCTTTTCGTTTAACGTAACCCAATCCATTTAACATATAGATTCAAATAATATTTTACACTTTCTAATAAATAGATGCCTTTCATTTTTTAATATAATATTTCGTATATTTTATGAATGTCTACATGTATATATTAACAACGAAAAAAATATATAACTTGTGTAAATTACTATAATAATTACCTCATCTGTGAGGTTTTGACCACTTGTTCGAGTTTTTTGAGCTTTGATAATTGCCGCGCTATGCATCATGCACTCTTTGTTGATTTTTTTCCAGCGTGCCGAGCAACTTTTTTGATCTCTTGGAATACCTCCGGTCGGCCGATTGAGTTCGAAATGTTCTACAATTTTCCCCCACATTGTTGACTCTCTTTGGTTAATCCCGAATTCGGGATCGCCTCCACAAATTAATCTAGCTTTCGACAAAGCGCCTCGTCTTCTTCCTTTTTCCAACCATCGGATCGTGGTTTCGGTGCCATTTTTGGAATGATAATAATAATTTTCTTAGAGAATGAAAGATAAAAATAAATAAATAAATATATATATATATATATATATATATATATATAAATATATAGTATATATATATATATATATATATGTGTTAATGATAAAAATGTGTTGTGTGGTATTTAAGGATGTTTTTTTGGCAAAATATAACCATTGGTTTTTTTTTTTAATTAAATAATTTTGTATTCACTCATCAATATTCTAGCCGTTGGAACCAAATGTAACCGTTGCCTCTTTGTTTATTGATTTAATAAAACAAATAATTGTTAAAGAGTAGGGGACAAGAGGGGGACAATGGTGGGCCAAATGTGCAGGAATGAAAAAGCTTTCCCACTTCCCATTTTCCCAAAGACGTATTTAATCAGTAAAGGTATTAAGCATACATACATATTTGGTACCTTCACTACTACCTAACCAAAATTTGGTACCACCTAATTTTACCATTGGACATCTTAATACCCTTGCATAGGTATCAAAAAAAGGTTTTGCACCCAACCATTGGAGTTGCCCTTAGGGTGGTAACTCTACGTTTGTACGTGGATAAGACTAGGACTGCACTGCACCACACACGCTTTTCGGTATGAGTTCAAAATGTGCGATACGTACATATCCATCCATGTAGTAACTCCAGAAATATAGAGTTACCATGTAACAACTTTCAATCCATGATGATTATTATTATTATTATTATTATTATTATTGCATACAAGAGATTCCCTCTCCACTCAACTTTGTAGTAAGTATATTGATGATTGACAATTTGGCATAATGATGCTCCGGCTGCTGCTGTTGTGGACCTACTGTTCATAGAATTCAAGCTCAATTTGGATTCAACTTTTATAACATGGAAAAATCTGATTCATAGACTTCCTATTATTAGATTTAGAACACACTGTCGTCGGATGACTGTCACGTGTTGTGCACATGAAAGTAATCTGACAGTCTGTTCTAATAGAGAGTCTCCACGGCAGAATTACCTCATAACAAGGCCAACAAAGATACAATACTTGAACAAAAAAAAAAGAAACAATGTTGTTTGAGCTCATAACTTTATATGCTTCGATACTATGTATGTTGAATTACAATCTTTATCAAAGCTTAAACTGTTGAGAAAGCATAACTAAATGTATCTCATGTATGAACCATTTTTCATGATGAGTATTTTTTTTCCTTTCACTATTTTGGGTGGGGGCATGACAAATGAAAGCTAGCACTAGAATCCAAATGTCTTCACCAAGAAAGACAAAACAGAGTGCACTAAGGGACAATCCACTGCACCTGCACATTTTACCCCTTTTTCCTTTACTATTTTGGGAAATTCTTAAGCATTAGATTCTTGAAATACTTATTCAGGTGTAAAATTCTCATGCTGTTTAATTTTCATTGTAAAAAAACGTTAGTGGTTTAAGCGTATTTAGTGTTTTTACTAACTACACACATAAAAACGCTCATGTTTTTCAATGTTTCTTAAGCATCATCTCTATATAATGAATAACGATCGGACCACAACAACATGATTTCCCTAGTTAGAAGTGACAAATAAATGTCCAAAAGACACGACAATGAACTAAGTTCAATGTCCATGATAAAACAGTAATACTACTTGGTGGACTGCATGATTGATAGAGCCTAATACTTCCAAGTGTCGACTATTATACATTATTCTGACAGCTGAAACTACCTTTTCAATTATATCCCCCCCCCCCCCCCCCCCCCCCCCTCTTTTAGTGTTCAAGTTTTATTTGTATCATGGACTAATAAACGGTAACAAACGGCTTTCAAAGTTTTGGCTGGCCGTGACAGAAATGTAAAGTCGTCTTTACATTTCTGTCACGGCCAAAACTCGGCCTCAAAGGTCCAAGAACAGCTTCCCATATGATTGATTTATACAGAAACTATTTATGTATTAAAATATTATGTAATAATTGAGATGATGTGAATAATTATTATGTCTCTTCAAAGAAGGGTGGACAAGTGTCCCATTGAAATGCACTCCCATTAATCACAGCTACCAACCAGGAATTTTTATATATTGAAGCACAAGAAGCCCAACGAAAAAGGGCGTTTTTTTTTTTTTTTTTTTTTCCTTTTCAAAGTGAAACTAAAAACCATGTATACTGAAACTGGCTTATTGTTCCCGTATTACAACACTTTCCCACAAGAAATTCAACAGTTTCAAGATTTCCCCTGCATTTTCAGACCTAGTGTTTCAACGGTAATCTTGTATCCTTTTCGCTTTGTTTCGTTTCGTTTCTTTTTCCAAAATTTGTTCAGTTGTAAAGCTTTTTATAGAGTGACAAAGTTATCAGAAGAAGGTGGCATTAGTTTAGGGCAATTCTTCAAGATTTGATTTCTAGTGTTTCAATGGGTTCTTCTACTTTGTTTTGTCCATTTTGTTGTGGCACCACCATTTCTGTTACAGTTTTGTCTCATTAAAAATAAAAATAAAATAAAAAAAAACTGATGCAGGAATCTACAGTGCCAGATTATGATCATGGATTGGAAGGTGATCTCTTCAAAGCACCAGAACAAATAATTGAAGAGGATGAGGAGCCATTGATTAACCTTGATCCAACGGCTTCAATGATCTCGTTTGGAGGAGAGCTCATTGAATCCCATGAGCAAGATAGTGAATCATCTATTGATCTTGGACAAATTTTAAGTGAAGTATTCTATGAATGCAAGAAAGATATTCTAGCTAAACAAGAGACCGGGGTAAAACCGCTGCTTTCGGTTGAAGCTGAAGCTGAATTTGATCTCATAAAGGATGAAAACAACACGTTTTCTCAAGGGATAATCCTCCGTAAAAGTGTTAGTACAGGGTGTATAAGCTCGATGGAGAAGTTACCGTTGGAAGTTTCAGAACCTCGTAACTTGCTTGATTATCATGTAATGGACAATGGGATGAGAAGAGCATTCAGTGAGGGAGATCTAGAGGTTAAGTTTTAGATGTATTATTTGCTTTTGTCACATTTTTGTTGTTGTCTGTAATTTGTATGCTACAATTGAATGAATGAATGAATGAACTCACTCACTCTACTTGTAGAAACAGTTATTAAAAGTAAATAGCTCAATATACTTCAATCTAGCAAATACTGCAACAAACAAGATTAGAACTGCATCCAATAGTTTAGGCTTCCTATATAAGGGGACATATTTTCATGCTTTGTTTGATATTATTAACTGTTGAATTACCATCTCGGATCTCCCCGAACTGTCGAATTACCATCTTTTGAGTATCAAAACAGAAAGTCATTGATGCTCATATTTTGAATGGCAGATTCTTGGCAATGGTACTAGTAGCATAAACAGTATATCTGCAGCTGAGCAGCAGCAAATCATAATCAATTGCAGTTCAGAGGATCGAATGGAAAAGATTTTGAGATACAGAAACAAGAAGGCTAAGAGGAACTTTGGGAGAAAAATCAAGGTCCTTTTTCTTTTCTCTTTTCTTTCTGTTTCAGTCAGAGTCACTACTCCCAATCCCATTGTGTTAACTTAATGACTCTTTCTCTTTTTACACTACTCAGTATGCTTGCAGGAAGGCTCTAGCAGACAATCAGCCAAGGATACGCGGCCGATTCGCTAAGACAGGAAATTAATGGTTCCAAACAAGCATTTACTTCCCAAAATCAATGGAAGTTTTGAGTAGATTTTCTTTAATGTCAAGAAAAATTAAAAATTAAAAAAAAAAACATAAAATAAATGGTGATATTGTTGGTGTAAATTAAGATGAGACTCATCATATCATGTTCTCACATTGTCTTGTCTGCAAATATATGTCTTTTGGGATTCCAAAATATGTTGTACTACTCCATCTACTTATGTACATAGTAGTAACATAGTGCTTTGCTAATTAATAAAAGGTGCAAACCTTCTTCTTCTTCTTCTTCTTCTAAGATACTAATAATTGTTGGATTTGATAACTAAATTGCGCCAATAATCAAACTTCAACAAAGATGTCGTTAACACTAACTAACAGCAACACAGATTCCAAAACTCATGTATCAAGAACCATACGTCTAGTCCTTTCCGTTTATCTAGATAAAAGATACGTAAAATGATCTGAACCACACATTTTAAATAAAAAAACGAAAAACTCAACAAAACAAATAATCTAAGAACCCTAGTTTTGTTTAAGAACCGACTTCTTCTCGTAGTTTTTGGAACAAGAATCGAATTTTCGCTAACGATTCTCGCAATACACCTACGTAAAGTCGATCTTTGGTTTCAAAACCGACTTTCACAAGATCGATTGTACTGTAATTGTATGAGTAGAACATGTGTGAGGCAAATACTAGCCATATTTATTGTTAATATAAACCAAATGACATAAACTTTTAATTTCCTTTTCCTATTCCTATTCCTATTCCTATTCCTATATACGGTGTTATTATCAATTATCATTCAAAACTCAACAACAGATATTTGTAGTCGTGAGGTAGACTTGGAGAGGCGGATGTAAACTTGTGAGAGACTCATGTGGAACTGCTTCAGTCATCTTCTCCCACGCAATCGTCGCACGCCTTTCCCACGCAACCTTGAGGTACTTGGCTCTATTATATCTCATTATTCATTCTCCCTTGAGAGATTTGAGAATGTATTTCTTCCTTCTTTCCTGCTAGCTAGGTAATGTGATCAGCTAGTTGTGTACCTTGCACTTGAATTTCTATACCCTTCCTGTGTTAATTCGTCTTTGTAAGCATTCTGGAGGATTATCAAGCTATATCAGATGGCTTTACCCGGATTTGGTTCGTATTGCAACCTGGAGTGCGTTGACGTACCTTGTTCTACTCTCAGCTTCTTCAATTTGTCGACAAAACGTGAGAATCCGCCTCGGAATAGCAAATTTTATGGAATTCATGTGAAGAATTATTCGTGCTTGAGGCATTCCAGGATTAGGTGTTCAGTAACTTCAGATTCCTCCCCTCCGTCGGAATCCAATGGCAGCGGCAGCTCTGCTACAGTCGCAGATGCTAGAATCTCCGGCCAGTCGCTTGAGGATGAGTTCAGCCACGTCACCAAATTCAGCATGTCCGATTTCAGCATCAGTGATCGCGTCACCGTTGGCTTTACGTCCCGAGTAAATCAAATCCTCTTACTAAAAGCATATGCCACTACATATTTTTTTGTTTTGTATATATAAGTCTTCGTTTTGCTTTTTGAATAGTTCGTGATATACACTAGTTTATGTAATGCTATAAGGTTCTTGTTGTAGGCGGACGAGATTATATTCGAAGCTACTTTAAAGGATCGTAGCAGGTCTTGTTCATTTTGACCATCTTCCTCTTGCTTTTGGACTTGCATTGATTTTTATTTTCTGACATTTTTTGCCATAACATTGTAGTCCTTTGTATAACAATAAAGTTGTTCTTCGACGGTTCACTAGTGTTCAAGCTAAGCGTAGAGGGAGAAGAGCTATAGAGGTTGGTAAAATGACTATGTAAAATCAAATTTACTTGTTTAATGGTAGTGTTATCAACAGCATCATCATCAATATAGTGAGTATGACCAGTTCCCTCTTGATAATCTGCTTTTTGTTTAGGTGCTGAAGAAACTTGCTCGCCGTAGATTGATGTACCACTCTTACTCGATGCATGTTTATGGTTATGTCTGCTCAAGCACAACTGACGACACCAGCTCGTTTACTTTAGTTCATGGGGTGGGTTATTTTCTGTACTGTTATGGCTTTATACTTCTTTGAAGGAAGAACTGGAAAAGGAATTGTAATGATAAATTCAACTATTAGCTGATTTTGGCTGATATTTGGCGTCCAGTATCACGGTAGTTTTTCTCTGAGACATTGGCTCCAACGGTCTGATTGGCTTCCAACTCTGGAAGCTACTCTTGCTCTCGATGAGGAGTCGGCTAGGAGAGTTGGAGATGACTCCATAGGTGGACCTACAGTTGCTAGACAGTTGCGACTAATACGGATCTTAATGCGGGATCTTCTTATTGGTGTATGTTCATTATGTGCTTTTATCTAGGAATCATAATTGTTATTCATGTTTCTTATTCATTTGGATCTTCAATGCTTTTATACTGCCTGTTTGCCTCAGGTAAATTATTTGCACAGCCATGGACTAGCTCATACAGAGTTGAGGCTTGAAAATCTTCATATTAGCCCGGTGGATAGACATATCAAAGTGAGAATCACCTTGTTTACTTGTTCAATTAGTAGAGAGATGCTATTTCTTGAGTCTGGTTAGCTTCAGAACTCCATCTTTCTGATAAGAAAAAAAATGAAGTACCTGTAGTAGGCTGTGTAGGAATTTGTTGGGGTGCATGTTTTGAGCTGCACATGTGTCTTATACTCTTTTATGTCTTCATGTTTCATATCATCTCATGGACTTAGAAACTTTTCTACGATATTACATTTGACTTGCTAGTTCAGCCTTAAGGCTAATCTACAAGTTTGTATAATCGGGTGAAAACCACAAAAGAAAATACTAATGTTGAGTTTCCATACCTTGAGTACTAGGTTTAAAATTTGATGGGATGAAAGGAAGTTATTTAATATTGAGAAACTGCAGTTTGCTATGGAAGCCTTAATGCTTTGTTGATGTTGTTGTGAACCATTGTTGTTCTGATTACGATTTTAAGGAGTTGTCTTTGTGTGTTGGTACCATCTCAGATTTGATATTTGACAATTTAGCTCCTAGGTTGGCTTATTGGGAAATGCTACCGATCTTTATGAGAATGGTACTTTAATTAGCAGCATGGACAGGCGGAAAATGATGATTGCCTTTGATATGAGGTACAATTCCGTAGTAATCTTCTAATGTGATTAGTATTTTGATACACGTTTTCCATGCTTGTGATTTCTGTTCACCTTTATTTGCTAGATGCGTAGGATTCATCATGGCAAAAATGGTGCTACCGGAGCTTATGGACTCCTCCGTCTTTATGAAGTTTAAAGCATTTCTTACCAAGGTTGTGATTGGCTGTTGTTATTCACTTTTTTCTCTTCAGTTACAGGATTAAATAAATATTCCTGTTCATACAGGGAAATGATCCCTCATGCTTGCGTGAGTTTCTAATGCGTGTTATCAATAAAAACTCTGCACTGGGAAATGCTGGACTCCAAGTAAGTTGTCATTCTTTACCGAACTTAAGTTTACTTATGTATCTCGTGTTTTTCTCATCTGTTTTGAAAATATATCATGCTATTTTTATGGCAGATACTTGACAGGAATTGGGGTGCTGGTTGGAACTTGCTATCACTCCTCCTTGCAACTAAACTTTCAGAGCGAATAAGGTTCGTCTTCTTTTGCCCTAAATTATGAGTACTGTATGGTGTAAAGAACGATAGATATGTATGTAAACACACACATAAGTATGCAAGTTAATGTGTATATATATGTTGTAATATGTGTCTTTTCGTGTGTATAGTAGGGTTGCAAGTCAGCCTAGAGAATAATAGAGGATTATATTTATAAACTGCATTTGGCAATGTATGGGAACATGACTTCCGGGTTTACTTCATGTCAGAAAGGGAAGAAAATGCATTTATTTCTAGATTTTGGGCTTTTCCTATTATTTTTTTATGTTGGTTTCAGTGTGTTGGTTCTTTTGGCATACTGCAAAAGAAAGCATGACCTTAAACAACATTTAATGTATTGAACTTTATGACATTTGGGAAAGGAGCTAGGGCTATATAACCTATTATCTGGGTGGGTGGGATGGAGCTTTATTCAACCTAATCCGTAACTATATTAGTATGCAAAAGCTCTATCGGTCTGCTCTTTCTCGGGTTTCCAGTCTTCTTCTCTCTCTCAGTATCTGAAGTTAAAAATCACCTTTTCATTAAGAAAGGTACCCTGTACTTGATATAACTTCTGATACTGATGCTATACAGTTGCTTAAATGCATTGAGGCACCCCTTCTTGTGTGGACCAAGATGGCGAGTCGACCAATCCTTGGGCATGGTCAGATGGAGTCTAGGTTCAGCAGCAGTTCGAATAACAGAGGAATATATTTATAAGCGACAGCAGGTTTGTACTTTCCTGCCTTACAGAATCTGACTCATTTGTGTCTCTATGAACGTTTTCTATTTGATGTTCCATTTCCTGTTTATGTTATATTTACTTGATGCATCATAAGCTGATACTCAAAGCTTCAGTTCCATATAGTTACTGGGTTTTTTTTTGTTCAACTTTTTCTAACAGCGGAGTCGGCTTGCGTATTTTGTGGAACTAATGGAAATGTTAAATCCTTGTCCAAGGCCCAAGGTAAATATCCTCCCCCCCCCCCCCCCCCCCCCCAATTTCTACTACATGATGGAGAAGTCCGTGAATTTTCTGTTCTTTCTCTTCTCTTCTGCCCATATCTATATATCTGCAAATTAATCATTGTTTCAAAGTTCATGTTCCTAATTTTGTATGATTCTTGAAAAAAAAAAGGCCAATATACAAAGTTCTTTGCATTCACACCAGGATCCCCATTTTTCATCCCGAAAATGCTATAAAAAAATACACGTTCCTATTTTTGACACTCTATACAACATACTCTTTAACAAAATCCCCATACTTATCCCTAGAAACCTTTAAATGATATATAAATAATGCATATTCCTACATTACTTCTCTATCATACACACTAAATATTCATTCTATACCTACATCATCCCTACAAATTTAAACATATTAATATGTCTACAGATGTGAATGGTGATTCTGATGAAAGCTGATTATTTAAGCTATCCTTAAAAACTGTATACCTATTTTAGGGATAGTGAACCACTTAGGGACTGCTGCTACGAATCGAATGTCGTAATCCTCTAAATCGGTGATTCACAATGTTAATATCTGTATTGTATGTTTACTGCAGCATTGGCTAAAACTATTTCCAGGGAAATGGCGCCTTTTATACTGGACAGGGAAACACGTAGGTTTGACCCTTAGGCAGCCTGCTGGCCGTGTCCTCGTTCGTGATGCATACCTAGTTTGTCAACCTACAAAACAAAACACAAACTTTTCATTAGTATCAAATATTGGATTCACAGTGATTAGTGGTAGTAATTGGCCACACAATAAGTTAGGCGTGTGTGGAAATTTTCAAGGGGAATCCCTTTTCAGATTGAGATCCGGGAGACGTTTGTACTTAAAACAAGAAGATTCAAACAACACCTTTCCATCATCATCAGCATCTATGAATGCTCAAAACTCTGTCTTGAAGAATTTATCCGGGCACGAATGGAAGAAAATCATACCTATCAAAGAATTCCCATCAAGCCTACCCGTTGTTAAACTAGGCTCAAATGATGTTGGGATGTCAATGAGTATAGATGAGCCGTTGTCAAACGACGTTGGAGCTGCAGGAAAAATAATTAATGAACTTCGTATACAGATTCCTCCCGAAATGTTTGATCTTTCGAAAATTGTTTGTGGAACATACATCGATCCTAGGCTGCTGGTTCTTAGGAGTGTGAATGGGTCTGCTCTCTTCTTTACAAGGTCATGTGAAAATGAAACTGATGGACAGTGATAAGGAAACTTTCTTGACTATTTAGTGTTTTGATCTTGTAAAATATTAATCTTTGCTTCCTTTGTTTCCATTTGACAGTTTGCATGTGATTGGCTGGATCTTTTTTAGGGTTTAGGGTTGGATCTTATAAAGCAAGAAATGAAGAATTCCGATCATGCACACCCGCCAAAATATTGAACCTTAATTAATGAACTGCAGAAGGAAAAATTATATTATGCAGTAATTACAAATGAGTCATGGGAACAGAGCAGTAGTCTGAACTCCGGATTAATCAAACTAAATAGGAAGAAGAAAAAAAAGGAATTGGTTTGACTATCAAATGTGTCCCTACTTAAAACACAAATTTTATATTGCAGCCACTAAAAAATAGTAGTAGTAGTGAAAACGTTTGCTAGTTTTTGCAGCCAATAATGTTGGTGGAGCCTCACAATGAACCCATGTTCAACTCAATAATGTTCAGTGCACTTATCAATCATACACCTACTGCTTATCTTGACTATACATCTACCACCAAAAAGCTGTAATAATCTACACCAAAAACATTAAACATACAAGAAAAAAAAAATCTGATACAGATTTCTAACATACAAAAGAGGATACTGAAATAGACGTACCACGATGAGTTAATACCATTATAATTATAACGTGAAGATCAAATAAAAATCCATGCATTGGATGATTCTTTGTTGCAAATGGTAAGGGCTGCAGTACATTTTTTTTTAGACATACACCAAAAGGTTGGCAGACTTTTAGAGACCTAGAAAACGTACTACAACCAACAAATGACTCTTCAACGTCGGGAAGGACATACAGACAAAGCAAAGTCGTCCTTTTCTAGATGTTTATCTTTTTCCTTAAATAAAAAATTTAACCCCTAGTTTTACCCTATTATAGTTGGAAAATTTTATAATAGAATCTTGTATCATATAACATACATTACAATATTATATTTTTAATCTCTCATACATATTATGTGAAAGTTAGTAAATTGGAGAAACCCTAATATATGATACTCGTTACAATCTTTTTGCGAGAGCCCATTTTGCTGAAAATTCACTTGACTTTGGGTTTGGATGGGTGGTCCATAGACCTATCATATTTAGCACTTTTCCAAAGTCTCCAAATGCAGATTATTCCTTAAGCAATTTCAGAAATCAGCAAATAATACTTAAAATAAGTCCCACTTAAAGTTTCCTTCAAAACATAGTATTAATCATACATGATACATGTGATACTTATGAAAACAATTCTTTTTTTTTTTTTTTTAGGGAACTTATGAAACAATTCTTAATGAGTACAAATCTTATCAATTACTTTAAGTACAGTACCAAACCCCATTGCCCTTTCTCTTTCTCTTTCTCAATAGTATACTATACTACTATAATACTTATAAAAAGCTTATCTCAGTTGCTGAAAATAGATTTAAATTAAAAATCATATCTCTTATATAATTCACATAAGTATGTGATGTGATGCACGGTGACCATTGACATTTTTGTCTAGTGTCTAGTAGATTATGGGAAGTTCATCTATATCTATAGTGAGTCCATTTGAAGAGTAATATGTGTGAATGAATCTTAACTATACAGTTTCAACTCAAATTCAAACTGTGTGATCCAGAATCAATCACGTGTGTCTACGGTGTAAATAGAGTGACTAGAGAAGAATTATACGTAGATTATGCACCGTAAATATATACTTTCATTTATTTATTACTAGTATTACCAATACCAGCTGATCATTTTTGTTCCTTAGCTTTCAGACAATATATACGTGGTCATACGCATTATCAACACTTTGTCTTGTCGCCGCATGCAGTCTAACGTAAATTAAATTAGCTTATCTCTCAACCAATTATCACCATTATATTGCAACATTTTTTTATTTTGCTTTTCAAGTAAGACGAATATAATTCATTTTATCATATAGTTTTTATGTGGAAATTTGAAAATGCATCTTCAAAAACCTTCAAAAATACCATATTTTTCGAAGCATCGTATAGTAGGGGTGGCATTGGGTCGGGACCCGACCCGTAAACCTCCTACCCGAAACTCGTCCCAATAAGATTTGTGATTCAATTTTTCTTCCCGAACCCGTACTCGATTAGCGTCGGGTCCCGACCCGATGGGATCCCGAATGTTCGGGATCCCGTCGGGTCGGGAATGAATGTCCCGAACACACGATGTTAAAAAATATTCATGTTAATATAAAAAAAAATTACAACAATTATTTGATCAAAACAATAGTTCAAAAGGTGAGGCGGAGAAATGAGTCGACGGCCGGTGGCTTTTGTGAGGAAGAACACTCTGGAATATTAGAGAGCAGAAGAGAGGTGCAGAGAAATTGAGAAACGACGGAAGCAGAGAGTGTAGTATGTTTATGTTTTTAGTATTTAGGGATGCGTATATAGATGTGTGTGTGTATATATATATATATGCGTGTGTGTATTCGGGTCGGGATCGGGAACCCGACGGGATTGAGTTTTATACCTGATCTCGTTCCCGTATTTTTCGGGCCGGGAAAAATCCTGAAATTTCGGGACGGGATCAGAATGAGATTCGGGACGGGTTAGGATTTTCGGGAAATTTGCCACCCCTATGACGTATAGTATACAATTTAAATGTGGTCTACGTACAGTTACATTGATTTTATTTTTTTTTTGGGGTAATAGTTACATAATTTGAAGCAATTATTTCTCAAAATCAAACAAAAAAAAAAAAAAAAAAAAAAGTGGCCTCGTTAAAATGATTCACCAGACAATTATTTAATTAAAGGATAATGTGACGTAATCAATGAGGTATTTCTAAATCCTTTGATCATCAAAGTCTATATCGTCAGATACATATATCAATTTGAGTGTAAATAAAGAAATGTTAAGAAATAGTGATGATGTGGGCTAATCCTAACCATCCATGTGTCTTAATCTAATGGATGTCATAGAGTATGCGTCATCAATAGCTTGTTAAGATTAGATTCTACACAAATCTAAAGACTAGATTGTGTGTGCTGGATTAGCTATTTTGTTACATCTATATGTAAGCACTTGAAGAGCAATCTGAAGTATGGAATTCTAATGAAGAAGAAGATGATAAACAACCCGCATTTCCCTTCTTAAATTTTAACTTGATATCAGAGCTAGATTATGGCGAAAGCAACTGCTTCCACCACTGCAGCGACCACCGCGTCGGAAGAGGGTTCTTCTGTTCCGATCTCAGCACCGGTATCTACAGCGGTAGCACATTCTTCATATGTTCCAACCTCAGCACCGATCTCCACTCTGGTAGCACATTCTTCATCTGCACACATCAGTGCTATGTTTTCTTCACCATATAGTGGTGTTATGTTGTCTTCTTCTATGGCTTCTTTATATCCTCAGTTTACTTCCATTGGAGCTCTATTTTACTCAGCTGGAGTCTCGTCTTTTCCGATGGCCTCTTTATCAGCTCCTCCTCCACCTTCTCCAAGTTTGATATCTAATCTTCATACCACTGATTCAACCTCTATTCTCAGATCTACATGTACTGTTAAATTGAATCGTGAAAACTATCTTCTATGGAAGTCAATTGTTCTTCCCATTGTTAAATGATACAAACTTGAAGGTTTTTTGTTGGGTACCATTCCAAAACCATCACCTATTCCGTCTGGATATGGATTTCCCTCTCTAATTGTATTTCAGACTACTGCTGCAATTGATCACTGGATCTCCACGGACCAGCTTCTGATGGGATGGCTACTCAGCAATATGACAGAACAAGCTTTATCCGAGGTAATTAGGTGTAACACTTCCTATGAGGTCTGGAGTACATTATAGTGCTTGTGTAACACTCAATCAGAAGCTAGGATGCTAGAGTATAAAACTGCCTTGACTAGAACTGAAAAGGGAAACAGGAGTATGGCTGACTATCTAGCTCTTATGAAGTCCTATTCTAATAAATTAATTGCAGCAAGCTATCCTATTTCTAAGTCTGAACTCATACTGGCTGTTCTTTGAGGGTTAGATAGAGACTATGAGTCAATTATTGTTAATTTGACTGCCATAGTTCGTTCCTTGAATTGGCAAGAAGTTCAATCTCAACTTCTTACCCATGAAAGACTTGTGGCTAGGTTCAATCCTAATGCTGGAGGTGTTAATCCCTCTTTGAATCAGGCTCAGATGGATCCTATAGGTGTTAATTCTGATCCCAGGCCTCAAAATCAAAACTCAAATAAAGGAAGATGTGGTTCTAGAGGTGGTAGGTGGTGTATGTCAACCGGACGATGAAATTCCATGATATTTTACTCCTATTTCTTTAGTATTTAGTGATATTTTATATCAATTAGAGCAAATTTCGTGATAAATCAAACCACTCTTGTTATGTGTAGACACAACCAATATTCAAGCATTTTAACACTCTTTAGTACTTATTAGCCATATCTTGTTATCAGAGTTACGTGTGGTATGTTCGTGTTGGTGTTTTGCAGTAATTATAGGAGCCTGGAATGAGAACATCGATGATTGATCGAGTCTCGTACCATAGTTAGAGCAAACAAGAACAATGGGAGGACAAAACTTTAATTTATGTGATTGGCAATTCAAATCTGAAGGTCCGGCGCACGCCGAGACATACACGGCGTAATCCGAGGCATCAATTATGAGACAGTTGGATGCATTAAATGTTGAAGTCAAATCCCAACCACCTTGTCAGACACGGCGTGCACCGTGGGAACCAGAAGCACTCACGACGTGAGCCGTGAAAAATCCTGCGTGAGCCTTAATGTATAAAAGCAGCAAATTAAGTAGACTTTTGTATTCAATTTCGAGCATCATCAGAAAAATACAGCGAAGAAGAGAAAAACACATCCTTTCTTTGAAGCTTGAAGGCACCTCCACCCTCAAGGCTCTTCTAGCCAAAATCCCTCTTATTTAGCATTTAAATTCCATTGTAAAACCTTAAGAATTCTTATTTTGATGTTTGAAGCACTTTGGTGGAAGCAAGAACAACTCTTTTGTGTTTAAACTCCATTGAAATCCTTTGAAGGTCGAATGAAAGTTTCCATTTCAAGTTCATAACTTGTGATTGGTAAATTCTTAGCTTTTACCTTGATTTAATTGATCTTGTTGTTATAAATGCTAGCCTTGACATGTTGGTATCCATAACTATGAGTGGCTAGTTCCTTACTAGCCAAGGTGATGTAGTTGTGATAGTTAATCTCCTATGGTTGTTTGGAATTGATTGTTTATGTCTCTAGCTTCTATTGTGTTGAATTTCTTCTTGCTTGTATTGATTGCCATTGTGTATGTTTGAGTAATTAACTTACATATGCACCTACACATCTAGTAGATACCGAATGGAGACACTAGGTGTGAGTAGAGGGTAAGAAGAACGGAAGGTAGAATCGACCTTGACGGAATTTGGTTCCTTGTCCAGGGAGTTATGCAATCAAGTGTTTATCTTGTCAATTCATTAGCTTTAAGGTACTTAGACCAAGGAGGAGACAAAAAGTGGTTTCATTCACTCGTATGAGGGGAAACCACTTGTTTATGAATGCACCGTTCACACATTAGAACACCACTGGAAGGTGGTAGGTAGATCATTTTCGATGTTAAGGGGAGATAACTTGAACTATGAATCATCTTGGCTAGATTATTTTATCATATGAAAAATCTTTGTAGTTAAGTATTACTTTCTTAAACAAACTTGTGATTCGGATCAAGATAATAATAACTAATTGGTGTTTGACCTCACATCCTTGTGGGATATGACCTTGACCAACGTACTAGACAACAATTGACCCGGTACACTGCCGGTAAGATTGAAACCCTAGGAAAGTTGCATCAGTAGGTCTAGGGGAGGCAGAAATGGAGGTAGATCAAACTCAAACAATAGGATTGTGTGTCAGTTGTGTGGCAAAAATGGGCATACTGTTTTGGAATGTTGGCACAGGTTTGATATGAGTTTCACAGGCCCTAATAGTGGTTCTAACAATACTCCTAGACCTGCTACTAGTCATACAGGGACCCATAGACAGATTTATGCATTTATGGCATCACCACAATCAATGAGTGACTCCTCCTGGTACATGGGTAGTGGAGCAACAAATCATATCACAGGAGATCTAAACAACTTGCATCTCAGTTCTGGCTACACAGTTTCTGATACACTTGGAGTTGGTAATGGTGATCAGCTTAGCATTCTAAATGTTGGACAATCCACTATTCCTATCACACACTCACAATCTCTGAAACTTCAATCCATGCTTCATGTCCCTGTCATAACTAAAAATCTTCTGTGTTTCTAAATTAGCTTGTGATAATGATGTTATTATTGAGTTCGCTGATTCCTGTTTTATTGTGAAGCCCAGGAAAACAGGGATTCCTATTCTCACAGGAATAGAGGGTGGTATGTACAAGATGGGTAGTCCAGCTAGCAATGTCATGAGCTCTCTTCACTCCAAACACTCATTACAAGCCAATTCTGCTTCTCTGGTTGAGTCTAGGTCTTGTCCTGAGTCCAATAAGGTTCAGTCTGTCAGTGTCAACAAAGATCCTAATGTATGGCATAGGAGATTAGGTCATCCCTCCTTAAGGGTTTTGAGTCAAGTTCTTAAATCTTGTAATATTTCTTTGAATGAAAATCTTATGTTTTGCGAGGCTTGTCAATATGCTTTATCTTATTCCTTGTCTGAAACTCATGCTAAAAACATGTTTGATCTTGTGCACACTGATGTTTGGGGTCCTGCACTTATTAAGTCTACAAATGGATACTCTTGTTTTGTTCACTTTTTTGGATGAAAAAACTAGATATACTTGGCTTTACCCTTTAAAACAAAAGTCTGAGGTTTATGACATTATTAAACAGTTCAAAAAACTTGTTGAAACTCAGTTTTCCACTACTATTTAATGTATTCAGTCAGATTGGGGTGGAGAATATAGAAGCATTGAGTCATATCTTAAGGACCAAGGTATTTTGTTTAGACATCCATGTCCTCTCATGAACAACATGGCAGAGCTAAGAGAAAACATAAACATATTGTACAGTTGGGTCTCACTCTCATGGCACAGGCTTCTATGCCATTAAATTTTTGGTGGCATAGCTTTCAACAAGCTGTAATGCTCATAAATAGTCTTTCCACACCTGTTTTGCATCATCATTCTCCCCATGAATGTCTTTTTAAAGTGAAACCTAATTATAGACTTTTTAAAGTCTTTGGTTGTGCTTGTTATCCTTGTCTTAGGCCCTTTCAGACAACCAAATTTAGTTTCATTCTCAAAAGTGTGTAAATTTGGGGATCGGTCATGTTCATAAGGGATATCTATGTCTGGATAAAAGTGGTAGAATTTATGTCAGTAGGGATGTTATTTTTGATGAAATGTCTTTTCTCTTTGCCACTGGTTTCTCTCAAGGACCTCATAGATCTATACATGTGTCCCCTGAGTCCTACAATTACTATCAAAGTCAGTTCCACCTGCCATCTGTTTCTACTTCATCTCATGACATTGTGCAGTCCAGTACAGACACTTCAGCTGGTGCAGTGAGTGCCATCCATATTGATACTAATACTCCTAGTCATGATTTTAATACTTCTAGTCCTACTCATGTTGTCCCTAACTCCAGGTCTACTACACATGATATTTCATCTACTCCTAATCTTAGTGTCTCCACCATATCAACTGTTATTGAATAATAATGTTGTGGTATTGGAAAATTCCGCAAACGACTCGTAACACGACGGGCTAGTCAAAAAGGCGTTTTCTGAAGAAGAGTCCTTAATGAAAGTTGTAGATTTTTCCGAGAGCTTAATTATGACGTTCGGATCATAATTTTTGGAGGTCTACAACTCAAGATATGAATTTTAGAAGTTTGAATTCAAAAAAAAATGCAAACCAAGCTCCGGATTTTATTTTACAGCCGACATTGTTCCCTATAAAAGCAGCAGCACTTTATACCCTAAAAGGGGATATAACATACACAATTTTTCTGAGAGCCGCAACACATCAGAGAGCAGCCGACTTTTTCTTTTTTTTTTTCCCTTTATATTTTTCATTCCAAAACACAAAATTAGGGTGTAAATTTCTCAACAATGAGGAGCTAATTTCTTCATCGAGCAAACTAGGGGAAGCGTTTCAAACGGATTTTGGTTTCAGATTATTGTATTGATTGATTTCTATCAAAAAAAAAAAGTTTAGAACTTTTGTATCGTTTTCATATCGTTTTTACATTTCGATCGATAGATTATTTGTATGATCCGACAATCCGTTGATGACGATCAATGGAACCCTAGGTCACTATACAAAAGTTTGAATCTTTTAAACCAAATTATAACGAAAGTTGTGGTTTAAACGGTTTAGATTTTGGATATTGATAAATATCCCCACCTAAGAACGCTAAAGGATCAATCTTTGATAAAAGATTGTGAATAAAATCATCTAAGCCATTAGTGATTTGTGCACTCGGTTAGGCGTAATAATCGTAACCTTGGGGTATAATCATTTGATTAATAGTTTGAAACCGGTGTTTGTTTGATTCGTGGAACCGTGTTTGCTTGGCCTTTATATCACCGCATTTGGATAATTGTTCAAGCCTTCACCCTAGTTGTTGATTATTATTTTTCCGAAATTTATCGTTCATCGCATCTGTTCATCGTCGTTTTTACCGTTCATTACCGCATAATTAGTATAAACTCGTGACATTTGGTTTTCTACAACATCAACTTTCCCTAATATCCCATCTTCTCCTGTATCTTTTTCTCATGTACCTTTTTCTCCATATTCCCCTACTCCTGATCCTCATCTGTTACACTCACCTACTCCTACACCTACAACTACACCTACCCCTACACCTACACTTACACATTCACCTCCTTCTAATCCTAAGCTTCTAAACACTCATCTCATGCTCACCAGAGCCAAACATGGCATATTTAAACCTAAAGGCCTTGTTGTAGCCGTTTACCATACTGAACCTACAAGTGTATCAGAGGCTTTGTCTAGTACTGAATGAAGGATAGCTATGGAGGAGGAATATTAGGCTCTTATGAAGAATGACACTTGGGTTTTAGTACCTCCATCCACTCATCAAAATGTAGTTGATTGCAGATGGGTGTATAAGTTGAAACTGAAAGCAATTGGTGATATTTTGAAGCACAAAGCCAGGTTAGTGGCCAAGGGATTTTACTCAAACCTATGGAGTGGATTTCACAGAGACCTCTATTCATGTTGCTAAAGCACCAACTATCAGAATTGTACTTTCTCTGGCAATTACCTTTAATTGACCTATAAACCAAGTGGATATCAATAATGCTTTTCTCAATAGGCCATTAAAGGAACCTGTTTATATGGCACAACCTGAGGGGTATGTGGATCAAACTAAGTCTCATTATGAATGTAAGCTGAAGAAAGCTCTATATGGCCTAAAACAGGCATCTAGGGCCTGGTTTGAGGCTCTTAAATCTCAGATGTTGGCATGGTCATTCAAACAATCTGTTTGTGATAATTCTTTGTTCATTCTTAAGACTTCTGGACACATACTGTTGGTATTAGTGTATGTTGATGATATCTTAGTGACAGGCAGCTCTTCTAATCTTATCAAAAAATTATTTAGATGTTGGATTCTAGGTTTGCCTTGAAGGATTTGGGACCTGTGTCACACTTCTTGGGAATGCAGGTATCTAGAGACTCTCCTGGTCTTTATTTGACTCAAACTCAGTATGCTACTCAACTGTTACATATATTGGGGTGTGCCAATCTTAATCCATGTCCTACTCATATTGTCCCTGGCAAAAAATTGGAAGAAGAACCTGGTGAGCCCTTTCAGAATGTTACTCTATACAGAAGTGCCATTGGTGGCTTACAGTATCTTACTTGCACTAGGCCTGATATTGTTTTTGCTATGAACTACTTAAGTCAGTTTATGCAAAGTCCTCATTTGGAGCATTGGAGAGCTGTTAAAAGGCTTCTAAGATATGTCTTGGGAACCATAAAACATGGTTTACATTTCAAACCTGCTGCTTATCTTAACCTTGCAAGTTTTTCAGATGCTGATTGGGCAGTCTTTACAGTGGATAGAAAATCTGTTGAAGGTTATTGTGTATTTTTTTGGAGAATCTCTTGTATCTTGGAGTTCTAAGAAGCAATAGGTGGTATCTAGATCAAGGGCTGAATCAGAATACATGGCTCTAGCCAACCTTACTGCTGAGATTAAGTGGATTACTTATCTGCTTGGTGAATTACAAATCAAACTTGCTGCTGCTCCTACCATCTGATGTGATAATACCAGTGCTTCCTTCGCCCAGAATCCGGTGTATCATGCTAGAACAAACATATAGAAATTGATGTTCATTTTGTAAGAAATGAAGTTCTTAACAAGAAGCTTCATGTCTGTTATATTCCATCTGCTGATCAGCTTGCAGATTGTATGACCAAGCCTTTGATAGTCACTCAGTTTCAGAATTTCAGGAGCACATTCAATGTCTTTCCACCACCATTGAGTTTGAGGGGGGGGATGTTAAGAAATAGTGGTTATGTGGGCTAGTCCTAGCCATCCATGTGTGTCTTAATCTAATGGGTGTAATAGAGTGTGAGTCATCAATAGTTTGTTAAGATTAGATTCTACATAAATCTAGATACTAGATTGTTTGTGCCGGATTAGCTATTTTGTTACATCTATATGTAAGCTCTCACTACAAAAATTCTTACCGTGACAGCTTTTAGGACAGTGGGGTTCTCTCCAAGGTACTTGAACATGTAAAAACACTAGCAGTAGTATCACGGGCAGAAAAAAATGACACCAATTACGTTATCCGCAATGCGTTCATCGATTAGGCCTTCTTTATCACCCATTAGTGACCCAAGTAAATCATTGTAATTCTGCTTCATCTGTCTCCTGGGGAGATGATTTTAACAAGAATTTGAGTCAGCTCATTCGTTGCTTTCATGGATTGATTAAAGAGTGTTCCGGGAAGATTTATTGGCATGGAGTTGTTTCCTTTTTCAAGAATGTAGTAGCATCTCTTGAGACCTTCTTTATACAACACTTCATCCTTTCCGATTATGGAAAGCAATGAAACATTGAATGTGAACTGCAAAAATAATCCAAGAAATAATTCATTCGAAACACATAATTTATAACAAATCCAGAAGCTGAAACAGAGGAGTCTGTTTTCCTCTGTTCATTTTTTTCTGCTTTGTTTAAGGAGAAAGGTGCATACTGTTATCATTTCTTGGTAGGTATACTTTGACTTTATTTTGAAAGTCATGAGTCAGGACCACAGAACAAAAACAATAGGGAAGACATACTTTGACTTTATTTTACTGAAAATACTTTTATAAGCCTAAAAAATACATTTCCTATTAGTGTTCAAGATATACACAATTCACGCCAAGAAAAAGTTTTTCAAAGGCCGGTGGTGGGGTGGTGTCTAGGTCCCCACCTCCCCCCCACCTAATTTGTTTTAGCTACTATACAGGCCCCCCTAGTTGAATGGTACAGTCAATTATCTAGAGAATAACAAAGTTTGCCCAAGAAAACAAGCAAGTATGCTGCAGTGAATTCCATGGGATAAATAAACCATCTTACCAACTCATGGAATGCACTCTCTTTAATGATCTAGGTGGTCTCTACTTCTCAACGGGGATCAAGTCTTCCATAAGTTGCACATGAACAACATGAGCAACTATCACAAGTTTTCTCCGTCACCACCTAAAAATTTCCCGACAACGTGCATCTTTGAAGAGTTCAAAGGTGTACAAGTCACGTCATTTAAATAAAAAAACAAAGAGCAATAAAAATCAAGCGACAATACCATTATTACCCTTCTTGAATCTTTAGTCATGCAAAGAGGCTTCATCCATGTATACCGTTTACCGAACGGACCCGATGAATTTCAGTCATCTAAAAAAAGTGAAGAAACATTGATCCAAAAATGAAGAATGAAAGCCAACAATATGCTTTGAAGCCCTTACCCCGTCCATCTACTTTCATCCTCAATTAGCTTCCAAGATTGCCTCTTCGTTCCTCTTCAAAACGTAGACAAATAAGTTCTACATTTTTTATAAACATGGACAAGCTATCTGTGATATGTACATTCAAGGGAGCGGAAAGGACAATCAGCGGAAGAAATCAGAGTTTGCTATGAAAGTGATTACACAGACCAAGATATTAAAACATAATATACGCTGCTCAACGTTTTCCAGAGCAAAACAATAGAACCGATCACAAAAAAAAGGCTACCAAGAAGCTGTTTCATAGAGAACATAATTAGGATTAACAATTTAACACTTGATATTAAACTAACTAATTCGTCAAAGCTCCATGAATCCATGTCTTCCTAAATAACAATTACGAAAGGAAATCATGTAATACCCGAAGCAAATGATTGAAATGAGCATCACGAAATACACGAAGCAAATTCTACTTTTTTGTAATCAAAAGCCAAATAAAGTTGTGCAACAAAAGACATACGAGGATTCATAATCCTTCTTCAGAAGGCATGAGAACACTTAGCTCGTACGCTTGTCGAAATTTCTTATCCTTCAAATACCGTCCTAAATTACCGGTAATGATAGAAATCAAAGCTCGATAGAAACGACATCCATCAACCGGCTCATACGATCGATTTTTCAAGCAGGTGAACCCTAGCCGGCCTCTTCGCCTCTGAAGACGAAATCTTATTCATCCTCTTCACTGTCGAAATCAACAAAAAGTATGTAGAAATTCGTGAGAGGAAATCGATCATGAATAGAAATCGGAAATCGGAAATCGGAAATCGATCATGAAAGGAAATAGGAAATCGGAAATCACAGAGCAGGACAGAAGGAGGATTTCGTTGAGAGATTTGAAAGAGATGGGGATTAGGGCAACGATATTAAGCCACCTCAACCTCAGCAATCCTGTGTTTAAAGTAAAAGTGTAATCGCTCTTCAAAAAAATATACAAGTGTAATCGTTCTAAAAGAAAAAAAATTGTAAACGGGCCGAGTCGAGTCTCTTTAGGGCTCGAGTTTGACTCTACAAAAAAAACCGGGGTTCGATACTCGTGTGAACTTGATCGAGTTGTATAAAGACAAACTCAAACTCGATTTGTTAACTACTCGGTATAACTCGACTCAACTCGTAAGCCCGACGATCGTATTGTATTAGAATTAATTTATTTTTCATAAACTATATCGTGATCGAGCTCAACTCGTTAAATATTTGACTCGACTAATAATTCATGATTTTGAAAACAAACAAAACAAAAAAAAAATCATGATTTTGATAAAAAAAAATATTATGTAATAATAATTTTATAAAGATATTTTAGGAATGTTTGTCACCAAAGCATCCAAAAAAAAGTATATGCATGTCAAACCATTCATTGTCTGATGTCTACATAAACCTCTCGTGACAACATTTTATTTTTGTCACAGGTTAACAGAGCTGTTGTGATAAATAAATTTATTGTCACTAGAAGCTATCTTTTTGTGACAAAACTCCTCTTTGTCACCAAAGATTTGTCACAAAAAAATCTTTTTTTTGTAGTGTCTTGAAGAGCAATATGAAGTATGGAATTCTAATGAAGAAGAAGATAAACAACCTGCATTTCCATTCTTACTAGAAAATTCTAACTAGAAAATTAAATTCAGGTACCTCTCGATCAACTGATATTGAAAATAATAGATTTACATCCATCATTTCATGTAAATAAAAGATGTACAAATTTCAATGAGCAGACGTCGTGTTCGTGTTCTGTTAGTTGTATATGTAAAACAAAACATGATCCCAAAGTTATTATATATATATATATATATATATGTATATAGTATATCTTTGTATGTATATAAAATGATGTAAATGAATCATGTCGATCTCTGCATAATAAAAGAATTATGTGCCTTGAATCACAAGAAATAAACTGAGAAAACGAGGCTAGGTTTTTATTTATTTTTCTTAAATTGTTTTTTCTTGTCGTCTTCGACATTTTCTGTAAAAACACAGAGATGCAGCTGTCTATATGCTAATGAATATACAAGAGTTTCTCTCTGTGTATGGCTTTTTTTTGCATTACTTGAATATTATGAATTATGTGCTTTACTCTTTACTATATTTTTTATTTTTTATATAATCGAAGATGGGTTGTAAAATACAAAGACAAGTCAAACAAGAATCCTTCTCTCATTTAAACAATACTCCACTAGATAAATTAATTAAGTATAGTAAAACTAATTAAAGCGAGAGACTGCTTTGGCATTATCGAATCGGCCAGGGGGCTGGCCGCCAGTCTTGAAAGTTAAAAGCATTTTAACTTTTTAATCATCACTATTATTGTATTAATTTATCTTATATGTCAAGAAAAAGGAAGGAAAAAAGAGAGCCGTCCCTAACCGGAAGGACATGCTCGGAACCGGTGCGGATTTTTTTATCAAAACAATATTGTTTTGTGAAAAAACTTGCACTAAATCCCCGTATACACTTATACAAGGGATTCAGTTTCCTGAAAGGAATGTCATATGTCTTGTTTTTAAAGGTGTTTGAAGAATGTAATCAAATAACGTGTCTTGATGATTTAGTGTATTCAGTTTGTTTCATCCATAAAGTTGTGTGAAGAATTTAATTTGTGGATGTGTTTTGGTGATTCAATGTATATATAGGCTAAATGTAATTTTTGTTTCATAAAGGACGTGTTTCACTGATTCGGTGTATTTAGACTTAATGTATATCGATCTTTTTTTTTTAGGGGGGGGGGGGGGTGGAGGAATTTGATAAGGATGACATAATGAATTTGATAAGTTATGTTAATCAATTTAGGTCATGCGATAATATAAATAGTTGTTGGATCCATTATGACTTAAGTAACATCATTACTGGCAAGTTTTGGAGCGTTGCATTAGGGAACTTGGGTTAATGATTAACTATTATATTCTAAACGATGACGATGAATTTAAATAGTTATATAATTCATTATGTCAAGTAGTCCGTTAGACCCGACTTTTAAGACGGTAGAGTATTTATGTATGACTTTTTGGAAATGTTTGTTCCATGCATGTAACTATCAATCAAAATCAAGGAACATTAACTTTGGAATATTGTGTTGCATAAATTTGTAAGCTTTTTCTAAACTTTTCTTATTCTTTCACGTTTAAAGGGTTATGTATTCCACTTTTAGCATATCAATATCTTGTATTTTTCCTCATTCTTCAATTCTCTCTTGTAAAATTACCAAAATCACATGAACTAACAACAACCACCACCCCTGCTTGCTTTTGGGGATACCTCCGATTTTTATTCTAAGTTTAATTATTGTGAAAATGAAAATTTCTTAAAGTCCACGCATTCTTTGTTAAAAGCAAAAGGGACTTCATTTTCCAGTAATATATTTGGATCATCATTTTCATCGTATCTTATAGCATTTCCACATTTCCAATTTAATGGCATAAAAGACACAAAACTAGGTTCCAATTAGAGGCTAATCACATAATTGTTTAATTTTATCATCTCTTTTCAAAGTTTAAACTGATGAAAGATGCTACATAATTAACATTTGAACTTAAAACCTACTGTCCTGAAACAATGTTGAAAAGATAAGATATATTAAGGCCGTATAAATTAAAAGGTTGGTAGTAGTAGTAGGTACCAACAACCTCACATTTTTATTAATTCTTTTTTTTATTTATTTATTAATTTGTTATAAATAATCTCATTTTAGTGAATGCCTTTAAAACCAATGCTTTCATTCATTTTTTTGAAGTGAAAATATAAACAAATCTAACACACACACACAAACAAACAAAATAATTTTAGATTGTGTTATACACTAGTCAAAATTACTCAAAGTTTTGTTATTTTTAAGGGTACTTAATTGAATTGCTATAATAATGGCAAATTGACTTTTATTATCACGAGGACTTGGAAGCCACAAAAGTGTTGTACTCCTTCCGTTCCGAAATATTCGAAGCAGTTGTCAAAAACACGTTTATTAAAAATGTGATTTAATGCTTTAATTTTAATAATACAATGACTAAAAAAATCTCTATGATACAATTAATGCAGTCTTCTTTTTAACTTCTTACCTAGGATTAAATAAGACTAAAGTAGGAAAATTAATTAGCAATAAATGTTGTTTTGAAAATTGTTCTGCCTCAGTTATTTTGAAACAAATTTTTTTTGACTTATTTTGAAACGAAGGGAGTAATATTTTTGGCGGGGATAACCGGGAAATCATCTGCCGTACTCACTTCCTGACCACCGATTAAATTGTGTCATTAATTTTTTTTATATATATCTAAATAAATGATTTTAATGCCTTCGTAAGGATTCGAACACAATATAAACGAGTCGAGTTTGTTAAGGAAATGAACGAACTACTGGTCTCATCATTTGTTAAATGTTTTCTTTTTTTTTAAATTAATTACTTATCTAATAATCATTTGCATTTGAATCGTAACAAATGAATATTTATACTTCTGCAATACGAAATGACGTATCTATGTAAAACTAAAGAAGACTTGACCCTATATGCAAATAGCAATGCATTTAGTCTTTACATCATTTTGAAAACGGGGCATTATTGTGTGGTGTTTCCACACGGTGTGGAGACACCATATGGCACACCACACACCACATACCTTCATTCTGTATTAAAATTATGTGGTTCTGATCGTTTCATCCGTCACTTCACTATAAATTTTCTCACCACATAATAACTTCCCTTTGAAAACGATGTGATTTGCCTATAAAAGTCACCATATTGCAATCATTGGATCATCCATGTTATAAGCATCATTACATTAGTATGGTTTTTTTTTTTTCCAGTCATTTTAATCAAACAAGTCGTCGTTTAATCAAACATATCTATTTTATACTGAGACAAATTTTCGGTAATTCTCTTTAATGACAGATTAAGGAACAAATGTTTCTTCAAAGAAAAACGTATTTGACAGATCCAGCATGTCTGTATGTACTTTTAATGTGTGCTCACTTTTTTTATTTTTTTTTATTATGTGTTTTTGTTTTTATTCTTTAAAGAGCAGTGTAGGGTAGCCAATAGTATGTGCCCCTGGTATTAATGAAAAACCAAAGAAAGAAAAGAATCGAGTGTAGGAATAGTTTTCAAGCATCGAGTCACATGTATTGTGCGACCCCAACCTCGAGGTGTCTAAGCGGGTGTTAATTGTAAATATATATTAGGTTTAGATGAATAACAAAATAATTGTCATTAAGAAATAATGTTGTGTACAATGAGTTTATATAGAGAGACGACAAGGGTATAAACGTAAAATACAAATAATGTAAAGCAATATATTCTAATACGCTCCCTCGAGCGGACGGAGTGGAGCGAAGTCCAAGCTTGGAAACAAGTGCGAGAAAAGGATAACCGTGGCAAAGGCTTGGTGAGAATATCGCAGTGGTGCGCAAGCGGCAACACGAGCAACACGAACGAGACCACGCTCCACATGCTCACGAATGAAATGATAATCAATGGCCACGTGCTTCATGCGTGAGTGGAAAACCGGGTTGGCACTGAGACGAAGTGCTCCCAAATTGTCACAGAAAATGACGGGCGTGGAAGTAACTGTAAAGCCAAGATCAGCAAGAAGATAAGTCAGCCAGGCAACTTCGGCAGCCGTATCCGCAACACACCTATACTCAGCTTCGGTGGAAGAACGAGAGACTGAGTGTTGCCTCTTGGAGCTCCATGAAATGGCGTTTTTGCCCAAGAAGACAATATACGCAGAGATAGAGGTGTAACCTGGCACATACTCAGAAGAGACAGGGTCGTGATATCCAGCATCCATGTTTCCTGCCCAGTCAGAATCCGAAAAAGCATGTAACGCCAAAGGAGAATCTCGATATAACTGTAAACCCATAGTAGGAGTGCCAGATAAGTAGCGCAAGAGACGTTTGACAAGCATCCAATGATACTCTGTCGGTGCATGCATAAACTGGGAAAGCTTATTAACAGCAAACTGAATATCCACTCTCGTAAAGCATAAGTACTGTAAGGCACCCAAAACCTGACGATACTTAGTCGGATCGGCATAAGGAGGAGAAACAATAGGATCACCCGAAAAGGCGTCAGCTGGCATAGGCGTGGAAACTGCTTTAGAATCCTCCATATGAACCCGAGAAAGCGACTCACGTGTGTACCAGTCCGTGTAAGTAATAAACCAAGGGTCGAATGAGTGACCTCAACTCCCAAAAAATACGAAAGGGGCCCAAGGTCCTTGATAGAGAACCGAGAGCCTAACGATCAATTACACTCGAACACCGCTCACTTTGGAGCTACCCGTAACAATAATGTCATCGACGTACACCAAGATGAAAGTAATGCTTTGGTAGATGTGCGATAAACAAATAAAGAAGGATCGACACGAGTTAACAAAACCCATGGTAAGAACAAAAGACTTAAGCTCATGGTACCAAGCCCGAGGTGCCCGCTAAGACCATAAATCGCCTTGCGAAGTTTGCACACAAAAGTGGGTTTCGTTGCATCCTCAAACCCGGGTGGTTGAGACATATACACATCTTCATTTAGTGTCCCCCGTAAGAAGGCGTTATTGACATCGAGTTGGCGAAGAGACCGGCCAAAGGAAACTGCAATACTAAGAACAAGACGGATCGTAACGGGTTTAACAACGGGACTAAAAGTTTCGAAGTAATCCAAACCGGGACGTTGCGTAAACCCTTTGGCAACCAGGCCGAGCCTTGTATTTATCAATCGAGCCATCCGGGTTCCGTTTAATTCGGAAGACCCACTTACAACCAACTATATTTAAACCGGCGAGCGGGGGGAACTAACGACCACGTGTCATTGCGAAGAAGGGCACTATACTCGTCGGACATGGCAACACACCACTTGCGGACACCGCAATGCCTGCTAAGGGGGTTGAGGGCTCCGTATCTAGGTAGCGGTTGTGCGGTTGAGCTTGAAGGTTAAAGAGTTTACGAGGTTTGTAGATTTGATTTTGAGAGCGAGTGGTCATGGGATGTTGCGGCGGGGGGGGGGGGGGGGGGAGGTGGAGGCGGCGGGGAGGGGGACGAAGGGGAAGGAGAGGGGACGGCAGTGGGGGAGGAAGAAGAAGAGGAGGAGGAGGAGGAGCTTGTAGATGGCTCATAAATGCCTACAGGTGGTGCAGGGGCCGTGGGGGGTGGGGGAGAGATAGGGACAGCCACGGTTTCAGAAGACAGAGAGGGAAGGAGTGCGGTTAACGGAGGTAAGGAGGAGTCAGAGGAGATGCTAGCAAAGGGAAAAATATCCTCCACAAATCGAACATCACGGGAAATATGCATACGGGACTCAGAGATGTCATAGCAAAGATAAGCGCTTTGTGTGAGGGCGTAACCAAGAAATATACATGGCTTGGATGTAGGCGCGAGCTTGTGGGGATTGTATGGTTTAAGCCATGGATAGCAAAGGCAACCGAAAACTCGGAGCTTAGAGTAATTGGGAGGCTGAGAAAAGAGCTTGAGATGCGGGGAAAGCATATTAAGATTTTTTGTGGGCATGCGATTGATGAGGTAAACCGCGGTACTAACAGCATAGGACCAATAAGTGACGGGTATTTTGGCATGGGCAAGAAGAGTGAGTGCAGTTTCGGCTATATGCAAGTGCCGGCGTTCGGAGATGCCGTTGTCTTTGCGGGGGTGTAGGTGGGAGAAGTGAAATGAGAGATGCCATTCTCGGAGAGAAAAGGACGTAACTTAATGTACTCAGTGCCATTATCAGAATAGAGGGTTTTGATGGGGAAAGCTAACAGTTTTTCGACATAGTGCTTGAATTTAATGAAAGTATTATATACGTCAGATTTACATGCAAGTGGGTATATCCACATGTAACGAGTAAAATGATCAACAAAGAGAACATAATATTTAAAATTATCAACAGAATAAACAGGAGATGACCAAACGTCTGAATAAATAACTTCCAATGGACGAGAAGTAGACAAAGTGGAATCCGAAAAAGGGAGCCTATGGCTCTTATTACATAAGCAAGAATCACAAGAAGAATGTGAAACGGTAGATAATTCTAAAAAATTCTTGTTTGCAAGATTTTGAATAATAGGAAAAGCAGGATGGCCGCAGCGGAGATGCCAATTGGCGACAAAAAGCCTTGGAAGCGAGAAAAGGCGAAGAGAGCTCGGAGGACCACACATAGGCTCCATCACCGACTGTCCTTGGTGGAGGCATTTGCCGCCTTCAAATCCTTCACCAAAAACGAATCGAGATAAGAATTCAATAGAGACGAAATTATCTTGGCAAAATTTCGGACGAGATAATAAATTGCGAGAAAGGGAAGGTACACAAAGCACATGATTTAATTTGAAGGAGGAAAGAGATGTAGAACCAATGTGAGTGATAGCCAAAGAACTACCATCACCAATGATAATACGATCCATACCTTGGTAGGGGGAGTGAAGAGAGAGTAGATTAAGTTCCTGCGTCATATGATGAGAGGCACCACTATCAAGCATCCAAGTAGCGAAGGATCGAGTCTTGCGAGTAGAGCTGGTAGGAGCAGTTTGGGCAACATGGGCATGGGGAGGCTGAGGAGGCCGAGGGGTGCCTGGGTTTCTGGGTGGACGTGGGAGATTATTGTAGAGAGGGTAAGCGGTGCAACGAGTAGCAACATGACCACGAACACCACGAGTTGGCGAAGCCTTGATATGGTTTAGAGGGACGAGCGAGACGCGGATTTGGAGGAGGGATTGGGGGGAGGGACATGCGGTTGGGGTCTCGGGTAGGGGACCGGGGACCGACGGCGGGATAGGAGGGGGCCGAGGTAGGCGCGGCGGTAAGGGGAATAGGGCCGTATTGGTCGAAACATGCGTGGGACGGGGGAAGGGTAAGCGGGGAAAGCGATACGCGGGGGTGCAACGGACGGACGTGTAAAAGTGACGCTTCATGCATAAGTAATTTTTCATGTAACAATGGCATCGAGATGGTATCATCACGAGCACGAATGGCACCGACAAGGCCCCGATAATCACTACCAAGATTTTTTAAAATTAATTCAACCAAGTCATCATCGGTACCTTAGCATCAAGAGACGCGAGATCATCGGCAACATTTTTAACGGCGGTGAAGTATTGGGAAATAGACATTGTACCTTTAGTAATAGAATTTAAACGCGCTTTGAGATGTCGAACACGACCCTTACTCGTTTCCCAAACGTGTCGAGAAGGGTGTCCCAAGCTTGTTTCGAATTTGTCGTGTGTTGAATCGTAGCCATAAACTCTTTATCCACCGAACCCAAAAGTAAATTGTGGATTAAGGCATCTTGTTGGAGCCAATGCAGGTGAGCCGCATTGACTGTCATCTCCCCAGCCGCAGAGGGGATGGTTGGTGGCGGCGGGGGTGTGGCACCTGTGACATAACCGATGAGACCGTGACCGGTGAGTAAAGTAGTCAATTGAAGCTTCCAAGCCGTGAAATTTTTGCCATCAAGTTTCGTAGGGGCATTGACGAGCGGGATTAAGCGAGATAACGGTGGTGGTAGCACGAGGGGCTGCGGCCGCAAAAAGAACGAACAAAGGGCGCGCGCCGGCGGCCGCGCGGGTGACGGACCGAGAGGAGACGGCGGCGTGTGGCCATAGCCGCTGGAAGGAGGCGGCAAGAGATAGCCGAATTTTTTTTTTTTTTTTTTTTTTGGGATCGAAAAAAGCTCTGATACCATATTAGGTTTAGATGAATAACAAAATAATTGTCATTAAGAAATAATGTTGTGTACAATGAGTTTATATAGAGAGACCACAAGGGTATAAACGTAAAATACAAATAATGTAAAGCAATATATTCTAATAATATAAAATCGATTTTTATACGTTCGATTATAATTTGATTTTCCATTATAAATTTAATTGTGTTATTTATATACACGCAACTTGTGGATGTATATTTTTTCTGCAACTTGTAGATGTATATGTTAGAAAAAATGCGGTAATACAATAAAAGAATGATCTTCAAGGCACGTTAAACGCTTCTTTAAAGAGATGTTTTTACGATCTCTCTCAGGATACAATGGAGTACAACTTTGGAGACACTAGATGTTTATACTGATGATGTTTCTGAATGAAAAAACGTTCTCATACTAAATGCCGGAGTTCTCTATATATAGACAAGTAACCGATATGGTACCACTTCACGAAAGGATAAACCACTTCGTCTTCAAAGGATATATCCCATGAACAAGCACCAACGAAATGGTGTGTCCCAATGGACAAGCACCAACGAAATGGTGTGTCCCAATGGAAAAAAATCCTTCTACGAACCCCGACTAACTCAGCGTGCAACGACACAAGTGAAACAAAAATAAAAACTGACTTTGTGAATAAAATATCTAACATTTTCCCCTTATTTTTTTCACAAAAAAGTTTGTATGTAAAAAACGGCTGCATCACCTAAGTGACTGCCTACGTACCCTTTTGGGGATCAAGCCAACGTAGTTCATGCAGACACGGACTAAGCATCATCGAAGGAAATCATACATAAATGAAAGTAGCTTTTGGCTTTGAACTTCCACTTAGTGTAAACAACTCAAAGTCACATCAGGGCGCTGTGGTGAATAAATCTTGAACCAAGGACCCTATCATGATGTTACCGGAGTTATCACACATACTATTCCGTTAAAAACAGTGTCTCTTCATTCCAATGCATTAATGGCCATGCGTACATCCTGAGATTCATGATTGCTCTAGAGACGGTCTAATCTCATAGAAAGCGGCCTGACTTTCACATTCACATAGGTAAGTTCTTTTAAAGTGATACTGCGAGTCACTTTTCCCAATGACATAACTTATTAAGAACTATTTCAATCTTTACCATGCAGTAATTACTCACACTAAAGATTTTATGAATGGGATCTATTAAATACTCTAGCGCATCGATCTAGTTAGACTTTAACTTGTTTGTACCCTTTGAACTCTGTTTATTTTTCAAAACATGAGTAGGGTTCCCATTAAAGCTAACTAATGTTTCATAGACCTTAATCCCATTCCTTTCAATGTTATTGCAATCATCTCTCTAGGCAGT
Source organism: Gentiana straminea (assembly GCA_036785695.1). Classification (NCBI taxonomy): domain Eukaryota; kingdom Viridiplantae; phylum Streptophyta; class Magnoliopsida; order Gentianales; family Gentianaceae; genus Gentiana; species Gentiana straminea. Next base: position 2,689,521 of record JAVUPR010000239.1, on the reverse strand, counting down.
CCTTTTGTGAAAGGATCTGCTAGATTGCTCTTTGACTCTACATAGTCAACTGTGTGATTACACCTTGCTTAAGTAATCCCCGAATAGACTGATGTCTCAGACTAAGGTGTCGTTGCTTACCATTGTAAGTCTTACTTGCTACTGAATATAAAGTAGCCTGATTGTCACAATGAATCATTACGGATGGGGACGGCTTGTCCCATAATGGAATATCAATTAATAAATTTCTTATCCATTCAGCTTCTTTACTTGCATCTGCTAATGCAATAAATTCTGCTAACATAGTCGAATCTAAGACACAAGTTTGTTTCTTAGAACACCAAGAAACAGTTGCACCTCCTAAGGTAAAAACCCATCCCATTGTGGATTTACAATTCGATTCTATGTTATTCCAACTTGCATCGCTGTATCCTTCAAGAACAGCGGGAAAACCACGATACTGTAAGCAGTAATCGATTGTTCCTTTTATATATCTCAGAACTCTTGAAACCGCGTTCCAATGTTCTTTTCCTGGATTACTAGTAAATCGACATAACAATCCAACTGCATATGAAATGTCTGGTCTTGTGCAATGCATGTCATACATAAGACTTCCAATCACACTTGCATATTGTAACTGGTCGTAGCATCTACCAGTATTTTTCATTAACTTGATACTAGGATCAACGGGTGTAGATGCTGGCTTATGATCCATATGACCATATCCTTTAAGGATATTTTCAAGATAATGAGATTGACTCAATGATATGCATCCATCTTTCCTCATTATCTTTATCCCTAAGATTACATATGCTTCCCTCAAATCCTTCATATCGAAGTTACATTCCAACAATTGCTTGGTCTCTTTTATTGATTCCAAGTCTGGCCCAAAGATAAGTATATCATCCACATACAGGCAAATCAAAGTACATGAACCATTTCTATACGTAGAATAGATACACTTATCCGCTTCATTAACTTTGAAGCCATTAGCCAACATCACTTTATTAAATTTTTCATGCCATTTCATAGGGGCTTGTTTTAATCTGTAAAGAGATTTCACTAGTTTGCAAACTTTCTTCTCTTGTCCGGGTAAAACAAAACCCTCGGGCTGCTCCATGTACACCTCTTCATCCAAATCACCATTTAGAAAAGTCGTTTTAACATCCATTTGATGGACAACTAAATTGTGAATAGATGCAAGAGATAACTGTTGGGTGTAGTGCCCGAAAGACAATTATGTAATTGTTTTAGGACAGAATTAATAATTCATCTTATTATATGCATGTATACTTATAATTAAGACACTACTGAAAACCCTAAGTACCTCGTTTATGTAATCACTAGGGGTTAATGGTAAATACGGATAATATGTTTCGAGAAGGTTTACGGAAATATCTTGAATCGAAGTGAACAGTCTATGGAGGATTTATCCGTATGTAATGATTATATCAGTGGACGCTTATCAACTCATAGTTGAGTATTAGTTATCTATATTCGGCAGAGTTCAGTTTCGGGTTTATGGTGGTGTAATCCCGGAATTAATAGATTGAATATAATTGTTCGGTCCGACGAATAATTTTATTTAATTTATTGTAGCTACTGAATATGAGTCCATGGTCCCCGACGTGGCTCCTAACATATCATATGTTTTCTCGTCGTTTCACCTCAATTATAATTAAATAGTTGGATTGGACTATTTAATTGATATGTGGATTAATTGTTTAGTTGGACTAGATAATTAAATACACGGAAACAAGTTTTTTCGTGGACTCGGCCCAATGTGTTAAAAATGCGCATGGACCTTAATTAAATTAGGGGGGCGCATGTTGTTAATTAATTGTCAAGGAATTAGTTTTCTTGAATAATTATTTGTCATGTGATTTATCTTTTATTTGTTAAATGATAATTCATGGAATATTAGATAATAATATTATTTATCTTTAATTTGTTTGGGATAATTATTTTATTTATCTTTTATTTGGAATAAGGATTAATCTAATAATTATCTCTTAATTATTAAATCCTTGGAGGACAATGATTACTCTCCTATATAAAGAGAGTTCTCCCAAGCTATTCCATCATCACATTTTCGGTTTTAAGGTAGCATTATTGGCTAGATATTTCGGCCAATACTACTTGGGTTCGAGTTTTAGAAAAAATTCGGGTTTTTCTGAGGTAGCATATCGAGGAGGTCCGGCGGCTTGAAACACCATCCACCTGGTGGTTCTTGGAGACACACGTTGGAAGACTGTGGCTTCTCATCTGGCTTGGATTGAAGATTGTTCTTGAAGTTTATTCACTATAAACTGGTAAGCAATCTAACCCCCTCGTAGGTTAGATCCATTATTTTATATATTTTGGTTGACTAGATCTAGATCTATACTATTCCGCTGTGTAATCGGGTGGATCTATGATCCATCCGGCGATATTACATCCTACAATAACAACACACGGATAGAAGAAATTCTAGCCACAGGAGGGTATGTATCAAAATAATCTACTCCTTGACGTTGTTTGAAACATTTCGCTACTAGGCGAGCTTTATATTTATTAATTGAACCATCAGCGTTCAACTTTCTTTTGAAGATCCATTTAGAACCAATTGGTTTAGAACCACTTGGCAAATCAACCAATTTCCATGTCTCATTTGACATGATATAACTCATTTCATCGTTGATGGCTTCTTTCCAAAAAACAGCATCACGAGAGGAAATAGCTTCTGAATATGTGACAGGATCATCATCATCAATCATTAACTTGGTTTGATGTGTAATATTACTTACATCACCTTCCAATAAAATTGTCACAAATTCAGGACCAAAAGTTTTTTCTTTCCTTTGCCTTTTACTTCTCCTTGTCTCTGGATCAGGTTGTGATTCCATAGGAGAGTCATCAAGAGATTCCTCACGAACTCTTTTGGAAGTAATAGGAGCAACATTATCTCAAAGTTTCTCAACAGAAGATTTATTCATATGCTCAAAAAATTCAACATCAATAGATTCAATAATATCATAAGATTCTAACTTTAAAAATCTATATGCTGTGCTATTTTTAGCATAACCAATAAAAACACATTTATATGTTTTACTACCCAACTTAGTAATTTCAGGATTAGGCCTTTTTACATATGCAAGACTAACCCCAAACCTTAATACGACTTATGTTAGGTTTTCGACCAAACCACAACTCATACGGAGTCTTTTTGCCATCTTCTTAGGAATTCTGTTTTGAATAAAACATGCACTTAAGATTGCCTCACCTCACAAAAAATCAGGTAAACCAGAACTGATAAGCATGTAATTTACCATATCTACTAAAGTTCGATTTTTTCTTTCTGCTACTCCATTCGATTCGGGTGAATACGGAGGAGTAAATTCATGAACAATACCGTTGGCCTCACAAAATATAGATAATTTTGTTACTTGGTATTCCCCACCTCTATCCGAACGTAACACTTTAATTTTCCGGTTTAACTGATTTTCTACTTCTGCTTTATAGATCAGAAACTTGCTTAAGACTTCATCTTTACTTTTCAATAAATACACATAAGCATATTTCGAAAAATCATCTATAAAAGTTACAAAATATTTATGACCACCACGAGACACTTTACTGTGTAAATCAGAAACATCAGAATGTACTAAACCAAGTAATTCAGATGTACGAACAACAGATTTATGTGGCTTACATGTTATTTTACCTTGAACACATATTTCCATTTTCCCACATTATCATACGTACATTTAGGAATTATCCCTAAATTATGCATGTTCTTGACAGATTTATAATTAGCGTGTCCTAATATAGCATGCCACAAAGTTGAAGAGTCGACAACATAAGCAAAGTTATTTTTTATTACGTTCATCTTAACCATGCCATTACAAGAGTACCCTTTGCCAACAAAGACATTGTTTTTAGTTACAATCAAATTATCAGATTCATACACAATCTTGAAACCAACCTTATTGAGACGATCTCCAGAAATCAGGTTCTTTGTCATCTCAGGAACATGAAGAACTTCAGCCAATGTTAATGTCTTTCCCGAAGTAAACTTGAGTTCCACTTCGCCAATACCAATAACCTTGGCTTGCACATCATTTGCCATCTTCACCGCACGTTCATCGACTTTCCTTGTAAGTCTTAAACTCGGATCGATTATTGCTTACATGGATTGTAGCACCGGTATCCGACCACCACCCTTCATCAATTCCAACAGAATTGGCTTCCTCCACAATCGCTACAAACTTCTGATCATCATTGCCATCAACAGCATTGATATGATCTTTTGTCGACTTGTCATTCTTGCCTTTTTCCTCTTTAATGCGAGTTCGGCATTCGCGAGCGGTGTGACTAGGCTTCTTGCAATAATAACAATCGCCTCTGAATTTTTTCTCAGAAGATTCTGCTTGATCTCCCTTCGAAAAATTCTTGCGCTTTTTATTTCCTGGTTTGCGGCCCTGAACCATATTTGCTTTTTCAGCCTCCTGTTCAGTATTTTCTCGTTTTCGAGAGTCTTCCTCAATATGTAGGTGACGCGTGAGGGATTCCAAAGTGTGCTTAGTTTCATCATGTTTCAGTTTCTTTTTATAGCCATTCCATGAAGTTGGTAATTTAGCAATAATTGTTCCAACTTGGAATGCTTCAGGCAAAGTTATCTCAGCATTTTTAAGATTAGAAACAATAGACAGTAACTCATGAACTTGAGTAAGAATATACTTACTTGCAGTCATTTCGTAATCGATATAGTTAGCAATCAAAAATTTCTGATTACTTGCCTCTTCAATGCGGTACTTGTTGTCCAGTGCCATCCATAATTCCTTTGTTGTCTCAATTGTCCTATGTCCATTGTACACAGAATCAGACAGTGCGTTCAGAACGTGTCCTTTGCACAAGAAATCATCATCCTTGCGCTTCCTCCTTTGTTCCTGCAATTCCTTATTGCGTTCATCAGTGTCGTCCTTTTGCTCTTCTTCAACAGGTTGAAGATCATCACTCATAATGTAAGACAACTTGATTGTTGTCAGGAAGAACATAACCTTTTCTTGCCAGCGAGTAAAATTGTGTCCATCAAAACGATCAAGACGAACCAAGTCCTGATTCATGACTTGAATCGATGGTGTCACAGAATCATTCAAACTCAGATCCTTGAATGCAGACATCTCTTTCAAATTGTTAGAAAAAATGCGGTAATACAATAAAAGAATGATCTCCAAGGCACGTTAAACGCTTCTTTAAAGAGATGTTTTTACGATCTCTCTCAGGATACAATGGAGTACAACTTTGGAGACACTAGATGTTTATACTGATGATGCTTCTGAATGAAAAAACGTTCTCATACTGAATGCCGGAGTTCTCTATATATAGACAAGTAACCGATATGGTACCACTTCACGGAAGGATAAACCACTTCGTCTTCAAAGGATATGTCCCATGAACAAACACCAACGAAATGGTGTGTCCCAATGGACAAGCACCAACGAAATGGTGTGTCCCAATGGAAAAAATCCTTCTACGAACCCCGACTAACTCAGCGTGCAACGACACAAGTGAAACAAAAATAAAAACTGACTTTGTGAATAAAATATCTAACAGTATATTGGGTATAATATATTATTTATATCTCTTATTTGTAATGTATTAATCCACAACTAGTTTACTTAATAACCGAGTCTTGAAACTCTCGATGCAAGCACGACAAAGCAGATAAGTATTGACGCAGACTGCTAGTTAAGCATCTTCTGATGGGGCATGACAAGCAACTGAAAGCAAGTAGCTCAAGTTTTATCTCTCTATAAAATTCTGATCATCATAGTTCATATTTTTCCGTTCTCTTTAATTTGATATCTAATTTGATGTTTTTTCTGACTTAATTTTTTAAAATCGAAGTTTTCTTCATAAGTTCAACGCAATGCATTGACATGTGAAGATACACCTGAAGTCCTAAACATTTAAATATTTGATGTACTGACAATTGAAGATGCATTGACAATGATAGCTTGTCGCTCATATTAAGTGACATATTACAAAGAGCAAATCAAGTGTCATTGCATCTTAAATAACACTTTATGAAGAAAAATATGGAATCATGTGATAGTGCATCTTAAGTGATACTTTACGAAAATAAATATGGTGTCACTACATCTTGAGTGATAATTTAGTTAGACCAAGTCATGTGTCGCTGCATTTTCAGTGTCTCTACGTCTTCAATGTCAATGCATTCAACCGTATATTTTACCATCAAGTGTCATTGCATTTTCACTTGCACTTTACACATGTCACATCAGGGGCACTGCAATTATTGAGTCAATTAAAGATACAATGACAAATGTCAAATGCAAGTGCAGTAACAATCGTCAATAAAGTAACATTTATCCATGCAGTGACATTATCAATGAAGTAACAATTGTATATACTAACATCAACATTATACAAACAGTTACACTACACAAAAAGTGACAACACCGAGTCCAAATGTCATCGACCCCAAGAGGAATGGCAGATGCTAGTTTCGAAAGGAATGGATTACACACTTTATACTCAACCTCTCATCTCATCCCCATTCCGATCAAAATTGCGCTTTTCATTGTAAACAACTTCACCATGGACCAACTTTTTGGTGATGAGAGCATCCTCTTTGCCTCCCGCTACAAACACACCTTACGTCTTTCAGGTCCCACCACTACTTTGCTACCTCTCCTCATGCCTTTTCATCCACGGCCTCAGCGACTACCTCTGCCTCATATTCATCCACTTCTTCCACCACCTCGCTTAGTTGCGCTTCCCTCTCTTTCACCAAATCCACCTCTGAAAATGCCTCCACCTCCACCTCTTCTCGATCACCACCTCGCGCACCTCAGAAACCACCACCACGACCTCCTCTAGCAGGCATAGCCATAACCGTTGTCTGCGGCGTTAAGGTTTTAGATAGACAAGACATTAGGAGGTGCTTGATGATGATGGGATCATATGTTGAAGAAATAAAAAATGATCCAAATATGGATATAGATAACTATATAAGTATATATGATTAATTTAGTCCAATTCCAATAAGTTGTATTTTGTCCTTATAATTTATAATATTTTGAGGGGTATTCTAAACGATTAATTAAGTTACTAATCTAAAATATAATGTCACGATAGATTTGTTGCGATGAAATTATGGATCAAGCATCATATTTTAAGGAGGACACAAATAATGTTATGTGGAAAGTAATTTGGAGAATGTGACAATCTTGTTTGATTCTTAGGGTTTGGTCAACTCGATTAATGGCTCTGGGCCTACTAGGCCGGTTACTTAGAGTTTTATGTGAAGATGTTATGAGTCTTTTGGAAGGCCAGAGAAATATTAATCTGTCTTTTGTTCTTCGGACTAAAAAATGTGCAAAGAGGGTTCGTGTGGGTCTCTTCTTTCCCATGTTGGCTTCTTCAAGCCGTAAAAGCAATGATGTACTCTGATTTTTATTAATGAAATCCTTTTATGCGTAAAAAAAAAAAAAAAAAAGTAAAAATAAAATAATGTTATGTGGAAAATTGGAAATGGGTTGGCTCACAGCCTCACCTTCGGTCCCGCCACCAAACGGCTGTAGCGTGCCGCATAGGCCATATGTACACGTGGCATACCGCTAAAAGCCAATTTCTCGCTGTCTCTTCTCTCTCGCTCTCTATAGTTACATTGAACTACAAAGCCCAGTCACCTGGGCCCATACCTGAAACTTAACAAACCATTTTTTATTTTTTATTTTTTATTTTTTATTTTTATTTTTGCTCCATTTTCTCTTATAAATTCAACACTAGCCCTTCTTAACTAACCCCTGAAGATCTCGCGGAATTTCTATTGAGTTCTTTCTCCTCTTTTAGAAGAAGAAGAATCTTTCTTTTCAGTTTTTTCTGTTTTGCTGTTCATATTTTTTGTTCGCGTTGTCGTTGTTCCGCATATCTTTCTGTAGATAACAACAACAACAACAACAACAACAACATCTGAGTTTTGTTTTTCAGCAAATCCTTTGAATTTTGCTGATTTTGCTAGCACGTTGTAATTCGCTATACAATAATCCTTCCACGAATCCGTTTCAATTTCAATTTCTAATCGTTATTGTTTACTTTCTGGGAATAAAATCATTTGGTTTGGTAGTTACAGGGTGTCTATTATTAACACAGATCGGTTTAATATAAATATTCAAATCAATCCTTTGGTAGTGAATCTGAGCTAGATTTAATGGCGATGCATATGTCGGTGTCTTCTTCGGTTTCCTCACCTGAGACTAAAAGCAATGTCGGATTAGGATTGTCTCCGATGGTGAAAGTGAAACCGTTTGTCAATCATCAATTGAATGCTGTGCTATCGAGCCGTAAGGCTGGAGTTCGATGTGTGAAAAGGAGGAGCACCCATGGTATGCAAAAAAGCAGCTTTTTAGGTTCAGAAAGACTGGGTCCATGGCGTATGGATAGTCCTACAAGGACACCTAAATTGAAGCAGCTCCAATTGAGATCTGCATTATCTCAGATTCCGGAGAAGCCTCTTGGTCTTTATGATCCGTCTTTTGATAAGGATTCTTGTGGTGTCGGATTTGTAGCTGAACTTTCCGGCGACTACAGCCGGAAGACGGTCAGTATTCTTTTGTTATACCTTTTGTTTTGGTAAATGGTAATAATACAAGACCAGTGACACAATATGCTTTTTACACTACATATCATATTGAAACGTAGGATTTTTTTTTCCTAATGTTTTTGCTGCCACATTTAGGTGACTGATGCGGTAGAAATGTTGGTGAGGATGACACACAGAGGTGCTTGTGGATGTGAGGCGAATACAGGTGATGGAGCTGGCATTCTTGTCGCTCTTCCTCACGATTTTTATAGAGAGGTTCGTGCAAGACTCGCAAACAATTAAATATGGAATTTAGCTGTTATACTCTACTGGGATGATTTTCATTTTTTTCGTACTTTTTTTTTTAAAGTTCTTTAATCTTTCCTTTGGAAAAAGTTAATGAATAAGCAAATTCGCTTCCATACTTCCTTTTTTTTTTTTTTTTTTTTTTTGTTGGTATTAAAAAAAGAATCTTTTGGCTTTTTTACTTTTTTTACTGGTCCACTGGTCCTTCTTTCTTTGTTTAATCATCTGTTTTCTAGCTGCTCTTTATGGAGGACAGTTTTGATGTCTAGTAGCTGTAAAGGTCAATTTAAAAAGTTAATCAGGAGTAGTACATTTTATCTGCGGGGGTGGGTGGGGTGGGTTGGGGGGTGGACAGAGACTGGAAATTGAGGGGTATAGAAATGGATTAAACTTATTAGTTGGCTTGGTGCAATTTGCTGTTGGCTTGTGTTATTGTTCTGATTCTGTTTCTCTATTTTTGCATGGCATCTTTGTGCATAGCCTAAGCTAATCATCTCTGTATCGTTCAGTTTCATCGCATGTTTCTGGATTGGTAATGATAGTGTTTTTCCATGTTCGTTTTATCAGGTTGTAAAGGATGTTGGCTTTGAGCTACCACCTCCTGGTGATTATGCAGTCGGCATGTTCTTCTTGCCTACTTCAGAAAACCGAAGGGAACAGAGCAAGATTGTTTTCACCAAGGTGATTTGGAATCTTAAAAATTCTGGTCAGAGAAGATCCAATGGTTTTTTTTATTATTATTCCAATTCGATAACACTTTTTTTCCCCTTCATTTCTCTGTAGGTTGCAGAGTCCCTTGGGCACACTGTTCTTGGATGGCGTCCTGTTCCAACAGACAACTCAGGACTGGGCAAGTCTGCTTTGCAGACAGAACCCATAGTAGAGCAAGTCTTTCTTACTCGCACTCCTCGTTCGAATGCTGATTTCGAGCAGCAGGTAGTTATCCAGTTCTTATTTGTTAGCACCAACTAATAAGATTTTTGTTTATGATCTATCTGTAGTTGGTGTTTTCATTTTTACACTTGTTTAACAGGTTAAGCTTATAGGTGAGTTTGTAACATTTCACATGACTTACCTTTTGCATTCTGAGCAGATGTATATCTTAAGGAGGCTTTCAATGGTAGCTATCCGAGCAGCGTTAAACCTTCAGTATGGCGGGGTTAAGGACTTTTATATTTGCTCTTTGTCCTCCAGGTTTGTTGAAATGGTTTTTGACTATGTGTGTATGTCGTCTATTTATTTATTTATCGAAGTCGTCTGTTCTCAGCTCTTTATTATTTGGTTAAAAATGCAGGACAATTGTTTACAAAGGACAATTGACGCCAAATCAGTTGAAAGATTACTATTATGCAGACCTTGGCAGTGAAAGGTTTACGAGCTACATGGCCTTGGTAAATATTTTTTCTATGCACTTTTTACTTTGTCTGCTGACTCCATACTTATAACCAACAGCGTGGGATCAATTGGTTAACTCAAGCGATGCAAGGTTGAGGAATGACTTCTGAGGCATTGAAGTATGAATGATCTCTTAAGTTCTTCCATACCCTTGATCGGTATTTGAATTGATGCCAGATGGGAATCAAATGGGTGAGTTGGTAAGGAACGTCATTGACATAACTCAAGTTTGCATACCCCCGGTTCCTTCCATCTTATTAACATGAAGAAATTGGTGCTTGGTCAAGGTATTTAGGGCTTTCAAGGTGTTTTGGCGGCAGTGAAATGTATCATTCTACCAACCGCCCCGACTAATTGCAGATTTATTATTATTTATTAGTAAAACTGGGACTGAGTAATTGTGCATTGAATCTTTCCTCAGGTGCACTCTCGATTTTCAACAAACACGTTTCCCAGTTGGGATCGTGCTCAACCAATGCGTGTCTTAGGTCACAATGGGGAGATCAACACTCTGCGAGGCAATGTTAACTGGTTAGTTTACAAGAAGGAATTATTCATGGTGCTCATCTCAATCGTGTTCTATTTATTTTGTACTATAAGTAGAAAAAATAAATATTCTAGGTATGAATAGTTGAAGGAAGAAAGCATGCATGCTTGTTTCTACCTTTGGTACATTGTTTAAGATATATCATGTAGCATTTTGTTTGATGCAACAGTTGGTGGTAGGATGATTGGTGATGATGTCCACACGATTTCAACATTTCATCATGATAAAGGAGAGGGTTAATCATCTATGTTTCTTAGGTTAAGTTTAAACATTCTTAAACCGGTAATGCACTCGTAGGGTGCTAAAGAACAGTTTCTAATGCTGCCAGCCTGTTGAAATTTGAAAAGAGGGAATTTTTAAGTGCTTATTGTTCGTTGAGGTTCTTTATTTAGTGATAAACAGGGTCATTTCTACATATGTTGCATGGTGCTTATTGTTTGTTGAGGTTCTTTGTTTAACAGCTGATGTTCCACATTTTTCCTTTTTTTCTTTTTTCTTTTCTGTTCCGTTGTTTTAAAACATCTTGCTCCCGCTTCCTCTGACGAGCATTAAATCCTCATCAAGCCATTTTTCGCGTCAACAATTCGATAACATCTTGTATCATGCATTATAAGTTTCTTTTCTTCTTCCATTGCAAAGCTTTATTGTTTCGAGTGATCGGCATAAGTTTCTGTTCAGGATGAACGCACGTGAGGGTCTATTAAAATGCAAGGCACTTGGCCTATCGACGGAAGAGATGAAGAAACTTCTACCTGTTGTGGATGCAAGTTCTTCTGATTCAGGTTTTGGCTTATTTGAAACCCTTGGCAATTTTCCAGTGACATGTTTATTTTTGATAAGTTCTGAATTAGAAATACAAACAGAGGCCTATCAATTGGGCATCTAGAGGAACTTGTTTACCTTCTGTAAGAAAATTAGTGCATGTTTCATTGCTTCATTAACGCCCAACTTTTCCTATAATATACGGCTTTTATGGACAGGAAACTACTTGATGTGTCTATTTTGTACCTTCCTGTTTAACTTGTTTATTGCCTCTTGTTTCATCAGGAGCCTTTGATGGTGTACTTGAGTTTTTAGTCCGTGCTGGTAGAAGCCTTCCTGAAGCTATAATGATGATGATTCCCGAGGCCTGGCAAAATGATAAGAACATGGATCCTGATCGGAAAGCCTTATACGAATATTTCTCCGCGCTAATGGAACCATGGGATGGACCTGCTTTAATTTCATGTAGGAAGACAAACATGTTTAGTGCCAATTTTGTGTAATCTTGTTGGAGGGTTCCTTAACACAATATATTGCCTTGCAGTTACCGATGGTCGCTATCTGGGAGCAACACTGGATAGAAATGGATTGCGTCCAGGTCGATTCTACGTCACACACAGTGGCCGAGTCATCATGGCGAGTGAAGTTGGGGTGGTTGATATACCACCAGAAGATGTGTGTAAGAAAGGAAGACTAAATCCAGGCATGATGCTTTTGGTGGATTTTGAGAAACATGTGGTTGTAGACGATGAGGCCTTGAAGCAACAGTATTCACTTACGAGGCCTTACGGCGATTGGCTTAAGCGCCAGAAGATGGAATTAAAAGATATAGTTGATTCTGTTCCTGAATCTGTCAGAGTCCCTCCACCCATTGTGGGAGTGGTGCCTGTGAGTCTGCCTTTCCATTTTTACTCTTCTTTTTAACTTGTTCTTTTTAATCTTCTACCACCATTGAAGCTTGATGTGTCTTTTAGGTATCTAACAACGACGATAGCATGGAAAATATGGGTATTCATGGACTATTGGCTCCCTTGAAGGCATTTGGGTAAGGGCTTCTCTTTGTTCTTTGGTATTTAAATGACGTGCAATCTCCGTTTTGGATATAATATTTAGTCTTCATTTGCAGTTACACAGTTGAATCCTTGGAAATGCTGCTACTACCGATGGCAAAAGATGGCATTGAGGCTCTTGGATCAATGGGAAATGATGCTCCATTGGCAGTGATGTCTAATAGGGAGAAACTTACATTTGAATATTTTAAGCAAATGTTCGCCCAAGTCACGAACCCTCCTATCGATCCAATTAGGGAGAAGATAGTTACCTCCACTCAGTGCATGGTTGGTCCAGAAGGTGATCTTACAGAAACCACAGAAGAACAGTGTCACCGTCTCTCACTGAAAGGACCACTTTTGTCCATTGAAGAAACGGAAGCAATTAAGAAGATGAACTACCGAGGGTGGCGAAGCAGGTTTATAGACATTACTTACCCTAAAGGACGCGGTAGCAAGGGTTTGGAAGAGACCCTGGTTAGGATATGTTCTGAAGCACGTGACGCAATAAAAGAGGGTTATACTACAATAGTATTGTCTGACCGAGGTACTACATGTCTGCTTAATATCTTTTACTATGAAATTTTCTGATCAATATCAATGATTTTTCAAATGGTTGTGGTATTTGTGCGATTTAAATTTGTTTTCTTCGTTTTGTTATTGCGTAGCCTTCTCCTCTAAGCGTGTTGCAGTAAGCTCTTTATTGGCTGTTGGTGCTGTTCACCACCATCTAGTTAAGAATCATGAGCGCACACGAGCTGCAGTGGTTATTGAATCAGCTGAACCGCGTGAAGTCCATCACTTTTGTACACTGGTGGGATTCGGTGCTGATGCTATCTGCCCTTACTTAGCCATAGAAGCCATTTGGAGACTCCAAGTCGATGGAAAAATTCCGCCCAAAGCCACTGGTGAGTTCCATTCAAAAGAGGAACTTGTTAAAAAGTACTTCAAAGCTAGTAACTATGGCATCATGAAGGTTCTTGCGAAAATGGGGATATCGACTTTGGCATCTTACAAGGGCGCTCAGATATTCGAAGCTGTGGGCCTTTCGTCGGAAGTGATGGAGAGGTGCTTTGCTGGCACTCCCAGTAGAGTTGAGGGTGCGACTTTCGAAGCTCTAGCACATGATGCCCTTCGACTGCATGAGCTTGCATTTCCATCTAGGGCATTGCCTGTTGGAAGTGCAGAGGCTGTAGCACTCCCGAATCCCGGTGATTACCACTGGAGGAAAGGTGGTGAAATCCATCTGAACGATCCCCTTGCTATTGCAAAGCTACAAGAGGCAACCAGGTCAAATAGTGTGGCCGCTTACAAAGAATATTCAAAACGTATTCAAGAATTAAACAAAAGCTGCAATTTGAGAGGGCTTTTGAAATTCAAAGAAGCGGAATTCAAGGTTCCTCTGGAAGAAGTTGAACCAGCGAGTGAGATTGTAAAAAGATTTTGTACTGGTGCTATGAGTTATGGTTCAATATCAATCGAAACACACACAACTCTTGCTATCGCCATGAACACTATCGGTGGAAAGTCAAACACAGGTATTGCTCCTATCTCAGATTCATTTTCCTCTCTTTCTTGTGTGCATTTATCCAGCATCTGGGCCTAGTTACATAAGTTTTACTGTTTCATTCTTTTTCGTTTGTATAGGTGAGGGAGGGGAGCAACCTTCTCGAATGGTGCCCTTACCTGATGGTTCAATAAATCCGAAAAGAAGTGCTATCAAGCAGGTTGCAAGTGGTAGATTTGGAGTTTCAAGCTATTATCTCACAAATGCTGATGAGTTACAAATTAAAATGGCTCAGGTCCGTCTTCATTTTTATATGATTTTGAAGCTGCAAACTCCTCTCGTCTTTTTGTTAATCTACAATAGTTATTGTTTGCAATCATAGACATATAATGCCATATCTGAACCAGGTTTTTCCTGAGGAATCACATTGTCATTAACTTCGAATTTTATCATTTACAGGGAGCAAAGCCCGGAGAGGGTGGTGAACTTCCTGGTCACAAGGTTGTTGGAGAGATTGCTGTCACTAGGAACTCCACTGCCGGTGTAGGCCTTATTAGCCCACCTCCTCATCATGATATTTATTCTATTGAAGATCTGGCACAGCTCATTCACGACTTGAAGGTAAATTGTATTCTTCTATGGTTTTTAGTGCAAGACAAGATTTGGTTAGGTTTGTGTTCTTTGAATGTTAGTAGACTTAATGTCTGACTGGTTTGGTAACGGCAAATTGGTCGTTTGATTGTTGTTTTGCAGAATGCCAACCCGGGAGCCCGGATAAGCGTCAAACTGGTTTCTGAAGCCGGTGTTGGGGTAATTGCGAGCGGTGTAGTTAAGGGTCATGCTGATCATGTGTTGATCTCTGGTCATGATGGTGGTACTGGTGCTTCAAGATGGACTGGGATCAAAAGTGCTGGAGTCCCTTGGGAACTTGGTCTTGCGGAGACCCATCAGACCTTAGTAGCTAATGACCTTCGCGGCAGAACTACTCTTCAGACAGATGGGCAGTTAAAAACCGGAAGAGATGTTGCCATTGCTGCACTTCTTGGTGCAGAGGAGTTCGGTTTCAGCACTGCTCCTCTCATAACTCTTGGTTGCATTATGATGCGCAAATGCCATAAAAACACTTGCCCTGTAGGGATTGCAACTCAAGATCCGGTTCTACGAGAAAAGTTTGCTGGAGAACCGGAACATGTTATTAATTTTTTCTTTATGCTTGCTGAGGAGCTTAGAGAAATCATGTCTGAGCTTGGTTTTCGCACAATTAATGATATGGTGGGCCGTTCCGACATGCTCGAGGTAGATCCTGATGTGGTCAAGACCAATGAGAAGCTGAAAACCATTGATCTCTCCCTATTACTCCGACCAGCTGCTGATATCCGGCCAGATGCCGCACAGTATTGCGTTCAAAAGCAGGATCACGGGTTAGAGATGGCTTTAGATAACAAACTTATAAGCTTATCAAAGGCTGCTTTGGACAGAAGTATCCCTGTTTACATCGAATCAGTGATCTGCAATGTGAACCGAGCTGTCGGAACCATGCTTAGCCATGAAGTAACAAAGCGCTACCACATGCCAGGACTTCCAGCCGATACAATTCATATGAAATTCAATGGTAGTGCTGGACAGAGTTTTGGTGCTTTTGTTTGCCCTGGAATCACTCTTGAACTTGAAGGCGATAGTAATGATTACGTCGGAAAAGGATTATCTGGTGGGAAGATCATTGTTTATCCTCCAAAAGAAAGCAAGTTTGACCCTAAGGAGAATATTGTGATTGGAAATGTGGCCCTTTACGGCGCAATTGCCGGTGAAGCTTATTTTAACGGTATGGCAGCAGAAAGATTCTGTGTACGCAACTCAGGGGCAAAAGCTGTTGTTGAAGGTGTTGGTGATCATGGATGTGAATACATGACAGGAGGAATCGTTGTTGTGCTTGGTAAAACCGGCAGAAACTTTGCTGCTGGAATGAGTGGTGGCATTGCCTATGTTCTTGATGTTGATTCTAGTTTCAAATCACGTTGCAACACCGAGCTTGTTGATCTTGATAAAGTGGAAGAAGAAGATGATATTGTGACTCTTCGAATGTTGATACAGCAACATCAAAGGCACACAAACAGCCAACTGGCAAAGGATGTTCTCTCTGAATTCGATAACCTCTTGCCTAAATTTATAAAGGTATTCCCCAGGGACTACAAGCGCGTTCTTGCCAACATGATAGAAAAGGAAAACATCAAAATGGCTTCTGAAAAAAGTTCGCAGCAAACTGATGATCCTGAAGAGGCTGAAATGCTGGGGAAAGACGCGTTTGAAGAGCTAAAAAAGTTGGCTTCTGCTTCCTTGAAAGAAAAAACAAATCTGGTAATTGTTGGATATATATACATACACAAGTTTTTTGCTTTGTCTGCTTGATGTTCTTCATTATCTGTTTGTGTTTGTAGTCATTTACGTAGTCAAGTATTTTAATTAAAGAACTTTTTGCTTAACAGGTGAACGATACAAACTTGATCAAGAGACCAAGCAGGGTGTCTGATGCTGTGAAGCACCGAGGTTTTGTTGCGTATGAGAGAGAGAGTATTTCGTATAGGGATCCGAGTGCTCGTATCAAAGACTGGAATGAAGTTACGGAGGAAGTGAAACCTGGCCCACTTCTTAACACGCAATCTGCACGGTGTATGGATTGCGGAACTCCTTTCTGTCATCAGGTTCTCTATTTCAACTCTTTGTACTTATACTGGGAAAATTCTGACATGGAGTCTCTATTCTGTGGAGATTCCCGAATACAACACTTAAGAACACATAAAAGCACGTAAAAGTCACGTAAAAACGGTGACTTCCAGATCACACATAAAAACACTTGCGTTTTTACATGTTATTACTAAATAATTACACAAGTAAAAAATTGTGTAATTATGGGCTCTCCTCTTAACGGAGACTCCACAACAGACCTTTCCCTTGTATAGATTTTGCCCTTATCAAAATAAATAAATACTTAGATGAACTAGGGCTCCCAAACAACACATAAAAACACTACGTTATTATGTGCTGTCATTACTAATTATACGTATAAACATTGGCATTTTTACGTGTTATTATGAGCTTTTCGTAGAGCAGAGACTCCACAGCAGAATTTTCCAATGTACAGACCTTGCCCTTTGTCTTTTGCTCACGTGAACTAAACTAATCTCTTTTTGCATCTATGAATAATGTAGGAGAACACTGGATGTCCTCTAGGGAACAAGATACCGGAGTTTAACGAGCTGGTGTACCAAAACAGATGGAGAGAAGCATTAGATAGGCTTCTGGAGACTAATAATTTCCCAGAATTCACAGGCAGAGTTTGTCCAGCACCTTGTGAAGGATCTTGTGTTCTTGGTATCATTGAGAACCCTGTCTCAATCAAGAGCATTGAATGTGCTATTATTGACAAAGGGTTTGAGGAAGGATGGATGGTGCCTAGACCTCCCCCAGTTAGAACACTGTAGGGTGACATTCTCATCAATATCTTCACAAGAGAATGTTGTATCCACAAATCTAGAACCACAGCTATAACCGTTGATCATCGGGACCTACTAACAGCTATAGATGATGGTTTTGATCATTGGAATCCTTTTACAACTATAGATGATGGTTGTGGAAAAGTTGTGGGTTAAGACTTTTGGATACATCATTCTTGCTCTAATTATTTTTTGCAATAGACAACTTAAAGTGTTGCGATCGTAACTTTTTGGCCCCTAAACTCTTGTTTAACGAACTGGCCGCTATACAATTTTTAGTGCCATTTCGGTTTGATCACATCAATGTGTAGCTTTACATCATGGAGTTCAACACAATAAACGGCATAAAAACAGACTTCAAAATCCTCCTCCTGAATTAACTTTGACTGTCAAATTGTCAAAGAATTTGTAGTCCATCTCAAGCCATTTGTTGCATTAAACTCTTTGAAACAAGAGCTACCTAATGGTGCAACAACCATAGGAGGCAATACATTTCATTTTTAACTGATTAGAGGCTAATTTGTTAGCAAACAAAATTGATTAGGGGCGAGTCTCTTTCTGTTACCATTGCCTCCAGGTTTTTTGCTTTAAATGTTTCCTTGGTTAAATATCAATAACTTTGTCTGTTAACAGAAAAAGAGTTGCGGTTGTTGGAAGTGGACCATCTGGACTAGCAGCTGCCGATCAGCTGAATAGAAAGGGTCATACAGTGACAGTATATGAGCGTGCAGATAGAATTGGCGGTCTTATGATGTATGGAGTACCAAATATGAAGACAGACAAAGTTCATATAGTTCAGAGAAGAGTCGACCTGATGAAAAGAGAAGGTGTCAACTTTGTCGTCAACGCCAGCGTTGGAAGCGATCCCTCGTATTCTATCGAACGACTGCGTGAGAATCATGATGCTATTGTTTTGGCTGTCGGCGCGACAAAACCAAGGTGAGTTGATGTTACTAGTAATTACGGACACCAAGTAAACCAGACTACTCATCAGCTAGCTATTCGTAATTGTTTAGTAAAGGGGTTTGAGTTGATCGAGTTTTTTTGAGTATGAGTTTGAGTTGAGCTACTCGGATAATGAATCAAGCCGATCTGTGAGCTTTATTTAATAATTATTCAATCGATTGTCGGAGTTGTTTCAAGTATTGAATGAGTCGAATTCGATATTGCCTTTTCATAACTCGATCGACTTCGAGTTTGAGTTTTGAGCAAGAGTTTCTTTAGTCGAGGCTAGCTTGAGCCCCGGTGAGGATTGACACAACTCGGCTAGGCTCGATTACACCTTTGATGTAACTACCATACAATAGATACTAAGTTGTGGTGAACTTGCTGATTTTCGATAGGGATCTTCCGGTTCCAGGACGTGAGTTCTCTGGAGTCCATTTTGCTATGGAATTTCTTCATGCAAACACAAAAAGCTTGTTGGATAGCAATCTTGAGGATGGGAATTACATTTCTGCCAAGGGCAAAAAGGTAGTTGTTATTGGCGGCGGTGATACCGGAACCGATTGTATTGGTACATCTATTCGCCATGGTTGCAGTAGCGTCGTCAATCTAGAGCTTCTTCCTCAGCCACCACAAACTAGGGCTCCTGGGAATCCTTGGCCACAGGTTTTTCCTCCTTTTCAACCATTTCTAACAAGTACATGGAAATATGATGTGTGATAAAAGACCCTTTTAGTCCATTTTGTTTCACGATTTTTGCATTTCTAAGGAAGTCTGTAACAAAAACTCTATTGAGGAGTTATCATTTGCTCCAATTGTATCACGGATGTGTTCCACTCTTTTTAATTTTGAACCCAACCTCTTTCCTTTTTAACAGAAGGTGGGATACATGTGATATGATGGAGCAACTGCTAATCCTTAATAGAGTCTGTGTCGTAGAATTTCCCCCAATTTTTATGGAAGTGCAAAAATTGTGAAACAAAATGAAACAAGAGTGTCTTTATTCTTGTTTTGATTAATCTTTACGTTTTTTTATTCTTAAAATTCTTTTAATGAATGTAGTGGCCCCGTGTATTCCGAATTGATTACGGGCACCAAGAAGCAGCTACAAAGTTTGGGAAAGATCCAAGATCATATGAGGTATTGACAAAGAGATTTATTGGAGATGAGAATGGGATGGTTAAAGGTCTTGAGTTAGTACGTGTAAATTGGGAGAAAGATAGCACAGGGAAGTTTCAGTTCAAAGAAGTGGAAGGATCTGAAGAAATCATTGAAGCTGATCTTGTCTTGTTGGCAATGGGCTTCCTTGGTCCTGAATCTGTAAGTTATCTCGACTTTCCTTTGTTCATAATAGAGCCTCTCCTCCCATATCCAGTATGTATTCAACACGGATACATAGGATCCATGCCTAGGGTAAAATTTGCATTTTTTTTAAGGTTAGATATGTGATCCTCATACGCATGTCCATGATTCAGATATGTAAAATGACGAACTTTGCTGTAAATTGTAGACAACCCATCAAGAAATTAATGAACTGCCCAAAATGAATACGTATCCAACACGGATACTCAGGATCCATGCCTAGGGCAAAATTTGCATTTTTTTAAGGTTAGATATGTGATTCTCATATGCATATCCATAATTCGGATATGTAAAATGAAGAACCTTGTAAGAAATTGAAGACAAGCCATCAAGAAATTAATGAACAGTCACCCTAAATGAAGAAAAACTATCATAAATGAAGAAAAACCACCAAAAATTGTATTAGTTTATGATTTTAATGTTTATAATTTAGTCGTCGTAGTTCTATTATGTATAGGTTGGTCCCTATACTCTTCATATTCACGCGTATATCACATTTGTACTAGTATCCTATGTTTTTCGAAAATTCCATACCAATGTACCCACATATTTGTATTGGTGCAATCTAAGGTTGCACCGTTACATATTCATGCTTTGTGGAAGAGGATTGTAAAAGTAGTTACTTCCCTGTCCATTCATCTTGTTGGTACAACCGCCATGGAGTTTAGAAAGATGCAAACATCTCAAGGACCAAGAGGTAGGAATTATTCAAACGAACTGCATTCATTCGGATACGTCAAGAGACCATTGATGAGAAGCGGTAGGGATAGCTTGAATTCAAATTCTCGAAGCTTGATCTCACCTCCGGATTAAAACCATATAGCCAAAGGGAAAGCATGAACCAGAATAAAATAGATTGCCCCATCCATGAGTAGATATAATTTAAGAAGTTTCATTAGACTGTACATCTTTTTTGATACCGAAACATTCTGAAGCTTATACCCTTTCAAGAATTAAGGGCGTATAGGATCTAACCTGAGCTGACCTGACCTTTTTCGTTGTTGTTTTGTTTAAATTGAATTCAGACAATAGCAGAGAAACTAGGTATGGAGAGGGACAACAGGTCGAATTTCAAAGCAGAGTATGGGCGTTTCTCGACAAGTGTAGAAGGAATATTTGCTGCAGGGGACTGCAGGCGTGGACAATCCCTTGTAGTATGGGCAATCTCAGAAGGCAGGCAAGCTGCTGCACAGGTTGACAAGTACCTCATGAAAGACGAAGAAGCTGTGAACATGCAAAAGCAGGAAGAAGACGAGTCTGTCATGGTGACGGCTGATAGCAACAAACACCGAGTCATGTCGTAAAACCAGGCCCCCACAACAAACAACATTCTCCAATTTATGGTGCCGAAGGTGCCCGTCCCCTTGCCTTAGATAGATAGTATTGCTAGGGTGCAGCAACTCTGCCTGTATTATGGTGTAACAGCATGCGTATAGTTATTGTTTTGATAAGAAGGCAATAAATGATAAGGCGTTGCGTGTCAGCTCCTGCCTGGCTGTCTGCTGTGCCATTGGTTAAGCACGGCCTCCTTTTCAAGGCTGTCGTCTGTTGTGCCATTGGCTACGCACGGCTCTGGAGCTGGTGCGCAGCGCCTTTATCTCACTTAAGAGTTTATGTGTTTTCTATTTGTGGCTTTGTTTAAGGAACATATATTTATATATAGTTTATTTACTATGGCAGTTGATTGTTGGGAGGAATATTTGGTAATTTTGAAATGAAATTTTTTTCCTATCTTGTGCAGATTATTTCCCTTAAAGAGGCGAAACTTTGTACACAACATAATATAATAATAGGTTATATAATGCAGTAAGTTCAATCATTTGTTGCGATTTGTTATGTGGTATCAAGTGATTGTTGTATCTGCCTTTTCATTAAACATTTGATTCACCTTGGAAGGGTACTCATTGGACTAAGAAGCCTCTCTTTTCATTATAACACACAATTGGGTCTCAAGTCACTTGAGCAGTCCTATTCCAAAGTGAGAAATGGTTATAGATGATCTACAGGTCTTGATATATCTGAATTCTGTGAGAGTAGATATTGGACTACACAATGCCTGCATGTTGCACGTATGTTGAGTGCGGAATGCGTGGACGGGTACCTCACTGGGAAACATGAAGTCGATGGGCGCGTGGATGGGTATGTAGATATATATGACAGCGAACTGCCAAGCACAAGAATACAGGATATGGGTATGCATATATGTGATTGCGAATGCGTGGATATGATGGGTGTTGGGTGAAGAATTGCACAAATGCCATTCATTTATAGATTATTATTATTATTCATACAAGAATTTCCCGTACATACAAACTTGCTGTACATGGATGTAAAAACTGTTTAATTTACAGAAATAATGAAAAAGAAAATCAAGAACCACCAACAAGCTACTAAACTAGTATGTGGAAATTTCACTGGAAGAAGAGGAACTTGAAGAAGTTGCATACTGATTTGGTGTTATTGTTGTTGTAGAGGCAAAAGGATTAGGAGGCATAATTGGCATGTTTTCTCCTTCAAGCATTTGCAAAACTACTTTCATGGACGGCCTATCGACCGGATACCATTGTATACACCACAACCCGACAATCGCTAGCCTCTTAAACACTTCATCTTCGTCTTCTTCTCTCCCTTCATCCATCTGTATCGATATCTTTCCTCCTTTCTCGAGTTGATTATACATCCATTCCGGAAAATACATCTCGCTGCTGCTATTCTCATCTTCCGCGCTTTGGAAACCCTTTCTTCCACCTACCATATCAAGCATCAACATACCGAAACTATAGACATCTGATTTATACGATACGCTTCCAAAGTTTCTTGAGAATATCTCCGGTGCTATGTACCCGACTGTCCCACGAGCAGCTGTCATGAAGACTACACTTTGTTCTTTCGAACAAAGTTTGGCTAACCCGAAATCCGCAACCTTTGGGTTGAAACACTGGTCAAGGAGAATGTTTTGTGGCTTTATGTCAAAGTGAAGGATCCTTTGGTTGCAGCCTTGATGAAGGTAATCAAGCCCTTTAGCTATACCAATCGCGATTTCTTGCATCTTTTGCCAACCCATCTCATTGATTTGCTTTCTTGAAGATATCACTTTTTCAAGGGAATCATTTGGCAAGAACTCGTAGATAAGTGCTCGGTTATATCCGTCTGCACAATACCCTACTAACCTGACTACATTCACATGATGGATGTTGCCAATTGTTCCCACTTCATTGATGAAATCGTCGCCTTTTCCTCTGGAAACTTTCAATACTTTGACAGCAACAAGAACGTCGTTAAAGAGCTTCCCTTTGTACACTGTTCCATAACCTCCTTCTCCCAGTTTTTTATTGAATTGTGCTGTGATTTCTTTAATATCAGTGTACGAAAATCTTGTAGGCCTTAAAGCTTTGTAATCTTCCAAGAATTTCTCAATCTTTTTTTCATGATCTTTCCTTCTTTTCACAGTAGAGATGCTGTACAATAATATGGACACTACCAGCACAACCAATAGGGATACAACCACTGCAAGTAGTAAACATTATGATAGTGCATAAAAAACAATATAGCCTTCAACTTCAAATGCATACATTGCAAGAAGAAAAGAAAAGAACTCAATTAATACCTTTTATGATAGTCTTTTTCGAAGGCCCTGCAAAATAAGTCAAAAAAGCTAACAGATTAGTGTGTTGCAGCTTCAAATTATAGAGTGTAGACCCATGTTTATGTAATTTTCACCAAGTAAACACAGGGAACTTGGAAAATATGTGTTCAATGATTTACATCTACAGTTGAGTTACCATGTTTAGGAGGAAGCCCGTCAAGTCCCACGCATTCAGTTTGAGCATCTGTAACATTAGCCTTGAGCTTACAGTGATTTCCTCCAGCTTCGCAGCTTCCACACGATGGTTCAGACCACAGATAATCCAAAGTTACAACAAAATACCCAATAGTATCCACAAAATCTACACCCGGCGGCGGGGGCGCGTGCAAAATCGATGAATCAACATCAGAGATACTATACATCTTAGCACAAGAAGGAAGAATCAATTCAGAAACCTGGTAAAATGATCCCAAAGCAACTACCGTGTAACCGCCGCCGCTAAGGCAATCCACAACGCTCCCATGCTGAGAAATTATTTTATTGCTAGCGTTGTTGATGGATGAACAATTGAATAAAGTGAAATTGCTGCTACTACCAGGTCTTGGCTTGAACGGAAAAGTATCCGATGAGTCAACGGTTGTAGCCGGAAGTTTTTTAGGTAAGCAATCGCCGGTAACATAAAGACCGCTAAATTTCTGAGAAATATAATCGATTGATTGGACATTGAATTTGACTTTCAAAGGAAATACCTCTAGATTGTTCTTCGAAGTTGCTTTAACCGGATATTGAAGATCTAACTCAGTAGTGTTGGTTACTGAGCAAGTGAGCTCGAATCCTTGGCGAGGATAGCCGCAGCTTGGTGGCTGTTGACCTTTTAGCCAGAACGGAAATCTAATCTCAGGGCCGGAATCACTGCATCTCGCCGGCGAGCATTCAGCTTGAGCTGCAGCAAAATTCGATCCTACTCCGATCACAAGAAATACTGCAAGGATTAAATTAACCAGAACTACAGCCATTGATTCAGATAAATTATTCTCTAATTTTTGTATTAAATTCACATTTTTTTAACATATAATTTTTCTCCGGCTAGCTTTTCTGAATCGTTTTCGAAATTCAGATTCTCAAGCTGCTTGATTATGTTATGTATATTGCTGCATTATGAACACGCATGCGCCACTCAAAGCCAAACCAGCGTCTTATCTCGACTCTGACTTTTCCTCACATTGACTTTTCAATAGTGTCAACGAGTTATTTATTAAAAAAACCGTCCGAAAGGATCTCCACTCTCGAGTCCCACAGGAAAAAGAGGTTAATCAGGTAACATGATGGTTCAGAGTCATGAGCTTTTATTATTCTTAAAGACTGAAAGAAGTCATTTATTTATAGGATTCGAATATACACACACCAACTCACGGTCCAACCGTTATTACGACATAATGGAATGCCAAGGAGTTATTTATTAATACCATATTGATAACGGTGTATAACTCCATAATCTTGATGTTGGGTAAAATATCAATCTAGTATGCTGTGTAACATGTAATTAATG
The DNA here is from genome assembly GCA_036785695.1 of Gentiana straminea. Classification (NCBI taxonomy): domain Eukaryota; kingdom Viridiplantae; phylum Streptophyta; class Magnoliopsida; order Gentianales; family Gentianaceae; genus Gentiana; species Gentiana straminea. Next base: position 2,664,453 of record JAVUPR010000239.1, on the reverse strand, counting down.
CAAAAACGAAAACATTATAATTAGACAGAAAACTTATTGACTGAGGCAAGTGCATCATTCCGTCCTTAAGACGTTTTTGTCCCGATTATGTGCACACGACAATGACAATCGTCTCTCAAGATACAACAGTCATACCTTATTCAGATTGTCGCACTTCAATGAGAAGAAGACGACGAACTGATCATGTTCTGTAAATTCATTCGTGACTTGAATTTATGCAAACTATTTGTATGAATATTTTAATGCAACATGCCAGAATTTCGTCTAAGAAAATTCTTACAAAAATCTGCATTTTTTTCCATAAGAATGGTGGGAATTTATAGAAGAAAGATATCCGATCATTTAAATGTTGCAATCTTTAACCGAAATGATACAACATTTTACGGGGTTGTAACCTTTCACCGAACCGTTGCGATCCTCCATTAACTTTTTAATTCAAATTCTCCAACACTTGATATATATTAATCGTAACCAATGTGTAAAAATAGGTTATGTTAGTCATTGTATACGAGCGATTGTGATAATATCATTATCATTTTCAACTTTTGCATATGGGTTCCTTCCGGATCTTGTACGGTGATCTTACTAAGGGTATTTATAGCAGAAACCTTATACGGTGTTATATCCCTAAAATAAAAATAATAAATGGAATTTTTCCTCGAATACCTCCACATCAGAAGCCTCATCCATATCCCTATTTTAGGGTCAATGAACAGTGTATCCCCATTTGTGGAGCAGAATCTCTATTTTAAAGCATTATCTCTGTTTTGATGGTTAAAGATAGGGATATGTATGATGTTGTGGAGTGTTCTGAATTAAGATGTGATAAAATAAGGATATATATTATTTTATATTATTTTAAGAATAAAAAATATGGCTTCTAGTGTGAATGACCTAAGGTGATTCATCTGGTGAATGTTTTTTTTTGTGTGTGTGTGTGTGTGTGGATAATGTTATTATCACAATAATCGTATACAACGACTAACACAACACAATCTTACGTCATTTATTATGTCAGGACTCATATCAAAAGGAAATTCCGCCTCTCTAGAGGCATAACTCAGTAACAAAAGAATACGAATCTTGTAGTGACAGCCCATCTTTAAAACGAGACGTGCGAATTCGATATCATGTATTGACTTCTTTCAGCAAAATAAGATAGACATCATTTTCGATTTACATGAGGCACGAAACTTTGGTTACGCCCAAGTGATCGAAGGCTCGATCAAATTTTATTTTTTATTTTTAACACAGAAAGGAAAGTCCGATCCATTATATTGTGGAGAGTATTTGATTAGGTAAATGGCAAAACGGAAAAAGCGGGACACATGCAGGCCCTTCCATTCTGTTACTATAAAAACTCATCACTCCCCAAATGCATCGCCATTAATTGTTAATTAATTCTTATAATAATATAGAAGAAAATCAAATTAAAGCTTCCCATTTATTCTAATCATCGCTTTCTCTCTCTAATCATCCAACGGAGAGAGAAAGTGAATTTTTAGGTATATATAGAAATATTTTTTGCAAGAATGGGAGGGCAGAGATTTGCAGTTCTATTATGTGCAGAGGAATCGAAGTACGTGAAGGATCAATTCGGAGGATATTTCGGCGTTTTCAAGCGATTACTTGCCGATCAAGGCGAAACATGGGATTTATACAGAGTAGTCCATGGACATTTCCCTAAAGAAGATGAAATCCGAGAATACCATGGGTTTGTGATCACAGGAAGCTGCAACGATGCACACGGAAATGATCAATGGATCCAAGATCTTTTGAATCTGATAAAAAAAGTGGATTCAATGAAGAAAAAATTACTCGGAATCTGTTTTGGATGCCAGATATTAGCACGAGCATTAGGCGGGAAGATAGGGCGACGATCCACTGGGTGGGACATTGGAGTCACTGCCATTCGTTTTTCAAAATCATCATCTTCTTCGTCATATCTGTCTATTATTGAATGCCATCGCGACGAGGTTTTGGAACTTCCTGATAAAGCGGAAGTGATAGGATGGTCGAATAAAACAGGGATTGAAGTATTTAAGTATGGAGATCATATGATGGGCATTCAAGGTCATCCCGAGTATGATAAAAAGATTCTTCTTCATCTCGTTGATCGTCTTCTTCAACGCGATTATATTGATGAGTACTCTTTTGCTATCAAAGTTAAGAATAGTATGGATGATAATGAGCCTCATAGAGAAGCTTGGAGGCAATTGTGCATTACTTTTCTTAAGGGTACATTATGATCGATCATGCATGAATATGCAATGCAATGTAATGCATGCTCCCATTTTTAAAGACAGATATTGATCATGTTTTGGTCATTTGTGGATTCGTGGGGTTGGATCCTATGCTGTGACTTTACGTTATTGTGATAGACGGTGTATAGAAAAAGTCATTGGAGGCATGAGTTATGCATACATAATGGGAGCACGTGTCTCCTCTTTGATCCATGTGACACCACCACTGATGACATAGATATGCACATACTGATATGCATTGATGCATATCTTATCACAACAATGTAAAGTCATAACAGATCGATGATCCGGTTCCTACAAAACTATGGATGATAAAGTGCAAATATGTCCAGCACGCCGACCGTAGCAGACACATTTGTAGCTGAAACTCATTCACAATGTTTAAAATTTGAATGATAATTAAAACTTGAATAACATTTTGTATGAATGTGTCTAAACATGCATGCATATATGTGTTATAGAAACTAATTATTGTATCATGAACATGACAAATCTATTTTTATTTTTTATTTTTTATGTTTGGTGGAACAAAATTTGTGCAATTTGAAACTCTAATTTGGGCCAAGAATGTTTTGGGTTATTTATTTTCATTTTGTGGCATAGTTGGAAAGTGAGGAATAAGTGTGCGTAAACATCAAATAGAAAAACAATCTAACACCTCTTTCAAATGTCTTACAAACGAAAACATGAAGTGGTAATAAAAACTTCCTTGATATTTGTAACACCCCGTTCCCGGATACCGAGTTTTTATCCGAAAAAAAACGTTCGGCATGTATAATATTAAATTTATTCAATATTATACATAAGTCTCTACTACGTCGTATCGAGTTTAACAAACGGAAGCTAAAAAGACTCGGTAACCAGGGAACGGGCGTTACAGTTGGTATCAGAGCAAAGCGTTACTTGCTTTTCTAGGCTTCCTTCCTTAAGATAAGATCTCTTTAGACCACTTAGAACCGTTCTGATCCTTCCTGATCCTTCAGAATGGTAGGTAACCTCAGAGATACTTGTGTTGGTAAGTTTGGAATTGAAAGTTCTAGGGCTCAACAAGAAGCGAGTGGTTTGGTTCAAGACATGGGTCAGGCAGTGGTGAGTCAGTTGGAACATGTTGATCGGTTTCAAAATCTGGTACCCCACCTCAGTTTTAGTAAGAATAACCTCCAGGATCCCTTGGTTATAACAACACATTTGGATAGAGAAATCAAGGTTGCTAGGATGTTACTACAAGTTGATGTCAAGTTGGAAACTACTGTTGGAAAAAGGGATCTTAAAGTTTTGGATTATACGGACTGGTGTGTCTCTTGGTATAAGAAGAGTTTGTCTACTTGGAAGGTTGAACTAGGAAAGTGTTCCTCTTAAGAAATGAAGATGAGTACAAGATTGGTTATTGAGGTTTCAGTGGTTCAAGAGTGGTTGATCAGATTTGGGTTGTGTGTACAAGAGTTTGAATAGTTTGGGAATGAGTGGTGTTTGACTCCGGGGTTAACAAGGTCAGATTTGTTAGTTGATATCAGTGGGACAAGTGAAGCTTCGGTTTTGGGTTTGGGTTAAAGAAAGAGTTTCTAAGGAGGGATAACGGATTGAGAACAGTCGAGTTTCGAGGATGAAACTCTTCTTAAGAGGGGATGAATGTAATATCTCGACCTTTCGTAAAAGGGCAGACGTGTCTTTTTACGGAACGAAATATATTTAAATATTTTGTGGATTAAAGTCTTGGTAAAAGAAATATTAGTTTTGGAAAAATTAGTATTTATTGGGCTTTAATGGAATTGAAAGGGAAGTTGTCAGAACTTTTTCAATTTCTCCTAAGTTTGAACATGGCATCAGAAAAGAGAAAAGAAATAGAAAATAAAACAAAGGAGACTTTTCCATATTTCTCACAAGTCTGTGATCGGTTTTCAGAAAGGATGGAAGATTCAGAATCAGCGGAAAAGGGCTTCGTTTTGGTACAAGAAAGTTGGAGTTTTGAGAAAGGTAATATTAGCCGTACTTTTGGTTTCATAAGGATTTGATCAAGTTGTGTTGGTTTGAAAGGTTTATTTCGTAGTTCTAATAGTTTAGAAGTTTTTAATCATCAATTAATTCAAGTTTAATTGTGATCAAATAGGTTTTAGTTGAAGTCTTCTCAAGTGCTGTAGATTTTTGAAGGTTTCGTTTTGGTTTTGCTTGCTTATCAGGTAAGAGGCTCTTCCTAATGTGTAATTAGGTTTGTGATGGTTTAGGTTGAGTGACTGTGGTGTTTTAATGCTAGAAATCATGCCTACTTGTTGATAAAGAAGTATATGATGTTTGGTTGTGTAAAAGTTATGTTTTTATGTTGTTTTGTTGTGTATATTGGTGTTAAACTTGTTTGGAATCGAGTGGAGATCATTAAAGTGCAGAAAACTGAGTTTTTGGTAGTTACTACGCTCGGTGCAAGTGCACCAGAGGCTGGTGCGGGCGCACCGAGGAGACATAATGTATGTTTTGAGTTCTGATGCCTGGTGCAAGCGCACAGAGGCTGGTGCAAGCGCACCAGAGGCCAGTGCAAGCGCACTGGCTCAGCAGAAAGATTTGGGGAGTTTCTGGTTGCTCAGTACGAGCGCACTGATGCTCAGTGCGGGCGTACTGACCCTGTTTTTAGCATGTTTTAAGCTCTGGATCTTGTCTTGAATATTGTTCCTTGATCTAATAACATTATATGAACATGAACAAGCCATGACTAAGCTTCTGATGACTTTAGTTCCGGCACCGGATGAAAATTTCTTAAGAGTTGAAGTTCGGGAGCGTCGGAAGAATATGAATGGCATGTGCTTTGATGAAGTAGAATTCATCAATGTCTATGTATGTGCTAAGGCTTGTCCGTGTTTAGGGGTCTAAGTAAGAGAGTAGGAGTTGTGAGAGAGCTTACTTGAAAATACTTGGGTGGCTAGTTAACAACATAATAACAAACATACTTGTTTAGTAAAAGATTAAACATCAATCCATTCTTGGTAAGGCACAATTTTATATCACGATGTGTGGGCGGTCGGATAAAGTGAAGAATTCTGTAAGTCTACCAGAATAGACTCCAGGTGCGGAAGGACTTTGCGAACGAACAACTCCGTAAGTCTACCAAAATAGACTCCAAGTACGGGGCTTCACCGAACGTGTGCACTATCGGAGTCTACCAGAATAAACTTCCGTGGCTATTGGTGTGATCCATTAATAGGTTGCAATGATGATTCGTGGTGATTAGCACCATGCCCAGTGCTCTTGAGTGTTGGTGTAACAAAGATAAGCTAAGTTAGAAACAATTAGTCACGACATGTTGATAAGCATGAAGTGAACCCTAGAATTGAGTTGGTCTCACGAAGATAACTTAATAATAATTATTAAACCTCTCGTTATAAACCTTAGTTATACATTAGCTTCTTCCTCTTGCTAAGTACTATGTACTTACCTCAATTGCATATGTTGTTTTGTGTGCTTTTGGGGTGAGAAGACGAACAGGTTGAACAAGTGTTGGATGACGACCTTGGGGATGACGTTTGAGATGATGCCTTGCTAGATGCATCCTTTCTTTTGCTATCTATGATGTACTAAACTTTGGTTTCATTTTAAATTTCAAGACAAGTGTTGTACTTTCTTTAAGACCTTTGTAAGATTCGTTGTTGTACTTTTGCTTTGAACATCGTACGTTGTAAGTTATCTTTCTATCTTTAGTATGCTTGGAGTTTCCATTATTAGGAGCATTTATGATGCTTGCCGAGTTTTTTTAGCTTCCGTTTGCTAAACTCGATACGACATAGTCGAAGTTTACGTATAATATTGAATTTATTTAATATTATATGTGTTGAACATTTTTTTCCCGAATAAAGACTCGGTATCCGAGAACGAGGCGTTACAATAGTCTAAAATTATTTGTATTATGATACAAAATCAAAAAACAAAAAAACAAATTAATAAATGTCAGGACTATGTATAACGGTAAAATAATATCATTTTAATAAAAAGAATTATCCTCATTCAATAGAGACACATGACCCAAGTGAAAGTGGCTTAGCAACTAGAGTTGTTAACGAATGGAGCCAAATCGAGTATATGTTGTTTGAATTCAAGTTGTTTTAGCACAAAAGTTGGTTCGTGATCGTTCATTTAATAAACGAGCAAAATTATGTTCGGATCGACTTGTTTACAGACAAATTATTCAAACTCAATTCGTTAAACCTATTTATGTCATCCAACTCGAGTTCGGCTAGTTAAGGTATAAAATAGCAACTATCATACTACAAAAAGTATTAAAATAAATCTACAAATATTTGTTTTCATTAGATGAATATAAGTTTTATCATCTAATGCGTTTGTAACGCCCCGTTCCCGGACACCGAGTCCTTATCCGGAAAAATAACGTTCGACACGTATAAAATAAAATAAATTCCACTTTATACGTAAGTCTCTACTACGTCGTATCGAGTTAAGCAAAATGGAAGCAAAAAACTCGGGTAATAATTTTTTTCAAACATCCAAGAATAGAAACTCAATATCTAAAGGGAGAAATGTAACATTTATTACATTGAAAAAGAAACCAACGAAATCCAAAACGTATGAAACTTCCAAACGTACTAAAAGAAATTACAAGTTTCCAAACTAAACTTCAAGTCTAGGGTATAAATGAAAACATAAATAAATAAACACTTCAATTCCGGCATCCTCTAACGTCGTCATCAAAGTCCTCCTCGAACTCCAGATTTACCTTTTCGTCTTCTCTCCCCAAACACATAAATAAACATGCATTTGAGGTAAGTACATTGTACATAGTAAGAAGTAGAAGCTACAATTTAATTAGGCTCTTTAACAGTTTTTATTATAATAATTATCTTTATGAGACCGACTCAATCTAAGGTTCATTCCGTGCCCATCGACATGTAATGACTATAATGACTATACGTTTCTAGCTTAGCTTATCTTGGTTACGTCATCACTCAAGGACACTACGCATGGCGTCCATCTGCCTGAAGATATACTAGCTAACTAACGGTGATTAGAACCGATTAGCTCCGGGGTCTCCCCGGTATGCGTATTCGTTCGATGAATTTCCTCCACTACCATTCAGCCTTTTGAGCCAGTAGCGTTGTTCACCTTTTATGAACGTATCACATCGCCGATATGAAATAGTGCCTAACCGAGAATAAGTGATGTTTTATCTTTTACTACACTTATGTAATTATTATTGTGAATTAACTAGCCACCTAAGTGTTTTCAAAGCAAAACTCACTTATCAACTCTACTCCTTCATTTAGACAGCTAGACATCACATCCTATCAAGTACATAGACATTGATGAACTTTAGTTAATCAAAGCACAAGTCCTTTCATGCCCTTCCGACGGTCCCGAACTTCAACTCCCTTTAAGAGTACGTCCGGTGCCGGAACCAAACGCATCAGAAACTAAATAGGGGCTTGTTTATGTTTAATTAATGTTGTTAGATCAAAGGATTAACATTTAAAACTCATTGCATGATTTAAACCCACATTCTCCTCAAAACAGGGGCCGGTGCGCCAACACTGGGGCTCAGTGCGCTCGCACTGAGCCTCTGTATGTAAAATTCAAAATTTGCTCGACCAGTGAGCCCGCACTGGGTCTGGTGCGCCCGCACTGGGCTTCGGTGCGTCCGCACTGGGCTTCGGTGTGTCTGCACTGGGCTTTGGTGCGCCCGCACTAACTCTCTGAATGTAAAATTCAGGTTCAGAGCCTCCAGTGCGCCCGCACTGGTCTTGGTGCGCCCGCACCAAGCACGACAACTCTCCAAAAACTCAGTTTTTGAACCCTAATCGATCCCAAACTTATTCAACATCAATATACTCAGAAAAATAGCAGAAAAACTTGACTTTTACCAGGCCCTAACATCCTATGATCCATAAACAACTCGTAGCATGAATTCTAACCATCAAACCATCAACAAAATCATAACTTAAATCCTATGAACCGTAATTAACGTGTAGGAAGACCTTCTTACCTTTTAGCAAAACAAGCCGACTTCAATCTCAGAAAATTGCAGCAAAACCTTGATCTTTCACACAACCAACTAGATGACCAAATCCCAAAACGAATTAGAATCGATCAAAGGCTTCTAAAACGATCAAACTATGATTCCACGAACAGAAGATCACTATAAACGATCAAGACAGCCCTTAGGGCGAAATTCATACCTTAGCCAAAGCTTCAACTTTCTTGGGTTGAAACGATGCTCTCCTTACGACGATCCCGATTCTTCTCTCGAAACTGAAAACGGTTGAAGATTGCTTCAGAAATCAAGAAAAGCCTCTTGGTCTCTTTCTCCTTGCTCTTATGCGTAGGAAGGGAGATTAAGAGGTGAAAAGTCTGATTTTCTAATAGGTTTTAAGTAAAAGGGGGATTATTTTTCCTTAAATAAGTTTTTCCCAAAATAACCTATTTCCTTAATTACCCTTAAATCTGATTTTCTTTTCCCTTAATATATATGTATATAGTCGACACATATATATATATAAAATCTCAAAAATAATTAACTCCAATAAAAGAAGTCGGAATAATAATATTTCGTTTTCGCAAAATGACACGTCCGCCTTTTTTTCGAAAATCGAAATATTACAACGTTAGAGTTTTTTTTTTTTTTGTTGATTGAAAGGCGTTAGAGTTAAGTTGTGTATTAATTTATTTATGGGAAATTTATTTAAAAGGGTGCGCAGGTGATGATTACTATCTCCCGCTTTAAAGTGCTTTCGACCGAGTGATTCGGTTAAAAGGGTTTGATTTTGTGTGTAAAATGAAGGGTTTTTAGATGAAGAGACCTTTTAAATGAAGAGAGGGTTGACCAAGTCCTTTTAAATGAAGACCCCGTTAATGTGAACCAATTAAAGAGAGGGTTGAAGAGAGGGTTGACCAGGTTAATGAAGAGAGGGTTGACCAGGTTCGTAAACATAATGTGAACCAATTAAATTAACTCGTGTCTGTTGATTTATATAGGAAATGAGTTTACAATCCAGTTTGAATTCAGTTCGACAAGCTAAAAGAACACATGAGCACAAATACAAATGAGTCGTATATAAAGTTCGATTGAGAGTTCTGTCCATGATTTGCCGACACTTGCACACATAGTTGTGGTTGAAAGTTAAACTTTGAATGATCAAAACTAAAATAAAACATTGATGCAGTACATTAATTATACTTTTTTTAGCAACCAATCAAAATGAGAAAAACGTGGAAATGATGTGTGGAGTATAAACGCTTCACAGATTCTCTTATCTTTCAAATGTCAGCAGATTTTTATGAATCATAATAATAATAATAATAATTATAATTTAATTTGATAAAATAAATAACATACAAACAAAAACATATGAAGTTTTCTTCAATCGTGGTTCTAGAGGTGGCCATTTGAGTGAACCGGATCGAACCGGGTCGAAACCGCCAGTATTTTTTGTCCGGTTCGTGTCGGTTCTTGAACCGTCGGTTCACGGTTCTCACGGTTCCTTCCGGTTCACATCACGGTTTTAAAAATTATTATTAATCTTTTTTACATTTTCATATAATACTTATTTTTTTTCACTACAATAATAAATTACTATTCTTTTTACTACAATTACCAAAGCGAATGTAATATATTTTTTTTTATAAATAGTTTTTTATTCGGTTTCAAATATAATATTAATATTGTGTTTTTTTTATATGTAAATTATGTTATTTTTTCAACGCTAGTACCGGTAATTCGGTTGCCTACGTATCTTTATATGTAATCGTGTCGGAGGCACGATACATATAAAAAAATTAAACCGAACGTAGTTCTTATTGTTTCTTTTATAGTTTTTTTTTTTAGGTTTTTATAGTATTTTATAGTTTTTTTAGTCGTTTTAAGTATAAGTTGATAAAAAAATATTGTTTTATTAAATATTACGTGAGAGATATTGTGTTATTTTTTCTTATATGTAAATTATGTTATTTTTTCAACGCTTATACCGGTAATTCTATTGTCTACGTATCTTTTATATGTAATCGTGTCGGAGGCACGACACATATAAAAAAATCAAAACGAACGTAGTTCTTATTGTTTTTTTTTACACTTGTAAAAAAATGAGTTGAATAAAATACAAACCAAATTTACTTATAACTAAAACCGTATTGAAGTAACGATTAAATCAGAATAACTCCAAAAATCGGTATCGTAAAGTAAATTTGATTGTTGTTTTTAACAACTAAACAAACTTGATTACAAACAAAGAAATGAGTCTGAGATTATAGAAGTAGAAGTGTAAAATTGAGAGAAGAGTAGGTGTAAAGATATTGGAAAATGAATGGGGTATTTATAGGATATTTTGAAAGGGTTGGAAAATAATAATAAATTATTAAAAAGAGCCGGTCCGGTTCCGGTTCCGTCCGGGCCGGTTGAACCACCGGTTCCGGTTCCAAGAAATCATGAACCGTCTACAAACCGGTGAACCGCCGGTTCGGTTCCGGTCCAGTTCACGGTTTTTTTGGCCCCCTCTACATGGTTCACATGGCCATTGTGGTCACCGACAACATATAGGTGGGTGTCAGAAGAGCACTAAAGTTAAAAAAGATGGAGACCATTTTTTTTCCTTTTTTGTTGTTGTTGTTGGAGAAACGGTCCTTTCACACATCTCTAACGTATGAAATGGAATAAAGGGTAAGTCTCGCGTGATATTGATATTATTCATACAGCTATGGTTACAACAAAGGGTCCGTTTTTGGTACGGCGACTTGCACGAGTTACTTCACAACAAAATTTAGAATGCACTTGTAAACATGATAATTCTGATAGTCCGTTCGTTTTAATAGGAAATCTATGCATCAATGATTTATATCTTAAGTAGCCCTATTAGGCCCAAGTTACTGTGCTTTTCAATTTTACATGTGGTTTAGTATAAGTTTACTATCAGATAGAACTAAATCTCACGTCATGAGATGCGGTGTGAGTTATACCTCTATAATCATCTAATTAATAGGGTCGTGAAGAAATATGGTACCATATGTAACTAAGTCTCACTGTCTTTGAGAGACGTGTGAGCTAACTCTATAATAATTTGGTACAATGTTAGTGTTGGAGATGACCCATATTCCTTAAGAAGAGTGAAAAATTTGGAAAAACATTATCATTATAATATAAAATTAAAACATAATAGATTTGCCGATTTAGGTTAACACTTTTAGATGAAGCAATGACGATTAATCAAAATAGTTACTCAATTCATTATAACTCAAGTATATCGTTTTTTTTTTTGGGGGGGGGGGGGGGGGTAACTCAAGTATATCGCTAGAACCGAGTTTTAGGGCCTTACAAATAAAATGTTTATAAAGTCACATTCATGGCATCTCTTTTTCTTTTTTTTCTTTTTTTTTTTGTTGTCGAAAACGAAAGGAAAGGGGGAATCAAATCCGGGTCTCCAACCACCGGGGCCCGGATAGTAACCACTAGGGTATGGGCTTCTTTCCCATGGCATCTCTTTATTTCTTACTATTTTCCAAATAGTAATGTGTATCTAAATAGTCAAAATAAAATGGCATGATATATTACACTTCTGTAATATAAAAAATAACCTTTCTTCGTGGTCTCTCGTATACACATGTAGTTAATGTATTGACTTTAACAACTAAATTACTAATAATAATTCATTGGATATAATTAATTTAATATTCTTTTTTATGATTTCCAAAAAAAATATTCTTTTTTATGAATGCAAATTTTTTTCTTTATTAATGCATTCATTACATAAGGGTAAAAATGAAAAAAAAAATGATAATAAATTATGCTTCATTAATGATACTCCCTGTCTGTCACATTTCAGAATTTACTATATTTATTTATCTGTCATTTTATATAATGCATCATTTATTTATTTTCTCTCCTTTACTAATAAATTATTTACATCTCTAATAAAAAAAATATTTCCAATACTAAAAACTTCTTACCAACAAAGTATTTACATATCCAATACAAAAAATACATTTCCAATACTATAATTCGGATACATTAATCACTTTCTTAATCTGTGTGAATATTTTTTCAGCGACATATAAAAAGAAACGGAGGGAGTAATATATATCACGTAAAAAGTGCTAGTAACAAATAGTTTTAGTAGTAGCTCGATTAATAAAATGAATGAAATAATACCAACGGAGGTTGGTTAGTGTGCAAGAACATTGGTCGTTTAAGTAAGAGGTCTCAAGTTCGAGCCCTCGTGAATGCAGCAAAGTCCGCACCTGTCTGACATTACCTCGAATTCGAGTTTTTGTGGATGCAACAAATCTTGTTGGAGAGGGTCCCATCTTTGGTGGTGTCCAACAAGTACATCGATTCCGAGCTCTTGTGGATGCAAACCTTAAAAGATAGGTCCCCACCTTTGGTGCCCGGCGGCAGTTCGACGGATTAATCTCAAGCACCTCGACTTCGAGCCTTATGGATGTATCAAACATTGTTAGGATTTAGAAGAACTCCTCACTTTTGGTATCTGACAGATGCTCGAAGCATTAGTCTCATACCACTATATGATATTTTGCTAAAGAAAAAAAAATGAATGAATGAATGAATGCGCAATTTTGGCTACTCCGATTGCGGGAGATAGGCATGCCGACCGGCGTATCTGGCACTATGATCGTATATGCATATATACAGTCAAGTCGGCTTATCACTTGGCGGTTTCTTTAATCGAAGGGGGACCCAATGCTCTTCCTCATGAGACGTGGATAGTGTATGGTGGCAGTGCTGGGCAGTTCCTTTACGCCCGTGGATCCAGCATTTTTTGTGGCGCTGCCTGCATGATTGTCTGCCGGTTGCGCAGAACCTTTTGCGGAGGAACGATGGGATGGGTATGTGCAGGGTGTGTGGTGCTTGAGAGGAGTCCATGGCGCATGTTCTGATGGACTGTGAGTTGGCATCGAGGGTGTGGGCTTAGTCCCCGTTTGAGGTTGTGATTCGGCAGGGCAGGGTGGCGGATTTTCGAGCCTTTTTCTCGTATATGATGAGCAGGCTGACCCAGACATAGGTAGCGGAGGTGATCTGGTTGATGTGACATATTTGGAAGGCGAGGTGTGGTGCGGTGATGGACGATCATCCTATATATATTTCGCGGGTTTGTAGCTCGGCCTTAGGGGCGGCTAGAGAGTATCAGCAGGCTCTAGGAGTTTTCAGGCAAGGGGAGGTGGGGAGTAGTTTGCCAGCCTCCTGGGCTTGTCCGCCTGAAGGGACGATAAAATGTAATGTTGATGCATTAGCGACAGATGGGGCGTCAGGGATGTGTTATTTTCCGGGATCACCAGGGCACTATCTTGGTGGCGTACTCCTTTCGTTTTGACCCTGGCATAGCGGTGGCCTTGTTGGAGCTGCGAGCGATTCTGTTGGCGCTTGTGGAAGCTCGGAGGTTAGGTTTTTCCCAACTCGTGGTGGAAAGTGATTGCCTTGTTTGCATCCAGCGGCTTGAGCACTTCGAGGATGACTACACGGCTTTTGGTTGCTTGCTCCGAGACCGTCTCTTAGAGGCGGATATTTTTTCTTTTGTCCGGTTTTCCTTTGTCAGGCGTACGGAAAATGTCCCGACGCATCTTCTTGCTAGAGATGGTTTACACTCCTTTTATGTTACCTATTGGGGGTTCAAACCCCGAATGATGTCTGGTTAAATAAATTTTTGTTTTCCCCTCCCCAAAAAAAAAAAAAAGTGCCTATATTTTCGTTATTTTATTAATAAAAAAAATTCCATTGCTCTTAATTCCTAAATAACACCCTCCATTACGCAAATCACAGTATCAAAGAGATTTTTTCATCTTCCCAAACAGGAGGAGGACACTACTCTTTTATTTAAGTCGCCATATCTCACTCTTTTCTTACTCTGTAATTTCGCCGCTCACTGCAAAATAGTAAGCTTTTCTCTTTGTACACCAATTCTTTCAATTTCTTTTATACTGCATCCAGCCATTGATGCTTCTTTATTTAGCTTTTTTCAGCGTTTCTCATCATGCAATGATCCCCATTGATATTCAAGAAAATCTCGGTTTTCTGTTTTTCTGGAGATAATTGGCTGCTATTATCTGAGCCCTAGTTCTTAGATTTTTAATTTAAGCTTTAAATTAAAAAAGAGCTGAGGTGGTTCATGACGTAAAATAATCAGACCACATAAGTATTATGAAGAAACTTTGCTTGCCCTGTTTAGAAAAGAATAAGCTTTTTAGCTTCTGCTTTTCCTTTTTTTCTCGAATTTTCCAGGCATTGTCGTGGAAATTTGTGTGTTTCTGTTTAGCGTAAATCTTACTCTGTTAATTCTTTAATCGTTTTTAGCATCTTTGCTTTATTCGTATGGTTTCGTTAATGACTTTGCAAGTGTCATTTTCTGGGAAAAAGGAACAAAGATTAGGAAAGCTTGAAAGCTCTCACGCTTGTTTTCTCTTTAAAGACCGAAGCTTTTCCTGCCTTAGATTTGAATACTTTTGCTATTTTTTCTATTCCAAGTAGCATTTTTTATGCTTTTTCTGTGTACAGTTTAAGGAAATTCCTTGGAATTCTTTACTGCACCGACTTTTTCTGGTTATAAAAGCATTTTCCATTCATTTCTAGCCATAAAAATCTTCACTGTCCTTGCCTTTTGACTTGAAACAGACACTTGGACCAATCCTAGTTTTCCAGAACGTGGTTTGAACTTTACCTACTTTAGCATTATATTTTATTTAAAAAAAAAATCTTTGTTCATGGTGCTTTGCTACTATATAAAGTTAATATCTTACTCTTCTTCCTCCCCTGTTTCTTTCTGGGCTTTATAGCTGCTTTCATTTTTCTCTTATTGCTAATTTTTCTTTGGTGAAGTTCTATATCATAGTAACTTCTCTATACTCAACATTTCTTTTCTTTTTCCTTGTTTTTAGCAGTCCTTTTGTGCTTGTTGTTGTGCTTGCCTTCATCTTTGTGTGTGTTTATTTGTTGTTGTTGTTGTTGTTGTTATTGTTGTACAGCAATATTAAATAGGACTATTACTTTTGATGTTTACCAGAGACTGGAGCTTAAGAAGAAAAAGATTTTGAATGGAGGACATAGCAGGGAGAAATTTGGAAAAGAAGACAATGGCTAAAAAGGAAAATAATGTTGCAATCCCTCCTTGTTGCTTGAAAGCTCGGTCCTTTGATCCTGAAGCCGCTGAACCACCTTCAACAGTTGTTTCTGGATTTTTCTCTGAACATGAATCATCCTCTGGTACGTGCTTTACATATTATTTATCACTTGTTTATATTTTAGTATTTTGTTTTGAAGAATTTTATCGATTATTTTCAGTTTTTTTTTTCTGTTCTTTTTTTTGCAGAGACTAATGGGAAGCTGATGTACTTTAACAATCCAATGTGGCCAGGTGGAAATTGCTTTTTAGTTCATTCTTTTGTTTTTCATGGAAAATTGTAAAGGAAGTTGGTGGGTTTATGGCTAGTTAGGTTACCTTTGCCAGATATAAGATAAGAGCACTTACTTGTAGTAGTCTAGTAGACACTGTAAATGCTTATCAGTCTGTATTTTAGAGATTCACACCTTTAGATTTTAAGTGCATCAAATACTCTTATTTTATTTGTAAAATACCGACTCTATAAACTTTGCTCTACATCTATGGTATGAAATATAAATTATCTATTTTTAATGTTGTATAGATTGTTATGGAGATTATGCAGTTCACCTTAAACAGAGATATCATAAAATAAAGAAACGTGATGAATTTACATTCTTGTGTTTGGAGTGAATATATATTGATGAAGCACTAGATTTGCTTATATGGTCTAAGACATGGAGGAATCTATATCTTGCTAGAAAGTAAATTACCATCATATACTTACTGGAGGATACATTGTATTTGTGTGCTGCAGGAGAAGCTCATTCCCTTAAAGTAGAAAAGATATTGTTCAAGGATAAATCTGATTTCCAGGAGGTTTTGGTTTTCGAGGTTTGGCATCAAGAAAGTTTTTATCCCTTTATTGTATACTTCAATATATTGTTGCATTTTCTCCATTAAAATCATTTTGTGCTTCTATCTTCTTTTTCTGTACTTTCTAGTCCTCAACGTATGGAAGAGTACTTGTCCTAGACAATATTGTGCAGCTGACTGAGAAAGATGAGTGTGCATATCAGGAGATGATTACGCACCTTCCCCTTTGTTCGATCAAATCACCTAAAAATGTAAACTTCTGATCCGCTCTTCATTCGCAATTGCGCATCCTTTTGTCCAATGACTTGTGCTATCTGTACTGAATAGGGATATGTAAAAACCAAATTTTTGACTAGTATTTTCATTGAATAAATTACACATTGCCTACGGGTTCTAATATTGCTTTGAGTTTTGGATCAACTACTTAACTGGTGTTTCATTTCTCACCGAGTTTTTGAATATACAGGTTCTTGTTGTAGGTGGTGGTGATGGTGGGGTTCTCGCGGAAATTGCTCGTCACAGCTCGGTGGAGTTTATTGATATCTGTGAGATTGATAAAATGGTTATTGATGTAAGTTTTTAATGGATTTTACGAGTAATATCATGCATGTGTTGGCTGTTTCGTCATTATTTTGCTTCAAATTCGTGATTGTAGGTCAGTAAGAAATTCTTTCCACAGTTAGCTGTTGGTTTCGATGATCCTCGTGTTCAACTCCACATCGGCGATGGTACGGCCTTCTATCATAAATTTATCTTTGGTTGAACGCCTAATTAATGCATAAACCTTGTATCTTCCACATCTTTACTAATTATTATTTTTCTTTATAGAGAATGTCAAAATTCCCGCCTAATCACTTTCTCTTCTTTGTATTTGAACAGCTGTTGAATTTCTGAGGGATGTACCTGCAGGGAAGTATGATGCTATTATTGTTGATTCTTCTGACCCTATAGGTATACTGGTGATTTTTAATGCTCACTATACTGCATTTGTCTGTTTAAACTACCTTCCCCCCCTATGTATATTAAGTCGATGTGTAATTGAGCCGAGTTGGGTTGATACTCACCAAGGCTTGAGGTCGACACGACTTAAAAACTTGGGATTGAAATTTGATCAGGGTTCACTATTTTATATAGAAATTGCACATCATCTTGCTTCTGATTGCCGTTTTTTTTATTTTGAATGCAAGTTGATGTTTTTGTTGACATGCGTTCTTAACAAAGAAGACTACATATCTTTCATTAGTACGATTACGTGTCACTTTTGGAATTGAAAATGAACTTTTCACATCTTTATAGCACTATTATAACAGGCCCGGCTCAAGAACTCGTAGAAAAGCCGTTTTTTGAAGCGATTGCTAGAGCGTTAAGACCTGGTGGAGTTCTTTGTAACATGGCTGAAAGCATGTGGCTCCATACCCATCTGATTCAGTATATGATTTCTCATTGTCAAGAAGTGTTCAAAGGTTCTGTTCATTACGCGTGGACAAGCGTTCCTACTTATCCAAGGTCAATCATGTGTTTCACTTCATGGATTTACTATCATTTAGCTCCATGCTGAGTTTTAACATTCAAAGATTTGGCCTTTGAGTGGATTGTATAATATTTTTGTTTCTTATTTCCGAGCCTAGATGCTTTAAAAAGATTCAAAATGTTAATGATTCTTGTTACTGAACTTGCAGTGGTGTGATTGGATTCATAATATGCACAACTGAAGGCCCCCCTGTGGATTTTCTGCATCCAGCTAATCCCATTGAGAAGCTGGAAACAGAAACCCGACACCGAGGCGTGCTTAAGTTTTACAACTCAGAGGTAAACTTATTGCCGCTTGCAAAGCAGCGTCTGTTTGATTTTGGGTGTTTTTAGTGACACCACGCCAATTCTTTTTCACAGTTGAATCTATAGTTGAGAATCGAATTTCCATAGTTTGATTGTTTTCGGTGCGGTGCTAAAAACACCATGGTGCCATTGAAGATGCCCTTGATTTTCTGCTACTGAGTTTATACCCCTAGAAAAAGAGGAAAAAGCTAAGAAATTTTTATAACCAAAAGCCAATTTCCTTCCCTCTTGTCATTTGGTTTAAGGATGCATTTTTTACTAAGAAGACCTACCCGTCATTGGTTTTTGTATAGAGTTGTTCAGAGGACCGAAAGTGTGTTTATTCTGTACGTGAAAGGTTGAACTCCATAAATTTTGCTGTTTTTTCCTTTCTTCTATAGCTTGTTTCTGTTGATGTTCAACAGATAAAGATTTGATCTTTTTTCCATCATTTTCATAAACTAAAACAATCAAAGCCGGCCCGTTTGAAGGATTTTCCTTTATATTAATTTCTGCTGCGTTATCTCGTTAATTCTCATCATTTTCTTGGTCAACCATGTCCCTCTTCTAATTTTTCTAGTGTTTGATATGTGATTTAACTAACAGGTTCATAAAGCTGCATTTGCATTGCCTTCTTTCCTCAAGAGAGAGCTATCTGCATAGTGCATAATATTGAAGCTGCACCTTCCTGGAAAGCCCTCTAGCTAGTACTAGTAGTACATTTTTTTTTCTTTCTTTTCCTTTGTTTTTTCTGGTATGAATATATTTGTATGTAAAAATGCAGCACATATTATGGTTCTTGTGTTTGGAGTGATGATAAAGGGTGTGATCAATAATATTGTAGTCTTGTATCTTAATTACCCAATGAGAATATGTTGAAAGATATATATGGAGGGCACATTTTGTTTTAGTATAAATTGTTCTTTTCTTTCATATCTGCCTGTTTACATATTGAGGTGCTCCCCTTGTTTGAAACATGTTTCTTTTACATTCTGGTAAAATCAGCTTTGTAACTAACAAGTTTTTGAAGCATCATTTGAATCTGAAAAGGTATAAATTACTACAAATTATTGAAACAATCAATTGGATAGACATAGCAATGGTTATGTATTGAATTCTTCTACACTGTTTAGAGTCAGACTACGAACGCTACACCACAAACATGTCACAAACAAGACCACAAACGTCATGCCACACATGTCAGATCACAAACACAAGCCGTCAAACCACAACCACCAGACACAAACAACACACCACAAACACAAGACGCCATGCCACAAACGTCATACCACAAACACTAGACGCCATGTCACAAACGTCAGACCACAACCACAAGACGCCATGCCATAAACGTCAGACCACAACCACCAGACACAAACAACACACCACAAACGTCAAGACCACAAACACAAGACGCCATGCCACAAACATCAGACGCCATGTCACAAACGTCAGACCACAACCACAAGACGTCATGCCACAAACGTCAGACCACAACCACCAGACACAAACGTCAAGACCACAAACACAAGACGCCATGCCAAAAACATCAAGACCACAAACACAAGACGCCATGCCACAAACGTCAGACCACAACCACCAGATGCCATGTTACAAACGTCAGACCACAACCACAAGACGTCATGCCACAAACGTCATACCACAACCACCAGACACAAACAACACACCACAAACGTCAAGACCACAAACACAAGACACCATGCCACAAACGTCAGACCACAAACACCAGACGCCATGTCACACACCTCAAACCACAAACACCAACGCCACAACACAAAAACTGGACCACAAACGTCATGCCACACACACAAGACCACAAACGACATGCCAAACATGTCGGACCACAACGTCATACTACAAACACAAGACGCCATGCCACTCACACCCACCAGACCACACGTTAGAGACAATATGTATAACTACATAAATCATATAGTGTCTGTAGTTTATATATAGACGTACATATCTAGTGTATGTAACATATATTGACGTGTATATCTAATGTATGTAGTCTAGCGTTTGTAGCATGGCGTTTGTGGTCTGGTGTCTGTGACGTGCCATTTGTGGTATCATGTATGTGTTCGTGTCAATATTTGACATCCAAAACAAATTCCAAGTAATTTATGTGTAAAAATTGCTAGTTTACATATAAATACGAAGAATGACGTATGGATACGGGGACCAAGATCCTCTCAAGTAACTTAAGGGTAAAGTTAGTGTTTTTACATATAATGAACTAAACTACGTAGTTTTGGAAAAAATTAATCAATGGCTAGATGTTTTACACTTTAAGGGTGTGTGGTTGGATCATGCATACTTGAGAGAATATCCTCTCAAGTTACTTGAGAGGATCGTATCCCATGGATGCGGATGTTATATTTATGTTGTAAAGACTATTTCACAAAATAAATTTGCTTTTCTAGGTATAGATGCGAAGAATGAAATACGAATACGACGTATAAAATGTATGCGTTGTAGAGATTTTTTCCGTTAAGAAATTTTTTCTCGAGTTAAAAGACAACACAGGTTAGACCTCCCTGCTGGAAACCTTGGTTAGATTAACTATGGTTAAGATGGAAACAAAAAAGGAAAGGAGAAAAAAAAAATCCATTGCCTATCTAATTTTGGAGAATCCCTTTCTGAGAGCTGCAGCTGAATTTCTCCGTTGTTTTTTAGGGCAATTTAGTTGTTGAATTTTTATTTACATTTATTTGATGTGAAAAATCTCGAAGGCTAAACTGCAACAATCTCGAAGGCTGAACTGCAACAGAAGCTGCTGATTTACAATCACTCATTTTTTTCAGGGTAATTACTTTTGTTTTTTTTTTTCTTTCTTGGAAATAGATTTTCGTTTGTTAATTGAGTGGAATGTGATGCTGCAGCTGATTATGCCGGTTCTAGTTATTTGTGCTGTTGTACATTCAAATTGACACATAAATTTAAGCGTTTTAATTTTTGTGCTTAATCTGTATCTCCAGATCTACTTTGAATGATGAATTCGTATTGGATTACTTTGGGCATGAATTCAAGCTTTTAAAGACGTGCTTTTTGCTGCACATTAGCTCAGTAATTCGTTATTATTCCAGATTTTGATGAATTATGAATTGAATCTTTCAAAGACGTGCTTTTTGCTGTACATTAGCTCAGAATTCGTTATATTTTTCCAAATTTTGATTATTTATCTTTTTGTGAGCATTTTAATTTAAGCTTGTTGTATTCAAGATCGATGCTTTACAACTTGTCTGATCCGTACAACTATTTCCTCACACCTTGCATTCCTTTTTCATGAGAAGTTTGGTGATAAATGTTGTTTAAAAGGTTGCTTTGGCATAGGTTTAGGAAATCCCCTGTATTTCGTTATTATGAGCTGTGAATGGTACTGGTTGTTGACTATAGTTGCTGCAAATTATGTTGCATTTAAGCTCCTGAAATCGGACTCTTGATATCTGCATCCATATGGTGTTGTATAGGAGTCCTGTTGTTGAGATCTTGGATTTACATTTTAGTGACCAATACTATTAGTATTATCGCGTCTTGACCAGTCCATGTCCTTATTTTGTTGGACACTTAGTTGTCACCTGGACATGTATCCCTTCTTGACATGCAGGCTCATGTACATGAGTAGCAAATTCTTATGTGCTACATTTGTTGAATTACCATCTTTTTCTAACATCTTAAGCTCTTGAGAGATATGATAATCAACGTGGTAACAAAGCAGGAGGTCATGTGCTCAAACGTCTTTGTGATATTGCTTTCTCTTGTATATTTTTTTAAGTATTAGCCCTCTTAGGCCCACTTTTGAGGGGGCGTGTTGAAGCATGTTGTGTTTAAATGTATAAATTACTTACCTCCCTAACAACTTAAGTTTTTTGGGATAGATAGTAAATTCAACAACATTGTCCATCATTGTTTATTAACGACAAATTGCACAAGCATGGTTGAACATATTGATTACTAAAGAATATTCATTAGCCGTGTGACAGTGTAAGTGAACTTTTGGCATGCTACGCTGTAGTACTTAGACAAGGATATTACTTCTCAGTTCTCTGAATACGATAATATGGGTTCATTCAGATTTAGGTTTAAAAGCTTGATTAAGTATCATAATATAGGACGTGGTTAGGTGCAGAGGTATTATGGACTTTTGCAAGGCGGATTGGTCCACCTTTCTTGTAATTTCTTATCTGTTGCACTTGATAATTTTTTTTCTTAAAAAAAAGTACCTTGATATAGGATATTTGCATCTCATTAGTATTTGGTTATCTTAAAGATCACAACCTCTTCTATTTGTTTTCGTATAGGCTGCTTCTGTAATTGTGTTCTTTTGCCACATTCTTGTTCATCAGGATTCCATTATCTTTCCAGATCACTTTTCTCTAGATACGGAAGACAAAATGCTTTCTTCGTGTTACTTATTCCTCAAAGAGCTACACGAGTCCTCGGTGTTCTGCTTTCTGCTCATGACATAGTGAGGTGTAACCTAGCTGCATTGTTTAAGAATGGAGTGCAACAGAGACGAGGCTATGCGGGCCAAAATAATGGCTGACGAGATGCTAGAAAAGAAAAACTTTGCTGCTGCGAAAAAATACGTCTTGAGAGCTCAAAGTTTATATCCAAATCTGGAGGGCCTTTCCCAGATGTTGACCACTATTGACATATATGTATCTGCTATGAATAAAATTGGTGGAGAAGTTGACTGGTATGGAGTGCTCGGCATAAAACCCTCGGATGATGACGAAACACTTAAGAAACAGTACAAAAAGATGGCTCTCGCGCTTCACCCTGATAAAAACAAATCAGCCGGTGCTGATGGTGCGTTTAAGCTTCTTTGTGAGGGATGGAGTTGTTTATCCGACAAATCTAAGCGGTTAGCCTATGACCAGAGGAGGTTCACCGGTATAGGATTCCAACGGAATGTTTCAATGAACACTAGTAGTTCAACAGCACCTCCACGGAAAAACGGATTCCATAATTACGGTAGTAGGATGTCAACAGCTTCAAAATCCCATCAGGCTAATCCTCGTACGCACCCTGCATCAGTTCCCAAACCGACGAGAAGCGATACTTTTTGGACTATTTGCCACAAGTGTAAGATGCATTATGAATATATGAAGCAGTATCTCAACCACACTCTTCTGTGTCCCAACTGTCAGCAGGCTTTTCATGCGTCAGAGACGGCCCCACCGTTCAATCATTCCAAGACTTCCGGTTCTTCATCCCACCAACGACAAAATCATAATCCGTACAATCATGCTTCTACTAGTAATCGGTTTCAACCTGGAAGAAACCCTTCTGCAGCCAACGGTTCAGGATCTGGAGATGCAAGGGCTCGTACGTCTAATTACGTACATTTACAAGATCCACATTACAGGGCTGGTGGTATGGATCCTGCAATTTCAGCAAAAGCGGCTAATGTTGTTCAGCAGGCACACGAGAAAATGAAGAGAGAACGCGATGCATCTAATGGCGCTGGTGGATGTTATAACTACACTATTGCAGGAAAAGAGGGACTCCACAAAAAGGCGCGGTTAGATGATTATGGTTCGAAACATGTGACAAATATGGCATATAATGGCACTGCAAAAGGGCTTAATCCTGGTTTTTACGGTACTTATAACAAGCCCAACGGTACTAGAGATCTGACGCCTGTTGAAACCGAGAACATGTTGATGGAGAAGGCACGGAAGGTGATTGTTGAGAAACTCGTTCAATGGAGGTCACCTGCAGCAACCAACTTGAAAGCGCGTAAAAGAAATGGGATCAACGGTCAAGAACATGACTTGAATGGCACTTTAGATTCATCTGGTACATGTATGGTTGACCAAACAGAGAATGTCAATGGTAATGGCTCAGAGAACCCTGTGGCATCATCAATGGACGTCCCAGATCCCGATTTTCATGACTTTGATGGGGACAGAAGTGAGAATTCATTTGGAGAAAATCAGGTATGGGCTTGTTATGATAATGACGATGGTATGCCTCGTTTATATGCCATGATTAACAAAGTAATTTCAAGGAAGCCATTTAAGGTGAGAATCAACTGGCTTAACTCGAAAACGAATACCGAGTTTGGTACTATGAATTGGGTGAGTTGTGGATTTTACAAAGCATGTGGTGAATTTAGATATGGCAAGTATGAGATCAACACATCAATAAATTCCTTCTCACATAAAGTCCAATGGGCTAAAGCCCCGCGTGGAGTGGTCCACATATTTCCCAAAAAGGGAGAAATTTGGGGCCTTTACAGACATTGGGCCCCCGATTGGAACGAGCATACCCCAGATGAAGTGATCCACAAGTATGACATGATAATCGTTCTTGATGACTACAAGGAAGAAGACGGTGTGTCAGTTGCTCCGCTTCTCAAGGTTGGTGGTTTCACTACTCTGTTTATCCCTCATCCAGAACCAGAAAAGGTAATGAGAATACCGAAAGAAGAGATGTTTCGGTTTTCTCATCAGGTTGCTCGCTACAAACTTACGGGGTATGAAGCTCCAAATGTTCCCAAGAATTGCTTGGAGCTGGATCCAGCATCTACGCCATTGGAGTTCCTTCGTGTTTTGCAGGGTTAACGGGGCTGACTTGATAAATCAAAGAAGATGATTAACTGTTCCAAGTGGTTGATGGAGATTTGCATATTTTCCTGTTGGGGGAGCCAATGTTAACAAGTACTGCAGCATTTACAATGGTTGTGGAGATTTGATGAATATTGACAATGGCTGCTTGCATCGGATCGGTTTATTTTAGAGTGAAATGTGTGAGGATCTCTACGACTTATAATTTGAACACAGAATCTGTATAATTTGTGCGGTATGATGCAGGATTTGCAAATTCTGTATTTTACGGATCTGAGTAGAGATTATTATGCAAATGATTTAGATCTCTATGTTACTTTTTTTTTTTTTTTTTTTTTTTGAACGGTATCTACCGCCATTTTTTTTAAGGTATACATGCTTTGAAACATGATTCTTGATTCGGATTTATTATACCTTTCATATAAAATCGATGACTCGAATGTTAAACGAGTCGCATACGAAAACTCGGATATCAATCTGTGTGTGTCTCTCTTTCTCTCTCTCTCTACCTACCTACGAACACATGCATTATGGTATTATGAATATTTACGGTATTTTTGAAACATTCCAAGTCGTATTTAGTTTAATTAACTTCATAAAAAACTAGAGTTTAAGTAAAATTTCAAAACATTTGAATTCAGAGCTTGTATCTTTGTTCGAAGCACTGGTACTCGAATTTGAGGAATTTTATGATTACGATGATTGTGGTACGTAGTATACCTTCCACATTGCGATGATTAGTGTAAACGATTATGATTGTAAACTTGTCATAAAGTTGTAAATAACTTAATTAAGGAAGGCAATTTCCTATTAATGATAATTGAATCAATCAAATCTTTTTAATTGACTTTAAAACTCAGAATAATCATACAATCACGATTATTTATAGTAAATTGCTAACAAATGCACATAAAAATAATTGCTAACAGTTATTTTTTTTTTTATCAAAGCTATACTGTTTCTCACTTTTTTTTTTTTTTTAAAATTTAAATTTATGTTTATGTTTAGCAAGATAATTAAAAGCAAAAGATACCCGATTCCCAAATTTAGGGTAATTAAAATTAAAGCAGAGCAGCCTTTAAACTATTTTATATATGTATACCCTTTCTTTATTCTTCTCATCTCTGACTACTCCATTATTATTTTTCTTAAAGCCACCGAACCGATATTCGAGAGTAATTAATATTGTTACGAAAAATTGTCTGAATCATGTCGGCAGAGTCTTGGTTTTCCGGTTGGGTCAAGAATATCGACCTCTATATTAACAAGTCTTGGTTTTCCGGTTGGGTGAAGAATATTATCGACCTCTATATTAACAAGTTATATTCAAGTAAGATTTCTTCACTTTAATTAATTTATTGTATCAATACCCCTTGATGTTATAGATTATTAAACTCTTAAGAATTATATATTGATATTGTAATAATATACATAAAATATACAAAATCGAATAAAACACAAAGCCTGGTGCGTGCAATAGTAAATAAACCATAATGTCTTTAATAAACTATAATCCAGTTGTGTAGGAAGCTTCTTGCAGTTGATGTAACTTGTTCTAGTAGATCATATTATTTAAAACGAATTTCTTGACTTTCTTAACAACATTTTGATTTCTTATATATTTTGTCCTCTTTTTAAAAGTGTAAATGATTTGGATTAGTGTCACTTGAGGACTGGTGTTTCAAGGGGGTGCATGGGGTAATGTCATTTTAATACATTAATATACACATCAATCTTATTAAGCATATTTCGGTGTCGTGCATATATACACATATTTAGTGTCTGAGTGTGTATTTCATGCCATGTTCTATTCATATGCATGGTATAAAACATAATTATATTAATAATAAATTAATGTTCTAAAAAAACAATTACTGTATTGAAATTCTAATTAAAAATATTATTATGATACAAAGATGACTAGTCAAAACAATAAGTTAAATAAGTAAAGTAGACACGATGGTGTGAATATCCATATATATATATATATATATATCTTAACGCGTAATATCATCACTTTAATAAATATTAAGATTCGTTCCATATATTATTATACATTGATGTAGAATTAGAAGGGGAAAATAAAAAAAAAAAAAAAAAGGCTACTACTAACGTGTTGCGTTTTTATAGCACACACATGCTGGAATATCAGTCGGCCAAATTAATGAATTGTCGGGAAATTCTAAGGTGTGATCCTTTGCAGAGAGTCTCTACGTGGCATTATATAGACCACACAATAAAGTTATATAATGAAACTGTATAGTTCAGATGATATCACGCAGCTCTCTCTTACAAGAGAGTCTCTAAATGTTGATTATATTTTGTTTAAGTTGGGTTCCAAGACCCTACACCAACACACATACATCCGCCGACACGTAATCTTTGTTTTTTTTTTTTTGTCCTGCGAATAATACAGAAATTAATATATATTGCCTCCGTTTCAATTTATCTGAGGCCGTTGCAAAAATAATTTGTTCCATATTATTTGAGGTAGTTACATTTTCAAGCTTTACCCATATTTATTGCAATAAGATAGATTAAAAAAACAATGTCACATTAATTATATCTAAGGACTAAAAAGTCCTTTTATTTTAAAGTCAATGCATTACTCATTTTCTTAATATGTGTGATTTTGTAACTGTATTCGAGATAGTTCGGAACGGAGGGAGTGTATATATATATATATATATATATATATATATATATATATATATATATATATATATATATATATAGGGGCGGATCTAGGTTATAGTAAAGGGGGTCCACGGACCCTCTAAAAATAAAAAAACTCTATATTTTACCTATAAAAAAATATTCGGACCCCGTGAAAAAACATTCTGGGTTCGACACCGTATACACACATACCATGTTGTTTGTATTTAATTTTGGGGTTGGTAAGAGTTTTTGTTTTATTCACGTACGTTGCTTCCTTTTCCCTTTACTTGCTACCCAAGTCAAACAGTTCCCATGTAAATTAGACCGGCTTCTGTTTATCATACATACATAAATAATTTGTTTGTCAGCCTTTAATTGATTTATTATTGTATGCAATTGAATTATGAAGGGTTTGAAGAAATTTAATGCATTTGCATTTTGGTAGTCAAATACTTGCGCTAAAAAACAAGTATTTATATAGGCCCTCCCTGTGTAATGTATATGTACGTGTATGAACTTAGTAATCTGAGTTAACAACTTTAAAACCGAACGAGGACGACATACCTGAGTAGTTATTAGATTCGTTATAATTTGAATAGCGTCACTAGCTAGACTCATGTTATGGAACATTACAAAAGTTATATATTAGAGCCGACTATCCTATGAAACTAATTGTAATACCATGATAGGTATATATGCGTGCATCAGAGCCCGACTACTATATAAAACTAAGTTTGATCAAGCCGTGTAAGACAGTGAATCACATCTGGAATCCTCTTATAGGGTCCTCAGAGCCGACTACCGTATGAATCTAAGGTTCACACCACTAGAAACAATGAGAGTCACCTCTAGAATCCATTTGTATGACCATATTTGTTAATTAAAAAGGAGTAACTTTAAAAGACGAAATTAAGTGTGACGTCATGAATGGTACTGATGACAAGATCACGTCTAATATTAATCCTTTGATATATTTGTAACTAACATGGACGTGATGTAAAATATCGCATTGAAAAATATAAAAGTAAGGGTCACAAAACATTACCAAGATGTATAAGATTAAGGCATATATAATAATTAATGAATTTTGGTTAGAGCAATATATATTAGATGGGCTGGTAGTTAGTAACTATCATCCTTGTGTTAGTATATGTGAATACCACCATAGCATGCATATGTATGGTAATTTTTAATTTGCATTTATTTAAATTGGCACATCACATTCTTCGTTCAATCTGAATCGTTATTGATTGTGATTGATGAAATATTAAATTATAAATGGACAAAGGAAAAGGAGCAAGGATCACCGTCCATTTTTCAGTTATTCCAACGGCATTTTAACGTATTATTTACCCCCTTATTTATTTTATTATTATTATTTTTTTGCATTGTTATTTTTCTGGCTTGAGTCTTTTTCAATCAACCTCTAATTGATTGATACCTCCATGTGACAAAAATAAAAATTAGTTAGTTATAATAAAGTTTTTTTTGTATTTTGCCATGTAACATTGAGTCACGGAATCTTACTTTTTTGTACTATTATTTTATTCTTTACTTCTTTAACTTTTCTTTCTTTCTTTCTTTTTTGAAATTTTTCTACGTGTTTTCAAATACATGCATTAACTTCCAACGTCTAACGTAATATCTCATTTTAAAAATAATAATATAATATTGGGATGAATATATTACATTTTATAATTAACCTGAGTCGATCATTTTAGGTCAGACGACAACGATGAGTCTAAATAGTTACTCAATCTATTATATATGGGACAAGAAACGTTGTTAGGGCTAATTAAGTTCTAGGTGTACATGTGGTATGAAAAGCTAGAGACTCCAAATAGCTAGACGTAAGTATATATGATGTATGTAATGAGAGAGTCTCTAAGTTGGGGGGGGGGGGGGGGGGGGGGTCGGGGCCTCCTCTGGTAATTAAGATCCTAATAAGGGTGTTAATTAGCTCAGTGAATGTAATATTCCACATTGAAAAAAATAAAAAGGACCGTCATCATAATAGAAGATTTAAACATAAATGATTTAAAAACTCGAGCTAACCATTTTATGTCAATCAAAGTTGATGTTTTTATACATTAAAACTGTGGATTAAATCATTTTATGTGATATTTTTTTAAATACATGTGTCACTTTCCCATTTGACAAGGCTTGACACAGCATTTTTAGCCGATTCAATTCCATTATCGGAACCTCCAAATATTAAAGATACTATAAAGACTTTGGTACAAACCAAAGTTAATTCTCTAGCTAGTAAAATTGATTTGTTTTTTATTTATTGATTCTCATCATTTGTTTACAAAAATAACATGTTTTTCAAATGGATGCATGTATTAATTGCATATATATATATATATATATATAGTATCATTTATATTTGAATATTAATAAATGGAATAATTACATAGTTTATATCAGCCATTAAAAATAAAAAACTAGTAGCTTAGCATGTTGTTTTATGCAGATGGTTTGTTTAACAGCTGTGGGCTAATCTTTCAAGGAATCTTTTTTACTTTTTTATTTATTTTAGGTAATAAGTTAGGCAATCTTATTTTCAACATCAACTTTGTTGACTTGTATACACATATATGCATGATCGAGGAGAGGAGAGACTTGTAGTCTTCTATTTTTATTATTCTTTTTAATTTGGTGTTTAGTTTTGTTTGAGAGTTAAAAAACTTTTATTAATTATGCCCGGTCTTTTTATGTATGAAAGTTAGACCTATTTGCATTGTATTACTATCACTAATTAATATTATTTTAATGAATGATTTTGAAAGTTGACTAGTTTAGAGTTTAATTAATTTGGGAGCAGTTTCAATTAAGTATATTGCGTGTAGAGGAAGTTTTGCCGGAAGTTTGCCATTCAAAGAAACCCTAAGTATATAATAGATTCCCACATTTTTCATGTTTAGATTCTCGGGAAAGTTTTGGATGGTACATCCGCATGGTGTGGATATGCTCATTTAAATTGAAAAACGCACTTTAATTCTTTTTTTGCAGACACATTAAAACCACATCGTTGTAATACTAAAAAAGAAAATATTGAATCTCACTGGGGTCACGTGACGGGATTTTTTCTGGACTACCACCACTTTTTGGGTG
Source organism: Gentiana straminea (assembly GCA_036785695.1). Taxonomy (NCBI): domain Eukaryota; kingdom Viridiplantae; phylum Streptophyta; class Magnoliopsida; order Gentianales; family Gentianaceae; genus Gentiana; species Gentiana straminea. Next base: position 2,634,099 of record JAVUPR010000239.1, on the reverse strand, counting down.
AATTTGTGGATATACCATCCAAGGCAAAAAAAAAACAATTTTGGAACGCGATTTTCTCCCATTTTTTTCACAAATGTGCACGATCTTAAGGTACACCCTTCCCCTATTGGGCTCCCCCTTCCCAATGAGGGTTTAGTTTGGTTCCAAAAACACCTAAAACACGAAAATGGGAATGGTGTATCAACAATGGAGTGATATGGCTTGAAATTGGACTTGTCAATAGTGGTATATTGACAAAGCTCCCGTCACGTGACCCCACCCTGGTAATGCTGGATGTGTCTATGTCAATAAATGAGTCATGCATACTTAATGATTAATGGTGTAAACATGCATTAATTGTATCAATTGTTGTGGCACGAATGTCGTGGCAATAGCATTTTGCTTATTCCATGTCTATATATATGTGGGAAGAGAAGCATAAGAAATATCGGTAAACTAAGTTGAGTTGAAAAATATTTACATTAATTATAAGTCTCTCTTCTGCTTAAATTATCAGTCTGTTGTAGGAATGAGGGACAATATTGTTTCAAAGTATGGCTTCTCAAAAATGCCTCCTGGGGATTATTCAGAATCAAATATCTGCAGCAGCCATGAAACTACTGATCATCCTATGTATATTTCTTGGCTGGTAAGTTATACATTGCTATATATAATATATACTTTTTTATCGATCTTAATTATTTTTATGATAGTTGGATATTAGTAGTGTTGATATTTACTTAATTACAATATTAATTGATGATGATATAAATATATTTGTAACATTGTATAAATTATATATTCAGGAAAAACATCCATGTGCACTGAGTGTGTTCAAAAAGAAGATAGAAGATGAAGGGAAAGGGAAACAAATAGTGGTTTTTCTTGATTATGATGGCACCCTTTCTCCCATTGTTGATGATCCCAATCTTGCCTTCATGTCCAATGAGGTATGTATGTAATTAACATGAAAATTCTTCTATTATCACAATGGTTGTACATATCGAGTGAGACAACACGCTTTTTTGATCGTACCATTAATGGTTAATAATGTTGTATGATTTATTGATAATGATGTAATTTCATCATAATCAATGATACGAAAATATATACGATATGACACGACTGTTCTAACATCACTATCTCCGGCCCATATGTACTATATATATATATATATGCTCAATCCTTAATTATCAGTCAAGTCAAGACTTTCTCTTTAGCTTTCTGTATGATCAAAAAGGAAAGCTTTCTATGTACGATAGTCTTCATTGCACCGGACCTATAAGAGCGTGACATGTACTATATCTTAACTACATTAAAATAACATGACAGTTTTGTCTTGCATCTTTCTTTTGCTTACCTTTCACGGGAAATATTTGTCTGGTGTCTTCACACGTGTGGAGCAGTGGCGGCTTCACCTTATAGCAATTGGGTTAGTCGACCGCCTAAAAAAAAAAATACTACAGTGGAAAAAAAAATAGGTACACATATATATATGAAGTTGACCCGTTTATTTTTATATATTGACCCGTATTTATCTCTAATGAATTCTAATATATAAGACTAAGTTTAATTAGTAATTACAAAATATAACAAATTTTCGACCCATGTCGTCAAATTCGTGGAGCCGCCCATGGTGTGGAGCACTATTAACCCCACAATTTTATTCTATATATATTTAAAATGTGTGGTTCAGTCAAATTTCAATAGAGAATAGTATTCATTTCAATATCAGCAATGATGCACCAGAATAGTTCTTATACAGACACACAGAGAAAAGAATCTAGTAGCATTGATTCTTGTACCTTATCCTAACTACTTATGCCACCTGGATATTATATGAAACTTACAGTTTTACCCTCAGTTATATTACCCTTACAAACATAATTATTTCTCAACACCCCCCTCAAACTAAATGGGGTGGAAACCACATTAAGTTTGGATCTAAAATCTTGAAACTGCACTGTAGGTAGAGCTTTGGTTAGTGAATCAGAAATCTGAGAAGCAGATGGAACATAGGCTATTTTCAGGTCTTTGTTCAGCACCTTATTTATGATAAAATGAACATATATCTCTATGTGCTTCGTTCTAGCATGATAGACCGGATTCTGAGCAAGTGCGGCTGCCCCCAAACTGTCACACAACAGTACAGGGATAGTCTTCATAGGTATATGCATTTCTTTTAGAAGCTGTGTTAGCCATGTCACTTCTGCAGCTAAATTTGCTAAGGACCTGTACTCAGCCTCTATACTAGACCTTGCAACCACATTGTGCTTCTTGGAGCTCCATGAGACAAGAGAGGATCCCAAATAAACACAATATCCACCAAAGGATTTCCTATCAGAGGGTGAACATGCCCAATCTGCATCAGAGAAGCCATTTATCTCCAAACTTCCATCTGTTTTGAAGTGTAAACTGCATCCTAGTGTTCCTTGAACATATCTCAGTAGCCTTTTTAGGGCCTGCCAATGTTCTGTAGTAGGGGACTGCATGAACTGACTCAGATAGTTCACTGAATATGCCAAATCTGATCTGGTGCAAGTTAGGAACTGCAGTCCTCCAATGGCACTTCTGTATATGGTGGGATTATGCAGTAATTCTCCATCAGTGGGATGTAGGTGCTTTCCAACAATCATAGGTGTAGGACTTGATTTTAGATGCTCCAAATTCAATCTCTTTAACAGTTGTGCTGCATAGTGTTCTTGTGTTAAGTACAACCCTATAGTATCTCTTTTGGCCTGCATACCCAGGAAATGAGCCAAGGATCCCAAATCCTTGAGAGCAAATTTCGCATTCAGTGCCTCAATGAACCTCCTTGTGCGTTCTGAATTATTTCCTGTAACTAGAATATCATCAACATAGATGAGGACATACATAATGTCAGTACCATGCTTATGAACAAATAAGGAAATATCAGAAACAGACTGTTTGAAGCCCCATGCCAACATCTGTTTTCTCAGGGCATCAAACCATGCCCTAGGAGCCTGTTTTAGGCCATAGAGGGCCTTCTTCAACCTGCAAACATAGTTAGGTTTTGAAGAGTCTACAAACCCTTCTGGTTAAGGCATATAAACAACTTCAGTCAGGGGACCATTTAGAAATGCATTGTTTATGTCTACTTGATTGATGCTCCAATTTTGAGCAACAACTGTGGCTAGAACAACCCTTATAGTAGATGCCTTAGCAACTGGACTGAAGGTGTCTGTGAAATCCACTCCATAATTTTGACTGAACCCCTTTGCCACTAACCTTGCTTTATGCTTTAATACTGTTCCATCTGGATTCAATTTCAACTTGAATATCCACCTATTACCCACCAAATGCTTCCTAGGATCAGGAGGCACAAGATCCCAAGTCTTATTTGTCATTAAGGCATCATATTCATCAGACATGGCCAGCTTCCATTCAGCCTGATTAAGTGCTTCTGACACCCTAGTAGGTTCAGAAAGGTGAGAGGGTAAGGACTGATTGGATTGGTTTGAAGATGCCACTTTTTGATCTGGTTTGCATATGATGTTTGGGTGGTGGAACAGGAGCTGGTGGACTGATATTTGGAACAGGAGACTCAGACTGAGGACTGGTGTTTCTATCAGGTGACTCAGAGTTGGGGAAATCAGGTGAATGACTACCAGGACTTGATTGGTCAATACTGGTGTTGAGATTACCAGGAACTTCAGTTTCATTAGGGGACTCAAGACCACTTGACACATCCACTTCAAGGCAAGGTGGACTTTGGGTGTTATTGTTTTTGGGAGATTCAATAGACCTATGATTAGGTTCAGTGAGGTGATCTTCAGAATTTGACCTTGTTGAGTCATAGGTATTGTGACTGTTACCATCAGACAATGGAGTGAGAAACATGGATGACATGGTAGGATCAGTACTCACAGCTCTGGTAGGACCTTGATTGAAGCCTTCTTGGAAAGGGAATTTGTTTTCATTGAAACTTACATCTCTAAAGATATAGATCCTCCCAGATTGATCAAGACACTTATACCCCTTATGACAAGGACTCACGCCAAGGTACACACATTTAGAAGTGTGGAACCTGAATTTATGATTATGAAAAGGCCTGAGATTGGGATAACAGGCACATCCAAAGACCCTATACTTATGATAATCAGACTTCTTTTGAAACATGACTTCATGGGGGGACTAATTTTGCAAGACAGGAGTAGGAAGATCATTGATTATAGCCACAGATTCTAGGAAGCTATCCCACCAAAACCTAAGAGGAAGAGAGGCTTGTGCCATAAGGGTTAGTCCCATTTCTACTATATGTCTATGTTTTCTCTCTTCCCTTCCATGTTGCCCATGTGCATGTGGACAAGGGTGTCTAAACTGAATCCCCTGTGTCTTAAGGACTGGTTCAAAGGTTGTATATTCCCCCCAAGTCTGACTGTACACACTTAATAGTAGTTCCAAACAGATTTTCAACAAGTCTTTTAAACTGTAAAAAGGCAGATAAGGCATCAGATTTGGTTTTTAGTGGATATATCCATACATACCTAGAGAAATCATCAATGAAGTGTATATAATACAGATAACCATTAGTGGATTTAACAGGGGCAGGTCCCCACAGATCAGTGTGAATAAGATCAAGCACATTATTAGCATGAGATTCAGACTTAGCATAAGGTAAGGAATGTCATTTGCCAAATTGACAAGCTTCACAGAATTCAAGACTTTCATTAACATGAACATCAACACAGTTCAAGACAAGGTTTAACACATTTTTTGAAGGATGGCCAAGCCTCCTATGCCAAACATTTCTATCTTTATTGAAATTAACAGAGCCAACAAAGGCAGAACAACTACTAGAACCTTTGATCAACAGACTGGAAGGATCTTGACATTGTTTGGAGTGAAGGGAGATCATATGACTTTGAGGATGGGCCTTGGATTGACTTGACAGCTGGTATAGACCATTCTTAAGAGCTCCTAGTTGCACCAGCTTCTTTGTGATTTTGTCCTTGACATAACAAAATTTGTCATCAAATTCAACGATGAATGTAATTCGAAGTTAGTCTAGACACACTCACAATATTTTTTGTCATAGAGGGCACACATGTAGAGAATTTTTTAAGTGTAAGTGTGTGTTGTTAAGGCTAGGTAAATAGCAAGTGCCAGTGTGAAGGATAGGAAGAGTCTCACCATTTCCTACTACCAGTGAGTCAGAACCAGAATAATCAGATCCAAGATGGAGGTTGTTCATGTCCGAAGTGATATGATTTGTGGCTCCACTATCCATATACCACGCAGGATCAGCAGGAGTCTGAGGTGAAGCAACAAATGCCATATTCTGTCTAGAATTCCCTGCTCCATTTGAACCAGTGGGAATAAAATCCTGCTCAAACCTGTGACAACAATCAACCACCATATGACCAGTCTTCCTACACAGTTGACAGACTGGTATATTTCCACTGTTAGAGCCTCCATTCCTGCCTCCTCTACCTCTATTTCTACCCCCTCTTCCTCTTCCAGAATTACCTGAGGTTTGACTCAAGTTACTGTTGTTTCTAGGACCACCAGGACTCCTAGGCCTTGTCTGTTGACCAGCAGCAAAGTGAGCAGATATGTTGCCATTATCTCCATGCCCAGGTATACCAAATCTTGCAATCAATCTCTCATGTGTGATTAGTTGGGATTGAACATCTTGCCATGAAAGAGATCCAACCCTAGCAGTAAGATTTACTATAGCTGCTTCATATTCTCTGTCCAGTCCCCCAAGTGTGGCCAAAATCAACTCAGCTTTAGACACAGGATAACCTGCTGTTGCAAGATTGTCAGCATAGGACTTCATTTGTGCAAGGTAGTCCGGCATATATTTAGATCCTTTTGTAGCTCTAGCCATGGAACTTTTGAATTCAAGCATTCTTGCTTCTGCCTGGCTATTGAACATATTCTCCAGTGTGATCCAGATTTCTCTTGCTGTAGAACATCCAACCACCTCATGTAGAGCTTGCTCAGTCATTGAGCTTATCAACCATCCCATTAAAAGCTGATCATTAATCTGCCATTCTTCTTGGGTTTGGATTCTTTGAAAGGGAGAAGGTGACAGTCTAAACGGTGAGACCTCAGTAGTTCTACCTTCAATGCCTAGCACATGATTTTCAAGTCTATGACCCCTAATGATTGGCAACACAATAGACTTCCATAGAAGATAATTTGACCGATCGAGTTTGACATTACAAGTCTGATTCAGCTGATTTGTAAATGGAGGAGGACTTACAGTGTTGGATCCAGGGGATCCCAAGTTGGGAATGGTCGGAATTGAAGGATAAGCTCCAATCAGACTTGGATTTACAAACCCAGATGTTCCAGACTCCGATCTGCCATAGTTGAGACCATGGCCGACTGGCAAGTTAGCAAAAGCCATGGTGGGGTAGGAGCTGAGTAATGATCCAAATGGGATGCCTGAGGCTCCATTTCCAGCTGTTGCATGCTGAGTGGTTGCTGTGACAGTTGCCGGAGATGAAGCTGTTACATTGATAGTCGAAGCGGCCGTTGCTAGAAGAGTGATTTCACCGGTGGACGGTGCCGAGCTCATCGGCGGTGTACCGTCGACCATGACCTGCGCTCTGATACCAAGTCAAATTTCAATAGAGAAGAGTATTCATTTCAATATCAGCAATGATGCACCAGAATAGTTCTTATACAGACACACAGAGAAAAGATAGGAAAGAATCTAGTAGCATTGATTCTTGTACCTTATCCTAACGTACTTATGCCACCTGGATATTATATGAAACTTACAGTTCTACCCTCAGTTATATTACCCTTACAAACATAATTATTTCTCAACAGGTTCTGATTGTTTCACTCGTCACTCTACCTAAAAAACACTTTACATACAAGTATTTTCCGCATGAGAAATACTTGCGTGGTGTCTCCACACGTGTAGAGACACCGTGTAGTTCAAAATGAACCGCACAGTTTCATTCTGTATTTCAACTGTATGATTCAGATCGTTTCACACTTGACCTTAAAATCCCTTAGCTTTCTCCACACAAGTATTTCCTATTATGTGGAACACCATGATGTACGTACGTTAAAAGCTATTTTCCTTGCATTTTCATGCACCAACAAATTAGTTGTTATTTTATTTTTTTATAATTATTATAATTAATGAAATTATTAAAAAAATGCATATAAGTATCACAGAATTGTGTTTTTTTGGTTTGTTTTTTATTTAAATTGTAAGTCTTGGGTTTAATTTCATGTCTATATATATACATAAAACATTGCAATATTTCAGATGCGTTCAGCTGTGGGTGATGTGGCCAAGTTTTTTCCAACAGCTATAATAAGTGGCAGGAGTCGTAAAAAGGTTCGTACCATTGATCATGATATATAAATTTATTAATTGATATGAGTATCATTATAATAAAAGTTATTAATTTATATAATTGTGGTCTTAATTAATTAATTGTAGGTCTATGAATTTGTTAAGCTCGATAAGGTTTACTATGCCGGAAGCCACGGCATGGATATAAAGGGACCTCCACTTCCTAATTATAGTAACATCAACAATATTCTTGAAGTGGCCATCGACAACAATGTGAGAATTTATTTATATTATCAAACTTTATATTCTCAACTTAATTAGATACTACTGTCCTTTATTTGCTCTTTAATTACACAATTAATTAATTTATTAATTGTTGTTCTATATACTTGTAAATTAATAATACGCATGCAACTTTGCAATATAAATGAGAAAATTGTATTTACAATTTACAGGGAAATGAAATGAGCCTGTATCAACCTGCTAGGGAATTCCTACCTGCACTTCAGAAGGTAATTAGCTTAAGCCCCCTCTTTAAATAAGTCACTAATTAAGACCACTCGCATTAATTAGATACTGCAAAACAGAGTATTAGTATATATTTGCACAAATTAAATAGAGATTATCCAACTCAAATACTACCTACATGCATATAATTGAAGGATTAATGTTTTAGCATTTATTTTGATGAAAACTGGGGATTAATTTTTGTATTTAAATTATTATTACAGATAATGGAGGAGTTGAAAACAAGAACATGTCACATAATAGGTGTCTTCATTGAGGATAATCAGTTCTGCTTATCCGTGCATTATCGTCATGTTCAAGAAGATGTAAGTATATATTTATATATATTAATTCTCTTTTCAACTTTCTTTTACCTTTTATTCTTAATAAATAAATATATAAAAACATTGATCACCGACCTAAAGGGTCCTAATTGCCTCGTTTCTGGAATTTCGTGAACAACGTAAATCAATTATTATGGTTCAATAGTTAGTTTGCAAAGATTGTGTATATATACAGTATATACTTATATATATAGTACATATATACTTCAATTCTTATTGTCGAAAGAAGTCGGTATTTTACGGGGGAAAATACACAAAAATCAGGGTGCATGTTATGCGTAAATGATCGATCGGATACAAGTGAATCTTGTTATGGGTGTTTATTTTTTAATTGTTTGCTTTTGTAGGACTATGATGAGTTGGAGAAAATAGTTTTTTCCATAGTCGAAGAATTTGGAAGCTTTAAGGTAACAAAGGGCAAAAAGGTCCTAGAAATAAGGCCATCAATAGAATGGAATAAGGGCAATGCACTTGTTTATTTGCTTCAAACCTTAGGTTTTGCTACACATGAAAGTACTGTCCTGCCTATTTACATTGGTGATGACAAGACAGATGAAGATGCATTTCAGGTATATACATATATGCAAAAAATTTAATATTACTTTTCTTGGAATATTAATTACTACAATAATTAGTTATCATAATTCATTTTTTGATGTATTTTTTTTTTCTTTTTTACAGGCATTGAAAAAAATAGGACATGGATGCTCAATAATTGTCTCTTCCACTCCAAGAGACACGTTGGCTTCATGTTCTCTTCGTGATCCTTCGGAGGTTCAGTTGTTCTTGAGTCGCTTGGCTAAATGGGGAGAGGAATCTTCCAAGTGAAAATTAATATTTCATAGGAAATATAAGAATTTATCTTTTCATCATCATTTTTATCTGTTTTTTTTTTTTGGCACATAGATCTTTAATTTTCTTTTTCTTTATTCTTTTTTGAAGCTACAAATTAGAACTTTCTGGTAATCATTTTGCACAAGTAGTGCAGATGATTATTCTCTTTTCATTATTAATTTGTAACTAATTAGGTAGTTTAATTTAATTGTTTTTTTTTTTTTTTTTTTTTTTTTTTGGGCTTTGGCTATTCAATCACAACTATGTTGATAGCTAGCACTTGTTCCACATCCTTTGTAATCAATGGCAGACCTATGTAGAGCTAAAGGGAGCAACTGTTCTTCCTTGATCCGAAAAAATTACTAATACATGTACTAAAAATTTTTCTTGCCCCCCCCCCCCCCTAGTTTTTTTATTTACCTCTTTAAAATTTTTACTAAAATGAGTTGTTGTCGTGCTGACATGACCGGAGAACTCAGATCATCTTCTAGTTCGTTCAATAGCTCTTCTAACAGTTCTGCTATAAAAGAAAACGCTAGTGTTGAAACTAGGTTGGATCGCTAATGAGTGGAGGAACCAGCAACCAGTCTAGTTTGACCATCTTAACGAACTTAAAACTCACGGGAAAAAGATACCTGGAGTGGGCTCAAATCATCAAATTAGCCATTAACGGAGAGGGCAAAATGGGGTATCTCAATGGGGATATTCTGAGACCAAGGGGCGGAGACCCTAAATTAAGCACTTGGATATCAGAGAATTTCATGGTGATGGTGGTCGATAAACTCCATGGAACCATCAATTGCAAGAACTCACATGTTCTTACCCACAAAGACATGTGAGATGCGGTTAAGAAGATGTATTCCGATTGGAGAATACCTCTCAAATTTATTAACTTAAGACCAAGCTATGGAACACCAAACATGAAGGACGTAATGGGCGGAAATGTTTGATTATACAAACACCAAACATATTTCAGATGGGTTGAGGACCAGATCAGATGAGGACCATATGAGGGACCATATAATCTGACACTCTCCCTCAAGCTGGTGAGTATGGGTTTTCCATTCCTAGCTTGCATCTGAGTTTCATGAAATGTTGAGCTTGGAAGGCCTTTAGTAAAGATGTTTGCAAGATGTTCTTTAGATGGGATAAAGGGGGTGCATATCAGCCCACTGTCGATCTTTTCTTTAATGAAACACCAGTCAACCTCAATGTGTTTAGTTCGGTCATGTTGTACAGGATTGTGAGCAATATTGATTGTGGATTTGTTGTCACAGTAGGGCCTCGTAGGTTTCTCCACCTGAATTTTCAAGTCTTCAAGAATGACCTTAATCCATATGAGTTCACAAATACCCACTGCCATAGCTCTAAATTCTGCCTCTGCTAGTAACCACATTTGGCTTCTTACTTCTCCATGTAACCATATTGGCTCAAGGGCATGCACAGTAGCCAGATGTTGACTTTCTGTCATCAATACACCCAGCATAATATGCATCTGTAAGGATCTCTAGAGTCAGCTTGTCATGTTTTTGAAATAGAATTCCACTGGCTAGATTCCCTTCGAGGTACTTTAGGATCCTCTCAACAATCAACCAGTGGCATAGGACTTTGCATATACATGCTAACAACATTCACAACATAGGCAATATCTAGTCTAGTGTGAGTCAGATAGATTAGTTTAGCAACAATCCTTTCATATAGCACATGGTTAACATAAACATGTTCTATGATTAGGTTCAATAGGAGTGTCAGCAGGTGTGCAGCCGAATTCCCTGTTTCATTTAAAAGATCAAGAATGTATTTTTGTGGTGAGATAAAAATCTCTTTCTTAAAGTAGGTCCATAATTCATGGCTGCTAGCGGGTCCTCTAAAGGACATCAGAATTTCCTAACCCCAAACTAAGGAAGGACCCGCTGACAGCCATGAAAGAAATCCATTCTCATAATTCCATGGTATATATGATTTAGCAGCAAGGGCAGAGCTTTCTTCAACAGGAGTATCAAGCATTACTCCTCTTCTTCTTTCTTCTGCCCTAATGATGGAGATAGACTCATTCAGGAAAGGTAATCCTCCTTTCCCAGAATTTGAACTCTCACAGCATCATACTCCGGATTTAGGCCAGTGAGGAACGCATAAATCTTGTCCTTCACAAATACCCTCTTCAGAATTGATGCATCTTCAACATCTTTCATCTTGATGCACTGATAGTGGTCTAACTCTTGCCACAAACCTTGGAGATAACTTGTATACTCAATGATGTTCTTGTTTCCTTGCTTGGCAGATCCAATCTTGGCCTTTAATTCATAGATTTAGGTAGCATCGATAACCTTAGAGTGGTTTGTTTTACTGAATCCCACATCTCATATGCAGTTCCAAGGAACATGCATGTATCACTTATTTAAGGAACCATGGAGTTCCACAACCATGACATCACCATTGAGTCTCCTAGTTTCCAGCATCCGTCACTGTTGGTATTTTCCCAAAAAAAAAAAAAAAAAAAAAAAAAAAGCATTAGTTAAAACCATAACATATTGAACCACAAACATGTGTTTTTATACCGTTAGTCATGGAATAGTATGTTTGGACGAATTTTGACCGAATGAAAATGGATCGGAAAGTGATGGGGTTGTTTCAGATGGGGTATGTTTTCTAGACTTAATTAATAGTAGCCAGAAAGTATTAGGGCAGGAATAATTTTGAATACATTGAAATTAAATCTTAAATCACTGTTGAACCATACACAAATATAACACATTAGCTTTCACCACAATATACAATCAAAGTAACAAATTTTCAATAAAAATAACAGTTTATATCCAAAACTTTCCCACAAAATCATATACACGTCAATAAATAAGTAATATGGGGGCTGCTGAATGTCTTAAGTGCTAACTCATAAAAAAGTTTGCTGCAAAATGGCTATGTTACAGGACCTTAATCCCTGGTTTAATAACCACTATTTAAGTGTATACACTGTAACCCTATAAATAAATAAAAAAAAAAAAAAAAAGTGTATACACTGTACAAAAAAGGCACGCTTTTACCGCCTTTTTCTAAAAACACTTGTAATTAACAATCAATTACGACAAATTATATTTCAAGAATACTGATATTTTCTTCAGTAAGATGGCGATATAAAAGTAAAAAATATTCTGGGAAATTAGGCCAGAACAAGTTCCTCGTCCTCTTGCGGTTGTTGTTGTTGTTGGAGCAAAAGTCCTTGGCTGTGGGGAAGAAGAATACGTTTGATTTGTTCTGCTGTTAGTGTTTCATACTCCAACAGGGCGTTTGCTAATGCATGTAATGCCTTCTCATGCTGTTGTACAAAACAAAAATAAATATATATATATATTATCCAACAATACCAAGATTTGATCCTATAGGATTCAGGATTTTCACACTTTTATATACTCAAAGTTTCATTTTTGACACTTTTACCCATCATCTACGTATTTTTCACATTCTCGCGTGTCAAACCACTAGTATCGAATGTATGACAAGCTGTCGCGTGGTAAAAATGGATGGAATAACTTATTAAAGAAAAACATATGTATAGAAAAGGGGTAAAAAAAATATTAAAAAAAAAATTGGGACACAAAGGGACCAAAAGTTAATTTATCCCTTCCTCTTTTTTTTTTTTTTCCGGGTTTTACTGTTTAATAATTATTACTACAAACCAAATAATGAAACAAATAAAAATTATCGCTATGACTAACCTTCTTAAGCAATGCTTTTACACGGTCATAAGCTTCTCTCAAAAGCTTAACTACCTGCATGCACCAAGCCGAGTCAAAAAAATAATAACCATACGAAAATGAAAATTTTATGCTAAAAGCAATTTCAAATGCATACTTCATCATCGACTCGTGATTGCATTTCTGAACCGGGCCGTTCTTTGATATGAACAGGTCCAATCGCATCACTCATACCGCAGGATGACACCTATTCCAAGAATGTTAGTTTAGTGAGAGACAAAGGCAAGGAAAGAAATCCATATAATGAGCGTTCAATGACACCACGCTAAAAGTCACCACGTAAAAGTTACTACACACAAGAAAAGACGGACCAATGGAGAAGGCTAACCATATAATGAGCTAGCTCAGTAGCCGTATTAAGATCGCTACTAGCTCCGGTTGTAATATGGTCTTGACCAAATATAAGCTCTTCTGCAACTCTTCCACCCATACAAACATCGAGACGCGCTAGCAACTGCTTCTTGCTGATCGATGTCTCGTCACTAGACGGAAGCTGAGTCACCATTCCCAAAGCTGATCCACGTGGCATAATCGTTGCTTTATGAATTGGATGTGCACCATCAGTGTTTAGAGCAACAATTGCATGCCCGCTTTCATGATATGCAGTAAGCTGAAATACATTAAAAAATATAAAAAAGGTCTTAGGGTGTAAATGGGCCGAGTTGAATCTTGCTAGCACAAGGCCTGTATAGGTCCTAAAATAAGGGTGTGAATGAGCCGAGTAGAATTGAACATTAGGTGTATCAGTATCAAGTCAAGTAAACTCTATATTTTCTCAAGTTCGAACACAAACTTGATATGCATATATAACTCCTAAATTAAAGGTGCAAATGAGTCGGGTCGAATCGAGCATTAAGTGTATCAAGTTGAGCAAAGTTTAAATTTTGCAAACTCAAGTTCGAGCACGAACTTGATATGCCTATCGAACTCAAGCACGACCATGAGCACCTTCAAACTTGAGCCGAACATGAGTTATCGTTTTGAACTAAACAAGATATGTTTGTTACACACCTTTTTTGATTCTTCAGATAAGAACATTGATTTTCTTTCTGTCCCCATCATTATCCTGTCTTTGGCAAAATCCAATTGCACCGCGTTTACCTTCTCTGCACCTTCAACAGCTGCCTGGATGGCAGCAATATTCACCAAATTTGCAAGGTCTGTTCAACAACTAATCATTAGGAAACATAATTTTATTGAAAAACATGGATATGCGGATATGGGATGTTTAGGAAATACAAGATACGTGCACGGATGAGATAGGCGTAAATATCAAAAGTATAGGGGCCAAAGTGTACATAATAAAGCTATGTCGTGCTCCACTTTTCATACGCTTACCATATCTCTGCTACAAAACTGTTGGCAGAAGAATATAAAGGGAGGTGAAAGAAATACAAAACATACCTGCCCCGTTGAATCCTGGAGTGCCACGAGCAATTGCTTTAACATCGACATCATCAGACAAGGGCTTGTCCTTTAGGTAGAGCTCCAATATTTCTTGGCGTCCACGCATGTCTGGACTGGGAACAACGATCTAAAAAAGATTTTCATTTTAACTTAACACTTGACAGATAGAAGACCATGTCATACTCAACAACGCCCACCCACACAAAAAAATGTTGAGAAGGGTGGGTGGGAGGGGGATAAACTGGTCTCCATATAAAGGATGGTTGAAGCACAAATTGAGATAATTATAACTTAGGTTGCATAGCTATAGATACGTGGATACGGGATACACGGGTCCATGATTTTTTGGAAATATAAGATACGGATATGGAGGGTTTAGGACCAAATAATAAATACAGTGACCAAACAGTACCTAATAAAACTTTATTAAAAAAAACTTTACATTAAAACTATAAGGACCAAATAATAAACATTAAAACCCAAAATAAAACATTTTTTGTGGTTTTCTTCATTTTGGACAACTTCTCATTCAATATTAGCTGGTTTTACACAATTTTCACCATGATTCTTCATTTCACATATCCCAGTAATGGACATGCATATCCGAATCCCTATCCAACTTTCAAGAATTACAAATTCACCCCAGGCGTGTATCTTAAGTATCCGGTGCGTATACGAGACATGCTTTCAGACAGAAGTATCCGTGTATTGTAATCCTAGACCAAGAAGTAGAATCGACAATGCTGAAATAGCAAACTAGGTCACAAGTAATCTACTAAAGAGTATCCCAAATAGACGTAATATTAGTATCTTAAACCCATGAAAACTTACATGTCGATCAAATCTACCAGGTCTTGTTAAAGCTGGATCAAGAATGTCAGCCAAGTTTGTTGCAGCCATTACAATAATTCCCTTGAACAAAAAATGCTCATGTAAATTCAAGATCGCGATGACAGAAAACAAAAGCTCTAATAATGTTGCGGATATATTTTATGACTAGTAACTAGTAAGTACCTCATTCTGTTCAAAACCATCCATCTCAACTAGTAATTGATGCAGTGTTTTCTTTGTATGGCCTTCCCATTGTTTTCGAGTAGAACCCACCGCATCAATCTCATCAATAAAAATGATACAAGGAGCCTGAAAAGGTAATAAATGCATTATGTGATCATTGACAAATAACTTATCAACTAATCCAACTTAAAACCAGACAATATATATAGAAAAGCCCACCAAAATATGTATATATATATATATATATATATATATATATATATATATACATCTATATGAGTGTATATATACACAAATATAAATATATATATATATATATGTGTGTGTCAGTGTGTGTGAGAGAGAGAGAGTGTGTCCATTATCAATTTTTTCTCTTACGTCCAGAAGCATGTAAACGTACCTTCTTCTTAGCTGCTTGAAACAACGATCTTACACGTCTAGCACCAACTCCCACAAACCTAGCACAGAAAGAATATTCGATTAGTTATTTTACCAAAAAAAAAAATGCTGCAAAAATTCTATAAGATGTTCATTCGGAAAAGACCATTATATACGGTTTATGCTCATGTATCTCTATCACTACATAACACGTACAATCCACTACGAGGGCCAAGATTTTCATATTGATCCAAAAAAATATGCACCAGGGTCGCTTTTACAGTTGTCTTTTCAATGCCAGGTTTGGGCTTAAGATTTGCAGACACGAGACACAGCTCCTCCCGGTAATATTTACACACTAAAAGAAATAAAGAAACATAGTGACTTACATTTCTTCGAATTCAGATCCTGCACGATAAAAGAAAGGTACCCCAGCTTCTCCAGCAATCGCCTTCAATTGAAGTAAACCAAGTTAAAGTGAATAAACATAAGCAGCAACTTAGATTTGACACAAGTATGAAAAGCACTTTGCTAGATAGAAGTGTAATTACATGCTTGAGGTTATAAATAGTTTATCCAGAACCTCATACATAACAACAGCTATAAACAAAGTCTTATCATGGGATTGCAGGTGGAATGTTAACAGAGGAATCAATAGAAGAATATTTAGCTAATCAACGACTTGGCTCACGTTCAAATCCAAAGTTTCACGATGTTCAAGGAACTATAAATATTACCTTAGCCAGCAAAGTCTTCCCAGTTCCAGGAGCACCAGTTAATAGAATTCCCTGAAGAACATATAGTGTACAAAATTAATCCTTGAAATATTATTTTCTCGAAGAGCAACGAAATTTGAGTTCTAGATCAAACAACCATAATTATCAGACCTTTGGCAATTTCCCTCCAAGTCGGGTGAACTTTGAAGGATTTTTCAGGTATTCAACCACCTCCTCGAGCTCTTGTTTAGCATCATCACAACCTTTGACATCCTTAAATGTTTTAACGTTCTGAAATGAAAAAAGTAAAGAAACTCGATTACTAACCCAAGAATCTAATGCACACTACAAATGATATACATACTCCTCTTATTTAAACCAGATAAAAGGAAAACTTGTGAATTCGAACACTGTAAAGAGGGACTAATATAAAAAAACATGGGATAATGATCTACCTTTTCAGGTGTTATTTCTTTGTTCAGATCTTTCGGGGCATACGAAGAACCTGATCCGACTCCAGAAGTTCCTATACCACCTAAGCTTCCGATATACTTCTGAAGTGCAGCAGCACCGAGTAACCTACACGAAATACAACAACATTTTCAGCTGCATCAACTATCAGTAAAAACAGTATAGGAACTGCGTGTGGCACTCTAATCAGAAAACACCAAAAGATAAAGAGAATCTGATGTTGGAAAAGATACTCCCTCTCAAACCCCCAACTCTACCAAAAACTGTGTTGCTACATGTAAGTACATATTGCACGAGGACAGAAACAGTTTATGAGATATCGAACAAAAAAGACAAATTTAAAGTATATTTGCTCTAAAAATGTCTTTGATTACCTGAAAAAATATATAATTAAGTAAGGTTCAAAAGCTTACCACACCAAACCAACGACAACCGTGAAGATGACAGTAGATATCAACTCTTGAGCAAAGCGATTTGATCTGGCTGAAACTTTTGGATCAACCTAAGAGATAAACAAGACCAATAGTTACAATAGGTTAGGTCAAAGATCATTACAACAATACAATTACGGCAACTGTATATCACTACATCATGTTGCCTGTATACAACTATAATCTTTTCACGGTGAAAAGATATTTGGGAATTGAAATCACCCTGTTAAATGGCATTTTACAACATGAATGAACAAGCGACTCTTTTAATAGATTACCATCACAACATGTAGTGGCTGTTTTTCTGATATTCCGGGACTCAGATAAGACTCGTCCAGGTTTCCTGAAGCCCGTTGCTTCAACTCCTCCAACTGTACAAGCGATTAAAAACCCAAGTAAGATCAAAATGGGAAATGACTGCAATGCACATTCCTCAAAATAAAGAAATAGCTCTAACGGCCAAAAGCTTTTGAATAAAAAATAAAAACTGGGAAGTGCTTAGTAGACTCTAACTGACAAAGGTTGACTCCAGAGGGCGGACAGTGTAATACAACTAAATGTAGATTATGATTACTGAAACAACAAGTATAGAGTCAAACAAACTAATACCAAGGAAGGAAGACTGGAAGCTTTTCCCAATAGCTCATCCGGGAGATACTCAGCGATAGCATTAGTAGCTACAAGAGCTTTCAAGTATTCTGCAACTCCTTTGCTGTCTACTGCATGATCTCTTTGCTCAAACCGTTGGATGACAGCTTCAGGGCTACCAATAACAAAACAAAGAATCATTCAGTAACAGTCTACCCACAAGCATTTCAGGAGTTCTAGGATCTGCAACAAGGGGACTCTATTGTTAGTAAAGGAAGTGTTTACACAACTGTTAAACTAGAAGATGGGGCAGGGAAAGATATGGTTTCATCCTAAATGGGGCATCATTAGCTTCTGCAGATTTCTCGTATGGCGATCAATAAAATTTCTGGCTTACCATCTGGCTGAATCTGCCAATATTTCAAACCACCTCTTACAAAAATTAAGGCTCTCCCCCCCCCCCCCCCCCCCCCCCAAAAAAAAAAAAAAAAAAAAAAAAAATGGCATACATTCTTGAACAACCAAAACTAGTTTCTAATAAATGAAATGAAACACTACCAACCTTGACAAATAACAACAGAAGAAAGCACATTACTTATGCTCATTGAGCTTAGCTAAAGCACACACAACAAAAGGATTCCAATGAAGGAGACAACTTAGCTTACTTTTGCTTATTGAGCTAAGCTAATACAGCACACACAAAAGTAAGTCCAATGAAGGAGACTACTTAGCTTACTTTTGCTCATTGAGCTAAGCAAATACAGTCCACACACAAAACAGGTCCAATGAAGGAGACTGCTTAGCTTACTTTTGCTCAATGAGCTCGGCTAATAAAGCACACAGACAAAACAAGCCCAATGAAGGAGGGTTACTATTGCTTACTGAGCTAATAAGCTAATAAAGCATACACACAAAACAAGTCCACTACTAAGCTTACTTTTTTTGCTTATTGAGCTCAGCTAATAAAGCTCCTTGCTTTTCAGCATTCTTAGGATCAGCATCAGCTTCAGCAATCAAACGATCAAGAAGCTTCTCCCGGCGCCAAAAAGGCCACCAACTAAGCCACTCGGACAGCATAACCTTCTCAAACCCCTTCTTTATAGTCCCAAACAACCCCATCAAAAAAACCAAAATCGGCAATTTCTTCCTCGTCTCCCCATTTTCATCTCCTCCATCATCACTTACTGTTTCCTCATGCACTGGTGACACAGAAGCATCATTTTTCACAACTTGAAAATCAGCTTTTTCAGAATCAGAATGCAAGTCGTTCTCATCGGACTTAGTAAAATTGATCCCGTCTGAGGATGAAACAAGAAAATGCCGAGAATTACGGCGACAGGAGGAGGTAAAATAATTACACGAATTCAACTTTGAAGATGAAAATTTATGAAAATCAAAATTAGGAATAATAAAAACAGGGGAAGGAGAAGAGAGGTGATGGCGGCGGTTAGCAATGCATAGAGGGAAGCGAGGTGGAGTGGAGACGAGAGATGCTTGAAGAAGAGAAGTTGTCATCATGAAGGCTTATGGTTAGAGCTCCGTTTTGAAGTTCTTACGCAGTGTTCCGCCGGCGTCCACCGTCGCCGGCCGACTGATTTTTTTTTTCGGGTTGAAAGATGAAAGCTCCCTTTTGTCGGAGTAATGAAGGCAAGAACCTTATCCTCTGTATGATGTTTGGCTCTCAAGTCTCATCTATTCTCCGGGTCGGATCATGTTATAAAGGCCTTTTTTTTTTTTTTTTTTTTTTAAGGACATTTTCATTTCCACCGCAATGAATTCATGTTAGAACTGATTTTTCGAAATTAAAACCTTATAAAATTTGATTCCTCCGTGAAGAATCGACTATTTCCGAAGATCAAACGCGAGAGCGGAAAGTATTTAGATTCAAGAATCGATTTTTACGAGATCGATTTAATGTTAGAATCACTGCAATCTGATTTTTCAATCAAGAATCCACGAACACCAAAGTGAAATTTGATTCTTCAATTAAAAATCGACTTTTCGATAATTTTGAATGTGAGAGCACAAAGCTTGTTTTTGATTCAAGATTCGATTGATTTTTCAAAAAGTAAACCTGAGATCGAAAAATCAATTTATATTCAAGAATCGACTTTTAAAGCATCGATTCATTAACGTGTTATCGTGCAATAGATACATTTACTGTATATTTAGTTGCATTTTTTATACATGGATAAATTAATTGAATATACCAAACAATCTTTGAACAAACACAAAATAATAAGACTAGTAATTCGTGCATCATGCTTACTACTAGTACGTACTACGTATCACAACGAATCAACCAAGCATGACAGCTAAGTAAAATTGCAGTGTTGGTGCAAAAAAAAAAAAAAAAAAAAGGTCCCAATTAAAAACAGTTTGCCCCCTCATAAAAAATTAAATAAAAAAACAAAACAGTTTGAACAACCAAAACATATGCATCTTCAAATACGAGCCCCAATGAAGTCAATGTGAAGTAGATGATGTTATAACAATTAAAACTTTGAAGCTAAATTCACATATTCCACTACAACATCTCTACTATTACAATTCCATAAGACTCTAAAATGTAGTAGTGAATATTCTTCTTCTTTCTTTCTTTTTTTTTTTTTTAAAAAAAAAAAAAAAAAAAAGGAAGAAACACAAACATCTTTTTCATATTTCCCAACTGATCACAAATACGAATAGCGAGGGCAAATCTATCGCTGCTGCTGCTGATGCTGATAAGGATGCATTGGAAACGAATACGGCATTCCGGTTTGGCTACGTAACGGCATGACACCAGCAGGGCCCATCATCCCAGGTGGCGGCATATTCCCAGGTGGTGGCATGTAAGCTTGATTATTATTATTATACATCGGCATGGATGATTGCGGGGCTGACATTTGCATATTCCAACTTACTGGAGGCTGTTGAGTTGCTGCAGGAGTAGTAGTACTAGGGTATTGACCACCCATGCCAATGAGTTGTTGCTGCTGCTGCTGCACCATAATTGGAGTCGGTGAGTTCACAATAACCGGAGGCGGAGGGTTCGGCATAGTGTAGTCTCTACTCCTATCACTGTTCACCTGAAACAACAAATTCGACACAAATAACTTTTATCTCATTCTCTAGTTTCAATACAACCGTTGTACAAAGGTTGTACTACGTTGATGCATAGTCTCCATTCATACACTAGGACTAGGAGTGTAAATGAGCCAAGCTGCTCACGAGCAGTTTGGTGTTCGGCTCGTAAAATGCTCCTTCAATAGGAATTTATCGAGAACTCGAGCACATCTCAAACAGCTCGTTAAATAAAATGAGCCGTAGTCGGGCATCATGGAGCTTGAATCGAATAATAACGAGCATTATCAAGTATTTTAATATTATAATTAAATATAGTGTTTGTACTCAATATTACCTTTATACTGAGATCAGTGTGTCTAGAATAGGATATATGAAGCTTGCAAAACCCTCCATCATATATGCAGTGCCCTTCCAAGGCTTCCTTTGCTACAACTGCTGTCTGGACATCTGCAAAATCCACTACATGTGATAAGACAAAACTACCCTTCATGCCACAATATTACCTTTCTGCCATTTCCCACGTATCTACAGTGTAAAAGAAATCAAGTCTGTGTAATCTCTCACCAGGGTATTGTATCAATGCTTGAAGACCACCATTCTTGTCAAACATAGCAATCTTTAAAACAGGCCCAAAGGCAGAAAACACCTGAAATAAAACTACGACCAAAATCAATCACCCAGGCGCAAGTGCGCGACACTAAAGTGTCTCGATAAATAACAAAGTAACAGGTGCTAACCGTGTGTAGCACATCCAGAGTGACTACATACTGCATGTTCTCAATCGAAGCAAGTAGGACATTACTCTCATGCTCCAATTTCTTCCCATCGGGACCTGTCGCGAACTGAAGACACAAGAACATCACAATCACAAGTGATCAGAAGTACCAGAGATTAACATTAGTCAAATGATTCTTACATTACGGATGAGAAAACACTTCCTACATATGCTTACCTGACCAGTAGAGTCGATTGCTGAAGGAGCAACGGGAAGGAAAGGATTAGTGTAGTCCCTATTAAGAAAGAAATGGGAAAAAAAATATTATAATCAAACACCTCAAAAAAAAATATTATCCAATAATTTGACTAAATACATACCTGCTACGATCACTCTGAAACTTAACAGTCAAATCAGTGTGCGCAGAATATGTGATTTTAAGAGAACACGGGCCAAGATGTGGAATCAAGTAGCTGATATGTAAGACCACAAGAAAAAGCAGGATTCAGAAGAAATGATACAGAATGAAAGAACGTTATAAAAAAAAAAACACTGAAATAAAGGCATCTACATATGCTCTGTATCCGGTGCATGAAGTTTCATCTTTAGCTGTCAAATTACTGAGGATATAGGTCTATCAGACATATTTTCTATCTACGTTTATGGAGACACGTTATGCAGGAAAAATAGCTACACATAAGTGTAATCATTAAAAAAATTGTCTATAAAATCTTCCTAACTAGGTCATTAAAAACATCCACTAATTATTGTCAAAGCTAAGTGCAAAAAGCCTGCATAGTACGCAAATCTGACGCTACTACATAACAAGTGAAATCCAACAAAAGATTTAAAAAAATGATTACGGAAAGGCAAAAAGAAGAAACCGGGGTAAGGAGCATGCATGTACCCCTAAAAGAGATCCTGAAAGAGTCCAGATTTAAGATCCATTATACTGGGCAACATCGCTAGCTCAAAATAAAACCCAATATCACCTGGGAATGCTTCTTCCATCTACGGCATCCTTTGCAGAAGAAGCAGTGTCCGCGTCAGAAAATTGCACCAAAGCCTGGCCATTAATCATAACCAATAAGTGCTAGTGTTGTAGGGTAAGGAATTAACTACCTGAAAATCAGGAACCTACGAAGGCACCTGAAATCCAGCTGTCTTCTCAAATGTTGTAATCTTATGCACAAATCCAAAAGCAGAGAACACCTGGCGAACAAAGATGAAGTTTCCAGGATCACATCAGATTCCAAAGATTAGAAACAAAAGGAATTAACAAGTCAAGGCAGCCACACGGAAAGAAAAGTACTGCAACATCAAAAGATATTATACAAATCAGTGCAGGCATTTTCGTTTCGCTTCATAATAAAAAGATTCGATATGTTGAGCATTTAAAAAAAAAAAAATAGAATTAAGTCAATAACTATAGTAAAAGTTTAGTATATATAGGAAACAAAGAAGTTTTTGCATAGCTAATTAGAAATAGCTCTAGTCGCCGTTTGATATGTCAGAGAATCATTAAATCTTAATACCTCACGGCAGTTAATGTATTCGATACTTGTATATTTCCACTGAATTCTTTTGACATCCCTTCTAACAAACAATGAAATTTCAATCGCTTGGGCATACATACAACTTGTCATTGGGTGAAAGTGCACAAGTACAAAACAAAAACTCAAAGGCGGAGTGTTGGGTTTGTTTTCTGGGGGGCAGCTCTATTCCCAACTCGAAATCCATAAAGGACTTTAAGAGAGGAGGGGGGTTGAAATTAAGCAGTTTTTTTTTTTTCGGAGCAAATACATGTCGATAATTTCATGACAACTACTGTTATAATTCCAACAGAAGATCACAGTCAGAAACAGACCCCAAACAATAAAATAACTCCCCCCACAGATAAAATACCAAAAGTACACAGCAAACTATAGGTCATTCTACAATGATTCACCGTCAGTCAGAAAACGTTTCATCCTAAAGGCTACTTGTATTACAGGGTAAAACTCAAAATAGAAACACCACCAGATCTATCAACCCTTTAGCTGCCCAGTTAATTGAGGACTTGAAGCTTATCAAACTCGAAAAGTTAAAGCTCAAATTAACTAACTGACCTATTGTGGAACCGTAACTAGTAATTAACTACAGCGAGTCAGCGACACCACATTAAAAATGGACTTTTAAAAAGTAAGTTGCCACGATATTGGCAATGGAAATATGAGAAGGAATCAGGGAAGAAAGAGCCAACAAAGGGAAAGGGGACAAACACACATGCGCTCTTTCTCCCGCAATAAGCTGCCATCGAAGATATTCCCTTGACATGGGCCTGCTGATTCATTCACATTGTTGTCAAACAAATAGCTTAACAAATGTTTACATATACAACATCCAAACCACCATTAACCATATAAAACAAGTTTCACGAAGACAAATTTTTGGCCAAGTGCGAGCTGCGAGGCAGAGAAGTTGGTGCTTACTATGTGAAGAACGTCAATGCTGACTTTCCGAGCATCATCACCTTCTATTGTAACCAACAGCACATTTCCCGCAACATCTGCAGTTGTTTTGTTGTTCACTATTTCTTGCCTGTTCGAATACTGGAGGTAAACAGTTTTTCCCCGGACCTGGGCAGGTTCAGGTGATGAAGCATAATATGATATCATAGCTATAGCTTGATTCAATTCGGCCTGTCAAAACACAAGAAAAACAGTATTAGATCAAAGCCACAACATAGAATGACCATGAACAATAAGAAATAACAATTTTTTTCTTCCTCAACCTCCGAAAAGAAGGGGAAAACACTTACAAACTCTATAAAGGCTTGGTTTCGATTCGCTCCAACATTGCATTTGGTGTTAACAACTTTTCCAAAAGGCCTCCCTAATTCAACTAGCTCCTCCTCTGCACATTCCCAAGGTAAATTCCTCAAGTGCAGAACCTTAGATGGAGGCTGTGCGCCACGGAACTGAGGCTGACTAGAAACCGAGGCCATTAAACACCAACAACCCTACCTGCAAACAGTCATAACGTTTATGGTTACTAGTTTACTACTTAACGTGTTTACTAGCACACATACCCCCATAGCACAATTAAAATTTTCCACAAGAAGGTTTTTATTCGCATGTACATCCAGTGATTCTGATAGCTTTAAATTAACCACACAAAAACGAGGACAATGAACAAGTTTCCAGAATATGAAGCTAATTTTGATGTTGCTCATATAAACAACGTTTCTACAGCTGTGCATCATCGTGCTGCTAAGCTAAAATATTAGCTAGAGCATATCATACATCATAAAAGGCAACAAAAAAGAGAAAAGGAAAGCTTGACTTTAGCTAAGCAAATTTCCAGGCTAGTATCAAATAAATGGTCGTAAACAAAAGCAAAAGAAAATGAAAATTATTGCAATAAAGAACAGCTATTTAATTACACTTCAGCAGCAAATAAGCAAACAAGCGGCTTTTAAAATCAAACACACCAATTTTGACAATGCAAAGAAGTCGAAAAAATCGGCCAACAAGTAAGTTTAGAATTCAGGAATTCGATTATATAAAATAGAAATCATAAATGAAAAATCAAATTACCTGATTTTGATAGAGTATGCGCAGAAACTAGGGCTCGAAGACAAGAGCAAGACAAATTTGTTTGTTTTTTGAGAGCTAAGAACGAGACAAGCTTTGATTATTGATGGAAAGGGAAAATTCGGTTTCTTATCGTCTAGTATACAGGCATCCCCATCTTAATGGGCTGAACTTTGAACTTGAGCCCATAAAATAATGATCGGGTCATTTCTTCTGTATAAAACGACGTTGTTTAACTTGAATTGCAATGTTTGAAGCAAAAATTTAAATCATCGACCCGTATGGGTAGCTCAGTTGGTTTCCGATGGCAGATTGCACCTAAAGAATGCAGGTTCGAATCCCGACAGCCGCAGTGTGGGAGTTTTATTCTTAGAGTAACTCTTTGTGGGCACCGGGTCCAATTCCTCCCATCTAAAAGAGGTACCAAGTCATCATGATTGACCTCCTCACCATTCTGTCGGGTCGGGGTGGAGGGGCCCTCTTAACGGTCAAAACGAGACTTTTTATTCTATATTCTATTCTGAATTAAATAATTCAGAATGAATCAAATCTCCCCAAGTAGGATTCGAACCTACGACCAATCGGTTAACAGCCGACCGCTCTCCCACAGAGCTACTGAGGAACAACGGGAGATTCGATCTCATAGAGTTCAATTCTAATTGTGGACGAGGCTATCGGCTCTTTGCACCTCGAAAAAATTAAATCGTCGTAGCGTGAAAAGTTTTACTATCAAGCAACATGCATCATATTAGTATTTCATTACAAGTGTTCATAATGAAGGAAAATAGAATAAATGAAATATTATTACTTTCACTTGATATAATAATAATAGAGTTTTTTTTTTCAAAAATCCACAAATTAAGAAACAAAAAGAGTTTATGAAGCTGCCATTAACATGGGCAGGGGAAAATGTATTTACAAGAAGCAAAAGTATGGAATAAACCTATAAGTATGATCACTCTATATGTATGCAATATTTCTATAAACATATGACTCTTAAATCTTCATATGATACAAATAAATGGCGCACACACAAAAACAGTGTAAGTATACATATATATAACAAATTCTAATACAACCATTGCATTGCAGCATATCCTTTTATTTTTACTCTCTTTCACGCAGTAAAAGTACGTAAGGTGTAAGAGAATGAAAATGAAAAGGGTATGATCCATGTCGCTTAGTGAATGCTTGAGCTTCAACTCGAGAGCAGGATGCTTGACCTTCACTAAGGCCTTTTACTTCATATTTGCGTATGATGGTTGTATCAGAAAATCTCTCTCTTGTTTTTTTTCAGTGAACGTAACGGCGAAGATAATCGACACGAGCAGGATGCTTGAGCTTCATGAGAGCTTTGACTTCATATTTGCGGACCATTTCTCTAGAGATATTCAAGTTATGTGCAATTTCACCAAGGGTTCTATCACCTTTACCATCAAGTCCATATCTTTGTCTGATCACTAAACTTTCCTTTGGCTTCAATGAATCAAGCTGTAGAAAATGAATAAAATGAGCCCCAGAATTAGCTTCTGCTTTGAACAGAACACAGAAAAACAACACTAGAAGCCAAATTTAAAGGACCATGTAAAAGCATCATAACAATTTACTATGGCACCACATTTACAGAGGCACCGCATTGACAATCGTTTTTTTGAAAATCTTTGTATGATATTACGATGGATGCGGTGCCACGATAGATTACGTATTGTGTATCTAAAGATTTCGGATATATAAAAGCAGCGTAAAAAATGTGAAAAGAAAGGATGAAGAGTTACCACATCATCAAGAGCAAGCCTAAGAAGAGCAGGTTGTCTCCTCTTATCACCTTCAACAGCATCAACATCAGTTATCCCATTTATATACTCCTCTTTTGTTGTTGAATTCTTAGCATGAAGAGATATTACAGGCTTTGATACTTTCATTACTTCATTGTATCTTTTGGCTGAGATTCCAACTCTTTCTATTATTTCTTCATCACTTGGCATTCTTTCAAGTTCAAACATCAATTCTAACTTCGCCTTTTGGATCTCTACTCTAACCTGCAGACACCAAACATTGTTCATTTAAATTGTATCCCCCTGGATATGGCCTAGTGGCTTATTGTATCCCCTGGATATGGCCTATTGGTGAGGAGCGGGGTGTTATAATGACAGCCGGACCCTAAGCTGGAGGTCAGCGGTTCGATTCCCGTAAAAGGGTTGATTTCCGATTGATAACACCCTTCAGTGATGGGGAACCAACAAGCCCCTGACTCTAAGCTCTAGGTTACCTGATTAACCTCTCCCCACATTCCTGTGGGATCGGGGGTGGGGGGGGCCCTCACGGTTAGGGTTTAACCGTTTTTTATTCATTTAAATTGTTTGAGATCGAAGAAATAAGCCCTTTTTGTTTCGAATCAAGATTTTCCCCAGTAAGTTCTTTTATCTATGTGTTTACACAAAAAAAAAACAAAAAAAATAGATATGGCCCTCTTTTTAATTAATCTTATGCATTTTCTGTAGTCATCACTACATGTTTTTGGTTCACTTTTAGGACACTTAACATCTAAAGGGTCAACCTTTAGTCATCCTCTGATCGGTTAATTCATTCTTAGAGATAATGATACTATTATCCCTAATTTTTCTCATTGTCTATGAAATAACCTTTATGTTTTGTTGTTGCAAACAACTCCTAACATTAACAAACAAAAACTGGTTCAGAGAGACCATGAGAAATGACAGGCCACCAAAAGTATCATCATTCCTATAACATACATACATATATATATGTATATAAAGAAGAGCAATTTGTTGAAAAGTGAAGTAGGAGGTGTATTTTAGTTTGCCATCGTTGATCAATCAGAAGGCAAAAAATAAAAAGCAGAGAGAAAAAACTTACAGATTCCAAACCAAAGGAAACTTTGGTGAAGCTAGACAGAGTCATTGAACGTATAATAGCATGTCTAATCCAGAACAGACTATAAGTTGATAGCTTGAACTTTCTTCCTGGTTCAAAACGATCAATTGCGGTTATAAGTCCCTTTACTCCTGCTTGACAGAGGTCTTGAAATTTCGGGCCATTTCCAAAGTCATGGAAATACTTGTTCATCACAAATAGAACAAGCCGAAGATTGTGCTGCAACGGATCAAGAAAGTATTACACCAACGAAATTATAAACAGCTTTAGCAATAATAAGGGCATGGATACCAAGAGTTTACCTTGATCATTTTGTTTCTAGCAGCACGACCAACTTCCAAGTTTTTCCTTAATTTTATCAAATCCATTTTCACTGCTTCTGCCAATTCAGCTTCGGTTGGTAATCTTCCCAAATCATTCTGTATTGTATCTCTAACTTGATGAATCGCCTAAATAAAAAAGAACATGTTAGTATGAAAACATGCATATTCTTTATAGGATGTACGTAACAAACTATTTTAAAGAAATGCTATTCATTGAGTTTTTGGAGTCTGTATTAGGGCTTTGGAACATGTGGATATTGAGCACTTGGAGTTGCTATAAAATAAAGGAAATCTATAAAATACCACTAAAAACCAAATCATGTGTGTTTGAGTCTGATATGGAGAATCTGTTAAAAGAAATTGATGCAAGTGCTCTTAAAATAACATAGAGATCCAAATCCATCAAGTATAAAATGCAGTAGAATCTCTACTCGGATCGGTAAAACGCAGAATATATACATGAATTCTGCAGTATATGTATTGTACAAAATACAAATTATTCATTAAGATCACGTGTTATAGAGAATATGATGCATTTCAGTGTGAATAAAGATTCTATAAAATAAACAAAAACAGTGTTTGAATTCGTGCTTACCTTCATTGGTTGCATCAACTTAAATAGCCAGGCTTGTTCTGATGAAGGAAGAACAGGAGGATCTTCATCTTTTTCCAATCTAAACCAGAAAAATCGGCAGAAGAGTACTCTCTAACAAGCTTAAACATCTTTTCATCTTCATAATCCTCACCAAACCTTTTAATTTTACACATACCAACAACTCCGCTTTCTTTTTCCTTTCTTAAAGCAACCCTTGTTTCAAGATTCAATCTTCTAGACTTCTTCCTTATACTCCTCACAAAAGGTTTTCCTGGTGTACTCTTCTTCTTTAACAATCTTGTACTACTAATAACACCATGATCTTGTACTTCATCCTCGCAATCAGACGTCGTAGGACTATGCTTAAATATATGTTCGAGTTTTGCAGCAGCTTCATTGTAGTCTACTTCAAAACTAGTAATTGGAGCAGCTTCATCAGTGGAAACAACCTTAACTTTCTCAGGAAGCCTTATTACTCGTTTCCGTCTCTTCCCTTTAGATGTTTCTACGGATAAAGATAAAGATACGGGGTGTTCTTGAGGTGTGATTAAAGGGCCATTGTTTGAATCACTAGTCTTAAAAGACAGTATAGTTGGCCTTCTAGCTTGGGATTGTTGTGCTAAGAGTTTTGTAGTTAAACCTAAAGGACTTCTTGCAGCAGAGCTTGATAAAGTCACTACTCCCATTAGGAAATGTGTAGGGCAGGCTTCTTCTCTGAGCAAGAACAAGTCTATCTTTTTCCTGCACTACCAATTCCAATCACTATCTCGATACAGTAACGTACGAAAAATATTATATTGATATGATGCAACAATTTTTACATTTTTTTCTTTCACAGAGGTGAGTTACATCCACCTAATTAATTCCACTACTATCATGACGGTTGTAATTAAAAACTCAGAATTCCTCCAGGAAGAAGGGGTAATGTAATGATACATACACCTGCTCAGGATATTCACTCCACGTTTTTATCAACATCGATCGATCATGATGCGACTCATATTAATCAACGAGTTGTACAAAATGATCAAATTATGGCTTCACAACAGTGTTTTTAGCCAGGGAATCCACTTTCATACGGTCGATTGTGACAATTCACCATGGAAAATTCGATTCTTCGCTCTAAACTCCACTACACAAGTCGATTGTACAAACTCGATCATATCCCATTTTTCAAGAAGAAAAAACTTAAAGAACAGAGAAAGAAATATATACGATGCATGTCAGGAAATTGTCGGGGACATTAGATGCAGCTGACTATACTTAAAAAGAAAAATGAGATTTGTTATCAAATGAAAGACAATACAGAGATGGAGACAAAGCAAAATCTAAACAACTAAACAAGAATAATTAATGCAAAACAAACAGCTACAGTTAGAAAAGAAAAAAAAAAAAAAAAATAGAAGAATTAAATCAGCTAGCTAGTGTATAGACCTGCTGGGAGAGACGATCGTCGAAGGTTCTAGATTTCCGGCGGGAATGTGTACACGTAGAATCTTCACCACCAAAAACTGACAGACGACTGCCTTCAATTCTTCTTCTTCTATTAATTATTTTAAAAAAGCAATTAGCATATTACAGATACAGGATACTTGTTCAAATTACACTGTCCACAAAATATGTAAATATATATATTTTTATTTCAACAGAAAATCTGACGGCAGAAAGGTTTGTATATGCTTTGATCGACGTTGAGGAAATTGTCTTCCATACTCCATAGAGAGATGAGCGACGTGGCCATTTACGCAGCATGGAATTTTTATTTTTTATTTTTTTTGGTTGAATATCGTCGTGGAAATAACTGGAGATTACTATACGATACGATTATGAGTGGGGTCTATTTTTGTGGATAAATGAATTTACACGTGGGTGGTTTCTGTTGAATGAACTCTATTCTTTTCATTTATTTTCTTTATAAATTCATTTGTTAAAAATTTGAAGCCTGCTTGTGCATGTGGTGACGTTGCCGAGCTCCAACCATTTGAAAATTCAACCGACTTTGTTTTGTTTTGTTTTACCAGTCCATACGTAAACAACAAGGCAACTCATGCAAAGGGGAATTTGTGGGTTTTGAAATATAACTCAAACTAGTATAAAACTCGTGCGATGCATGGAGGAAGAGATTAAATATATGAGAGCTTGTTACACGACACCATCACACTTCTTTTAGTGAAAATGACAATTTGATAACCAGATGTACTAATTTAGCCTTATTAACAAAGTAGTTGCTTCCTCTAAAAAAAATAATGTTATCATTAGTGTGTTAAGCTTACTAACATAGTTGCTTCCTCCCTCTACGGTACGGTACGGAAAAAAAATCAATGTTATTTACAATAAATAATAAAAATTACAAAAATCATTACAATTTCCCTTACGTGTTACAAAACTGCAGAGTATCTATCCTCAATGAAAAAAAAAAAAAAAAAAAAAAAAAAAAAAAAATCCACTAACATTTGATTCATACACAACACGTTGTCTTATAAACACACTACAAACAAGCTAATAAACAAACCGGGTCGCTACAAACACACACAAATCAAACCAACCATATGTCTTGCTTTGATTTGATTGGATGCAACTCGATCCCCTCATTGGCTAGTACACTCCCACGATTGAATTTCCCGTGCACAGAAATCAATATAGCGCCACACAACATCTACCGTGGCATCACACTAGAGGTATGATGTTCAACCTTTACTATGGTGCCTCGTGATGGGTTTGGTTTGGTTTGGTGTGGTGTCACTAAAGACGTCCGATCATTAAAGTTCTTGCGATCCATCTTTCTTTGCTTTTTCAAGTTGCGGTTCAACTTATCCACGGGCCAACAAGACATTCAACTTACTTGAAGAACCATCAAGCTGAGAGACACGTATCACGTTTCTATTGTGTATAGAATCTTCTTGTTTTTGAGTTTGTTCCAAAATGTATCTATTTTTCATGCCAACTTCATGGAAATGCATCAATGCAAACATGCTGATTGCCACCATAGCCGCATTCCCAACAACTCCCCCTATGCAATCCACCTTGAAAAATCTTTTCACATAATCAAACCCGAACTTGAACGAGTTAAGAACCACGTTTCTTCTCCGGTTCCTTTCCTCTGCTACAAGATTCTCATTATTCAGAGAAGCTGCTGGTGAAACCAAGTGTGTAGTTTCACATACATCTCCAACAAAAGCTCGAGCCTCCTTGATGACATCGTATTTCTTGCCCTGATGTTCTGCCAATTTCATGGCAAGAATCACACGGCTTTGCTCTATGCGAGAAATTGCAGCATCCCTTTCTGTCTGCCTTTGTGTTTGGATAGTCTAAAAGATAATAAAAAGAAACATCACAAAATGTATGGAGCAAAAGTTCCACTTTTACAAATTTAAAGCAAGGTAGCTTCAAAAGTAGTTCCAGTCTTAACCCCCACCCCCAACAAAACACACACAGGATACCACTCTAGGCTAGAGTACACGCTTTTAACACGATATCATCCAAGTATATAGACAAAAATACTCTTCTAGTGTTGTGTTACCATGATGTACTAGAGACTGATCAAATATTCAGAAATGCTATAATTAACTGGGAAACCTATGACGAAATACAATGCGTAAGAGACTATTTATCAGCCAGTAGTCTATCTAAAACTACCAAGAAAACTGCCTTATAACGCTTCTCTTCAAGGAATCACTCCACATTGAGTATTCCACGGTACTCCAGTATGGTTGCACACAAGAAATTATTTTCTATCATTGAAATTCTGACACTAGCCTGACTTCAAATTCTGCAATGAAATTAGCTAACCCTAATGGCCTAGTTCATACGGCAATCAGGTGAATGGGATGTGGAAATCAGAGGTAGTAACTAAGGTGATTCAATCTAATCAGCAAGACAGCAGCCACAGAAACTCGAATTGATCAATGCAGCTACTAGAAATGAATTACTAGCAGAGAAAACTAATGGAAATCCATGAATGAGCAACTGTTTCCATTCATATGTGATAAGTTACTTTATAAGGAGCTCCAATCAAGCTAAGTTAAAGGAAGATCGGTTATTATCTACCCCTAACAAACTAACACCACCTCATCTAACTAATTACGTAACTCCTGTTG
The DNA here is from genome assembly GCA_036785695.1 of Gentiana straminea. Taxonomy (NCBI): domain Eukaryota; kingdom Viridiplantae; phylum Streptophyta; class Magnoliopsida; order Gentianales; family Gentianaceae; genus Gentiana; species Gentiana straminea. The sequence continues at coordinate 2,601,121 of JAVUPR010000239.1, read as the reverse complement.
CTGTCATGGAAGCTTTGCTAACATGGCTACTTGCTTCAGCGGAGCTTAATATAAGAATTCAATCACCATTCTTAGCTATATAATTTAGCATCTGAATTAAAAAAAAAAAAGCATTATGCAGCCAACCTGATAAGATGTAAGTATATTTAATAGCTCAAGAAACACATCTGCAACAAGGAGTTATGCAATTTTGAAAGCCTAAACCATTTGGTGCAATTGATACTCAAAAAGCAGATTTGAATTCACTGCAATTAATACCTGTTGATACTAATGCTGATTTTACTACCATAACTGCTGATAGTCACAATAATTACCGTGTGTTTTTCAGGACAATTCATACTTCAATATGCGAAAAACTGCAAATCAGGGTGCTATAACAGCAAAAGTTACCTCAAATTTGCTTTACACATCAAAAGGAGGGTGATAATTGCAATAGATGAAAATCTAAATCAATTCTCAAATAAGAAGGAGCTAATTTCAATAGATGAATATCTAAACTTGCAAGTATTGATATCAAATAAGAAAGAAATAACTAAAAGCATTATATGTATAGTAGATTTGAACTCAATGCATCCAAAAAGAAGCTTACATGGAAGAATTCAAGCTGGTCTTCGAGATTTTCTAGTGCACTACGAATAGCATTGAGGCTCTTAGCTTCCTGAACCGCCGCCGACCCATCTAAATCGACACCGCCGGAGAAATCCTTGAAATATACGAAGCCGTTTTTGTTGTTGTTGTTGTTGTTACTTTCCGGTTTCCGTTTGGGAAATCCGGTAACATCACCATTGATTGTTGTCCGTGAATTGTGAGACCTAATAGAATTGAGGAAATGCGATCTGGAAGTTGAATGAATGGCGTCGGAAAGCTTGTCGTGTAAATCCCAGATTTTCTCAAGCACTGATTCTATATTTTCTACTCCCATTTCTTCCCATTTCATGAGGAAATCAAATCAATTAGACAACAAAATCAAGAAGGAATCTGTCTACTTTATAAAGAGATAAAAGGTAGTATCATCGATTCTTTGCTTCAAATATAGGAAAAGCGCCACCCGCCGGCGGGAAAATCAGTCTCCAGGGTTTAGGCCTTGTCTGGCTGTCGGAATACTCTGCTTGTCGTTGTCAAAACAAGCTCGGGCGGACGTAGGATCTCGGATGACGAGCGATACTATAGGCGAATGTAAATTTTAGCGGGGGAGGCAAAAAAAAAAAGGGAGAATTGGCTATATAGCCTTTTTTCAACAAATTCTTGCGTTGTGTTTTTTCCGTTTTTTCGACCGCGATTTTCTCCATTTTTTTTCACAATGTGCACGATCTTAAGCGTCCTCAAATCCCCTATAGGGTTCCCCTTCCCAATTAGGGTTTAGTTTGGTTAGCGAAGATTTAAAAAAAGATCACACATTTCGAACAAAAAAGACCCCAAGTTATGGGGTTTTTAACCTGACACACACAGCCCCCAAGTTATGGGGTGGTGAGGGAGGGACACGGAAGTCATCTCTGAGTTGATCGGAGACACAAAGTTCACATCCAGATGTAAATTATATAGTTTCGATCAACTCACGGGGCATCATCTGGAGAGACCACCCAATAATTTTCCCTCATTTGAACCCCGTAAACCGTCAATATTACCTGACTCTTTTTATAAAATTTTGTATTCCCTCATTTCCAAAATAACTAATGCAGTTGTCAAAAACACGCATATTAAAGAGCTGAGTTAATACTTTAATTTGAATATCAAAATGACTAAAAACCCTTAGTATATAATTAATCCAATGTTGTATTTATTCCCCCACTCCTTAATAAATAATGGTAGATGTAGGAAAAACATAATAAATCCTGTATTTGAAATGTAGGAAAAACATAATTTTTGAAATCGTCGTATTTCGAAACGAAATGAAGAGAGTATTGTTTTTAAAGAATTTAAATATATTATTAATGCATAAAGGAAACACCTAATAAAAAGCAAATAAAAATACTTTCACAAAGTCGATTGGAAAGACCGAAGACTTACCACACGATCAACCATTTGAAAACCACAACGAGATCCGACTTCACAAAGAAGAAGTTACACTCAGTTAACGAGATCAAAAACTCTACATAGAAGATACATAACATTATCCAATCAATTCAGGTCAAATAGGATTTATACTGTAATATCCCGATTTTTGAAAAAGGGCAATTCGGTTTTTTAGCAAAAATCAGAATATTATGTTATTTAATTAAAGGATTTAAGGAAAAGCAAAAAAAAAAGGATTAACAAGGATTTATTGCATTTAAGGATTTAATTAAATAATTGAGATTATAAAAGGAAAACTAATCCTAATTTTACCTAGTTGTTGTTTACGTAAAAAAATAAACTGGAGGCGCAAGTTTTGAGAGAAAAAAAAGAGAGAAGAGGCTGTCGAATCTCCAGGCTAATCCGTTGATAAAAAACGCAGACATCTCAAAGAGAAAAGATCACCGCGAGACGAGGAAGCTTTTGATATCAACAATCCCCAAATCCGTTAACGTAAGTTTTCCCCTCATCGTTCTTGATATTAGGGTTTGTTCATCATCGTTGCTAGCTGTGTTTTTCTGAGTTTAAGCATCGTAGTGACCTTTTGGATTTATCGTTTATAGGTTTGAAGTTAAAGGCTAAACCTTTGACGGGTTGAAGCTTCGGATCGTAGTACCACGTAATTTAAGATAACGTGGTGTTCTTATCGTGTGACAAAGGTGTCGTAAGGTTATAGAGCAATTTGTATGTTATTTTCGTTGTTTGTAATCTGTTTAAATTGGAGTTTGGGGCGGAATTGGGTTGTACCGATGAATCATTTTCTCAATAGCGTCATCAATTCTTTTTAACACGTAATATTTATAACATACTCTCTTTTTTATACATAATATCAACGTTTTCTATTCTAAAAAAATTCACTTTTCAAAAGAATTTTTCTGGCCCAATTGAATTGTATGGGCCGTGTTTTGGGGGCTTTAATTTGCCATGTTCTTTATGTTTCATGTTTTGTAAAATTAAGTTGAAATGTGACTACAAAAGTACAAATTATGTGTCAACTCTTTGTATTTTTAGGGGGTAAAATGTAGGTCAGGCCAGGCCTAGACTTATCTCTGAGTAAAAGTCAAACTCTGCATACACGATCAGATCTAACTTTGAATTAGTCGGATCAGTTGAATCCGGATACGTACCGGGGGTTAAGCAAAAGAAAAATAAAAATGCAGGTTATTGTATTCCCATCTCAACTTTCCAGTTTTTAATGGAAAAAGAAGAGGTAGTTTAAACACTATACAGTCTGATATTGTGGTGTATGTAGTGTTGTTGTCATGATGTCGTTGCTATGTGCAATAACTCTGATACAATTAATAAATGTCAGAATTCGATGTATCAGTGCGTAACATTATCTATGATATGACATAGTAAGACGACCTCGCATGAATACGTGATGTGGACATCTATATGAAGAGAGGTCTCACGGTTACAACATAAGAGTTACAATATTCACATATCATATTACGATATTTGTTTATAATGTCAGAATAGTTTGTAACAGCAAGTACAGTACGGCGTATTAATTAAGTGAGCTTGTAGTTGAAGTAGGAGACAATAAAGGCCAAAAGGAACCGCCAAGCTGCACATGATCATATAGTAATAATAATACTACTATAAAAATACTGGGGCATGCAAAGCAAGACAATAAAAAAAAATCTATATATGATATGTGAATATTGTAACTCTTGGTCAGACCTTACCCCTGAGTAAGTAAAGTCGGACTACGAGCGACGATCCGACCGAATTCGAATTAATCGAATAAGTGGCTTCCGGATAACGGGGACTTTAAGCACAACCAAAAAAAAAAAAAAAAAAAACAGAGACAACAAAAAAAAATTATCAAAACAAATCTTAGGAGAAGATCTAGGACATTGTATAGGATATCAGTTGGTCAGTTAAAAGAAAAGAAACCGATGCTTTGGGGCGGGGATTTGGGGGTGGGGGGTGGGGGTTGGGGTGCGTAGGGTAGCTAGGTAGGGGGACCATTAATTCAACAGTCCCCATGCATGCATGCAGGTATTTATGCTAATTTGGCTGTGAGAGATTTTGTATAGTATTAATGTATAGTCGTTGTCCTTTGATCTTTCATTTGCATTACGTAACCTTTTCTTTTCCTTGTTTTATGTTGTCTCACTTGTGGAAATAAATTAAATGTTTGCATGAAAACGACCACTAGGCCCGTCCTTAAACTTTTTGGGTCTAAGGTTAAGTTATCGAATTAGTTATTTTAGTTCGAAATTTTATACTTATCAATTCGAATTAGGCGAGGTAAAAAAAAAAGGCCTTTATCGGTTCGATTAATTGTTTTTTGACTTTTATCAATTCAAATAAAAAAACATTAACACATTATATTATGTTGGATCGGATTGGATCTACACGAAAAAAAATTTGGGCCCTCGGGACACCATTGGGCCTAAGACCACCGTCTCTATAAAATCTCACATCGGTAAAGTAAAGTCATGTTCACCCCATATAAGTGTGAAACATAAAAGTCTTGTCAACTCGGGTTAGCCTTTTTGCACTGGCAAAGCAAGAACGGCGGTCTCGGTTGACGGAACATTTATAACTCATTTAGTCTTCTGCACGCCGGAGTACGGGGCGTTACAGTCTCGACCGCCTTAGTGTTGGGCCGGTCGTGATGACCACTACATATATACATTAATTGCAATAAACTCAGGTGAATAGTGTGTGTAGCCATATCATATATCAATTCGGTGCATAGTTTATATATGTGTGTGTGTGTGTGAATTCTTTAAATTCAAAGGAGATGCTTTAAAATATGAGTAATGATACGGGCACAACGGTTGTGCCACAACGAGTATTGCAAAGGTCATCATTACCGTTAACCATAATGGGTCTAAATTGATCATGATGTAAATCTTACAAGATCAACGGTGTATATGACCGTTGTGTCACTCGTTGTGACACACCCGTTGTGTTTGTATCATTACTTTTAAAATATAAAACATGTTCTGTTATTGTCTGTTATTTTCTAATTAACCTCGAAGTTAGTTGTAGAATTCTTTTATCTAGTAGGGTCGTTCTGATGCAGGGAGGCTTCATTGGACTCAGCCGTCAGACCTGTGACACGTGTGTATAAAATAAAAACATTTTTTTTCTTATAAACACGTGTCACAGATCTGACGGCTGTCCAATGAAGCCTTCCTGCATCAGAATCACCCTATCTAGTATATGTGTCTCTTATCACTCAAAAATAACTCGTTTCTTTTAGTTTATATTCCTATCTGATGGGGTCGTGGGAGATCATCGAGGTGTGCAGCCTAAGAGCTGATAGCTAGTCATTTTTATCACTAACTACTGCCATGAAATGTGTGCCTTTAAGGACATATGTCACTGTTCATATCATATATTAAAAGACGTTAGATATTTAACAACAAGTCAACTACAACGAGTGATACAATCTACTTCGATCTATACTTTAGATCCTGATGTAATATTAATTGATCATGATGTACATTTATCATCATTATTGATGTAAAAAGAGCGGATTGGCACAGCGGATTCGAGAGCAATCTGATATCAAAGAGCGGAAAGATGCTTACAACACAAAATATCCGGCTTCAAAATGAGGGGACCGAAAAGCAAGTGCCCAAGGAGTTACAAGTATTCCACTCGTTCCGCTCATTGGATCAATCAACTGGTACATCAGAATCCGATTATGTTGTTCAAATTTCGGTATTTGCGATCACGAAGAAAGCTTTCTATGGAATGTGATATACGCATAATAACCTTAGGTGACTATAGAGGTCCGAATGTGAGACAAATAGTAGAGGTGTCCTGATGTAATATTAATTGATCATGATGTACATTTATCATCATTATTGATGTAAAATTGTGTTGTGTCTATTTTGAGTCTGAATAGTTGTGGCAATAATTAACCAGGACCGGCTCTATACAATAGGAGGGCCAAAAGCCGATTGGTCGGAGAGTTTTTTATCGGTTGATCGGTCAAATTAAACCGATTGGTCGGTCAGACTATACCGGCTAGCTAGCTAAACAAGTGATATGCTAACTAGCTTCAGATTTCTGTTTCACATATGCTTGTTTCACAATTAAATTATTATAACAAACGACCAAACGCATTTTTATGTCAATGATTTGTGATCCACATGATCATCAATGTATATATAGGTACTAAACAATGATAAATAATGTAAATATTATGTTGTGTTTACTTTTATGATTCTTTATCGTTGAATCAACACTACACTTATTATTTTTTTATTTTTTTTAGGGTACAACACTACACTTTCCATTTCTTACATTTCCACTGTTTCATTAACATAAAATTTTGTGTCATTTGACGTTTAAAAAAATTCCTCTAAAAACGCGCAACTCAACTGTCATGAGGTGAGATGTCATAATGACGTGACATTCTTGTCTTTAGAGTGTAGGGATTGGGTTACTTAAATAGACGACACCTTCTAACAAAATGGGTTTATCGACAACTATCGAACAACTAAAACGCATTCATCGATTTACATGTCCAAAGATTTAAACAGTGGGGTCCTCTGGTGGGTACTCCAACCTTAGAAATGTAGTATAATTCTTTTTTAAGGTTAAGAAAACAACCATAGTGAAATGAGTCATATGATAGGTGTAACATGAATATCGTAACTGGATTATGAACCACATTTCTTACTTATAAACTAAGGTTTGTATTAAAACTAAAATATGTATAAATATATTCTTCATTATTAAAGTAATATATGTTATAATATATTACTGAGTTTTTACAGACGGGGGTACAGAAATTTAGTTGTATTTATTGGGGGATGCTGCGCTCTTCCTGAAGAATTAATAGAGTACTAGTCTTACTGCTAGACTAGGGGACAAGCATAGGAACTTGTTATAATAATGTGTGTCATTCCAAAACAAAAATAAAAAAATAAAAAAAATCAAGTGAGTGAGTCCTAGCCTCCTAGGTGGGTGAATAGTCAATTAGTTGGATATTTATATATATACCGTAATGTCTCACGTTAGAAAAATGGTGAAACACTTATAAAAGATGACCAACTTAAACATTACAATGAAATAAGTTTAAGATATACTAATTGGCTTGGTAATTTAGCTTATTGTTTTAGGTCAAACGAGGATGATGATTGAGTCTAACTAAATAAATTAATACTTGATGCATTATTGTTCGATCAACACCGTCAGACCAAAATTCTAAACTATTATAATGTATCGGAGTCGATTAATTAACAGATAGAATTAAGTGTCACATTATATTGAATTCGTGGAGCCAAATCTTATAGTAGAGAGACATGACAAGAACACCGATTTGTTAAAAAAAAGAAAGAACATAATAATTCATATTAAAATATCTAGGATTCATTATTTCTCAAATAGTTTCGTTAGAGCTCGATATTTTGAGACATTACATAGTAGTATTACATATAATATAATATTACAACAACAAAAAGTAAAATAGAGATATCTATGTCAGAAGTTGCACATGACTCGAAGATTTCACTTTGCTCTATTTTGTCCAAATATGAAGGGCAATAAATTTGATTAAGATATAGAGAGTGAGGAGGAATCTTCCTTAAACTTCACATCAAATCTATTTACTTAAAATATAATAGTGAATAATAGACATCAGGCAAATTTAGTTTTTGTTTTCTTTCACCAAAAAATGCTCTTACTTTTTATGTATTTATTTATCAATCTTATGCATGATAAATTAATGGGGTTTTTTTATATTCATTTTAGGTTGCTTTTTATTAACTTTTCTATGGCGGTTTTCTTAAGTTTTTAATGAGGTTCTTTAATTATTTTATGTACTAATTCAAGTACAAATAATCTTATGCATGATAAATTAATGGGGTTTCACAGTTTATTTGTGATCATTTTGAAGGTATTTATAGATTTATCTAGTTTTAGGGGGTATTTGTTACAAATACAAAGGCTACAAGTGTAATTTTGAAAAGATTTGTTAGATTTACGACATCTGCACAAGAATACAAATACTACTCTCCGGGTAAGAATTTATATTTATTTTCGTCCTTTTTTGCAAATTATTTTGTCCCACCTACGACCCACTTGAATATATATCACAGTGGCTTGTGGTCCATTATATAGCCTTTGAAAATCCTTCTTCCGTACCTCAAAAAAAAAAATCCTTCTCCCTATATTATGCAACTTTTCCACGTATTAGATATGTCCTCATTAATATAACTCACTTGTTAAATAATCGAGTAATATTATATATTGACTCAACCATTTTGTCATAACGACTGATACAACATTATTTTATGTAATTGATCATCATGTAAGAACTAACGATCATCATTTTAGGCTCATTATAATCAATGGTATAAAATCATATTGTATAATTCGTTGTACGTGTCTGAGTAGTTATGTCGGTAACATTACACTAAATAACATAGGTGTTTGTAGTGACACTCTAATTAACCTACTTGAAATACGATGATTCGAATCATGTACGGAGTGAGTACTCCTTTGGTCTAATTACATTGAATTTTTAATACACATACGTCGATTTATTTCCTTCACCGGAGAACGTACCCTTTAGAAGCAGATTTAATTGTTTAGTGATTTGTAAAACCCTTAAAAAAGTAATTGTATGTTAAATTCTTGGGAAATTGAATGTGCACTACACAACTGTGTGGTGCACATATCACTACATGTTGTAGTGTCATTGATTAAAAAGATGTTAAATTTATTGCAATGGTCCTCATAAAAGAAATGATGTTAATTGTGTTGTGTAAGATGTTGTGGTAAAAAAAATAATGGATGTATCACTGCTCTAAATTCTCATATGATATGTCACGTTAAAGGTCGAGGTGTTAGAACTTTATTCTTAAGTAATCATCGGATTAATCATTAGACATCATTCGAAACAAAACTCCAGAATAATTAGGTTATAATATGTCGTACCCGTAAGTAAGGTACGTGAAACATACGGAATAAACACACTAAAGCTATCCATCAAATTGGTGACAACTTCGACTAGACACCACTTTCCATACAAAATGGAACACACACACACACACACACACACACACCCCCCCCCCCCCCCCCAAATTTGATGCATGAGAAATACTTGTGTGATGTCTTTATAGTGATGTCTCCATACGTGTGGAGACACCGTGTGTTTTAATATAAACTCACCGCTTCATTCTGTAGTTAAAATGTGTTGTTCCGATCGTTTCAAAATCCCCTCGATCTCCATACAAGTATTTCCCTAATTAGTGTTAAAGATCAAACGCTTGCCGTTATACTAAAATCAATAGCTGCCAGTAAAGGCGTTACTTATGTCTTTATACATTAAGAGTATAAGCAATCTGTCTCAACACCTCCCTCAAGTGTTGGCCATCCGTACAACACTTGCAAATTTTTCATTCAAGAGTGTAGACAATCTGTCCCAACACCCCCCTCAAATGTGGGCAATCTGTCCCAATACTTGCATAATTTTTTTAAATAATGTTGGGAGAGATTCCACACTCTTGATGAAAAATTATGCAATTGTTGGACAATTGCTCATACTTGAGGGGGGGTTTTGGGAGAGATTCTCACATTCTTGGATGCCTAAATAAATATAGTAGCATCTTTACTACAAACAATTGGTTGTACATAGTACAACGGTGAACGTTTGATTTTAACAAATTGATGGGCCGGTGATTAAAATGACAGACAAACTCAGATTCGATGCATGCATGCAAAGTGGATTATATATAGATGACATTAATTACTAATTAATTAATAAAAATTGAATCAAATAATATCTATATATATATATATATATATATATATATATTATTATTATTTTTTTTTTTGAAACTTCAAACTTTTGAAAGTAGTAGTTATATATATATCATCATTAAGAGAATGCATGCATGCATATTTCCCCATGGATGATTCAAGAAAGCAAAACTGTCACGTACCAAAGTATGTGAATATTGTCTTTGACGAACACTTTTTTAAAAGCTCAAATATTCAAACACAACTCCCCATACATATAGCAGTATATACTACTTGTACATTAAAAATGTGTAATGTTAATATATCCACTACACATAGTCAGAAGCGACTGTAGAAATTCCAGGATAGGGGTCAGGGATCGAGAGCAGCACCGTCATAAGATGACAATTTTATTTTTTTTTAGAAATAATGCAGGGTAAATAATATTGAATAAACAAAACAGTGGATTGGTCGTTGAAAATTAGAATGTCAATTGGCTATGTCATCATATTTATCTATATAAATATACATAGCAAATTTTTTTTTTTTATATTAAGGGGGTCAAGTGCACCCAATAGCACATGTGTAAAGTTGCCCATGCACATATTGTGTAGTAGATATACATTATACACTACACATCTTATCCACATATTGAAGTATACTACTTTAAATGTGCGGATAAGATGTGTAGTGTATGTCCACTGCACACTATGTGTAGTGGATATATCATTTTTCGTCATATATATGAGACTTCTTTTCCATTTATATATTATCACAATCATTACCTCTCTATGTAGTGGATTTATATTTACTTTAATTTATTTATAGTTTGTAGAAAGAAAATTAATGAACGGCAATGATAATCGGCTATGATAATTAGTCAGGGAGAGCCATCAAAAGGATAATGAAATACTATATTATTTAGTCTTGTAATAATGCAAAGGTTGGTGGAAACATCATTTTATTTTCGTACGTGGGGCCAAAAATAAAAAAACTGGTAAGACTGTATATGGTGAAAGATAATAGAAATATATGATTTATTATGTTTGTTATAATGGTCAGACAATAAAATCAGACACACAACTGTCGCTGGCTCATCAATTGTATTATACAACGATTGCAACAATGTTATTGTATAAAGTGATATTCATTATTACTACACTTTTTAGTCTCGATCTTACACATAGTAGGAATGGGTATGATGAAACATAGTTGAAATGTGTAAATATAATGAATTTTATTTGATAATGTTATATAATATGGTAGGATAAAGAATCCCTACGGTGAACCAATTAAGTAGATTGATTCAAATAGTAACTAACTTAAGAATATTTAGGAATGTCACATTTTGATCATCTTTAAAGGTGTGATGTTGAAAGAGTTATTGACCAGATCTTATCTCAGGATAAGAGTCTGAGAATATAAACACGATCCGAACCGAACCATGGATTAATTAATCGGGTCACTTGATCCTCGATAATGGAAGCTTTAAGAAAGAAAAAATCTCGTAGCTAGCAAACTAAACTTGGGTTTTAAACCCAAATTTCTTGGACCTGGCTGATGTTGAAAAAGTGGATAATTTAAGGAGTCTTTATTTACGGTCGTGTGAAATTATGCATCACGTTTGAATAGGCATATTAAAAAACTGTTTTTCAAGGGAAAAATCAAATTTCTGAAAAACGAACCTAGGGAGTAATTATAAAGTTGATTCTTTTTTTTTTTTTTTTTTTTTTGAGGCATTATAAAGTTGATTCTTGAGACATAAATAAACTTTATGCATGACAAGAAAATATCTTCCAGCCACTAAGGCCTAACCGGTCTCCAGTGGGAAAAACTAGATTCGAGTCTCGTTTGGGGCATAGTTTAGTTTAGGATAAATACGTGTATATTTCGTTTCAAAAAAAAAAAAAAAATCATTTAATAAAATAGAATAGTTGACATGCTACAATCTCGAAAAAGTCTACTAGATCTCAATGAAATTACACTAAAATCCTCAAGTCTCACACATCTACCCACTGTATACAACATGGACACAATGCTTCATAATTTAAGGGTTGTCCCCCACTTTTTGGACCAAAAATCATTTAGAAATAAATCACCTGCCCACTATTTTATTTCATTCCATATAAAAAGCAAATAAATAATCGACCAAAATATTTTCCGGCGCCGGTTTACAAAATTTGCCTAGTAAAATAGGCAATACCGGCGATATATATATATATATATATCACTAATTTTACATATAGTAGTTTTTTTCCCACTATAAAATGATTAAACAAAATATTACTCTCACAACAAAATATTACGATAAAATATTACAACAAAAAAGAATCTATGCTATCAAAATCACCTATGCCTTGATCCATAACATCATTATCAAATCCCATTGAAGATAAATCACCAAACGGATCCCCGAAAAAATCCTCATTCGGGAAATCCTTAAAAAACGAGTTGAATTCGAATTCATCGACATCATTCGCTAAACTCGCGGTATTCTCGAACGTTAGCTGCTCCGGCGGCTGAAAATTGAAGAAATCATCCATATCCACCGGCAAATACTCACTCGAATACTCCGGAGGAATAACATTCGTCTCCCCTTCATGTTCTTGAATCACCGCCTCCTTTCCGGCAAATTCATTGCCGGAGCTACATTCTCCGGCAGCTTCCTTACTCGAAAAACATTCGGCTTCTTCATTTAATTGACTCGTTCTGAACCGTAGAACCGATGTCGGAGAAGAAACGTTCCGGCCGGACTCCTCGCCGGAACCGGAACAAGAAACCGACGGCACGCTGACACTGATCTCCGGCGTGACTTTCGCTGGAGGAGTTATGAAATTAGTCAAAGCATCTGCACCACGAAGCTGAATAGCGGCGTTATCATACACCATAGCAGCTTCCTCTGCTGTTTCATAAGTACCTATACAAATTTTTATAGTATATAGTAAGTATAACCATATAATTAAATATCAGCAGTTATATACATGGACCACATATATTTATAAAATAACAACATGATTAATTTTTATTTTTATTTTTTTGAAATAACAACATGCTTAATTAGTAACTATACTTCTCAAAAAAAAAAAATAACTATGTATTATCGCAACAAAATTTCAATAACAATTATAAAAAATCGTAATAGTTCTGCAACAAAAAGTAACGTTTTCTAATCACCGAAAATGATATGACTCATTGATTATCAATAGACCAATAATAATCAAGCATATAAAAATGAGTTATATAGATGTTTATACCATTGATAGTAATATATGACACGTTGATTAGTTGACACTATAGTCTATAAGACACGGTAAAAGTTTTTGTGTGTATGTTTGTTGTGTTATAATTGCTGTAATTGTAACATTGTTGTTTAAATGAATATAAGATATTTATTTGGATAAATATATATTTTGATAATTTTATTGTGAAGTGTCATTTTCTTTTAAAAATAAAAATAAAAAAATTGAATAAAGTTTTATTTCATGATACCGTAAAATTCCTTTCAAAAAAAAAAAAATTTACAGTAAAATTAAAATTAGTACAAGTACCTAACCAAAGCCTGAGACCACGGCTAGGATCTCTGATCTCAGCCGCCCATTTACCCCATGGCCGTTGCCGTACACCTCTGAATTTCCGACCACCACATCCACTTCCACTTCCGGCGCCACCACCTTTCACTTCCTTTTCTTTACCCTTCATTTCCTTCTGCAGCTTCGTCTTCATAGCTTCCTGCGTTGTTCTCTTGCTGCTACCAACATTGATTAATTGAGAACTCGTTTCGAATTTGATTTCGTTTATATAACGCTTCACACGCTTTCTCACAAAAATCGTATCGTTTTCTTCATCACTTGAAGAATCAGTTGCTTCTGGATCAGTGACTGATATCCGTACAGTTTTCGGAAAATTGTTATTAGAAGAAAAGGATTTTCTGGGCTTTGTGTTTGAAGCTTTGTGAATGAGTTTTTTAGTGAGATATCTATGCTCTGTGTATTTCACTGGATTAAACATTGATTCCTCCATGAAAACAGTCTTTTGTTAAGCAAAAAGCATAACAACAAAAAGCACATGACCATAAACAGGGTGGAAAACTAGAAATCAAAAGCTATTTTTAGGATGCAAATTAATTAATGGGTATATATAAGAAAAGAAAGATTCAAAACAAGATTTTATCAAAAAAGATTGGTGGTATATACTTGTAGTTGTAGGAGAAGAAGAAGAAGAAGAAGATTCACGGGAAGAATCAGGAAGAGGAAGAAGGATCTGAAACAGAGCGAATTGGGAAAGAGAAAAAAAGAGAAAGGAGAGAGTGTAGTGTAGTGTGTTTGGTTATGCGGTGGAGTGCATAGTATAGCTTTTTTATAGGATGAGACAACTTTATTAGAAAATTAAAATAATTTCTCCCTTCCAAAATAATTTAAGAAAGTCGTTATGAGTTATTTATTTTGATTATTAACAACTAGAATACATTTTGACTATCATTAATTCAATTCTAAAACAATTAAAAATGTGTGTATATACTGTACAATATATTAGCCGTAAAAAAAGAATTGTTTAATAGATGTATTTTGATATTGTAAACAAGAATTATATTATAAGAAAAAAAATTTAAATGAAATTATATTTTAGAACGGAGATAGATATGTGAATAATATAAATTGAGAGTTGTATTTTAGTGATATAGTTTTTAAATATTCTATTGGAAAAGAAAAGGTTTGTAAAGAATGTATGTATATTTTTTTAATATTGAGAAAGTTTGATTAAGTATATTGAATTATCGTACTCCAGCTCAAAGAGATAACTGTCACTCCTTGTTTTTTACAACCAAACTATGTAATTAGCGACACAACCATCAGGATATGAATGTTATATTATATATCGATTTATAAGATTTTTTTCAAAAACATGTATTGTAAAATGCATTTTTTTGAGCCCAATCATACAATTTTATATTATTTTACGGAAACGATATTATCAAATATTATGAATATGCATAACCTACACATAAAATCGGTGAAACTTGAACGTTAGTGCTATTGTTCCAGAGGCATCAGCACAGCCTACAGACAAATTCAATGTATTTGATATTTACCTTTGATGGCTACGACTCTTTATAAAAATCGAAAGAAATCTTCAAAATCATATTCATAATGTATCTTTTTTTTAAAATGGAATGAGATAATTTGAAAAAAGCTGTCTCTATTTAGTGATTATTACTAAACTATGTACTGCCCATATACATTAACCACATGACATTCTTGTTTACGAGCCTCCGTAATTTCTTACGTTCTCATCAGCAATATAGCTGTAGAATTTTGTTTTTACGTAATCCGCGCTGTATAATTTTGTCGGATGTATATATGCTCTTTTCACGTGAAGATACGGTATAATTATATTTTGTAATTTTGTTATTGTTTGTTATTTTGTCATGAAATGTTATAAAGAACATGCATCATATGAATAATTGTAGAGTATTATTATTGCATATACTTTTTAGTATAACATCATACACAATGTGTAATGAAATATTGTTTACTAATGAATATTATGATATGATAATGGTTTAATTGTCATATAATGTAAACTGTTAAATAGCTAGAGTCACATTTATAATGTTTACACAAAATTATATATCTCCAAATGAGACCATTCACTAGCAAAAGTTGGTATTTACCAAAAACAATAATCATACATACATAAAACAAGTTAGCTACAGTTTAAAATATACATTAAGTAAGTTGTTGTGTGTATTATGTAAAATAAACTTCTACTAATTAAACCTATCATTTCAATTAGTTTTTACCCTCAGCATTATACAAAATTAATGTAACACCCCTGACCTCGGGTCTGGTAGCGCTAAATGAGTTATAAATGTCCGGTCAACTGCTTAGACCGTCGTCCTCGCTTGGTCTAAAATGGCTAACCCGAGTTGACAAGACTTTTATGTCTCACACTTATATGTGGGTAAATATTCTCTTATTTTATCGATGTGGGACTTTACAATTAATGTATATTTGGATCAATGGACTGAAGAAACATATGTTAGATAAACGACATGATTGTTAAATAATAAAGCTTTGTATTTTTTTATTTTTTTATGGGTAAATCTTTATATTGTTTATTAGACAATATTTAAATGGTTAAATAAGTTTTTCAGTAGCTTTGCTTTACGAATCGCCGCATTTTCTCCATACTAAATTACGACACGTACGGTATTGGGCCCCGGTTAATGGCGCTGGTCCAAATAATTGACAGGAGAATTTAATAAAGGATAAATACTCGTTCCGTTCTGAAATAATTGAAGTATTTATCAAATATATTTGTTCTAAAATAACAGTGTCAGTTACATTTTTAATATAATATTTATTGTGTTTTTTTTTTCTATATCTATTCTTATTTATTAAGAAATAAAAGAATAAATACAACATTACATTAATTATAGATTAATTTTTTTTTAGTGATTTTAACATTCAAAAAGTCATATTGAGACGGATAAAATACTTATTAGGAGTCTCCCCTAAAAACAAATGTTCATGGTTAATTAACTTCCCTAAAAAAAGATATTAGCGATATTTATTTATCTTTTATAGATCTTAAAGTTTTAATTTTAATGTAGTAAAATGCATGGTACAAAAGCCAACTTTCGTCAACTATTGAAAATGAATGAAATGCAACGTATTAGCGTGTATTTCAACTTGAACCATACAAATATCATCTTATTCCTACCATGTCCCTACTCACTACCATCAAATAAGTTACCTATTAAATTGTAATTTCTCACGTAGTTAAAGTAGCTCATCTCCGTATAAGTGTTATATATAATTTTTTTGTCAACACCAGTTAGTCCATTTAGACTAAACTAAGACGGCGGTCTAACCAGTTAATCGGATCCTTTACGGATCAATTAGCGATGTCAGACATAGGTTTGAGGGCGTTACAAATTGGTATCAAAGGAGACTATCAGACAGAACTATGTGTGGCACCGTAAGAGATGTAAAAGAGGCAGTGTTGGGTCGCCTCTAGTTACCTATGGCAGACACGAGTCCAGGACAAGTCATAGCAATGACGCAATCGATTATAAAGGTGTGGGGGATTTAATGTCACGTAGTTAAAGTAATAAAATTCTCACACCCATATAAGTATGAGAAATAAAAATGTTCCCAGCTTATTTTAGCCCTTTTAAATTAAGCGATGGCGACGGTCAGCGCTGCCAGATACATGTTTAGGGTGTTATATAAGATTTAGTTCATTGTACTCTTTTTTGAATAATGAAATGCCTCTATATGATTCAACTACATATACCGTCTTTCTTTTTTTCTTCTTACTTGATATAGAATCCAAGAAATTAGAGTATTAGCATCAAATTACATACACCTTTTTTTATCTCCACAATAGGGATAAAATGTACGGATACATCAAAAAACACACTCCATCAGCCTTCTCATAATTTCCTTACAATAGGGACAATGAACTGTGCCACCCCAAATGTATGGTGGTCCTGTAGCTCACCCTACATATTTTTTATTCATTCATTTTCTCTTTCTAACAATAATTAATTTTGTAAAAATTGTTTATAGATAAAAAAAAATTGAATATTTTAATGGTGTAAGGACATAATAGGGAAGTTAATGTAGAGTACTCTGAATTTAGTTGCTGTAAAGTAGGGATATATATTTTTTAATAGTATTTCTGGGGATAGGATAGGGAGCCTGATAATAATGCTCTTAGGGCATTTGCAGCATAAGCCTTATACGGTGTCATATCCCTAAAATAAAGATAAAACATTGAATTTTTCCTCAAATACCTCCACAGCAGAAGCATTATCTCTATCTCTATTTTAGGGTCAATGAATAGTATATCCCCATTTGTGGAGCACTATCCCTATTTTAAAACACTATCTCTATTTTAATTGTATACATGATATAAAGATAGAGATAGAGATGTTGTTGTGGAGTGCTTTAAATTGAGATGTTGTAAAATAAGGATGTGTATCATTTTATACTTCCTCCGTTTTTATATATGTGTCGCAGAGAGAAGAATCACACAGATTAAAAAAGTAATTAATATATGTATTGGAAATGTATTTTTTTATTGGAGATGTAAATGTTTTGTTGGTAAAGAGTTTTTAGTATTGGAATTGTGTTTTTTTTATTGGAGATGTAAATATTTTGTTGGTAAAGGAAGAAAAAATAATAAATGCTGCATTGGAAATATAAAATGACAGATAAATAAAAAAATGACAAAAACTGAAATGTGACAGTTAAAAAAAACGGAGGGAATATTATTTTAGAGATAAAAAACAAGGCTTCTGGTGTGAATGCCCTCTAGTAAAAAAGGAGGAGTGTTGTAATTACAATTTTACATTTGAGCTATACTGTGGGAGATTGTGAGTTCAATAATCCTTATCGACTTATCTCAACAAAAAAATATATACACGCTTTATTTTTCAATTGAACCACTGAGCCATAACCATCGATTTATATCATCCACGGAACTATAATGCCGGAGCAGTGGGGCTATGTTAGGAAATCACTAGTTAACGCAACGGAATTTAAAATTTGATTTTCTTTTACTAGATCGTTATTCGTTTAATGCAATAAACACGTTAAGTAGTTTGACGGTTATACCTTGATGATCTATAAGATCGTCGATTTGACCGTCAACGGAGAGTAGTACAGTGCGCAAGCCGTCCGCGCGTCCGGCATCTATCGCTAATCCACACGAACTCCTCGCCGGAATCCTCCTTGGATTGCTATCGGAAAAACTCCGGTTGCTAGACCGGCCTTTTCCCTCCCTAAAAAACTCACTATAGATTACTCTCTATTTTACACAAGAACTATGAGCTCTTGCAATTGTGATGTACAAAAGAGCTTGACACTCATCTCTTATTTATAGTGTAGGTGGCGCCCCATATAGTGTGGAGGAGAAGAAAACATTATCCCAATAAAATAAGGAAAATCAATTAGATTGATTTATCTCTTTTATTATAATTAATTTTCCCAATATCTTATATTGAATATAATTATCTTATTACCATAAATCAATTTTTCCAAAATCAATTAATATCTTGTTTTAATATTATGGTAATCTTATTAATTAAAGTGCACAATCCAAATGTATCTTATACACTTAAAAGTGGCGCCCAATTAGTCAACTAATTGACTTCCGGAATATTTTTTAATTAATATAATTTATATATAATTAATATCTTGTATTTTATTTATTCATAATAAATAAATACTTATACCACCATATTAATTTACCACTATAACCTTTATAGTCTAGAGATAAACTTTCCTTATTTGGTTATCAACTATAACCAAATTTAATCCGACTCGATGTTCATATGTGTGTGACCCGATAGGCTTCCGAATATGTTGGCCGTAGACACAAAGTGCAATTTACTAAAATGCCCCTCATACCTAACGATCACGGGATAGCGTCTAGCAACACACCATGACCCCCAATCATTGGAAGAGTCAAAAGCAATGACTACTACCTTTCATGTGAAGCAGTTACCGTGTAACTTACAATCCTATCGCTGTAATAATATCCATACTGTTGGACTTATTTCTAAGTTTTAGTGATGAGTGACAGACTAACTGTTATAGTGCAAAGGCAAAAAGATGTCTAGATCAAATGTATAGGCTTATTAGAGTTTGATCTTTGATTAGGTTTGATCAAACAAGCACTGTAAAGGTCACCGATTTAGATCGACGGAGATCGGTTTATATCAGTAGGGTAGATAGGTCAGTAGACTAGTCAGGAAACTGCTGAAGACTGAAGGCTGAAGGCTGAGGGCTCAAACTCAGTTAATGAAGGCTAAGGGATCAAACTTAGTAATTAAAGTCAAGGATATGGAATCAGAATTTAGGCAAGTCTGTGATGACCTAAACTGATTACATATACCTTGTGTAGAAAGTTTAAGTTCCTTAAGTTGGATGGTGATTGGAACTTAGTTATTTGCAAAAAGGTGTAATCTAACTTCACAAATAAAAGTTAGATAAAAGAAGTCTGCTGCATTGTATTTTAAACACAAGAAATTTCGCTTCAAATAGATCGATAGGTATTTCAAAGATCGATGAACCCGCTCGATATATATATACCTCGATTAATTCAAGATTACATTGGAAGATTACATGGATAAGGACAGCCAACTACATATGATTTATCAAACAAATCAATGGCTGAGATTAAAAAGACGTTGGGATGATTCAGGACTTTATCCAATGGTTTTAAGTCAAAGGGTGGACAGACTGCACTCTGTCAAAAAGGATTCTGACAGTGTCAGTCCTATGAATAGTGACAGAAAGCAAGTCAAATGGGACAAAACCAGGAACGGTCATATTTGAATTTCAAATACAAGTCACATGCATTCCTACCTATAAATAGAGGACTTTCAACTCAGAAAAATGAGATGAACTTTAAGAGAAAAATACAAGAGATAATTCTGAGCTGAAAAAGCACCCTGCTGGACTTACTGAGCTTAAGGCTACTGATCCAGAGAAAATCTTCAAGTGTATTATGTATTCAAGCTACATCAAGTTTACACACTTGAAGACCGCAAACCGCTTGATTATTTCATCCTAATCAAGCTGCTGCAACTGAATCATTTACTTGATTCATTCTTTATTTTACAAAGAACCTGCTGAAGACAAGAAGCATCCGTTGGGTGTGAAAGACGGTTGTTTGTGGTGGAGGCGGTGAAGAGGCAATTCTACCCTTCAAGGACCAAGTGGAAGACTTTGGAGCAAAGAATCCTACATGTTCCTAGTTTTCGCCAGTGAAGCCATAGTCATTGGTGAAGGACAAGCAATCTTAGGAATCTTTGTAACGACCTACATCAAAGATCTCTACCGAATTACCTCCAACATCATAGGAGAAGAGTGGACCGACAGGATTACACCACCCGGAACCACTATAAAATCTCGCCTACTTACTTTCGCACTTACATTCGCATTTAGTTTACTATACACATCAACCTACTGAATCTAGCAACTGAAATCACACACATACACTACTGAGTATCTAATACTTAGTATCATATTTAACAACAAGTAATAAGGCTTAATTTTTTTATATAATTCCGCTGCACAAATTCAGTAAACTTAACCGTCGCAGACTACGTGTATCGGCGAGGCTACGAGGTGTCGACGGACTATCGAGATATCGCCAGTGCCGTCGAAGTTGCTGAGTTTGTTAACTCCAAAATTTTTAAGAGTTAAGTTTATTCACCACCCCTCTAAACTTAACTAAAGCCTTTTCAAGGGACCAACAATTGGTATCGGAGCAGTGCTTCTGTTCTGAAGAAATCCTACTTGTTGTGCTTGTGAAAATACTTCGAAAACTTTTTAAAATCACTGATTTTCAAAGACTTGCATCATGGATAACAACCAGTATGCTAGAACTATGCTGATGTGTTCTCTAGATAGATTTGATGAATATAAACGTCGAATGCAGGCTTACCTTGCTGCAACTCATGATGAAATGGATGTGCTGACAGATGGACCACTAGAGATTACCAAAGCAGTAACAGTGGGAGATGAGACACAGTACATTCCAAAACCAAAGAGAGAATGGAATGCTGAAGATAGAAAGAGAGCAAACCTCAACAATATTGCTATTGATATCATTTATAGAACCTTGGATAGCAATATGTACATGAAGGTTAAAGATTTCAAAACAGCTAAAGAACTTTGGGACAAAATACAGTTGATCTGTGAAGGCACTGATGCAATTAAGAAGAATAAAATCAATGTGGCCAAGAAGAGGTTTCAGAAGTTCAAAATGCTACCAAATGAAACCATTGAGCAAATGGAGTCAAGATTTAATGCTATCCTAGATAAACTTACCCTACTGAGTGTAAGTTATTCAAAAGAAGAAATAAAATCAAAAATTTTGGAAGCATTGCCTGACAAAGAAGTTTGGGAGATGAAAGTCACTGCAATAGAAGAAATGAGAAAGCTACATGAAGAGGATACATTCAAATTATTCTCAGATCTTAAAGCCTATGAATTCAGCAAGAGATTGGTTCCTACCACTAAAAAGGAGGAACCAAAGACAACTGCATTAGCTGCTAAGCATCAAGAGGAGACATCAGGAGTTCAGGATGATCTGCTGGATGAAATGCAAGAGCAGATTGCCCTACTGAGCAAGAAGATCAGGATGATGAAGACTGGAAAAAGCTCTCCAAGGAATTTCACTAAGAAATTCAATGAAAAGAAGAAAGATGATTCAAGAAAAGACAACGATTATTTGTGCTTTCAATGCAAGAATCCAGGACACTTCAAACCTGACTATCCTGAGTTAAATCAGAAAAAGGAACCTGATTATCTTTGCTTTAATTGCAAAAAGCCTGGACATTTTAGACCTGATTGTCCAGACCTACCGAAAACCAAAAGCCAACAAAGAAGACATGGAAAGAAGGCTATGGTTGCTGAAGATGAATCAGGGTATGAAGTGGAATCTGAAAAGGGAAATGAATCTGATGACACAGCATTGGTTGCTGAAATGGAAGATTATGCATTAATGGCTAATATGGATGAAACAGAGGAGGTATACAATACTGTATCAATCAACACTCCTGCTGGAAGTGATTGTGGTTCAATCAACACTCCTGCTGGAAGTGATTGTGAATCAACAATGATGAGGCTTTGGATGTCATCCTTAATCAACTGAGGATAATACAATCTGGTTATAAGATTGTGAAGGCTGAAAAAGAAGCTCTTCAATTGGAAGTTGAAAGATTGAATGCTGAACTAAGGGTTCTCAAAGGTAAAGAAAATGATGTTGGACAGAATCAATATAAGTCTGCTGAACATCCAGTAGCTTCTGAATCAGCTGAACCATCATGTTCCTCTACTGCATACAAATCAGGAAAGCCTTATGGTGACAGAACAGGGCTTGGATTTGGAACTCAACAATCCAAAAAGAGTGGATCCAGTAAGGCTACCGAACCTAGTACCGAAATTGGTCCTAAGTTTGTACCGCACAAGATCCAACTTCTAGTAAGGTTGCCGAGGCAAGAAACCTACGAGAATGCTTCAAGGAAGCAAAATCAGAAGTCAAAGAAGTCAACAGCTCCTAATAAAAAGAACAAATCCAAAAATAGGACTGCTGTGCCTTCTAGACCTACTGAAAGCAGACCTGCTACCAAGTCTGCTGGACCACAAAAAGGAAAGAACCAGAAATATTCCAAGGATGAGAATCCTAAATCTAAAAATGTTAATCATTCTAGGAATACTTATCTCAGGGGGAAAGGTAGATTGTTCCCTACTGATGATGAATGAAATATTCCTGCATCTAATGCTAGAAACAACAAGTATAACCATGCTGCTAGGGTAAAACCTAAGCAATGGAATCAGCAAAGGGCTCAGCAGATGACTTATACAAGACCTCAGCAGGGACCTCAGCAGACTCCATACTACAGGGATGTTCCGATCCTAACAGACAGCAAACTAATGGTTATGCCAATGCTTCTAACAACAAGAATCACTTCAAACA
Organism: Gentiana straminea; assembly: GCA_036785695.1. Classification (NCBI taxonomy): domain Eukaryota; kingdom Viridiplantae; phylum Streptophyta; class Magnoliopsida; order Gentianales; family Gentianaceae; genus Gentiana; species Gentiana straminea. The sequence continues at coordinate 2,577,853 of JAVUPR010000239.1, read as the reverse complement.
GCATTATAAACCAAAAGGCCAGAAAACATATGTAAATCCTACACAACCAACTGTTAGAACTTATGGATGTGTAGAATATATGTATGAACCAAAGTATGACACTTTTAGGAGAAGCCCTTATGGAAACATCCCAGGGGACATGCTTACCACTGACCATTATGGACCCAAACAGGTTTGGGTACCTAAAATGTATTAACTTTATTTTATAGGGTGTCTGGTACTTTGACAGTGGATGTTCCAGACATATGACAAAGAATAATCATTGTTTGTCAAATTTTGTGGCAAAGGATGGTCCAAGGGTGAATTTTGGAAACAAAAATACACCTGGATATACAAGAGGATATGGCATACTTGTGAGGAATGGACTTACTATCAAGAATGTTGCCTATGTGGAAGGACTGGACTTCAACTTGCTGAGCACTGGACAATTTTGTGACATGGGATACAAGGTCACTTTTGACAAAAACAATTGTATTGTCATTAGTGAAAAAGGTGATCAGGTTGTATTGGCTGGTAGAAGACAACAAAACATGTATGTTGTGGATTGGTCTACTAGCCTTCCGAAACTCGTCTAATTGTGCATACCAAGTCGAACTCAATTGGTTATAGCACAAAAAGCTAAATCACTTAAATTTTGATGACATCAATCAGTTGGTGAAGAAGAAACTGGTGATTGGTTTACCTGAGATCACATTCAAGAAAGATACTATATGTGATGCATGTCAGCAAGGTAAACAGACCAAATCAAGCTTCAAATCAAAGAATAAGCAATCAACTAATAGAGTCTTGGAGCTGATGCATATGGATCTATTTGGACCAGTTACACCAACAAGTGTTACAGGAAAGAAATACACCTTAGTGGTTGTGGATGATTATTCTAGATATACTTGGGTGATATTTATGAACAAGAAAAGTGAAACACTCAAGAAGATGCCTGATCTTTTGAAGAGATTACAAAATGAGAAAAGTTTAACAGTAGTAAAAATCAGATCAGACAAGGGTACTGAGTTTCTTAATAAAGTTATAAGAGAATACTGTGAACAGAATGGTGTACTACATCAACTTGCTGCTGCTGGTACACCTCAGCAAAATGGGGTTGCTGAAAGAAGAAACAGACTTTAAAAGAAGCAGGAAGGACAATGATTTGTGAAGCATTGCTTTGAAAGGTATTGGGTCAAATTTGAAGCAAGTTGATACAACATGCTATACACAAAACAGAACTTCAGTGAACAAGAAGCTGCTGAAGACACCTTATGAAGTTTGGAATGGAAGAAAACCCAATATATCCTATTTCCATCCATTTGGAAGTAAATGTTTTATCTTAAATCATAAGGAACATTTGAAGACATTCCAACCAAAGTCAGATGAAGGAATTTTCTTGGGATATACTTCAGTCAGAAAGGCATTCAGGGTACTGAACAAGAGGTCACTGAAACATGAAGAAACTATCCATGTTGTGTTTGATGAACCTAAGTTCACTGGTATGGAAGATGAAGGTTGTGAACCTGCTGAGAACCTACAAGTCACTGATCCAGATTGTGTTGAAGTTTTGGAAAGGTTTTATGACTTAAAAGTTTCTGATTTTGCCCCTGCTGAACACTCTGCTGGTGATACTACTGATGCAACAACTGAAGCAGTTCAAGGATCTACTGAACCCCCTGTTGAAGAAGCAACAGCAGACCCTACTGAAGATGAGATTCTTGAGAATATCTAACCAGAATCCACAATGGTTAAGGAATCACCCTGCTGAATAAGTTATTGGCAATGTACAGCAAGGTGTGAGGACTAGAAGACAATTAGAAGCAATGTTTACTTGTTTTCTATCTCAAGTTGAACCTAAAGTTGTTGAAGAAGCAATTTCAGATCCAGATTGGATCATTGCTATGCAAGAAGAATTAAATGAATTTGAAAGAAATCAAGTTTGGACATTAGTTGAAAGGCCTAGTCATGCAAATATCATTGGTACTAAATGGGTATACAGAAACAAACTTGATGAATCTAGTACCATTGTGAGGAATAAGGCCAGACTAGTTGCAAAAGGCTATTCTCAAGCTGAAGGAATAGATTTTGATGAAACTTATGCACTTGTTGCAAGATTGGAAGCTATCAGATTATTCCTAGCACATGCTGCATATAAAAACTTCAAGGTATATCAAATGGATGTCAAAAGTGCATTTTTGAATGGCATTCTAGAGGAGGAAGTGTATGTTCAGCAACCTCCTGGATTTGAAGTTAAAGATCAAGAAGATAAAGTGTATAGACTCAACAAAGCACTTTATGGTTTGAAACAAGCACCAAGAGCATGGTATGAGACTCTATCTCAATTCTTGGTGGACAATGGCTTTACAAAAGGCACCATTGATAAGACTCTTTTCAGAATCAATGAGAAGGACAGCACCCTGCTGGTACAGATTTATGTTGATGACATAATTTTTGGTTCTGAAAATGAATTGCTATGTGAAAAGTTTGCAAATCTAATGAAGAGCAAATTCCAAATGAGTATGATGGGAGAAATGAACTACTTTTGGGATTGCAAGTTAAACAGATGAAAGATGGAATCTTCATTCATCAAACCAAGTACACCAAGGAGCTGCCGAAGAACTTTGGTATGGAAAATAGCACCTGGATATCAACTCCTATGAGTACAAGTATCAGATTGGATGAAGATAAAGAAGGCAAAGATGTTGATGAGACCTTATACAGAAGGATGATAGGTAGTCTGTTGTACCTCACTGCCAGCAGACCTGATATATCCTTTGCTGTAGGTGTTTGTGCTAGATTTCAATCCAAACCTAAAGAAAGTCATTTAGGAGCAGTCAAAAGAGTTCTCAAGTACCTAAAAGAGACTTTGGGAGTAGGGATATGGTATTCCAAGGATGGAAGCTTCAAAGTTATATCCTACACAGATTCTGATTATGCTGGATGCAAGATTGATAGAAAAAGCACCACAGGAACCTGTCAGTTAATGGGAAATAGACTGGTTTCTTGGTTTAGCAAGAAACAAAACTCAATATCAACTTCCACTGCTGAAGCTGAATACATTGCTGCTGGAAGTTGCTGTGCACAAGTACTTTGGCTTAGACAACAATTAAGGGACTATGGAATTGAAGAAAAAGAAATTCCAATAATGTGTGACAACACAAGTGCAATTGCTATCACAGAAAATCATGTATTGCACTCAAGAACTAAGCACATTGATGTGAGACATCATTTTATAAGAGATCATGTTGAAAAGAAGGATGTGGTGGTTCTGTATATCCCTACTGAAGATCAACTTGCTGACATTTTCACTAAACCACTTGACAGTGAAATATTTGCTAAACTAAGGACTGAACTTGGAATTATTAAAGTTGACTGATAATCAGCAGTTTACTGGAATTCACCAAGGGGATTAGTCTTTGCTATGTTGGGTGAGCTCACTTAGCGCAGATTAGTCATTGGTATCAACAATTCCATGTACTTATGTTTGGACAATTGAGCAAATGAGGTTGCCAAGGGGATTGGTCTTTGTCATGTTGGGTGAGTTCACTTGACAAATCAGTCATTGGTATTAAACTTCATCTTGTATTATCAATTGAACAAAACAAGAAGGAATCAAAAATCAATAGAGTTACTCAGTCAGCAGGCTGCTAAAGCATCTTTCTCAGCAGGCTGCTGAGCCAACCCTGCTGATGACAAGTCTGCTGAATAATGCGTTACACAGTCAAACTTATTAAAGTCAAAAAGCAGATTGGCGGGATATTTATTTTATCCTTTATAACCACAGTTAACACGATCCAACGGTTACAAACGTTATGGAGAAGCAATGGGCCACGTGTCAAGTTAGCAGTCACTCAAATTAATTGTGGTTAATGTGGATGTACGTGCACTGACAGTTACAACCACACTATGTCTATAAATATACAGACCTATACACAGAAGAAACACTCTACAGCAAATCTGTTTATATCTCTGTTTTTACACTGTGTGAACACAAATTTACAAGCTATCTTCTTCATCTTTTTCTTTTTACAATGGCGGAAAAGATTGATGTTCAAATTGGAACAAGCCAAAGTGTGAGAGGTTTTGTTGTTGATGCAAATAAAACAGAGTTAGCTATTAACATTGGTCGAAGAATAAGGAGATATGAAGGCTTGGAGAATGTACTGAACATAAGATTGGAAACAATCTCTTACACAAATGTTGTCAGTTTTTGGAAGAATTTTGTGATAAAGGAAGGAAGAGAAGCATTCAAAACAACTGTAAATGCTCAAGAAATTGAAGTCTCATCAAACCTGCTGAGGGAGGTTTTTGGCTTTGAAGAAGTAATAGATGCTCCTGTAAATCCTGAGGAAATGGGGTTGTCAAAGATGGATTTTGTTGACATAATCAAGACCAATGAAGCCACCAAATCCATTCCAGGTATCAATGTGAAACACTTTGGGTATGAGTACAACCTGCTGAGCAAGATCGTTGCTAAGAACATATTAGGGCTGGTTGGAAGTATGGACACTCTATCGGGTCCTAAGATAGAGCTGCTGATGATCATCTGCCGAAGTATGAAATTTGATTGGGCTGGATACTTTATCCACTACATGAAGAAAGTAGCCAAATAAGAAAGAGAAGGGAAAAGGAAATCCAAGGCCTTACCCTTAGGATTAATGGTTCAGCGCCTGCTGAATCATTTGGAAATTCCTGATGTGGCACCTGAGAAAATAAACCAATCCAGATACAAGAAAGAGATAGACTATCTTATCCCTGGTCTGGATGATGATGAAGAAGGTATTGCTGAGGCTGCTGATAATGATAGTGATGGAGATGATGGTGATACTGGTGGTGAGCAGGTCAAGCAAACTACTAAGAAAACTGTCAAACCTGCTGCACCAAAGAAGACTACTGAGAAGAGAAAGGCTGCTGACACAAGGAAGATAACAAAAGTGTTAAAGCCTAAGAAAACAAGGAAGCAAACAGCACAGACTGCTGAGTCTGCTGAGGGTCCAGCTGAAGTTGAGATTACTGACCCTGCTGTAGCTGCTAGGAAAACTGTTGTTGAGATTTTGAAGGAACAACAGAAAGAATCCAGTAGAAAGAGAAAGTCTACTGCAATTGAAATTGATGATGAGCCACTTTTCCAGAGAATGAAGGAGATTATCCACAAAAAGAATCATGGAAAGGGGAAACAATTGAAAGTTTTGGAGGCTCAAAGAGAACAGGAAGAAGAAGAAGCAGGAGAGGCTATTGAGGCTGAACCTATAACCATTATAAAACCTACTGAGGATGTAGAGGCTATTGTTGAGCAATCTGCTGAAGCTACATAATCCTCACCTGCTAAGGATGTTGAGCCTTCTGAATCTACCCAAGTTATTGTTGAGCAACTTGTTGAAGAACCACAACAGACAACTGAGTCTGCACCTTCTGTGGAAGTGGAGAAATTAGTGCAAGACCCTGCAATTCCTGCAATAGTTCAGGGGGAAGAACAGTCTGCTTTTAACCCTGCTGATGAGCATATAAGTCAGGGGGAAGAAAGTGTGGTACAGATGGAGGTAGTAGGGACTAATATACAACCTGAGAAACCTACTGACTTAGAAGCATCTGTGGAAGAAACTTTAAGTTTGCTTGTTGGGACCTTTGGAGGTCATCAAGCTACTGAAACAGCTCCCAGGGGGTCTTTCATGCCTTTTGAGAGACATGTGAAGAAGAAGAAGGATGACTTTGTTGATCCCAAACTTCAGTAGGTAGCTAATTATTTTCAATGGAAGTTTGGTTTCTACAAGAGGCAAAAGCCAGCTGCAGAACCTATGACTGATTTTGAGGAGTGGGCTTTTGACAAATTGGGAGTTGAAAATTTGTTGGATCTGGTTGATACCACTGTGCTGCAATCAAGATTGATGGACATTTTTGAAGATCAACAGAAAGAGGAGGGTATCAAGTTCAGGGATTCAAGAGATGATGACGATGATTCATCATCTTCATCTGATTCTAGAGGTGACTTTCCATCTGGTCCAGGAGGAACCAGTGGTACTTCTATGTTGATTGATCCTAATGTAGGGCAGTCTACTGGTATAGGACAGTCTACTGATAAACAACAGACTGGACAAATGGATGAGGATCTGGAAAATCTCACCATTGATGATATTGAGGCACAAATCAATGAAGAAATAGATGGTGGTGCAAATAAGATGGTTGGTGAGATTGATGCTATGTTTGCTGAAGAACATGCTGAACATGTTGATGATCAGCAGACTGTGGATTCAAGTGATGAGAGGGTTACTGACCACAGTGAACCTAGTACTAGTTCAGAGGAATCAATTCAATATCAAGACTGGATTGACACTGAAGGGACCTTATCCAAAACTACCTTTATCCTAACAAAAATTGGTCATGCTGAAGGATTCCAAGTGGATAATGAGGCTGTATTCAATCCTCTAAGAGTGGAACAGGAGGTTCAGGTTGCTTAGGTTCAAACAGCACCTGAACAAATGTTGGAACAGGAGGTACATGTTGTTGAGTTACAAACAGCACCTGGACACAGGTTGGAACAATCCTTGGGTTTGGAGGAAACCCCTGCTGTTGTTGTTGAAGAGGCTGTTGTAGTGGAGCCTACTGGATTCAAGGCCACTGTAGGGAAGGATGGTCAACAGTCTGTTGTTATTGATGAGAATGAGCAACTGTTGGACTATGACTACAGTGATGAAGAGTTTCAATTGTCTGAGGAAGAAGTTGTTGCTGATGAACCTGCACAAGATCCAATAATGGAGGATATTCTTGGTGCTATGGTTGAGGAAGGACCTGCCCTTGCTGGGAGAGATATGAGCGAGCAATGGTCATCGACGGACAAAGGGCACAATATAATGTAGAAGAGCCTGCTGATGGAGTTGTTGGAGAAATGACTGGTGGAGTACCAGAACATGTTGTGGAAGAGTTGAGGGCTGTCAGAAATGTCATAACACAGTTAAGGACTCAACTTGACAGACAAGAACAAAGATTTGAAGAACTGATGAATCTAGTGGACAACAACAAAAAATCTACTGAAACAGTTGCTTCAAATTTCACATCTACTCAAAATGCTATTAATAATCTTATTCTAGATGTGAGGGGAATCAGGCAAGGAAATACACTGAAGGAAAAGTTTTTGAAAGACCAACTTGCATCTATCCATCAAAAACTTGATAAACTTGCTGAGTCACCTAAGCCTGCTGAGGCTGCTGGAACATCTCAACCTGCTGGATTGGATCCTAAGCTTACTGAGAGAATCAATCTACTGGAGCAAACTTTGCAATCAAGGATTACTGAAGTTGACACAAGAACTGAAATTATGGAAGGACAACTGAGTAATCTGGTTATCTCACAGGAGAGTATTCATGGCCTGCTGTCCCGTTTTGTTGATGATGTCACTAAGGGGGAAGAGGGCCAAACAGCAGTAGCAAAAGAGGCTGCAAGGATTTTTGCTAAGAAAAAAATGAGAGAATGACACTAATGCATTCAGGGAACCTGCACCTAGAAGAATTCCACTTACTGATGACCTCCTTAAACAATACAAGAATGAGTACTACAACAGAAGGATACCTTATCATGACAAGGGATTTCATGAAGGTTTGAACTCATTTTTTGGACTAAAGTTTTGGGAAGCAAGAATTAAAGCCTTGAGGGCAAGTTACAGAGGTGGAAGAAGTGGAAGAGGTGGAAGGAGTGGTAGAGGTGAAAGGAGTTTGCCTATCACAAAATCTAAGGACTCACTTAATGAATTCAAAGAACTTTACATGAGAATGGGATTCATAGTCAATCAAATCAATCTCATCCTACCTGAAGCATGGAAGTGGTGGAAGGAAGTGAATTCCTACATTGACTTCACTCTGATTGAAAATGAGTGGATGAGAGAGATGATAGAAGAAATAAGAGCCTACCAAGATCAAGTGGAGAAGGCTAGACAAGATAGGGAAAGAAGACAGTAGATCAGCATACTTATCTGTTTTATTTTTCCTGATGCTAGACTGTAATAATCTTTGAACAAATGTTTATAATGAGAGATGACTAAATTTGTTCTGTTTTTGTTTTGAATCTTTTTGCTTTTCTGTTAGGTGAGGGTAGTGGCCTCATCACCAAAAAGGGGGAAATTGTTGGACTTATTTCTAAGTTTTAGTGATGAATGCCAGACTAACTGTTATAGTGCAAAGGCAAAAAGATGTCTAGATCAAATGTATAGGCTTATTAGAGTTTGATCTTTGATTAGGTTTGATCAAACAAGCACTGTAAAGGTCAGCTGATTTACATCAGCAGACTGGTCTATATCAGTAGGGTAGATAGGTCAGTAGACTAGTCCGGAACCTGCTGAAGACTGAAGGCTGAGGGCTCAAACTCAGTTAATGAATGCTAAGGGATCAAACTTAGTAATTAAAGTCAAGGATATGGAATCAGAATTTAGGCAAGTCTGTGATGACCTAAACTGATTACATATACCTTGTGTAGAAGGTCTAAGTTCCTTAAGTTGGATGGTGATTGGAACTTAGTTATTTCCAAAAAGGTGTAATCTAACTTCACAAATAAAAGTTAGATAAAAGAAGTCTGCTGCGTTGTATTTTAAACACAACATATTTCAGTTCAGCAGACTGATAGGTATTTCAGTAGACTGATGAACCTGCTGATATAAATATACCTCAATTAATTCAAGATTACATTGGAAGATTACATGGATAAGGACAGCCAACTACCTCTGATTTATCAAACAAATCAATGGCTGAGATTAAAAAGACGTTGGGATGATTCAGAACTTTATCCAATGGTTTTAAGTCAAAGGGTGGACGGTATCGCACTCTCGTCAAAAGGATTCTCGACGAGTGTCGGTCCAATGAATAGTGACAGAAAGCAAGTCAAATGGGACAAAACCAGGAACGGTCATATTTGAATTTCAAATACAAGTCACATGCATTCCTACCTATAAATAGAGGACTTTCAACTCGGAAAAATGAGATGAACTTTAAGAGAAAAATACAAGAGATAATTCGAGAGTGAAAAAGCACCTGCTTTGACTTACGAGCTTAAGGCTACTGATCCAGAGAAAATCTTCAAGTGTATTATGTATTCAAGCTACATCAAGTTTACACACTTGAAGACTGCAAGCTGCTGATTATTTCATCCTAATCAAGCTGCTGCAACTGAATCATTTACTTGATTCATTCTTTATTTTACAAAGAACCTGCTGAAGACAATGAAGCATCTGTTGGGTGTGAAAGACGGTTGTTTGTGGTGGAGCTGGTGAAGAGGCAATTCTACCCTTCAAGGACCAGTGGAAGACTTTGGAGCAGCAATCCTACATGTTCCTAGTTTTCAGTTTGTGAAGCCATAGTCATTGGTGAAGGACAAGCAATCTTAGGAATCTTTGTAACAGCTACATCAAAGATCTCTAGTGAATTACCTCCAACATCACAGGAGAAGAGTGGACTGACAGGATTACACCACCTAGAACCACTATAAAATCTACCTACTTACTTTCTGCACTTACATTCTGCATTTAGTTTACTATACACATCAACCTACTGAATCTAGCAACTGAAATCACACACATACACTACTGAGTATCTAATACTTAGTATCATATTTAACAACAAGTAATAAGGCTTAATTTTTGATATAATTCTGCTGCACAAATTCAGTAAACTTAACTGTCAGTAGACTACGTGTATCGCGAGGCTGCGAGGTGTCGCGGACTCGAGATATCGACGCAGTCGCTTTGAAGTTGCTGAGTTTGTTAACTCCAAAAGTTTTAAGAGTTAAGTTTATTCACCCCCCTCATCTATACTTAACTAAAGCCTTTTCAAGGGACCAACACATACGATCGTATCTCGAGTGTCAATACATTAACGATCGTATCTTATAATCTGGATATCAAGCTCTCTCGGGATAACACATTTACTTCCACTTTGCAAAGATTCTCTAGATCTAGACATTCCTTATAAGAAGGCCATTTCGGATATTCGACCCCAATCATAGGATACGCGATTCCCGGACGACCAATCATGTATACTCCGCATGCTTCAATATCATACCCAATCACTACCGCATGATCGTCCCGTGGCTAGGGGAAATCTCAATAGTGTCAAAGTATGACAATCCACACCGTGATGCCATGAAGACCCCGGTCATAAGGTTAATTACACAACCGCCACATAGTGTGACACTTAATGTAAGTGGGTCAGTCTAACGTACGCATTCTCTAATACACGTCCACATACAGTCCAAGTGTCTTTACACTTCGATAGACGAGATCTATCCCTACCTTCTATAAGATAGAAGACATCCAATACGTGCTAGTCTGATTATACTATCAATGTCCCATTCGATAATACATAAGACTAGATACATTTAAGTACCAAACTTGTTATAGTGATTAGAGATCTCATCAACCATAATCACTATCATGGTTTCTCTATCACAGATTGATACTAGGGACGTTACTATACATGTACAAAAAATAATATGAAGATAAACAATATATAATAACATAAGTGCTTTTATTAATCATAATAAAGTTATTACATGAACTAAAAAGACTATAAATGACCCGACCCGGTCGGATCCGGTCCAACCCGATTGGGTTTAGGACACCTTTCCAACAGGCTATTTGAGTTGGACTAACATTTGTTAAGCCTATATGTTTGACGATGACAAATTATGTCACCTTGTTAATCTGGGCCTGAATAAATCTAGTGATGAATACTCAAAACCCTAATGCCTTAAGAACGTGTTGTGGATTTCATAATTTGAGGCTGAGTCTAAGAGCTTGTCTTAGATTGCCTACGTATCATGTATTTATCCAGGAATCAAGCCTTATGTAGTTCCTGGAACATGGTATATATAGTGATAATACATGCCCCAACCCTAATATTAATTAAGTTGGATTAGGCAATTGTCACATTTAACCTCAATGGGCCTTGCTCCTTGCCCAAGTTACCACACTGATAATGGGCCTTCGTAGCTGGTGCGGACTCTGTCCTCTACGCCGACTTCACCGACTTGCGGTGGTCGAGATGGGACCTTCGTCCTACACTGCTTGTGTATCAACCATCGTAGCCCCGAGTCTGGGCATCGACATGCAGACCTTGACTCTTATCTATATCATGGAGACCAACCGGAAAACGACACGTGGATGGATGAAACCTTGTATCGTCATAAGCCCTCCAGACTTGAGAGAGGCGACTCCCGTCGTCCCAGGTCGAATCTGCCATTTGAAATGGTCTTCGAGTTGCCCGCCACCTGTAACCCTACCAGTTATAGCGTCGTGGCGTGACGTCAAGGCGCATTGACACCGTATCTTCAGCACAAGGAACGAGGCGTCCTTTTTCCTTAACCGTAACGCCATCACATTGATTATCGCGATTTGTGGGGGGTTATAATCCCCTCAAATCACGTCTCTTCAAATCATTTCACCATCCTTGCAAGCATAAAAGGAGAGACAAAGTCGGAGAAGAGCCCATTCTACCATTTCATCTTCATAATCTCAAAACACCAAGTAAGCATCTTTCTTGTTTCTACCTCTTGTTTTTGCATTTACTCATGTCTAGTAGTGCCAGAGAATCAGATAGGGGTAGTGAATCACCGGCACATAACCAAGCTTCACCGTCTGCTCAACATGATCATCTTCTCCGGACACTCTCAGGCGAACCCGTAGGTTCACCCTCTCCTGTCTTTAGAGAGCCTAAAAAACTAGTGACTAGGATGGAGGGAAAGGCTCCTAAAGGTTGCCTCACTGCCCTTTCTTCTGATGATATTCATAAAATCCGTCGAAGGTTTGGTCTTACCAGCCCTCAGTCTGACTCCCCTCCGGCCAACATCAATACGCCGGCGAGCCTCCGGAAGGGTTTTGCTCAGTCTACGAAGCCCAACTTTCAAGCGGGTTGAGGTTTCCATTGTATCCGGCTGTCACAGCGGTTCTACATCACTATGAGATAAGTGTATCTCAACTAGGCCCCAATGCCATTAGGATTCTCATGGGGTTAATAATAGCTTGTCGAGTGGCAGGAGTATGCTTCTCGATCCCCCTATTTCGCTACTACTACAAGATTTCAAGCATGCTGGACAAGCTGTGGTACACCTTTCAACGAAGGACAAACCGACACGAGTTTGTGTCCAATGGGCCTTCATCACATGGTGACTGGAAACCACGATTCTTCTTTCTCCGTCATGGCTCAGACAATCCTTACATAGGGCAGTGGAGGTCGAGGGGCAAGAAGATGGATAAATTGGGTGATGATCCCGCTCCTCGAGAGGCCCGTACGATGGACAACCTCGGCTTCGAGATGTCAACCCGAGATCTGAGCCTTCTGTACGAGTTGGCCAGACTGGAGGATGCGGGTCCGATGCCCTACTCGACACTCCATGCAGAAGACCAAGAGAACTGTAGGATATTTCATGTTGTTGTTTCTGTTCCTTTATTTTTGTTTTCCTTTCTCGAGGTCTGTATCTCTTTATATTATTGCTGATACTAACTTTGCCTTTTTATTTGCAGTGGGAAAGTTCTCGATCATCACCGACCCTACCCAAGTCCCCAAGCCGCAGGGCCAGATTGCTCCGCCGCTCGGGGGTCAGGCGGCTTCTTCCTCTCAAGTCGTCGAGAAGAGGACAACTCCTAGTACTGGAGGGGGGAGCTCTGTCCAAATCGAGACTGATTCTGCTGGTGTCGAATCGGCTATCCTGGCTCGTTTCCCCACCCAATCTCAGCCTTCTGGTGGCTTACTTGTCCGCTATGGGTCGTTACGAGACGAAGATGACGAGGCCGTGGTCGATATAACAACGACCATCGGTGGAAATATCGAAGAAACGGCGGCGCAACCCAGGAAGAGAACTACCCTACCCGACCTGGTAAAGGATCAGCAGAGAAAGGCTAAGAAGGCCAAAGTCGGTGAAGCCTCTGCTGAAGTCGAGGTCGATATGAACCTAGCTGCCGATGAGAGTGCAACCATGGAAAACAAAGTCCTCTCTTCCGTACTTCGGAAGTTGTGTCGCCTGGTAAGTCACTTCCTTTTCGTACTTTTTTCATGGCTCGCCCTTTATGCCTGCTAAGTGTCGCGTTTATTTTATCTACATACAAACCACCTCGGCAAGGAGGCTGCTAAGAGATTGGCCGCGCCAGTCGAGGCAGAAGAGTACTTGAAGAGGACAATTCGGAAGTTGATGGACGAGAGTGCCAAGAGGGGTGCCATTATAGCCGGATTGGAGTCCCAATTGGAAACTCATGCGAGGGAGGCGGGCGCCGAGATAAGCAAGTTGAAGGGCGAGCTGGCCAAATCTGCCAATGACTTGACCAGGGCACAAAGCGACTCGCAGGTCTTGGAGAAAAAATAGGCCGATCTGGCGGTGGACTTCGAGAAGCTGCAGGCAGCGCACAACGCTTCTTTGACCGAGAGGGATGCTCTGAAGATCGAGCTGGAGAAAGTTCCCTCCCAAGTCGAGGCCTCCAAGAGAGATGCAGTCCTGGAGTTTCGGAAGTCGAGTGAGCTTGACGACGACTTGACCGTGCTGATGAGCACGGCTATGATGGGCGGATTTACACTAGCGGTGGATCAGGCTTCGGAGGCTTATCCCGAGTTCGACGTGTCCAAGCTTGATGTGCTGCAATTCTACAACCCTGAGTCGGAGAAGCTGTACGACCAGTACAGTGAGGAGTTCCAGTGAGGGGAATCTCTGGCTCGGAAATATGGTCCGTCGTCTTCTAATGTCGACCCGACCCCTGCTACCACAGAGCCGACTCCTGACGCCACTTCTTGATCGTTGTTCTTTGATATTTACCTTTGTTGAACTTTTATCTGCATAACTTGAATTATTATGTATAATCTTTTTTATCATACTTTGACTGATTTTGGCTGGTCTTGTCGACCTGACCTCATTTTGCTTTAATTTTTGTAATATTTTCTTCTTCTTCTTTTTATCTTGTCGACTTTTATCTTTTATATCTCGATGTCTTTTAGCTTTTCGCTTGTCGGGCTTCTGGCCCTGTTTGCTGTTTGCCTTATTGATGTCTTGTTGCCCCCCAAGTGTATTATGAACCTTTTGTTCTTGTTGAACTTGTGAGTCTAGACCAGTTGAGATCGACCTATTTGCCTTAGCATTTTTTGTCACTTGGACTAGTTTTGCTATGGGTAGGTCGATGATTTGGGCGTTTGGTCCGACTTTGCGAACCGTCCCTCTGCCTCAGCATTTTTTGCTCGTTAGACTCGTTTGGCTTATGGCTGATTGATTTTCTGGGTGTTTGGTCCGACATTGCGAACTCTCCCATTGCCTTAGCATTTTTTGCCTTGTAGGCTCGTTTTGCTTTAGGCTATATTGAGGGGTCCGACTTGCGGATTTTCCCTTCTCGTTGTCGATTGCATTGCCATTGACATTTTGTATCGCATTAGACTTGTAATGTTAAGGCTGTAGATCCTAACAAACATAAAAACATCTCGGGAAAAAGACATGTTTATTAGAACATTCATGAAACTGTCAAATAGACTTATTACAAAGCATAAGAAAGAAAAAACAAGAACGAATCGATATAAAGTTTAATTAAACGTAATACTTTCTCAGATTATTGGCGTGCCACTGTCAAGGAACCGTGGTTCCATCTGCTTCTCCGAGTTGGTAGGATCCTTTGTGGTGAACCTTCTGTTAAGGGTGATTTTATATGATTTATAACGTTATATTTTGTAACAATTTCCTCCATATTCGTATAATTTGCATAGAAATTAAGTGTTTAATTGATTTATTGAGCAAATGAGATTTTAAACGGGTTAATCGCAAAATTGGTTAATTTATGTGTTTTATTGATGATTTTATGTTTATTTGAATGGTATTACATTTTGCGATGTTCTTATTATCTTGTAGATGCACGATATTGGCTCAAAAGAGGATTAAAAGGTGTCAAGGATCGAGTTTATATGAAGGAAAAGAGATAAAGGTGAAATCGGTTGAAGATAAAGATGAGAAAATCAATTTTTGACCAAGTGGACGCACGTCCTAAGTTCGGTCCAGTGGACGGGCGTCCAGGATGGAATATTTGATTCAGAGTTCTCCCAAAAGTTGTGGACGAGCGTCTAAAATAAAGAAGAACGGGTGTCTGGCCATGACTCGGCCCGATTCGAAGTTTGCATTGAAGGATGGACGGGCGTCCAGCATAGCGGACGGGCGTCCGAGCGCCGACTTAGCAAAACCGACTTGAAAATCTATAAATAGCTGCGGTTTTCTCCACATAAATCATCATACATTCGAACCCTAAACCCTAGGGGCGGCTCAGCTGCGTTTTTCCTTAGTTTACAATCAGTTTTTATTCAAATACTTTTTATGCACTTTTATTCAAACAAATTCGAGTTTCAAAGAGGATGTTGAGAGGCTAGACCTCCCTTGAACAAGCGTTGTGAAGCCATCCGATCAACAATTCAGTTTCGTTTCTTGATTATCTTGTGAGTATTTTATTCAAGTTGTATCTTTATTATTGTTTATCACTGTTTATTGCAATTATATCGATAGATTATTGCATGATTGATTGTTTGTTTGATTTGGATGAAAATCATAATTGAACCCCTAGAATCAATATAATAAAGATTAGATTTTTAACCTATAAAATAACGAGAGTTAATTAGGTTGAATTTCTAGATAACTAGATTGAGAAATCTTACACCTTTGTTTTGAAAGTTTTAATCTTTAAATTCGAGAGATTGAAGATTAAGAAACGAACTTTTCTAAGAAATTAGGAGTTCATACCTTGGCTAGGTGAATCACAACTTGGTTTAAACTCACGAGATAATTGAGATAAGAATTGATAGTTGTAGGATAGGTGGATCAATTGCTTGTTCGTTCGTAAAATATTGATTAAACCACTCGAATTCAAATTGCTTAGTAAAACTGCAATCTTTACTTCATAATAAACTTAGAATAGATTTAGTTTAGTTAATTTTGTTAGCAACCATATTTCCTGGCTTTAGATATCGATCTTCTGTCCAGTTATTTTTATTGTTAGTTTCACTCTTCGTATTAGTTCTTCCCTGTTTTAATTTCACATCTTTTTAGTAGTAATCGTGACATAGTTAGGTTAGATAATAAAAACTAGTTTAAACAACCCCGATTCCCCGTAAGATCGACCCGGTATCAACCTATTTACTACGATCCTTGCACTTGAGGTATATCGGATTTATAAATATTATTACTTGTTTATTTACATTAGATAAATCCGTGACACCTTCACGATCTGATACGGACCTTCCCAATTCGGGTCCAGCTTTCCAGTTGCTTCTTGTCGACTTGCCTCATTTTTCCTGAGGACCAAATCTCCGACTTTGAAGTATTTGTACTTGACCCTTGAATTGTAACACTGCGAGATCTTCTGCTTATATCTCGCCATTCGAGCTGAAGCTACTTCTCTTCACTCCTCAACGCTATCTTTTTCTTGTCGAAGATCAGGGTCGTTGATTTCGACATTGTATGCTAGAACTCGAGGGGAGGGAAGACCGATCTCTGCGGGAATTACCGTTTAGCATCCATAGACCAGAGAGAAAGGTGTTTCCCCTGTTGAAGAATTTGGAGCTGTCCTATATGACCATAGGATGCTTGGAAGTTGTACCGCCCAGTCTCGACCTTCGGCTACTAGTCTCTTTTTCAACCCTAGCTTGGTCTGTCGATTCGTCTGCTCGACCTGACCATTTGCTTGTGGGTGAGCTACCGAGGTGAAGTGCTGACTGATTTGATATTTGTTGCACCACTCTCTAACTTTTCGGTCTTCGAACTGAGTGCCATTGTCCGAGATTAGATCCTTAGGAATTCCATACCTACATAAAATATCGACCCATAAGAATTTCTTGATGGTCAAAGCTCTGATGTCGGTCAAAGTCTTAGCATCGACCAATTTCGTGAAGTAGTCCACTGCGACGACCACGTATCTGTTGTTACCCGGAGTTCGGGGTAGGGGTCCAACTATGTCGACGCCCCATTGATCAAAAGTCCAGGCTGACGAGATGACGTTCATTTCTTGGGCCTGTTGATGGGTGATATTATCATGTATTTGACAAGTCCTACACCTCTGAACCAGGCGGTTCGCATCTTGTTGCATCGACGGACAAAAGTACCCAGCTAGCTTGCATTTTCGGGCAAGCATCCTAGCCCCGCAATGATTTCCACAAGCCCCCTGTGCATTTCTTCGAGAAGGTATTCACTCTCTTCTTCTGATGCACATCTTAACCATGGCACTACAAAAGAATTTTGATAAAGGATGGAGTCGAAGAAAGCATACCGTGCTGACTGAAGTCGGATTTTTCGTGCTTGTACCTTGTCGGATGGTAGAATTCTGCCCTTAAGGTAAAGGGCTATTGGATCCATCCAAGTCGCCTGTTGAGTGATCGGCTGCACTTCTGATTCTTTGTAGCTTCTATCGGTCAATAACTCGACTTAAACCTTCTTGTTCGAGACGAAGTTCGAAGCAAGCTTAGATAATGCATCGGCTCTCTTGTTCTGACTTCTTGGGACCTGCTCGATCTGAACTGACTTGAACTTTGGTATGAGGCCTTGTACCACTGTTAAGTAATTTTTCATGGTTTCTTCCTTGGCTTCATACTCCCCCTAATATGATTTACTACCAACTGCGATTCGCTGTAAACTAGTAGATTCTCGACTCCCAACTTCAAAGCTAGCTTCAGACCTATGATCATAGCCTCATATTCCGCCTCATTGTTTGTCGCTTTGAAGTCGAATCGAAGGGCATAGGGGAATTCTTTGCCTTTCGGGCTAATCAGAAGGAGTCCGACTCCTGCCCCCTCTTTGCTTGACGCCCCATCGACCTAGAGTGCCCACTGTTCTTCTGTGGTTTGCTTCTCTTGCTCGAGTTGGAAGGAAATCCCTTCAGCTAAAAAATCTGCCAAGGCCTAGGCCTTAACCGCAGTCCGAGGCACGAACTCGATGTCGTACTCTGCCATCTCCACCACCCATTTTGCTAGTCGACCCGACATGTTGGGCTTCGCTAAGATCTGTTTCAGCGGTTTGTCAGTGACCACCGTAATGGGATGGGCTTGGAAATAAGGCCTCAGTTTTCTCGAGGCATGTACCAAACATAATGCTAGTTTTTCTGCTGGTGAGTATCGGATCTCGGGTCCATGCAATGCTTTACTAACAAAATAAATTGGCACTTGGCCATGGACTTCTTCCCGAACCAGAACCGCACTCACTGCTTCTTCACATACTGCCAGGTAGACCAACAATTTTTCGCCTTCCCGAGGTGAAGTGAGAGTGGGTAACTCCGACAGATACGATTTTAAATCCTCGAAGGCTTTCAGACACTCTTCGTCCCAATGGAAAGGACTAGCTTTACGAAGAATCTTAAAAAAAAAACGGTAGAGCTCGCTGGGTGGATCTCGATAAAAACCTGTTGAGGGCGGCCATTTGACAGGTGAGTCTCTGTACTTCTTTTATATTCCGATTGGAAGGCATATTCTTTAAAGTATCGATCTTATCTTCGCTCGAATCCCGTCTTTCGAGATCATGTATCCCAAAAACTTCCCTAACCTGACCCCGAAGGTGCACTTCTTCGGATTTAACTTCATCTTTGTTTCCCTCAAAACGTCAAACACTTCCCGAGCCTATACCAAGTACTGTTTCATCGATCGACTCTTGATGAGCAAGTCGTCGACGTACACTTCCATACATCTACCGATCTGTCTAGCGAAGATCTTGTTGACCGCTCTCTGATATGTAGCCCCAGCGTTTTTCAGTCCGAATGGATGGTTACATAGCAGAAAGTGCCAAATTATGTGATGAAAGCCGTCTTTTCCGCATCTCGAGGATCCATTAAGATCTGATGATATCCCTTATACGCATGTAAAAAACCAAACATTCTGAAGTCGATAGTAGAGTCTACTAACTTGTCGATTTTTGGCAACGGAGATGAGTCCTTTGGGCATGCTTTATTGAAATCGGTGAAGTCTACGCACATACGCCAGCTGTTGTCGGGCTTCTTCACTAACACTGGGTTGGCTAGCCATTCGGGGTAAAGCACTTCCCTCACTATCTTGGTTGCTAGCAGCTTCCCGACTTCTTTTCCTATAGCTTGATTTCGTTCAGGTGCGAAACTCCCCTTTTTCTGTCTGACCGGCTTCCGACCCTGATCTATTTCGAGCTTATGGACCACTATATCTGTGGATAATCCTGGCATGTCGTCAGCCTTCCATGCAAAAATATCTCTGAACTACATTAGTAGCTCGACCAACAACTATTTTTCTTTAGTCGGGATCCATATTCCGACTTGCACACACTGATCTTTTTCGTCTTCCCATTGACGAACATCCTCGACAGGATCGACCGAGACCCAACTATTCTCGTCTTCTTCCTCCGGAATCAACTCTTCAATCAGGACTTGCTGCACAGCCATTTTCCCATCCATGACGATGGAGTTGCAGCTCCTAGCAGCTTCAATGTTTCCTCTTACTTCATGCGAGCCGTTCCTAGTGGGGAATTTCATGCTGTTGTGGACAGTGGAGATGATAGCACGTAGGTCGAAAAGAGCAGGTCGACCCAGAATAACGTTATATGCCGAATGATCCTTGACTACCACGTAGTTCAATTCAAGGGTCTTTCCTCTTTCACCATCCCCCCACTGTCGTTAGCAACCTTATCGACCCTATGGGGTGGACCGGTTGTCCTGTGAATCCAAACAGGGGAGATTCCAAAGGAGTCATGTCCTCATCTTTCAGTTTCATCGCCTTAAACGCCGAGTAGGACAAGATGTTTACTGCACTACCGTTGTCGACACAGACTCTCAATACCCGAGCTCGGCTAATCACCGACTCAATTACCAGCCCCTCAACGGGATTCCGATCCTTTGGAATATCATCTTTGGGCGTACCCTACTTCTTTTGTAAATCTCAGTCTCTTCTTATCCCTCGAGTTTTCAGTTGGCTCGCGACTGGGTAGATCTTTATCATTCTCAGCTGGCCCAAAGATCGTATTAACGTAATTATTGGGTCGATTATCGTTATACCTATCTCGATTGGGGTCGCCTCTATTGTTTCTCTCTCGATCTAGAGATTGGTCCCGACGTGGTGATCGGTCCCTACGCCTCTGAGCGTCACGCCCTCGATCACGATCTTGATCAGAATTCTTCTTTTTGTATTCTCTGTGCCCTTTAGGCTCATTACACTGAGATCTATCGACTACTTCATCCAGCTTACCTTCTTGAATACAGGCGTCGATGTCTCTTTTCAAGTCGTCGCAATCTTCTGTACATGACCTATATCCTCATGAAACTCACAATACTTTCTTGGATTTCTCTTCTCTCGAGGCCTTTTTAGTGGCCTCGGTTTCCTTGCTAGGTTCTTCGAGTGCATAATGGATAACACTTCCGACCGAGACCTGTTGAGGGGGAAAAAATCTTTATCGCGTAGGGCTCCTTTCTTTCCAAGATGGTCGGAGACGGGGGCCGTGATACGATCCCAGACTGTCGGCTTGCTCTCCGTGCTCTGTCCTTTGGATTGATTCTTATTTGGACCTCGGGCGTCCTTCTTTGAATCCATCCAGTTGGATTGGGTGTGCCTACGCACTGCCTCTTCTCCTTGACAGAATCAATGCACCAAATTAACACATTCATCCATGGTATGAGGGACATCTCTGCTCAACTTCATATACAACTTTGTATTACGCAGCCCTCCCACAAACGACGTGATCAGAAGTCGATCATCTGCGTCTTCGACTTGCATGGCCTCGTGGTTGAATCTCTTCAAATAATTAATCACAGTTTCATCTTTTTGTTGCTTCATATTCATAAGGTGTGTAGCGCTTAAATGAAACTTCTTGTTTACAATAAACGCATCTCGAAATTTGTGAGCTAACATTGCAAAACTAGAGATCGATCCTGGTCGTAATTTGGTGAAGCACTCTCTGGCTCGACCGACAAGTAATGTTTCGAAGGCCCGACACCGCATCGCATCATGTGCGCCATCCAACCTCATCTGAGACATATACCTGTGTAGATGGTCTTCTGGATTCGTGGTGCCGTCGTAAGGCTCTATCTTCGGTATTTTAAACCCTTTGGGTTTGGGAAAATCTTCAATTTCCTTTGTGACAGGGGATTCCAACCACAGTGAGACCTGATTCTTGCCCAGAATAACGCCCAGTTCCTGCCTAACGCTATCCTCATCCATCATTTGGATGTTTTTGTTGAATCTCACGTCTCTTTTTCTCCACAGAGCTGGACGATGCACTGATCTCTTTCCTAGGGACGTGCTTGGCGTCATCGGTGGCTTCCTTCTTTCCGCCATCTGCATGTTTCTACGCTATGATCGCCTCTGCTATAATTCTGGACATCAATTCGCGATCAGCCGCTGCCAATTGATCCACAATAACTTGATGTTCCAGGGCAAGTCCTTGCTTCTTCTTCTGGGGATCTTCGTGGATAGGGTCCAGCGCCGGATCCTTTGCTCCTTGTGGATCCAGATCCACGTGCTCGTTGATCAGCGAACCCTGTTGATATGTGGTTTTGGACGTAGTTTTATTGGCGGTCCTATCCTTGGGAGGCATCGTGATCTTGGTGTATTCAATAGTAGAAGGCCCTCCTTCTAGCGCCAATGACAATGACAAATTATGTCACCTTGTTAATCCGGGCCTGAATAAATCTAGTGATGAATACTCAAAACCCTAATGCCTTAAGAACGTGTTGTGATTTCATAATTTGCGGCTGAGTCTAAGAGCTTGTCTTAGATTGCCTACGTATCCTGTATTTGTCCAGGAATCAAGTCTTACATAGTTCCTGGAACATGGTATATATAATGATAATACATGCCCCAACCCTAATATTAAGTCGGTTTAGGCAATTGTCACATTTAACCTCAATGGGCCTTGCCCCTTGCCCAAGTTACCACGCTGATAATGGGCATTCGTAGCTGGTGCGGACTCTGTGCTCTATGCCGACTTCACCGACTTGCGGTGGTCGAGATGGGACCTTCGTCCTACACTGCTTGTGTATCGACCATCGTAGCCCCGAGTATGGGCATTGATATGTAGACCTTGACTCTTATCTATATCATGGAGACCAACCGGAAGACGACATGTAGAGGGATGAAACCATGTATCGTCAATGTTCATCACAATGATTCTATTAGTACAACACACTTACAATTAACTTCACTGAGTCGGCCTCTTGAAACTCGTTTCTTGATTCAAAAATCAAATTCGTCATGATAAATATGTTTAGATTTTATTTGTTTTAATATAGATTCGTTCGGGTGTTGGTGGCAGACTGTCAAGTTTTAACATAATCTTTTGTCACTGGTTTATTTTCTTTTGTTAAGCGCATCAATAACTTCCCTACACACTTCCTAGCTAGTGAAGGGTTGTGTGTTAACGATATTGTTGAGTGTGGAGTAGTCTCACAAACAGTGTTCTTTTAGTTTGTAGCTTTGATTTGATTTAATATAAGTTGTTCCATAAAAACTATATAAAAAAAAAGTTAAATTTGTTTATATCTCTATCATAGTAGTATATCAAATATTGTAATTATTCAATTACTGTTAACAATGCATGCTTTTATTCTATTTTTCTAATATGCTTATTTATGTAGTATAATACTCTCTACTTTCCATTTTATCTGATGTTATTTTTTTGGCTGAGGTGAAAAGGCTTACATAAAATATATCAAATGGGTTTTTAGTCATTTTATTTCTAAAATCAATATATTATATCACTTTCATAACATGTGTAATTTTGATAACAATGTCGGATAAATTAGAAAAAAAAGTATATAATAAATTCGGTACGGTTAAAATAAAAACGTTATGTATTTTTTTTTCTTTCAGGATTTTTAGTGGGGACTCCTAGTCTCCTACTGGTAATATCTGCACATGTATCTCACCTCGAAGAACGAGTGGCAAGGCACGTGAGGGCTCAGTAGGCTCGGCCCGGTTTGAAAAAGATCTGGTCAATGCAAATAAGCCTTTTACAGCAGCTCTCTTCTTTGACCAATAATAATAGCCATTTTGGCTAGTAATTACTTGTACCTGCCTACTGACACCATTGCTTTTGTGCACAGAATTTTTTTTTTTTTTTTTGGTTCGCGAATAATACAACACATTTTTTATATGATTCGTTATCGTAATAATACAACACATTTTATATGAGTCGTTATCATATGAAATCAGTTGATTATGTTAATAAATTATAAGCAATTTGTGTTGTGTTGCTCGTTTTGTTACAACCGTTGTGATAATCATTATGTTGAAATTGATATGTATGGATGCAAAATAAATAAAACACACACATATTGTATATTGATCGATAATTATGTATTGTTTATGTATATGAGATAATGTACACCATCATTTTTACCATTAAATATTGTTCTCTAACTTTTGAACTACATTTATTTAATTACATTTTTAAAACATTTAACGGATCCAACACTCGGTGAATACGTTTAGGCAGTGGTACGAATCCGTTATATCTCCTAAAAATATAACCAAAATATGGTATCTTAATCATAATATACAGAGGTTCTTTTTTTATTTTATTTTATTATTTCTTTTAAAAAGGATGCAACACGAAGACTTCACAGGAGTTATTATTATTGTTATTGTATGAATAGTAGTATTTGTATTGTACAATGGTTAAGTAAAAATTATAAAATAATAGTAATATTATTTACAGCTAGGATTAACATAAAGCCTAGAGTGGGAGCCTAGATACTGGCACCAATGTCAGTTCTGTGATTTAACCATGTTGTCAAATTCCATTTTCATCGAGAAAGACAACTTTTTTTTTATTACTTACTGTCCAGCTCATTTGTTGTTTGGGTGATTGTATATTTAAAAAAGAATAATTCATTTTTTTTAGCATAAAAAAAAATTTAAAAATGCAAATTGTTCCTTCCAAAAAAATAATAATAAATAATTGAAATTTGGTGTATAATCGTTTTACATTGTGTAAAAAACGTTTACTTGCATTTGAAAAATATTTTTTTATATTAAAAAGTCTTATATTACTGGACAAAAACGTGCATGTATAAAATAAAAATTATCATCAACCCTTAATGTAAGTAAGTTTAACTATTTGTTTCACGATTATTACATTAATGATAGTAGTAAACGACTTTGAGAATGCTCGTGACCTCTAGCTAAGGCCATCGTTGGTCTGAATATGGTCCGAGACTTCGGAGGCTTAAGTGGGAAGCCTTTCTACTAGAAGCCTATAAGTGGTAGATAAGGTCGTCCTTGGTCTGAACATGGTCCGAGACCTCAAAGGCTTGAGAGGGAGGCCTTTCTCGAAGAAGCCTATAAATGGTAATATGGTACCCATCGGGGCATAACACTTTACGAGTTGTAGTGGGAAGTTTCGGATCTCCATAGAGCCGATTCATTCTATGTATAACATTAACCTATTTCAATGTATGTATAGTTAAGAATTATGGCAGATTGATACTGTAACACTCTAAACTTGTGTTTGGAAGCGCCGCTTGGTCTAAAGGCTAACCTGAGTTAACAGGACAATTATATCTCATACTTATATGAGACGAAAATTTTATTACTTTAATTATATGAGACATTACAAATACGGTGAAAATATTTGATATTCTAGATCAATTCACTTTTATTTTGAATGGTTTATACACTTATGTTGTTTCAAAATTAATACTTCCAAGTCTCAAAGTTTTATAAAAAAAACGAAAAGATTCTTGTAACGTACCAATACCCGCCGGTATCTGGGACAGGGGCGTCACAATTCTAACGTATATACTCTCTCCTATTATAAAAGTGTTATATATGTAACAAGACAAACCATATTATATACTCCATCCGTTCAAAAATAATTGATTCAATTGTCAAAATCATTTATTCTATTTTATGTGAGACATTTTTAAGCACATAACATCATTGACGATACTGGAAATCGTCGGGTATTAAATCCAAGACCTTGATTTCCTAGTGACAACATGTTCAAGATCTAAAACCAAGAAACGATGTAAGGGGGGTGGTTTTTGTGATGTTTTGACTGGGCCTGAGATGTTGTATTTCAAGTTGCTTACATATCATGTGTATGAATCAGGAATAAAGTCTCCATAGGGATTGTTTATATAGAAGGGGCTTGTGTCCTAGACCTGCATGGGCTGTGTCCTTGTTGGACTCTGATTTCGTGTTCCCTAGGAATGAATAATTACCGTTTAATCTCCTTGATTGTAGGAGATAATCACGGCTTAAATATTATATTAGAGCCTTTATGGCTGATGATTATTTACATATTTATCTTTTATATTATGCACTTAGGGAATCTTGCCTAAGATGCCTTCAGGCCGACCCGTAAGGTCCGAGCTGAGCCTACTGAGCTCCTTCGCGCTCCGACCGACTTGTAAAGGTCGGGAAGGCTAGCTGAGCCGACCTCCTGCCAAGGGTTAGGTCCGATGTTAGATTTTAAGGTGGAGGCTCTCGAGCCTGGGGTTTTACGCTTCTTGTTTGCCTTTATTATTATGTGTGTGGGATAACACGTAGCGAGGTGTTGGTCCAACCTCCGTCAATCATCTAACAATAATATTAGCAGGATTTGATTAAATTTCATTAATTTATTTCTAAACATGAAAAGTTGATGGTACCTATGTATTGCATGAATTGAAGAAAATAGTGTACAATTTCCAAGAAACAAATTTTTCTTTAATAGTATAGAAATATGGTCTCTCCATTGAGCCAAGTGAAGCACAAGACAAACCTTAAACATGCAAAAACGCTACATCGAATTCTACCACTTTAATTTAATGCCCCTCTACTTAATTTCTATTTCAATTCATTTTCCATTGGGTCTAGCCAATATTTTTTATTTATTTATTTTATGCTTTATTTTTATTTTTTTTGAAAACAATTTTTATGTTTTATTAGAACGTCAAACTCAGATTCTATTCCAATTTTTTTTCTTTTTATATATCTTTAGTTCGCATCCAACTTTTTGCAAAAGTTTAAAATATGGTCAACTAGCATCAAGTTCAAGATTCTAACCCTGTTTTTTTTAAAAAATATTCATTAGTGTTGTTTTATGCAAATTTTATGTTGATACTAACTCTGTCCCATAAAAAGTATCCATATTTTGCTTGTCACATAGATTAAGAAATCGATTAATGTGTAGTAATTTAAGTGTTAATTGACATATATATCCCTATCACATAATAAATGTTTCTATTGGAATGTGAAATGAACATACAAACATTAAATGCAAACATAAAGGTATGTGTGGAAAAAATGCATTAAATGATGTATTGGTTTGTAAATGGACACTTTTTATGGAACAACTAATTTTCAAAAATAGACATTTTTTATGGGACGGGGGTAGTAAATGATAACCAAACTAATTAATAGTTAGAGTGACCAATGGTGGTGTCGATGCTGGAAATCGGCGGGTATTACATTCGGGGTCTTTTTATCCTAATGACAATCTAATCAAGCTTCAAGAGCAAGAAAAACGATTTAACGGGAGGTGGTTGTGTGTGCGTTTAGACTGGACTTGAGATGTTATATCTCAAGGTGCCTACGTATCCTGTAAACTAGTCATGAATCAAGTCATTCGTAGTTCCTTAGAGACTGTTTATATAGAGGGGCTTGTGCCCTAGGCCTGCATGGGCCGTGTCCTTGTTGGAATGTGATTTCGTGTTTTCTAAGGAAGAGATAATTACGATTTAATCCCCTTAATTATAGGAGATAATTTCGGTGATTTGAATATAGAATGAAAGCCTTTATGGTTGATGATTCTTTCCATGTTTATCTGATTAATTATGCACGTGGGAAACTCGGTCCGAGGTAGACTATGTTGAAATAGTGTCATAAACTCAATCGGGTTGAACCGGATCCGACCGGGTCGGATCATTTCTACAATTTCTTTATGTTTATACATACGATAAAGTGCTTTAATGTTATTATATATTATGTTCACCTATATGAACCAATTTGTGATTGTATATATGATAACGTCCCTAGTGTCAGACTGTGAGAGAGAAACCATGATAGTGATTATGGTTGATGGGATCTCGACTCACTTTAAAATGTTTGATACTTAAAATGTCTCTAGTCGTATTTGCTATTAAACATGACATTAATAGTACGATTAGACTATCACGTATTAGATGTCTTCTATCTTATTGAAGATAGGGATATATCTAGTCTATCAAAGTGTTGAGACACTTGGACTATACGTGAACGTGTATTAGAGAATGCGTACGTTAGACTGGCCCACTTACTTTATTAAGTGTCGCACTATGTGGCGGTGGTGTAATTATCCTAAGACCGGAGTCTTCATGACACCACGGTGTGGATTGTCATGCTTTGACACTATTGAGGTTTCCCCTAGCCATGGGGCGATAATACGGTAGTGATTGGGTATGATACTGTAAAATGCGTAGGATTCATGTTGCTCGGCCGGAAATCGCATATCCTATGATTAGGTGTAAATATCCGAAAGGGTCTTCTTATAAGGAATGTCTTACTCTCGTGAATCTTTGTAAAGTGGAAGTAAATGAGTTACTTCGAGAGAGCATGATATCCAGATTATAAGATACGGTCGTTGATGCTTGACACTCGACGTACGGCCGTATGGATATTGTAACAGCGATAGGATTATGTTTACACGGTAACCGTTTCACATGAAAGGTAGTAGTCATTGCATTTGACTCTTCCGATGATTAGGGGTCACGGTGTGTTGCTAGACGCTATTCCGTGATCGTTAAGTATGAAGGGCATTTTCGTAATTTGCATTTTGTGTCTACGACCAACATATTCGGAAGCCTATCGGGTCACACATACATAAGAACATCTAGCCAGATTAAAATGCGGTTATAGCGATAACCAAATAAGAAAAGTTTTTTCTCGACTATAAAGTGTTATAGTGATAAATTAATATGGTGGTATTTATTTATTATGAATAAATATAATACAATATATTAATTATGTTGATTAGTTTTATATATATATATATATATATATATATATATATATATATATATATATATATATATAATATATATATTATATTGACGCATAAATGATGTGTATATTGTTTGCGCTTTTATGCAAAGCGGTGATAAAATATAATAAATAAAACCGATGTCAACCCCAAGTGCGAAGGTTCGCAACATATAGTGATGAAACCGGGTCGTATCCGCAGGGACTTGTACGAGAATAGTGTTTTTGCTTTCGATTTCTTTTGTAAGGTTGATGACTACGATCTTGGATTAAAAAAACAATAAAACAAAGAGTTTGAAAATTGAAAATAAAAACTAGCACGTAACAAATCTTTCCGTAACAATTATAATTAAACAACTAGAAGCACCGTTGATCCACCACCCCACCGAAATTAACAAGAAAGACGCACATTCGTTTGCAAGCCTTGGATTATTATCTACTAAAAAGGCGTTTCCTCTCTCGATTTAACACCGTTAACTAGTCCACCTCTCGATGCAACTAACAAATTTACGGAACAAAGATATGGATATAAAATCCTAATCTAACAATATTCTCCCTCAACTTTCGTTTGTTAGAAGAAATATTATCACTCTCCTTCACGGCAATCTATGAATTTATCAACTATCGTATGCCTAAATTCAATCAGCATGCAACACAAGTATAGTCATACACATTGCACATAAACAATTCAAAACATGAAGGAAGAACAAGAAACTTACTAGAACGAATAAATGCAAAAATCCTTGTTTATTCCGGCGATCGTGGCTTCACATTGGTGGTTCTAGCCTCGGGCCTTTAGCCACTCATCTTCTTTAAAAACATCCTTATTTGCTGAATTGAAATTGAAAGAAAAATAAAAGAAAGACTATCTATGAATCTAATTTATTGCTAATTGCTATACTAATTTTCTGATGTTTCTGGATGCCTGTTTCTGCTCGAATGGATTGCTGCTTATATAGGAGTTTGTGGCCGACATAGGGAAGGATCTAGAAAACGCGTCGGATTAATTTCTGCAGCCTCGGTAGACCGAACCTCTTGGCTCGGTCGACCGAATAGCAAGGCTCGGTCGACCGAGCCTCTTTTTGTATGCATTCACACTTCAGCTTCGTAAAACGTGTTCCCCACTCCACTCTTTCGCTCTGATCTGATTTATCCTTCAAATGCTGATCCGATTTTCTTCTTTATTTTGAAATCCTTGATTGAATGACATAAATCTTCTCAATAAATAATATCCCCTTGCATTTCTTTATTTTCTGCAAAATTATTGTTACACCAAGTCATCGAATAATAATAATAATAAAATGTGTAACAAAATAACATTTAATCCCAATATTTCCTCATAATTAAATTATAACCTCTCAATAACCATTATAGGAATTTAACGGTTAAAAACACGCTTTTCTCATTTATTTCCCTTAAAAATAAGGTAAATTGTTTAGGGATTAAGCCCGAAAATATAGTAAAATATACCCTAAACAACTCCCCCACACTTAGCTTTTTGCTTGTCCCCGAGCAAAACAAACAACGACAAACTATCAAAAACCCACATAATTTGACACGAGATGTAGTCATGCTCACATCAAGCTAGTATCTAGCAAATCGAACTCACTCAGTGATTGTGTGTGCTTGAACCCGCTAAACTTCCACCGATCCTCTCTTGATGTATTAAATCAAGCACTAACAGTCATCCGGTTAAATAAACGATGTTCGTTCTGTCTACAGCACTTACCCTACAAAAACTATTTATCAAGAACAAAGTAACCAACTCACATTTAATTCCTTTACTTGGTGCCAAGAAAATACCTTTCAGGTCTCAACTGGGTTTAGATCAACTTGACTTAGAGTTCCAAAAAGCATATAATTTTTTTCTCTATCGTCGCGTCTCAAAAGTATAACACTCTCCCCTACTTTAGAGGCAGTCACCCTGAGATCACTCAAACCTATACTTTCCAAGGTAAACCACACTCCCCAATTGGGGCAGTATCCAAGTGGACTCGAGGTGATAGTCGCAAACAACTTCCGCAATTTAATTTTTCAAAATTTTTCTTCTTTTTTCAAACTCTTTGGAAACTCCCGGTCAGGTATCATTTCTAACACATTCAAGACTTTTAAGGTTCTCAAGAACACTAAGGTACTTAGATTCTAACGTGAGTAGAGTACGAGTTCCCAACTTTCATCGACTAAGTAAGTGGTTATCTCGGCGAGAATTGGCTATCCCTTAACTAACCGGAGACTATTTTATATTTTTGGTTCCTCATCTAACAGGTTCGTGTACTGAGGTTCAAGTGAGTATCTGATCTACCAAACCTATTCTTAGAACATGATATGACTACTGATAACAATTAAAGGTGCCAAATTACAAAACTAGCATGTTATTGAAGTTACTCGGGACTCACAATTTTTCAAAAATTTTATCAAATTTTTCAAAGGAGCAAAACTAGATAACCAGTAAAACAAACCAATAAACCCTCCCCCACACTTAAGTTACATGATGTCCTCAGCATGTGCAAAATAAGAAAAACTTAGCTGGTTGTAATTCGAAAGTTGCAATTCTGGAAGTGGTCGCGAGTCAGATCCATAAATGCTTGAAGAAATCGGTAGACTGTGGACCATCCACCGGTAAACTGATATCATCTGAAAGCTCACAATCGCTATCGCAAATATCCTGCACACATGGGGAAACAAGACGTACCTCGGGGATAGGGGCACAAAAGATGATAGACAAGGCAATATCATGGAACAAAGCAGAAGCAATGCAAAAATTGATAATAACCGAATCTATGTGAAATGTGGTGCACAAATGTAATATCGAGAGATACGGGGTACATGAGGAAATAAAAAGAAACAAACATGGGTCATGATGTGGGCAATCGTCCAAGTACGGATCCATAGTCGAAACCGCTAGGTGGAAAACATTAGCAACCAACAAGAGAAACAAAGCAAAAATAAACTACAAACAAAAAGAAAAAGATATCTAGGTTACCGTCCTAGTAGGGCTTAATTATAGTCGGGAGCTCGACTAACCAATAAAAACTCAACCGGGGTCGGGCCGGTGAAGCCTCATCCCGGAATTATTCTCGACCTTCTCGGGGTCAACAGTGGAATCCACGGGAACAAAGTCTCGCCAACGTCTTGGCCATATCATCAAACTTCGTATCCACTTCGTACCTATGATTCTTCTCTTCTTCTTTTTAGGTTTCGTTTCACAAGCCGAGGTGCAACATCGGGGAGCACAACATCATCAAAGAACTCACGAGAGATGTAAATCATCGGGTGCCGAAGGATCGGAGCCGGTTTGACTAGGGACTTCGTTCGGATAGAAAACCACCGGTCGTTCCTTTTGTTGACCAATATAGTGTTTTAACCGATGACCATTTACTCGAACAACCCGCCCAAACTTATCTTTCAAATCGATCGCTCCACTAGGGAATACCCGAAAGATTTCAAAGGGGCCGGACCAACGGCTGCGTAGCTTACCGGAAACGGATGTAACCCGGTATTATACGAGAAAACCCACTCGCCCGCTTTGAATTCCCTAATCTTGATTTTCTTGTCGTGAAGCGCTTTAGTCCTTTCTTTACTTGATTCACGAGCTCTCGTAGGCCCGGAGTCCGAACTCATCAAGCTCCCGCATCCGCAATAATCGCTTTTCTCTGCATAACGGCTATCGAAATTCAAGAATTTAATAGCCCGAACGCTCGTGCTCAAGCTCGATTGGCGGGTGGCGAGGCCTTGCCATAAATCATCCGAAACGGAGACGTGCCAATAGGAGTCTTGAAAGGCGTCCCGTAGGCCCGCAGCACATCATCCGGTTTCGACTCCAATCCGTCCTATTAGAATTCACCGTCTTCTCAAGAATGTTCTTCGGGCTTCGGTTACTCACTTCAACTTGTCCACTCGTCGAGGGTGATAGGGGGTAGCGCTTTTGTGTTTTACCCCATATCATTCTAAGATCTTTTCTAGTGGAGTATTGCGAAGTGAGTTCCCTCGTCACGATGAGGGCTCGTGGACACCAAACCGCGTGAAAATATTTTTCTTCGGGAAGTTCTTGACCACCTTGTGGTCGTTCCGCGGTGTTGCTATCGCCTCTACCCACTTTGACACGTAGTCGACGCAGACCAGAATGTACTTGTTCCCATACGAGGATGGAAACGGTCCCATGAAATCAATACCCCATACGTCGAAAACCTCGCATTCTTGGATGGGGTGGAGGGGCATGTCCATTCGCCGAGAAATTTTACCGGTACGTTGGCACCGGTCACACCCTTTTACAAAGTTCTCTGTATCCTTAAAAATTGTTGGCCAGTAGAAACCGGACTGAAAAATCTTCACAGCAGTCTTCCCAGCTCCATAATGACCTCCCACAAGTCCACCATGGCATTGCTCCATAATGTCCCTCTGCTCGAACTCGGGGACACACCTACGGAGCAATCCATCCTTGCAACGCTTGAAGAGAATGGGATCGTCCCACACATAATAGTTCAAATCCGAAAAGAATTTCTTCTTTTGCGATATGTCGGAGTCGGGGTCCGGATATACGCCGCTCAAGAAGTTTGCAAAAGGTGCAAACCAAGGAGAACCTTTTCCAAAGGCACGGGTAGGAGCAACCTCGCACACATCAATGGTCATGAGTTGCTCAGTTGGAAAATCAATTCCAATCTCATCCGACTCTACCTGAGGATCGTCGGTCAGCCGAGACATGTGGTCAGCTACCACATTCTCGCTACCCTTCTTGTCCCGGATATGAACATCAAACTCTTGTAAAATCAAGATCCATCTCAACAAACGAGGCTTGGCATCAGCCTTGTGAAGGATGCAGGTTCTTAGATCTAAACGAATTAGATCTACGCACAGCGGATGGATCACGATTTATATATTACAATACATAATTAAAGGATTTAACAACTACAAGGGGGTTTAGATCATGTTACCAATAGTAGGAAGAGAAGCCAAGATCTTCCGATGTGTTCTCCAAACGGCGGTTGGTGGACACCCTTCTTGTTACACGAACCTCCTTGATATGCAAAACCAAGAAAAACTTAGAGTTTTTCTTCTTCTAAAACCCAAGACAAGAAAACTAATTATTTCTCTCTTTTTTTTGCTATAGTGGTCGAAATTTTCCAAGTCTGTTGAGGCTTGGGAGAACTCTCTTTATATAGGAGAGTAAATCTTGTCCTCCAAGGATTAAATAATTAAGAGATAATTATTTCATTAATCCTTTATTCCAAATAAAAGATAAATAAAATGATTATCCCAAACAAATTAGGATAAATCACATTATTATCTAATATTCCATGAATTATCATTTAACAAATAAAAGATAAATCACATGTCAAATATCCATCACAAATGGCGCCACATATTGGGTCATTAAGCCCACATAAAATGTCTTTTATGTGAATTATATTATTTAGCCCAACTAAATAATATCCATGCATATCAATTAATTAGCCCAGCCAATTAATTATCACTGAGGCCCAAATAACAAGATTATTGTCCGAATTACAGAAGCCACATCGGGGACCATGGACCTATAACCAATAGCTCCAATAATTAATTATTCATCGAACAGAATAAGTACATTAATTATTAATTCCGGGATTACGCCACCATAAACCCGAAACCGAACTCTACCGATTATAGATGTATACTTATACTCAACCCATGAGTGAATAAGCGTCCATTGATATAATCACTACATACGGATTAACCCTCCATAGATCGTCCATTACGAGTGGGAAGTCTCCGTGAACCCGACTCGAATATCTTATCCTTATTTACCATTAACCCCCGATGACCAATTAGTTCACATATCGACTAGTGATCAATTAGTCTAACATGAACTCGGGCCCATCGATCAATTTCTTAGGGCTAACAAATAAGGGGATCGTCTCTCTACTTCCCGCGGAAGGAATGGATTCCATGTACGTGAAAATCGAACTACTCACTCATCCGGAGATAGTGCCAATGAGAAGTGGCTTGGAACACATTATTTAAGTGAACCGTAACTAACACATCAAACACTACACCGGGACAAGCGGCACCACAGTGATCACCTCGGGATTAAGGTTGATCCATATATGATCATCTAATGATTTAATAAGATTCCTCGATTACGGAATTATACCGAGAAATACGATTAAATCGGTCCGATCCTATATGAATGCCATCATATATAAATGCCCCACGTAGGTACCCTCTACCGACAATCCGGATAAGACTATCACACCCTAAGGTGTTCGGGCGCATTATTGGTGTTTTAATCAAGAGACCCTAAACTCGATTAAGTTCACCACGGACTAACAGCTTTAAGCATATCTCCACTAACTCAATCCTCACGTGTAATCCATACACCGAGTTAAGTGGTTACATACGGATATACTTAGGGTTTGCGGCGAGTGTATTACTTTACAAGCACAAAGCAAGTAATAAGGTGAGATAAATTCTGTCATTCATTATTAAAAACAATTACACAAATTGTCTTTCGGGCACTACACCTAACACCTTGTTCAACAGATACTTCAATGCAGAATGGTCTGTCCAGACCGTGACCTCCGACCCAAGCAAGTAGCTTCTAAATTTATCCATGGCAAAAACTACTGCCAACAACTCCTTCTCAATTGTTGCATAATTTACTTGCGCTGGGTTTAAAGTGTGACTAGCGTAGTAGATGGGTCGGAACCTTCCGTCCACTCTCTGACCTAGCACCGCGCCGACTGCATAATTAGAAGCATCACACATAAACTCGAAGGGAGCTTTCCAGTCGGGTGCTATAAGAATTGGCGAGGTAACCAACTTGTCTTTTAATTCTTTAAACGCTCTTTCACACTCATGGGTGAAAATAAACTTCACATCTTCTCTTAAGAGAGATGACAAAGGCTTGGCTATTTTAGAAAAGTCTTTGATGAATCGCCTATAGAAGGCGACATGACCCAAGAATCCTCTTACTTCTCTTGCATTTTTGGGGTATGTCATTTTTTCAATAGCTTCTACCTTCGCTTTGTCGACCTCAATACCTTCTTTGGACACCTTGTGTCCCGAAACAATTCCCTCTTCCACCATCGTGTGCACTTCTCCCAATTTAAGACTAAGTCCTTCTCTATGCACCGGGACAAAACTTTATCAAGATTGTGTAAACAAGTGGTCGAAACTGTCCCCGAACACGAGAAGTCATCCATAAAAATCTCCATCACCTTCTCCACTAAACCATCAAAGATAGCCGGCATACATCTTTTAAATGTAGCCGGTGCGTTGCGAGACCAAATGGCATTCTTCGGTAAGCGAAGGTGCCGAGGGACAGTGAAGGTGAGTCTTTTCTTGATCGGTGGGGTCGATAGCTATCGAAAGTATCCCGAATAGCCATCCGTAAAACAATAAAATTGCTTGCCACTAAGCCTCTCAAGGAGCCGGTCAATGAATGGCAAGGGGAAGTGGTCTTTTAGAGTTACCTCATTTAGTCTTCTCGTAATCGATGCAAACTCGTATCCGGTGACTTGCCGTAGGGCAATCTCTTCCCCCTTTTCATTCTTCTCGATGGTGATCCCTCCTTTCTTTGGCACCACCCGAGTGGGGCTCACCCATTCACTATCGGCTATTGGGTAGATGATACCCATGTCAAGCAATTTGATGATTTCCTTCTTAACGACCTCCCGCATGTGAGGGTTTAGCCTTCTCTCGAGGCCGTCGCACCTTCTTCGATCCCTCAACGGTCCCCGATCTTGTGCATACGGATATCGGGGCTTATCCCCTTGATATCTCCCACTTGCCAACCAAAGGGGAGGATATTATCTTGCAAAGACACTTTGATAAGCTTTTCTTCCTCCTTTGGTTCTAACTTAGATGAAATGATCAAAGGGAGCTTATCACCGTCCCTCGAAAAATGTATTTCAAGTGTTGAGGCAAGGGTTTCAACACTAAATCGACGGTGGCTCCTCCACACTTGGTCTTAATTTATCGCCCTTAAGCTCCGGATCTCCAAGCTTATCATAAGGGCTCTCGAAGCATCATGGCCTCCCGGCGGACGGGGGTTTCATCCCCTTTTGCAAATCCGGCCATGTCACCATGCCTCTTCCTCATTTTCTTTCTTACCGTCTCCTGGTAATCAGAACATTCCTTTTCCTCCTTCTCAATCTCTTCTAAAAATTTCTTCCACTCCTCATCAGTCCAAGTTGCAGATTGTTTATTGAATTCTTCCTCATCCCAACTACCCATGAACACTTGTTCATCATACTCATCAGTGAAATCATCCTCAATAGCTAAACAAGTGTCACTGGATGCGTGCTTCACTGCATTGCCCACATTGAACTTTACACTCTCATCCTCCAAATGTAGGGTTATCTCGCCACTGTAGGAATCTAGTAAGGCACGGGCGGTTGCAAGAAAAGGTCTTCCAAAGATCAAGGGGGTTTTCTCATCATTGGTCATGTCCATGATTACCCAATCAGCTGGGTATATGAAGTTCTCAACCTTGACCAACACATCTTCTACAATTCCCCTTGCATACTTCACACTTCTATCTGCAAGTTGAAGAGAAATAGGTCTAAGAGTAATAGATTGATCCAATCCAAGAGATTGGAAGGTTGAAGTAGACATCATATTGACTAATGCTCCCGAATCGCATAAAACATTGTGGAAATCCCTGTTCCCGATAGTACACGAAATCGTGAATTTACCAGGGTCAGGACACTTCACAGGAAGTTTAGTCTGGCCGATTACGGAGCATTCTTCATTCAACACTATGTGCTCGAGCTCTTGAAGCTTCTTCTTCGAACTCACTGCGTCCTTTATAAACTTTGTATACTTTGGCATCCCTACCAAAAGATCAACTAATGGAATGTTTGCCTCAGTATTCTTGAGCAAATCGATAACCTTCTTATACTCCTTATCGACTGTTAATGACAGCTTGTTCTTGCTAGGTGGGTAAGGGAGATCAGCAAAGTCCTCCTCAGTGAAGTTCTTCTTTGCTGTCTTATGATTGATTGCTTTGTCTTCCCTATCTTTCCACCTCACATGCTTCCCAGAACTCAACTTAGAATCCGACTTCTTTTCAGCAGTATTCTCAACTCTTACATTTCTTTCAGAATTTCCTTTTTCACGTGGCTCAACAGACGTCCTAGCATCCTTATGAGGAGAAAATAGATCTTCCCCTCCTGCCTCTCTGCTCGTAGGAGGGGCTATTCATTTCCCTGATTGGCCTGACCGCCAACCGCTTTCCCACTCCTCAGATTTACGACATTCAACTCATCTTGACCATAGTTCCATGGTACAGCCAGATCGGTGCAAGTATTCTGGTCATTCTGGATCACGTTAACCCCTCGGGGGTTCTTCTCAGTAAAACTTGGCAGCTGACCTTGAGGTCGATTTGCTTCTTTGCCCCGAAATCTTTTGCACCTCTAAATTCCTCACCGTATCGGTCAAAGTACTCAATGCATTTGCCAACGAGTGTTGGCCGTGACTTGCTCACTCAACTTTTGTTCTAATATCTCGAAATGATTGATTCGATTTTGATTTTGATTGACCGGTGGATTATTGTTCCATGCCGGTCGAGAGTTGGATTGAAAATTGCTCGGATTAGGCCTAGGGGCCCGAAACGATGGGGATTTGCTACCCTAGAAGGGTCACTCCGATAATTAAACCCTTGAGTGTTCGATTCGACCCAAAGGTCGATAATTTTGAGAACTGAATGCATTCACCTCCTCTGAATGCAGCAATAGATGACATTGATGGAATGTGTGCCCAATAGTATCGCAATTTTGGCAAACAACATTGTTTTGCACAGCTTTGACACGAGAGATCGGGTCAAGGCGCACCGATTCTTGCGATGGCCTTGGCCATGGCGGTTGTCACATACAAGACTTTGAACATTCATTGCCGCCACTTGCTTCTCGTAGTGCGGCTAACCGAGCCTTTAGAAGTGTGGTCTCATCTACCTCATACTTCCCCGGAGTCGAGCTCTTCGATTTGGATGCACCCTTATAGGTAGGGGCATAATTATACTTTGCAATATCTTCAAACAACGTCCATCCCTCTTCGGTGTCTTTCTCGAAATGCACCTCCAGTGAGAACTATTCACCATTCCCTTAGTCAATTCGGTCAAACCACTATAGAAAGTGTTGACCAATCTTTGTTTATCCAGCCTATGGTGGGGGCACTTTCTCAAGAGAGACTTAAATCGTTTCCATGCATCGCAAAACGATTCCCTCTCAGTTTGCACAAAAGTGAATATCTGATTCAGATGATGAGCCGTCTTTGCAGGTGGAAAGTACTGGCTCAGAAATTCTTTCTCCAACTCCTCCCACGAAGTAATGGAGTCGGCCGGTAAAGATTTATACCATTCTTTCGCTTCTCCCTTCGGTGAGAAGGGAAAAAGTTTCATCCTCGGGCGTCCTCGGTGACCCCTTTGATTAAAGTAGTCCCGCACGATTCTAGAAATGAGTGAATGTGATCGTGTGGGTCCTCGGTGGAGAAGCCATGGAATGTGGAACCTCTCACCAAGTTGATTAAAGAAGTTTTGAGTTCGAAATTATCGGCCGTGATTTCGGGAATCACGACTGCAGGATTTACTTTCACAGTAGACGGCATGGCATAGTCTGCCAATGTCCTTTGATCTGCCATTTCCTCAACTTGGGCTTCTTCCTCAACGTATTCTTCAGGATCGTTTGCCTCGTCCGTCGATCCCGCGAGTCGAGCCAAACGTCTATTCGGTCGAACGATGGTTCGCTCTAGCTCCGGGTTATATA
The DNA here is from genome assembly GCA_036785695.1 of Gentiana straminea. Taxonomy (NCBI): domain Eukaryota; kingdom Viridiplantae; phylum Streptophyta; class Magnoliopsida; order Gentianales; family Gentianaceae; genus Gentiana; species Gentiana straminea. Next base: position 2,539,203 of record JAVUPR010000239.1, on the reverse strand, counting down.
AAAGTGGTCCCCCGTGAGTTCGAGTTTGCATAAACCACGTTCGAACCAAATGTTCGGGTCAAAATAAAATTTTTTTATTTTTTTTTAATTTTTTTTAAATTAAGTATATTCCTTTAATTAGACTCAACAACTAAAAACTAAACTAAAACAGACTCGAAACAGGCTCCAAAAACGCAAATAAAACAGAACAGAATACTTTAAGACTATCACAGAACAGAAACAGAGAAAAAATAAAAAATAAAATAACTCTCGGTCGACCGAGAGGTCGGTTCGGTCGACCGAACTGAATTTTTTTATTTTTTATTTTTAAAGATTAGTACGCACCGGAATTAGCGACCGTCCAGAAATTACAGAGACTGAAAACGAAAACTTTCCGTGCCAAGTCCCCGGCAACGGCGCCAAAAACTTGTTTGCGGTTTTATGCAAAGCAGTGATAAAATATAATAAATAAAACCGATGTCAACCCCAAGTGCGAAGGTTCGCAGCTATAGTGATGAAACCGGGTCGTATCCGCAGGGACTTGTACGAAAATAGTGTTTTTGCTTTCGATTTCTTTTGTAAGGTTGATGACTACGATCTTGGATTAAAAAAACAATAAAACAAAGAGTTTGAAAATTGAAAATAAAAACTAGCACGTAACAAATCTTTCCGTAACAATTATAATTAAACAACTAGAAGTACCGTTGATCCACCACCCCACCGAAATTAACAAGAAAGACACACATTCGTTTGCAAGCCTTGGATTATTATCTACTAAAAAGGCGTTTCCTCTCTCGATTTAACACCGTTAACTAGTCCACCTCTCGATGCAACTAACGAATTTACGGAACAAAGATATGGATATAAAATGCTAATCTAACAATATTCTCCCTCAACTTTCATTTGTTAGAAGAAATATTATCACTCTCCTTCACGGCAATCTATGAATTTATCAACTATCGTATGTCTAAATTCAATCAGCATGCAACACAAGTGTAGTCATACACATTGCACATAAACAATTCAAAACATGAAGGAAGAACAAGAAACTTACTAGAACGAATAAATGCAAAAATCCTTGTTTATTCCGGTGATGGTGGCTTCACATTGGTGGTTCTAGCCTCGGGCCTTTAGCCACTCATCTTCTTCAAAAACATCCTTATTTGCTGAATTGAAATTGAAAGAAAAATAAAAGAAAGACTATCTATGAATCTAATTTATTGCTAATTGCTATACTAATTTTCGATGTTTACGGATGTACGTTTCGCTCGAATGGATGCTGCTTATATAGGAGTTTGTGGCCGAGATAGGGAAGGATCTAGAAAACGCGTCGGATTAATTTCTGCAGCCTCGGTAGACCGAACCTCTTGGCTCGGTCGACCGAATAGCAAGGCTCGGTCGACCGAGCCTCTTTTTGTATGCATTCACACTTCAGCTTCGTAAAACGTGTTCCCCACTCCACTCTTTCGCTCTGATCTGATTTATCCTTCAAATGCTGATCCGATTTTCTTCTTTATTTTGAAATCCTTGATTGAATGACATAAATCTTCTCAATAAATAATATCCCCTTGCATTTCTTTATTTTCTGCAAAATTATTGTTACACCAAGTCATCGAATAATAATAATAATAAAATGTGTAACAAAATAACATTTAATCCCAATATTTCCTCATAATTAAATTATAACCTCTCAATAACCATTATAGGAATTTAACGGTTAAAAACACGCTTTTCTCATTTATTTCCCTTAAAAATAAGGTAAATTGTTTAGGGATTAAGCCCGAAAATATAGTAAAATATACCCTAAACATATATGATACACATTGATTTTGCAATTTAATGAATCATTGTATTATATTAACTAGTATTAATGTAAGATATTAATATTTATATATATGTACACACATGGGTGACATTCAAATGCATGTGCACATTTGTAGCAGATATATATATATATATATATATATATATATATATATATATATATATATATATATATATATATATATATATATGTGTAAATTGATTTATGGTAATAAGATAAAGATAGTCAATATTAGATATTGATAATACCTTGGAAATATTTAATATGAAACATTAAATTACATGAGATAAATCAATCCAAGATATTTTTCTTATTTTATTAGGAAAATGTTTTCTTTCTCATTAATCTACTCAGAAGCTTTTCCAATCAGATTGGTACTAGAGAGGGGCGCACCACTCCCTATATAAACAAGGGGTGCCAAGCTCTTTTATACATCAATCACAATAAGAAGAGTTTTAATTTACTAGAAAATTTAGAGCTTTTTAGAGAGATATTTGAGAGAGAGAAAATGTCGGTTTAGCAACCGAGCTTTTCTAGTAGCAATCTAATGGTGGATTCCGGCGGGTTGTTTGTGTGGACTAGTGGTAGAGGCCGAGCACTTGGGCTGCTCCGTGCACCACTACTCTCCTTAGACGGTCAAAGCATCGATCTTTTAGATCAAGCAAGGTAACCACCATTTACTAGCTTGTTATGTTTGTTGCTTAACCGAAGTCAATCTTGGTTAAAACGAAATAAATTTTTGATTCCGCTGCGTTCCCGAGTAGATTTCCTAACAGACTCAGGCCGACTTGTGAGGTCCGAGCTGAGTCGGCTGATCTAGGCTCCGAGCTGAGTCGGGCAGGATGGCCGAGCTGGGCTCAGCTCAGATTCTTGGGGCTTATGGTCCTTAAGGTGAACTTCCTCGGTCTTCATTTATTGTTGAATCGTTGTGGGGATGACATGTGGCGAGGTGATAATTCGACCTCCATCATAAGCCCCCTAGATACAGTTGAACTACTAAGGTCAGGTCGGATCTGTCACGATTGTAGCTCGGCTCGGTCATCTAGACGCAGATTTTCGAACCTTGTTTGCCAGGTGGAAGGACCGCCGTTATGACGTTGTCATAGCTATCCCAAGATTCGAGGCGTCATTGCCTACTCATTCGAACTGGGAGGGTTTCCGAGACGTGTTGGGGGTTATGACCCCGTCATATCAATCGTTTTTCACCACCATTTCTATTAAATCAGAAGATTAAGGTTCGATTGCCGATTGCTATTCTCCTACTTCCAACCTTCAAATTACTCTTTTAAGTAAGTTACTTTTTTGCATCTATTTGAGATTTACTTTCCGTTCGTAGCTTGTTTCTTCTTATTCCTCTTAGTCAGTTTACACGACCTCCATCGGAACCCTAGAAATCAAGATGGTTGTTACCGGTAGTGGGGGTGTCAAATCTATTCTCTCTCATGGACCAATAGAGAGAGAAATGCACCCATGTTGCCCTCTGATCCTCACCTTTTTGCACACGACCCGCCGGAGGGGTTATGCACGGTTCATAAGGAGAACTATAAAAACATATTAAAAAAATCTATAAAATAACTAAACAAAATAGAAAAATCTATAATAAAAATGATGTTGCGCCGAACCCCAGATTTACGTAACAGTGTTTATCTTGAGGATAAGAGGCTTAGTATGAGTGATTTCTCCGGTGAGAGTATGGTGGTGGACAAGAACATGGGTGGCGGATAAGTGTTTGTGAAGAACAAGTGAGTTAGTCGACAAATTGGCAGAGTGTATATGCTTGTATTAATTCTTGGATTGCCCTTTCTATTACATTGTGATCCCATGTTTATAGACTAAGAACTAAGTCGGTTTACTGTTCATCGACAAGACAGTTAAGAATACATAATTAAAGATAAATATGCATGCAATACAAGTGTCCTAGCCACTTTGTCGGGATCGGCCCAAATTTGGATTGATAAGCATGGCGAGCAGGAAGCAGCGACCAGCGGACTTATCTTTGCCCTGTCTTGAAATCAGTCTGATCATATGGGTGGAAATCACACGGAGAGGATAGGTCCGGCTTACGACCATCGGACAGATTCCATCTTATAGTTAGCGGCTATGGTCCGGCTTATAATTAGCGGGTAAGAGATAGCTTGTGGCAGCGGATAGAGGGGATAGATGCCTAATATCTGTGTTGATGGGCCATGATAATGGGCCCAATCTAGATGAGCAGGGCCCCATTCTGATTCGGGTATATCAATGGCCCCTTACTCTGTGCCTGCGTGTCCGCCGAGGCGGAGAGTAGAAGCTTGAAGAAGAACCTAGGAGCCGCTCCTTTATGTTGTCGCTCGTGACAGAGGTATGCCGATAATGTTCTATCGGGCTTGAACCAGTGTTGGTGAAAACCACCAGTTGTAGGCTGTGCATTTGTAGCGGACAGTCTGGATCGCCGACAATGCTCTATCGGGCTTGAATCAGTGTTAGTATCGCGTAGCGAATTACCGATTATACGCTGCGCATTGTAGCGGACATGCTCAATCGCCGACAACGCTCTGTCGGACTTATTTAAATGATAGCGTTCTATCAGAGGTGGTTTGTTGAATAGACCACAGTGGTCATTGATAGGTGCTGGCCGCTTGGAGAAGTATTTGTAGGCAGTGATATGCTGAAGTCGTACGCTCGGACAGGTTGATGGTCGCCGGGGGGAGTTGAACGGTTGGAGAGGATAAACGGATGTATCGGTTCACGAAACATCACGTCAGCCACGTGCTCTGACATAGCGGTTGAACTGAACCGTCCCTTGCTCTGATTGGCGGAGGAGAATCGGTAACCGTTCCAGTCATTATTACATTCAAATTTCGAATTTCCCAAACGTCTTTCCCTCTTAAATTCCTTCTATAAATAGAGGTATTACCCCCCACTCTTCCACTTTTCCCCTTTCTCTTTTCTGATAATTTCTCCGGCGATAAAAGCAAGAAAACTCCGACGATTCGCAAGCAGGTTCCGGCAGACGTCTTTTTAGGCAAAGATCGACACTTTTTCTTCTCCTCTTACTAATCAGGTATGGATTCACAAATTTTTGTTTGTCTTTCTTATTTGATTGTGCCTTGATATCGTCCAATCTTTGTTCGAAGTTCATAGTGTCTTGATTTTGTTTCTGCAATTTGTCTTATTTCTCCATGATGAACACCATGAGCACAGCCTTTCCTGCTTTCTTGCGATTTCATGTTTTCTTTTTCCAGAAATATCCTTGCATGCGTAGGCTCTGATTGTGGTTTGTTTGCCAATGCTTGAGTATTTGAATGTTTGTTGTTTTAGGGGTTTTCAGGGTGAAATTAGGGGTTTTTCTGGGTAGATTGAAGTAAAATTGGATTGTGTTTTGGGGGTTTTTTCTGGGTAATTTTTTGTTTAAGGAAGATGGAGGGGCGAGGTGTCGAGGTGCGATCACTTTTCACCTCGGCCCGATTTCCATATCCGGGTGATTGAACTGCTCCACCTTGCCCTTTTTCTTTTCCAGAATGTCATCAGAGCACACAGAATCAGACGAAGAGGTTAGGGCAGCTGCGGGCTATGGCTCAGAGGAGGCGAGCATGGAGGATGCTAGCTCGAGCGACGTCGAAGAGGAGATTGAGAGAAATCCAGAACCCATTAATGTAGAATCTGACCCAGAGGTCTCAGTAATCGGTGAGGGCGCTACTGGGGGCGAGGTCGAAGATGACGATCAGATGGCGTTAAGCGGACTACTTGCTAGGATGGATAAAGCTATCAATCCTGGAGTCGCTAAACGTAGCGCTAAGGTCAAGGAAGCCGTGGAAGCTGCTAAGGTATCGGAGAGGCCAAAAAAAGTCTCCAAAGGTAGTCGTGTCTAAGAGGAAATCTACCTCTGATGAGCCCGCAAAGAAGAAGAGGGCGCCTAAGAAGAGGTCCGATGCTGTTGAAAGGGAGCTCGCAGAGCAAAAGCGAGCAGACAGCGATCTCATAACTCGATGAAGGGAGTTTAGAGATCGGGATGATTATACCCTGGCGCTGGGTGCGTATGATGTCTCCGCGGACTATCGCTTTGTCAGTATAGGCGCGACCAATGTGTCGTGGGTTTGTGGTCGGGAGCAACAAGATTATCTGTGGCTGCATTATGATCATTTTGCGGCCGGACTCAGACCTCCCTTTGACCCATTTTTTGTTAAGTTCATGGACGAGCTGCAGGTGATGCCTTGCGACCTCAGTCTGGGAGTAGTCCGTGTGGTTATGTCATTAATCATAATCAGTAGGTTGAGCGGACGCGAACCGTCGATGGCGACGCTATTGTATTTTTATGGTTTTCCCCGGAAAGGTGGGGCCGGTCAAATTCAGCCGCGTAGTAGATCAAGCACTGGCCGGCCCCGGTTATTATTCGACCTTCCTGACAAAGAGGGGGATTGGGACAAGAGATGCATGAATGTAGAGTCCCGGGTAGGATGGCCGTTTCAGAAGCTACCGGTGAATTCGGTTAAGACCGAACATCTGACCAGCATAAAAACCCAATTCGACGATGATGAGTTTATATCCGAGTTGAAAGATGATTTGGGTTATACCCGAAAAGGCGAAGAACAAGCCCGCGTATTCAATTGGAGGTTGTTGCTAGATGTTGGCCAGCCTTATCTTAGACAAGCCGGACTTTCTGGAGCCGGTGTTGGCGAACCTTTAGTTGTAGTTAACCCATTGCCGACGGACCCAGATTGGTATGGGGAGTGTCATCACGGCAAGCGCATGCCCTCTCAATACGTAATCTGTGGCGGCGACCCTTCTATGCGAGCACCGAGTAGGATTTTTACTTGTATTCTTTTTTGCTATTTCTTATAACTTGTTTTCTTTCATATTTTCTGGTCGCTAATAAATATTGCTTTCCGCAGGTACCATGGACTCACTAGCTCAACGCAGCCAGCTGACCAGGAGGAAGACTACTGGCGAAGTAAGAAGAGCCGCTGAGCTGAAGGGGGTCAAAACCCCACTTCCCATGGTCGATATAAAGGCGGGGGAGGCTGGAGCATCAGGATCTCAGGTTGTGAAATCAACCCAACCACCAGTAGGGGATAAAGCCGCGGTGAGCCGAACCTTAAAGCAAACCACCCTGACGAAGCCGCCGGCGGGTGAGAAGAAGAAGAGAGCCACTGTTGAGGAAACTGACCCGGTAAGGGGTGGTAGCGGCGAGCAGGATGTTCCCCCTCCCAAAAAATCCAGACCTGATGACTCCCAGAGGAAGGAGGCCGCTGACAGAGCCAAACCTTCTGATAAAGGTAAATCTGTGGCCGATGAGACAGTTTCAGCGGGCACAAAAATAGCGGTGCCCTTTGCTGGAGTCCCTGTTGGGCCTAGAGGGTGTCCCGCCGCATGGTTGGACAAAGAGTTCATGCGCCAACAGCCTATCGACATGCCCAAGGCACGGACAATTTCAAGGGGAATCGCTGACGTCCCCCTCCTGAGGCATTTTAGATGGGGTCTCCCCAGTGATATCTAGCTGGAGATAGGTCGGGGGATCGCTGACAGAGTCGTGATGGCGGACCAAACTGATCCCCGCCGTACTTTTCTTGGGAACATCGACGCTTTGTGGGGTTTATATGGCGTCACGGTGAGCATGGTAAACATCTTTCTTTGCCTTTGGTTTTTATTCTCTTTACTGCCATGTTTTTCTTAAGTCAATATTGACCTCGCTGATTATTTTTCTTCTTTTAGGTTCGCACCGGTTTGGCGCAGTTCGTCAATGACTACAGAAACACCATATCTGAGAGCGCCCATGTCGGAAAAGAGCTGGCCGATACCAAAAAAGCTCTTGATGCCGCGAATGAAGTGTCGGCTGGGCTTCGTGGTAGCCTGAGCGCAGCTGAGGCGGAAAATGAGAAACTAAGATTTCAGCTCACTGAGGCCCACAAGACAACCAAGCATTTGGAGAAGGTTAACTTTGAACTCGTGGAGAAGGATAGGTCGGCCGCTCAAACCATGAAGGAAATGCAGCAGAAAATCACCGAGGCTCAAAATCATTGGAAAGCCGAGCAAAAAGTGAGCGAGGGTTTGAGAAAACAGTTGGAGGATCTGAGCTCAAGTGTCCAAGGCCAGATTGAGGCCGCGAGCAAGGCTGCTGCTGAAGAAAGCTTTATGATGGGATACGACCAAGGGTTTTATCACATCGCAAGGTGCATCTTGGCCCATGACGGCGACACTCCTGACCTCGATGTCTTGGAAGAATGGATTCTCACTCATCCCTTCTCCGATCATCTAAAGGACTTTCACCCGCGCATACCCTTTTCCGATATTGAGCTTCAACGATACGTCCCAATGTATGATCCGGATTGGGTGGTTCCCGTTGTGGATGAGGCGAATCTAAGGGAGCATGTGTGCCGGGCTACCGAGGCGAAAGCCGCGGCTACTGCAGAGGGTGAGCAAGCTGGAGAAGAGGTTGAGCAGACAGTCGAGCAGACAGGTGGAGAGACTACAGATCCTACTGAGTCTGAAAAGAATGCTGACCAAATGTTGCACCACTCCCTCCGCGAGGAAAACGTACACAATGAGGAGATGAGAACTCTTAAATTCGTAGTCCCTGCTTTGTAACAAACTATTTTGAATTTGTATTTGTATAACTCTTTTTCTTTTCGCACTTTGTTTCTGTAATAATAATTTCTCAAGTTTGTTTTCTGTCCGCTTAATGTTGCTTTTGCTCGAATTTATTGCCTAAATTGAGTCCGATAATAATAGCATCCGGCCCCCTTGTTTTAGATAAGATTCTAAGTCGATCTTGAGCGGACTCATCTTCGAGATATGCCCCCTTTGAATCTTATCTGAAATAATTGCCCGTCCGAGTTATGTTAATTTTCTGTCCGTCCTTCGAATCTGATCTCAAATCACTTGCTTGCTCGATATATGTTGAGTCTGATCTTAAATAACTTGCTCGCTAAATAGACTCGTGATGGCTTTAATTTTTCCACATATTGCCCCCATTTTTAACAAAGTCTGAAGTCTGGCCGAAGATTTTTGTTGAAAATTTTTCGAACACCATGCATTTTCTACCCGTATGTACTCATAATAATATGTATTTTTAAAAGAGAAAATGTAAAATCGGGCTTTATTAATTTCGACTCATCCCACTAGATGAGTGAAGATTACAAGCAAGTAAGAAAGCTTAACCACTCACGTCGTAAACGAGAGGACAGCCATAACCCTAACCGATTTATTACATTAGTACCTTTTGAGGTTGTCCGCGTGCCACGGCCTATTGAGCTCGTAGCCTTGATGATTTCTGAGCACATAAGTTCCTTTTTTGATTTCTCTTGCGACCTGATAAGGGCCTTCCTAATTCGCTGTCAGCTTGCCTTTATCCGGCTCTATACCCGTGGCTTTTCTGTTTCGAAGAACAAAATCCCCAACCTTAAATGAATGGTCGCGGATTCGCTTGTCATGTTGCTGTTTAGCGAGTTGTTTGTAGTTCGCGAGTCGATGATACATCGCTAGTATTTTCTCTTCCACTAGATCCAAGTCGATCGGCCTGTTCAACAAATTATCCGCTGGGTCGTATAAGGCAACCCTGATGTTGGGTAGAGCCATTTCGACGGGAGTCATGGCATCTGATCCATAAGTAAGAGCAAAAGGTGTTTCTCCTGTGGGTGTTTTGATTGTGCTGCGGAGTGCCCAAAGTATATCTGGTAACTCGTCAACCTATCCTCCTGCTTTTACCTTATCATCTACACTCTCCTTGAGCATCTTGATTATTTGTTTGTTGCCGGCCTCGGCTTGGCCGTTTCCTTGAGGATAAGCCACAGACGACTGCCAGTGTTTGACTTTGAATTCCTCACAAAGATTTGAGAAGTCCTTCCTGAATTGTGGGCCGTGGTCTGATACAACTGCCCGTGGGACGCCAAAACGTGAAAAAATCTGATCGTGCAAGAAGTAACCCGCAGCTTTCGCGGTTATCTTGACCATAGGTTTTGCTTCGATCCACTTTGTAAAATAATCCACAGCCACTATGATAACCTTGCACCCACCCCTTCCCGGTGGAAAAGGTCCGATGAGATCGAGTCCCCACATGTCGAAGGGCCAAGGTGCGACTACGATGCTCTGTTCGACAGATGGTATTCGGGGGATGTCTGCATGTTTTTGACATTCCGGACATTCTCTGACTAACTTCTCCGAGTCTTTAAGGATTGTCGGCCAGTAATACCCTGCGGTTATAACTTTCTGAGCCAAGGAGCGGCTAGCGGGGTGGCCCCCACACACTCCTTGGTGAAGCTCGATAATGATCGTCTTGCTTTCCTCTTCTCGGACACATCGTAATAGAGGCTTTGTCGCGGATCTCCTGTAGAGTATTCTATTGTTTATGATATACCTGGCCACTCTTTTCTTAAGCGCGTGAGATTTATCCGCCCCGTCGGGTAAGATGCCTGTTTCTATGTAAGCCTGAACCTCATCGATCCAACATGTAGTTGGCGCCGGTGTGTCGATTTCCATGATTTGTTTTTCCTCTATAGCAGGTATAGCTAGATACTCTATCATTATTGAGGGGTCCGCAATCTCTTCTTTGAGTGATAGTTTAGAGAGATAGTCTGCTCGCTCGTTATCCTCTCTCCGAATTCTGATGAACTCGCAATAGTTGAAGCCGGCTTTCAATCGTCGAACAATCTCACCATACTTTTCTAGAATACCACAATGCGTGTCATAGTCTCCTGAGATTTGGTTGACGATGAGTTGGGAATCACAATAGACTTCCACATTTTCCACGTTTAACTTCTTGGCTAGTTTGAGCCCTGCTATAACTGCTTCATACTCGGCTTGATTATTCATGGCCGGGAACTCGAACCTTAAAGCTTTTTCGATTTCCTCCGTTGTTCCGGGCTCCATCAAAATTACTCCGGCCCCACAACCATTTAGATTAGATGCCCCGTCAACATATAATTGCCAACATTGATGGGGTTTACTCCTAGCCGCAGCGGGCTCTTGTGATAAAGGCGAGCTGGGTTGTGGCGAGCTGAAACTTGTCTCCACAATAAAATCCGGTAGTGCTTGACCCTTGATTGCTTTCCTAGGTTGATATTGTATGTCGAACTCAGTAATTTCGATAGCCCATCTGAGGAGTCGACCTGAAAGATCCGGTTTATGCAGTATCTGGCGCATTGGACTATCCGTTAAGACAATTATTGTGTGTGAAGTAAAGTAAGCCTTGAGTTTGCAGGCAGCGATGACAAGCGAGTATAATAGACGGACAAGCTAATTTTTCAATATTAAAATAGCGACTCTCCACCGGACTGAGAGCCTTGCTTACATAATAGACGGGATTTTGGAGGGTTCCGGCCTCCTTGACAAGAACGGAGGCAACAGCCCGGTCCGAAGCCGCTAGGTACAAAAACAAAATATCTCCCTCTACAGGGCTAACCAAAAGAGGTGGCTTTCCTAGATATTCCTTCAGAGCCTGGAATGCCTGCGAACACTCCGCGTTCCATGAAAAAGTCTTGTCGCCTTTGAGAATTTTGAAGAAGGGAAGACACTTCTCCGCTGATTTTGATATGAAGCGACCTAGTGCAATGATGCGGCCGTTGAGCCTCTGAACTTCCTTGATAGTCGTAGGCTCTTGCATGTCGATCAAAGCTTGAATTTTTTCCGGATTAGCCTCGATGCCAAGACGACTAACCATAAACCCCAGAAACTTGCCTGCCTGGACACCAAAAGTAAATTTGGCCGGATTGAGTTTCATTGAGTGTTTTCGGACATTGTTGAAAGTTTCTTGAAGGTCAACGGCGTGATCGTCCCCAGCGGACTTGACAACCATATCGTCAATGTAAGCTTCCATATTTCTGCCTATTTGTGAATTGAAGACCTTGTTGACCATTCGTTGATAAGTCGAACCCGCATTCTTCAGTCCGAATGGCATCATTTCATAATAATACAAACCTCCAGCAGCTCTGAAAGCCGTTTTCTCTTTATCAGACTCAGCCATCCGTACTTGGTGATACCCAGAATATGCATCCAAGAAACTTAGAACTTCAAAACCAGAGATGGAATCTACTAACCGATCAATTCGTGGGAGCTGATAAGGATTTTTGGGAAGAGCTTTGTTGATATCCGTGAATTCGACGCACATTCTCCACTTGCCATTGTGCTTTTTTACCATGACAACATTTGCCAGCCAAGTAGGATAGGCGAGCTCTTTTATTATCCCTGCTTGTAGGAGTTTCCCGACTTTTACTTTTACTTTTACTGTCGCCTCCTTTTCAATTGAAAACTGGCGCGCTCGTTGTTGTATTGGCTTGAAAGTAGAGTCGACGTTAAGATGATGAAGAGCGACGTCGTCCTCGACCCCTCGCATGTCTGTGACTACCCATGCAAATGCGCTCAAATTTTCTTTAAGTAATGTTATCAATCTTTCTCTTTCAAAGGAACTCAGCCGACCTCCAATCTTGACTTCTGGTCAGGGTACTCATCGTTGATGATTACCTCGACTAACTCATCATCTGCTGTAAAATCAGGTTCATCTCTAACTTGCAATGTATCACACTCCACTTTAACGGGCACAGGCTCGATGGCGACCCTGATCATGTCGATGTTTTCCATGTTCTGTGGCTGTTCGATTCGTGCCCTTTTATTCCCAGTCCTCATCTCATGCATGTATGTGAGGACAGCTGCATGTTCGCTGATCGACGTTCCGATCCTGTCCTCAACATAAAACTTTGTCCGCTGATGCGGAATGGAAGTTACCATCTGAAATTGCTTCAAAGCTGGCGTCCCAATTATCATGTTATAATTGGACTGAAGATCGACTACCAGAAACATCACCTTTTCAGTGCGAAATGGTGCATAATCTCCCATTTGTACGTCCAAGTCGATGGCCACCTTGACCTGTATTTTGTGGTTGGTGAAGCCCTCCAGGGTGCCATTATGTGGCCTCAAATTAGAGTCTCTAAACCCCAATTCTTTGAAACAGTTGTAATATAAGATGTCGCGGCAAGCTCCAATGTCGACCATCACTCTGTTAATACAGGCCCGATTGATGACCACCGAAATACATAAACACATATCTTCTGTATTGATCGAAGTCACTAGCTCACTTCGAGTAAAAGCAAGGGGTTGCTCGCTCCCTCGCAAAACTACAGCCTTCTCCACATGTTTGTTAATGGAGCCGATGCGGCTCTTGATCTGATTGTTACTGGGAGGAGGCTCGGTTATCATTCTAATGTTCCTGTCGAACTGGCGAGCTTGCTGATTCCTCCTGTCCGGTCCACCAGCATCTAGTTTGTAGTGATCATGGTGTCCACGGGCGAGTAACTTTTCTATTGCTCGTTTGAACTGGATACATTCATCAGTCGTATGACCCTTATCCCGGTGATAGCCGCAATATTTGGATGCATCGCGAAGTGTGTCCGGAACCATCGGGTAAGGCTCAGGTATTTCATCTCTCACCTCGTTCAACATCTGAGTATAGGAAATTTTGAGCGGCGTGAAATGCTCTTCCTTAAATCTTTCGGGCTTTTTGATTTCCCGATCTGTATTCCTGTGGGTATCTCTAGGCGGACTACGCTCAGTCCTTTGTTTGCCTCTGTTGGACGAAGACGTTCCTTCGTTTCCTGCTGTAGCGATGTACTTCCTAGTCGAGCTCAACATTTCTTGTAAGTTCGTTGGCGGGGATAAAGCAAAATAAGATTTCAAGTACCCTAGTTTCAACCCTGTTTCAAAACTGCTCATGAAGACGTTGTCCGCTAAACCCCTTGTTAGCTCATAGACTTTGTAAAATCGTTCATAGTAGCTGCGAGTACCTTCGTTGTCGCCTTGTCTGACCTCATGCAGGTCGATGTGTGTCTTTTTTGGTCCTCCTACTGACTTGAATTCTGCTATAAACAAGTTGATCAAATCATCCCATGATAAAATCAAACGAGGAGGAAGACTGCGGATCCATGATGCGGCCCTGTCTTGCATCGACCCCACAATGCTATACACCAGGCCTCGTCGCTAGAGGTACATAAGCTGATTCTGCTTTGAAAAGCTGATAGCCAGTCCAGAGGATCTGTAGCTCCATGGTAGTTAATGAAATTTGGGTAGTGAGTTCCCCCTCTTGGCGCCGCTTTTAGTATACTGGGATGAAGCACACTTGTTCCCCATATCGGAACCACTTTAACACCCTTCATGCTTTTTTGCAGCTCCTCTATCTGTTTTTTCATTATGCCCATTTTCTCTTGATTCAGGGGAATAGGCAGGAACGCAAGATGCCCTCCTTGATCTTGCGAGTCCCCATGTCCTTCTGTACGAGTACGGACCTGACGAGGATTCCTTGGTCGCCCTGGGGATGCACCGCGATCGTCGACCACGGGCCCCAGCCGACCAAGTGCTGACTTCCTATCTCCTCTTGGATGTGAGGTTGCATGGCTGCTTCCTTCCATTTCTGACCGCTGGGGTTGAACTGTTTTTGGGGGAATGAAGGTGGGTTGTAGCTCTGTTAGCGCGGGTTGAGGAGGGTTGAATTTGCGGATAGGTTGGGGTGGCAGTCCCTCAGTAATTAGCAACGCATTTCCTACTCGCATTTCCTCTACATATTCCATATGTGCTTGTAGAGTTATTTTGTATGAGTCTGGCTGTGGGGACGCTCCCCCTGCTGAAACAACCTCTTGTTCGTTATTTGGGTTAGATGTCCCAGCGATCCCCTTTCCTTTATTTTTCCTGATTGCTTCCTCATGTATTTCGCGTGCTCTAGTTCTTTCCCGAATATATGCTCGCATGTCGGTCGTGAGGGCAAGTCTGGCATCTGCCCCATCAGACATAACCCTCCTACTAGCCTCTCCACGCAGCGTGCTCGCTCCACGTGGCGGGCCTTGATTGACTACCTTAGTCGGTGTTGGTGGGTTCAAATTTTTCCCGCCAGCCATGGTTTATGATATTTTGTGGGTATTTTTCTGGGGATATTTTGGCTATGGATTTTAGATATTTCTGGCTCAAAATATTGAGGTGAAAAGCGATGTGTTTTCCAGGCGGTTAGTAGATAAATGACCAAACTTTCTTATTACTTGAAGATCTGAAATCGACAAAAAGGGTGTACAAACCAACCTGGGTAATAAAGATGGACTCAAGTGTTTGTTTGCAATGAATTTGATGATCTCTTCTCTGCGTATGTTGCTGAGATGAGGAGAGTAACGGTTCCTGGGCTGGATTATCCCAGAAGATTAAAGCTTTGGTGACCGACGGACTGAGGGTGATGGTAACCTCGCCTGAGACACCGTGAAATCGTCTTTGTGGTGGAGCAAGTGATCTCCAAAAAGTTGAATGATGATGATTTTTCCGGTAACGGAGCCAACTGATGTTGCGCCGAACCAGATTTGCGGTAACAGTGTTTATCTTGAGGATAGGAGGCTTAGTATGAGTGATTTCTCCGGTGAGAGTATGATGGTGGACAAGAACATGGGTGGCGGATAAGTGTTTGTGAAGAACAAGTGAATTAGTCGATAAATTGGCAGAGTGTATCTGCTTTTATTAATTCTTGGATTGCCCTTTCTATTACATTGTGATCCCATATTTATAAACTAAGAACTAAGTCGGTTTACTGTTCATCGACAAGACATTTAAGAATACATAATTAAAGATAAATATGCATGCAATACAAGTGTCCTAGCCAGCTGTCAGGATCAGCCAGCTGGATTGATAAGCATGGCGAGCAGGAAGCAGCGACCAGCGGACTCATCTTTGCCTTGTCTTGAAATCAGTCTGATCATATGGGTGGAAATCACACGGAGAGGATGGGTCCAGCTTACGACCAGCGGACAGATTCCATCTTATAGTTAGCGGCTATGGTCCGGCTTATAACTAGCGGGTAAGAGATAGCTTGTGGCAGCGGATAGAGGATATAGAGGCCCAATATCTGTGTTGATGGGCCATGATAATGGGCCCAATCTAGATGAACAGGGCCCCATTCTGATTCGGGTATATAAAAAAAAACTATAAGAAGTACGTTCGCTTTGATTTTTTTATATGTTTTATGCCTCCGACACGATTACATATAAAAAATACGTAGGCAACCGAATTTCCTGTACAAGAGTTGAAAAAATAACATAATTTACATATAAAAAAAATAACACAATATTAACATTATATTTAAAAAAGAATAAAAAACTATTTATAAAAAAATATATATTTCATTCGCTTTGATAATTGTAGTGAAAAGAATAGTAATTTGTTATTGTAGTGAAAAATAATAAGTATAATATGAAATGTAAAAAAAATCTATTAATAATTTTTAAAACCATGATGTGAAACGAAAGGAAACTGTGTGAACCGTGAACCGTTTAACCGCCGGTTGTGAACCGTAAACCGCCACTTCAACCGCCGGTTCACAAAATGAACACGATGGACATTAAAAAACACGGTGGACATTGTAATTTTTTCTTTTCCTTTTTGCCTTATCCTGCCAACTGCCAAGCACATACGCTTGTTTTTTTATTTCTTTATTTCTTTTAAAGAGAATTAGGGATAATGACATGTTTTGGAATATTTTTAGTAACAGGACAACCACATATTATTTATAAGGAAAAAGACAATTTTATATTTTTTATAGCTTGAAAGACAAAACGAAAAATAAAATAAAATAAAAAATCGAACGCTCGCGTACTACCTAGGGCTGCTTATTTTTTTGTTTTTTTGTTTTTTTTTCTCTTTCCTACCCGATTTTTAAACGCTCATATCTTTTGATCTAGAGATCCAAACGTGATAAAAATTTCAATGAATTTTTTATTTTTTGATGCTCTTCGTTTTGAGACTTGGGTCGATATAATTACATCGTTTTTTGTGAGATTCACTATCGAAATTCACTCAGTGGATCTCCGCAGTGAATCCTGAAAATCAGTGAATATCGATAGAGAATTTCGTACAATAATGAATTTCGACAGCGAATTTTCCGAAATCACGTCGGAATATGTTGAATTTGGTATTAAAATAAAAAGCATGAAAACATAAAAAATTTGATGAAAGAATTTTCAAATTTGGAATTATAGATTGAAATATATGAGTGTTTAAAAAAGATGGATGAGAGAAAATGTGTTTTTTTTTGGGGGGGGGGGGGGGGGGGGGGGGGGGGGGGGGGGGGGTGGGAGGGAAATGATGGCCGAAAAAAAAAGTTTTATGCAAAAGTTTCAAAAACCTGTCATTCCGTCTAATTGATGAAATATTTGTGTCATTCTCCCTCATTACCCCTATTTTTTTAGGGACTTTCTTTTCACACCAATGTTCTTTTACACTTACCAAGAGCCGAGACTGGGCTTCGTTTGAATATTCCACACGCCTGCCATTCTGACCGTAAATGAGTCCAGAAAATATATAATATTCTGGTCAATTTATGGTCAATTCACACAACAACCATTCTGACCCAATTTGAGTCAGAATACGATCATTATATTGATTTTATGCTAGTCAGAATTTTGAACGTTTTTCATACTCAATACCGTTCAGAAAGACATTCTGACTAAAATTGAGTGAAAAAACTTTTAATATTCTGTCTGAAATTCAGTCAGAATCAATAGTGGTGCTCTTATATTGTTGTTGTTATCCTGACCCAATTCTAGTATGAATGTGTAGAGTATTCCGGACTCAATATTGGTCAGAATGATGCTCTGACTATATATGAGTTTGGAAAACTTCAAACATTCTACCGTTCAAAAGATTGTCAGAATCAACCAGTGTGGACTCTCAACACGTATATTCTGACCATATTTCAGTATGGATAATGTGTCACATTCTGACCAAACTTTGGTCAGAATGAACGCGCGTAAAATAAAAAAAGTAAGGGCGAAATTGAAAATAAATTTCTGTGTGATAAGATATAAATTTGTGTGAAAAGATATTTCCTATTTTTATCCCCCCCCCCCCCCCCCCCCCCCGGTTTAGAACCAATCAGATGACTATTATATATATATATATATTATTTTTTTTATTTTTTTGCGAAACCGAATCTTTATTCATTTTTTTTGTTTTTGGGAAACCGAATTTATATTAAGTAAAAAAAGACAAACATATATACATACCGAATTTTGTTCACAAAAATAAAAACGCCTATACAAGACGAACTACCAAAAGAAGAGGCTACACGACTAAAAACTAGGCATTCCAAGTTATTTTCAACTCCCTTGCTTTATTTACCGCATGTTTGATAAAACGTCCTTCGGGGGACAAGATGCTCCCGTTTAATGTAGCACCTGATTGCGCCAAATCATGATGCTTCAAATGACTATTATATTCAAATCAAGTATTTTATAATCAATAATAATAATAATAATAACAATTAAAAAAAGTGAATATATTTTATCTGATACTCATTAAATTTAATTTTGTTTTAATTTTTTATGTTTAATGACATTGTACAGATTTTTAATAAAAAAAATTTAAAAGTATGAAATAATAAAATATTTATGTACTGAGTCATTTATAATAAAGTGTTAAAATGTGTATGTTTAAAAAATAAAATGTTTATAAAGTAATGACGTGAAAATGTAAAAAACTTTATGATCGTGGAGAAAATGTTTATAGAGAAAAAGTTTATGAACATGATGATGTGGCACAATCATGAATTTTTTAAAATGTTGAAGACTGGAGATGCTCTTATAAGAATCGATTTCTTAGGCGATACAATACTCAACCTTACTGTTAAATCACTGACTTGATTGTCGGAAGGTTTTCTGCAGATAAACTCCGAGACTTCTAAGCCATGTTCGTTTTACAGGTGTATGTAGACCATTGATCTTCTTTTAGAGGCTTACTTTGCAATTTAAACGACCATATTTCACTCTAACGATTCCACACATCGTCCCTAATTCATGAGGAGCGGCTAGTTGTTATTATCTCTTCTAAAAAAAAGTTGTTTCTCTTGAGCAGTTAGTTCAGTATGTCTTTTTAAAAACAAAAATGGTATTATTAATTAGCGTTTATTTATGTTTGTTTTTATAATATAAAGGTGAAGACATTGATTATGCTTCTCATAATAATGTAAACATTGTATGTGTATGTTTCTCAACAAAAAAAAAACATTGTATATGTACCCTTAGCGATTTAATTATGGCTAGGAAATATCTAAAAAGAAAAAAAAAAATTATGGCTAGGCGTGCACAAAATTATTGGATTCCAACTGTTGGAAAGAAGAGGAAAAATATGGAACATTTGTGGAATGTTGTAAGATACTCCCACCGTTCCTATTTAATTGTAGTCGTCAAAAGTAAAAATTCTTTTTTATCTGTCGTATTTACATTTTCAAAACATTATTTATTGTATTTTTCTACATCTATCCCTATTTATTAAGGGGCGGGAGATTGAAATCAACAATGCATTAATTATATTCATTGTGTTATGAAATAATATCATTGATGGATTATCTATTATTCTGATTGATTTAAGTAGATTTGTGATTAATTCAGATTATTGTGATCTCTACTATAAATACCCCATTATATCGTTAGAATAATACACAAGCAATTTCCCCTTCTTCTATATTTGTATTTCCTCTTGTTCTTCCTCAATTATTTTCATAGTTTTATAACACGTTATCAGCACGAGTCTCTAACCACGAGTCTCTTATCAATTCAAAAAAAAAAAAAATCATCTTTTCATAGATTCTCATTTACCAGAAAATTATAATCGATCGTTGCTACTCTATCAGAAGCCGACCACTCAATCGAATTAATAATTCAGGCACCAAGATTGTTGGTAGGTGGTAACTACACAAACTGGATGCGCAACAGGTGACTTTTGTGTAACAGGGAAGTAATTGCTTTCTTATTTAATCATTAATACTTTGATTTTTAAATTGAGTTTGGTGTAAAGTTATGGTTAATATCAATTCAATTAACTAAATGATATGGCAATATCATGTTTTTATTCATACAATGTCAATTTTATTGTCGGAAATATATTGCTAATACATAAAAACGTATAATACGATACGAAAATTCCCACGCCGTTTCAAAAGAATACAAAGATAAGAAACCAATTTATTTGTTCATTTACCACAAACGATGCTAAAATTTCAAAAGCATCGAATAAAATAATTTGCTCAAAATTACAACCAATTATGGTACGTGGCTTGATCATCTAAAGATCATTTCGTTTCTTATCATTATTATTGTATTAATCGTTTGAAATATATTTATTAGGACTGTATCACTAATGTCCTCATCCACGACCATAACCAAATATTTCCAAATATTTATAAATTGAGTCACGTTCTTTATAAGGAATGGACTCTCACAATTTGGTCGGGACTCATTAGTCATATCAATGATGACTTATTTTTTGTTTTCATAATTCCACATCCAGTGGATTATTATTTTTCATTAATGATACAAACTCATGGTCAATTTCATATATATCATAAATCACTTTAATTGATATTGCTGTTTCAAGAGCATATCATCATGATAAAAAGTGGTTTAATTATTATCTCAATGGTGATCATGAAAATCTCATGATATATTCAGTAATGTATTATATCTGAATATTGGATCACTCGTAGAGACATGTCTTTTTCAATGGACTTCATGTCCTCAGTCCTCATTCAACACGTGACATGTGAATTTCATATTCACTTTCATCGTGTTTGACATGTCCATTTATGTGAATTTCATATTCACTTTCATCGTTGTTTGATATGTCCATTTATGTGAATTTCATATTCACTTTTACGAGCTTTTGATATCTTAACCGATAGACATAAAATCCATCTATATGCTCGTTCAAGAATTGATCATATTCATGTGATCATATATTTTTCTCATTGACAAAACACGTTGGTCTGAAGTACTCAATCATCAAGGCTCAATATTACTGATGAGTATTACTCGTATAGTATTTCAATTTATACTGATCTTTCACCATTAAATGTTCATATTTCAATCTCTCGTCAAGATGATGATGGAGAAATATCCCGGCCTTTGCATCGTCTCGGTTTGTCTCAGTTTTATTCGGGACAACTGTTTTTACCAAGACCCATAGATTTCAGGTGTATTTCAACGCTCATGGCCATGATAAATAATATCTAAATTTCTCCTTAAATAATAAAAACAAATGGTAAAGATGTTTGCATTGATTTTAATAAATAAAATCATATTTGTTTATCTGATTAAAAGATTTTATTTTGCATGATTATTGTAAGAGTAGTGATAACTATTAATGTGATTATTTATACATATCCTTATCACAAAAGAGTAATATTCAACCTGCGGTTTTTTGAAAAATGAATACCATGTAAATGGTTTTTGATTGTAAGACGCATTTGCTCTATATTATTATCATTTGTTGTCTAGTTGTGATAAGAATGAATATGACAACATATTATGGTGCTTTATTTTCGAGTGAAATTATTCATAATGATTGATTCACGAATTATAATACTGGATAATTGTCTCTCGGATCCACTAGCATTTACAATATCAATTTGATTTGCTTGAACTGATACATAATATAATTTTCTATTTAAAATAATTAATCATTGTAATTCATTTATATTATGTGATAATTGTTATGTTTTGAAAAAATTAATTGCTCATTTCGTTCTAAGGAAGAAATGGAGTCGGAACATGAGAGCAATTAAATTGCCTCATCGAGAGTGCGACACGCACATTATATTGAGAAACAAGTTCTCAAAAGAATTAATGAGAGATGCAAATGGTAATGCAACATGCAAGTGCTATATTGAAACAAAATTGTTTGAAATAAAGCACTATGCTCTCTCAAGTCTCGATTTTTTTGAGTGATATGGGTGTTATATCGAGATTGAAATATTTGCTTTATATACTATTTCCCGATGAAATGTGTATAAACAATGTGTTTGAAAATGATGAGATATGTCCATTTCACGAAGATAATGTGACTGATACTACATGCATCATTCAAAACAATGATATATGTATCATATTACATGGGATGCATCACAATCATTCTGTAAAATGAATGCGACAGAATTAAGTATTTAAGATGCATATAGTGATTCTGAATATTGTGGTTATAAACGTTCTTTATGTGAGAATCCCACTAGAATTGGGATGGTGATTCAAGAAAATTGGTATAACTCGATACATTGTATCCATAATTGTGAGAATGGATATAATATCTCTATATGAGACAAAATTTCTCCACAAATCGAAAAATATAAAAGAAGTTTATTGATACCCGCATAAGAGAATCTCACATTAAAATGTTGAATCCGTCACGGGTTATTTCAAATTTTCGACATATCGATTATGAAAAATTGTTGTCCGAGAATGAGGGGAGGAAAACCCAATATGAATTATATCTCGTGGAAAACTTCGACATAAATGAACTATGAGTTCACATATCATTCATTGATATCAAACCTATGAAGGGTAGCTTTTAAGCACATTTTGCATACATCAAATATTTTCTGAGCAAGATGGAGAAATGAACCAAAAGTTCAATGTCTCGTTCGAGTGATTTCTCTACATATGATATGTAATTTGAACGATTCTTGAAAAATTTGAAATCACATAGTGGTATATAAAGCGCAAGAGAGATAATATTTTCAAAAATCTCATGAAACGAGATATTTAATGAAACCACTATGTTTTAAATGTGTAAATCGCATGAAGCGAATAAAATAGCATCAAGATATAGCTCGGTGCAACATGTTTGATGAAGATCGATCTCGGCATTAGGGGGAGATAAAGAAAACCCCATGTTAGAATAAAAGAATGCCGATAAACTTTAACAACATAAACGATCTTCCACGCATCAGTTTAACTGATTCGCGAAAATAATTTACTTGTAGTATTTAAAAAGTAATCCGCCAGATGCCGTTATTGAAATTAAATGAGTGACTATTTATAAAGGCACCAACAATATGATTGATGATATTTCTCTATGCCAGAAGCGTAGAATACCGATCGGCGTAAAAGATAAAAATCCGTGGAAAATGAATTCACATTTAGTCACTCATGAAGTCTCTTAAAGAGATCCGTCGTCAAGGCGAAAACCCCAAAATAAAATTGCACGTGCGACAGATGATTAAATATTGGGGGTTGCGGAACAACCAATCCATACATTGATAAGGAATTGGTTTATGCTAATTAGCAATGAATTTATGGGAGAAATTTAAAATAATACATCATAGTCGTCGACGACATATTTGCCTCTTTAATTGCTATTATAATATCTGGATCCGGTACCTAAGTCATCAACAGAGTGTCAGAAACACTCAGACTAGGTAAAAATGAAATAAGCAATTGAGGTTGAGTTTGAATTGGAAACATTTGTTTGTTAATGGTCAAATATATTCTCCCATTATAGATAATATAATGTTCCGCTAACTAATATATCTGACAGTAAATTTATGTCATGACGGTATATTTACGGGTCGTTAGACATTAATATTGATATGAAAATCCTTGGTGGATTTCAGAAATGAATTAATATGACAATCGCAACATGCATATGGTTAAGGACGTTAACATTCATGTTGAATGTAGTATGACCAGTTGAGTAGATTCCTATTGAGAAAGGAATATGTAAGTAATGCATGGTTAATGTCATAAATTTTAAGGAATTACGATGCATGATAGTGGAAATATATGCATGCAAATTTCGATTATATTACTTCCCCCATTATTTAGTTGATTACAGTGTTGATTGTGTTGCATGTGGTGCACAAGTGAGTAGTGGGAATGATACTTATTAGCCCCTACATTCGACTATCCAATAAACTCTAAAAGAGAGTGATATGAAAAAGTACGCTCTAGTGACAATCTAATAGATTTGTTCACTAAGATTATTCCTACATCGGTTTTGGATAATAAGTGTTTATAATAATGGAATGCGTACATTTGAAATATTGTTGTCGTCAGGAAGAGCGACAACTTCAAAATTTTTGTGTGGATTTGGTCTTAAAAAAATATGTACTCTTTTTCCCTTTAACCAAGTTTTTCCCAAAGGGTTTTCTTAGTTAAAAGTTTTTAATGAGGCAGTCAGTGTAACACATAGAAACGCATATGACATTAACTATTTCCCTTGTCTAGTTTTTTTTCCCACTGGGTTTTCTAACAAAGTTAATAGTACATGACATATACGTTATGCAACTACAATCGAGACAATCAATTCTACCGTTTATTCATTGAGATATTGTCTAGATGAGAATGAAAATCATTTAATTGCACTATATGAAGACAATGCATCTTGCATATCTGAATTGAAGTGAGGCTATATTAATGGAGATTAACAAAACATATTTCACCCAAGTTATTCTTTACTCATGATTTGCAAAAGAATGAGGAGACTGACGTGCAACAGATCCGGTCAAACGATAATTATTTATCAAGACATTGTCGACTGCAACATTTGAAAGACCAGTGAAGAGCATTGGGATGCAGCAATTGAAATATCGAAATTGATGCTTGGTTCAGGGGGAGTAAATCAAACAGATAAATATGTACTCTTTTTCCTTAACTAAGATTTTTTTCCCACTGAGTTTTCTCTTAGTAAAGTTTTAATGAGACATATCATATCTGTTGTATGTTTAAATAATAGATATCCAAGGGGTAGTGTTATGAAATAATATCATTAATAGATTATCTATTATTCTGATTGATTTAAGTAGATTTGTGATTAATTCAGATTATTGTGATCTCTACTATAAATACCCCCTTATATCGTTAGAATAATACACAAGCAATTTTCCCTTCTTCTATATTTGTATTTCCTCTTATTCTTCCTCCATTATTTTCATAGTTTTATAACACATTGGGTGTTGTTGTCATTTTGATGTTAAGTCAAACATTAACTACTCTCCTTAATAGGTGTGTTTTGACAACCGTGACAGTTAAATAGAAACGGAAGGAGTAATAAAATCAATAATTTTCATCTTAAAAAACTCATATTTTTTATTTACTTTTTCATCCATTATTATCCCATTATTGTACTCTTTCCAGCATTTGGTTGTGTAGAACATGTGCATCAGACACTTATTAAGAAATTACTTTTCTTACAAATAACTTTTTGGACCTTAGCATTATTGTTAATTAAACATCTGAAAATGATTAAAAAATGATCCACACGTACTTAAATTATTTAATGATATAAAAGATACTTCTACTAAATTGGATTAGTTAGTTTTATATACAATTGCTTTGTGTAAGAATGATTCCCACTAACTAAAATAAGGACTTATCACTTTTTTAAGTGATAATATTGTCAATTGCTATGTACAAATATTGTCCCCAAGGTTATCTCACAGAGGGTAAGCCTTAGTTGATAACTTCGTTAGTAAATGTAACGCCCCCAAATCCCGGGTCTGGTAGCGCTAAATAGTACCAGAGGTAACTAGAGGTCATTCTTACACTGTCTTCTTATACAGTGCAGCGCATAGTTCCGTCTGATAGTCGGCTCTTAATACCATTCAGTAACGCCCCCAAACCCCGGGTCTGGTAGCGCTAAATGAGTCATAAATGTCCGGTCAACTGTTTAGACCGCCGTCCTCGTTTGGTCTAAAAGGGCTAACCTGAGTTGACAAGACATTTATGTCTCATACTTATATGGGAGTGAGCATTCTCTTATTTTACCGATGTGTGACTTTTACAGTAAAGCTATCCTACGTGCATTGATCTGGACTATACAATTTCATTATAAGTAGAAACCGTGTAGTTTGGATTGATCCACGTAAGATACCTTCACAGCTCGAGGTACCCACCTATATAAAATGTTTTCGTTCGGAGAAAATAAAACCGAGATAGTGTGAGGCGTGAAATGTGACGATCTAATCTGGAAGTAGATCCCTTCACCGGAATAGAACACCCGGTGTGTGATCAATTTCCTAGCTTTCTATTATTTTTATGTCGTTTCTCTTCATTTAGTTTCAGTATGTCGGCTGACATGCCTGGTTTATAAGTAAGAATGTAATTAATCACGGGATACATATTTGCCTATTACACCGTCCTGTATATATTACTTGTATAGATAATTGAATAAGTTTAATAGACATATATATCTTGAGTGATATAATAATAATAATAATAATAATAATAATAATAATAATAATAATAATAATAATAATATATAGGAGTATATCAAATATACTTTACGTGTAGGATTTATATGAAGTTGTAGTCTTTTTTTTTTCCAACATTTGTAGCAGAAAACTCGGAAACCATAGCTGCTTCAAGTAGTGGAAGTCAACTTGTGACTGCAAACTTTGTCTTAGTGAAGACAACAAGACACAACCTATAATATTCTATTCCTTCTTTTTCTCTTTCTTGTTTTTTTTTTTTTTTTCACACAACCTATAATATTCTATTCCTTCACTATTTATGTTTGAATTATCATTTATATGCTACTATTACTGAGAAGAGGTTTTGTGTGAATTAGTGACGTTTTTTTTTTATTGGTCCTTTTTTTTTATTGCTCATGGCACAGTCATATATATATATATATATATATATATATATATATATATATATATATATATATATATATATATATATATATATATGTGTGTATATATATACTGTTCATGGCCCAGTCTAGATTTTTTTTTTTTTTTTTTGGAAAGAAGGGTTTGAGTTAAATTGTTTCATTTTAGAGGGACTCAATTGTAACACCTTTTAATGTGCGAATATATGTAGCAAATGTATGAATATTTTTAAAATATAAGGTCGCGACTTTTATTCTTAAACACGATCTTTATATCATACCAAAAAAATTGTGTTGACGTTTACATGAAATCTTATAAATTTCTTAAAATAAATTCATTTCATAAAAAAACATATCGTTTATACACGGCGATATGATTATTTTCAAGATATAAGGCGCGACGTATTTTCGCTCTACACGATCTTTATATCATGCTTAAAAATATTTGGTTTGACGATTACATGAAATATTTAAATTCTTGAAATAATTTTTTTTTTTGTAAAAAAACATATCGTTTATATAAAATATTAAATATCCTGAAAAAAAATTATTTCGGCCACAAATATTGTTAAACTGGCTATAGTGTATTGTTGATTTAATTTCTATGGAAATTCGAATTATGTATTTTACCATGACCGTTAAAATTAGCCTAGATCTGAGAATAAAAAAAGAGTTCAGTAGTGTCGAAAGGTGTCGATTTTGTGTCGTGGAGT
Source organism: Gentiana straminea (assembly GCA_036785695.1). Taxonomy (NCBI): domain Eukaryota; kingdom Viridiplantae; phylum Streptophyta; class Magnoliopsida; order Gentianales; family Gentianaceae; genus Gentiana; species Gentiana straminea. Next base: position 2,512,314 of record JAVUPR010000239.1, on the reverse strand, counting down.
ATTGACAGTGTGTTAGATTTTAATTAATTTTTAATAATATTCATTTCATCAACCGACACTTGTTGGATATGGCGTCGGGGTGTATCGGAGCGTGTCGTGTCGTGTTTTTGGTAGAACACGTGTTGTTGCAGATAATGTCGAAAATAGCTTCATTTTTTCGGTTAAAATAGATTTAAGTAGAAATTGAAAAAAAAAATTAATAGTGTCGAAAAGTATCCATACGATGTCGGGATGTGTCGAAGATGTGTCGGATATTCATTTCATCAGCCGACACGTGCTGGACATGCCATCGTAATGTATCAGAGTTAATTAAATACAAGCCGGGGCAACGCTCATGCGGAACACGATTGTTTATTTTCCTAGTATATATATATTATGCAAACAAAGAACCTGAACACATTGACTCTAGTGTGTATGTAACAAATAGTTTGAACTAATAGTACAACAAAGGCAACAAGAGGGCAATAGTGATAGGTATACATAATTTTGCTTACGGGGAGAAAACACTTAAAATCATCTGAATCATACATTTTGAATAAATAAAATAATAGAATAAAAAACAAATGATGCACCACGTCCGTTGGATTTTCAAGGAGTAGGCTTTCGATAGATTATTTTTTTGTTGTGTGCGTATCATTTTTAAACTAGAGGACACAATATTTGACAATATTAACAGAGTAATGGGAGTTTCAAAAAAGAAAAAAGAAAAGAAAAAAAAACAGAGTAATGAAAATAGAAATGTAGATGTTTTAACTCATGACATCTTTATTTGATATCATATCTTCTATTTCGAAGGCTTAAGTTGTGAATGTCATGAATTTACACTTTTATAAGGCATACTCTCTAACGATTGGATAATAGAAGAGTATTGATTACATAAAATGAAAAAGACAAGTTGCTAGCTATTTTCGGTCTGGATATATAATACCTGCAAAGTATGACTCTTATTCATGTATAAATGTCTGACCTTGTCCTAAGAATCATCTTATTCATGTATAAATGTCTGAGCTTGTCCTAAGACTCTTCAACCCGATGTCTTCTGAAAAGATATGAATATATGACCTCCCGAAGCATTTTCAAATAATTTATCACTTGGATGAAGCTATTATATTGATATGGTGATCTTTTACATACAAATGACATGTTGTTTAATTACTTGTTTTAATCAATATATATAATCAAAACTTAAAGAACAATTAAAAATGTACAAGGTCCACAAAGACTAGAAAGTGGGCAACAAATGAGAATTTGGGTTAAGCACTAATGGACCTGATTTTCAGGGACCATGCTTCTATATATGCTCCTCTCCATTATTTTATTTAATTTTATTTATTTTTGCTTGTATCAATCTCACCTGAATCTTACACACTTGTGCCCACTACACTACATATACATTTTATTTTTTCTTTCTCCTCAGGTTATTGTACTTATTATTGTTTTAATACGGTTGGCTTTCCACAATGATAGACGTAGTATTTACTTAATATTATTATAGTACGTATATGTTTTGAAATGATAACTCCTGCACTGATTAGATATATATATTGTATATTATATTGTATATGATTGGTTCATCATTAAAGCTTTAATTGTCATTATCAAGAAACCTTCTACTTCTATATACCAATGATATTATGTATCATTGCCATATAATTTGAAGGCAACCAGATACATGTACGTACATTTGTCTAATATATAATCGCATGCAGATACTACATCATAAGAAAATATATGTCTATTTTTTTTTGCGCATTGGGACTTGAACCCGAAACATTCGGGTTAATAACCAATGCACTTACTGCCGGACCGATGTCATGTTGGCAATATATATGTCGATTTTCACCCTAACACAAATTGCTACAACGTTTTAATTAATTTATTTTTGTCAAAACATACTTAATTATAATATTAACCCATAGCATACTTTTGAGTCCAAATTCTAGCAGTATTGTGGAAAACATAGGCCCGAGCCCATATAAGAGGAGGGGCCTCATCCCCAAAACCTAGGTTGTGAGGTGAGGGAAGTCCATCTCTTAATATGGTGGGTGAAACAACCACAAGTTCCCATGTGGGACACTTTAACACGCCCCCTCAAGTGTCGGCCGGGCACACAAGGCCAACAAATAGGCCCAACACTTGCACAATAAAGGGTGGCTCTGATACGATGTAGAAATCTGGGCCCAAACCCATATAAGAGGAGGGGCCTCATTCCCAAAACTTAGGTTATGAGGTGAGGAAAGTCCTCTCTTAATATGGTGGGTTACACAATCACAAGTTCCCAATGTGGGATACATTAACACGCCCCCTCAAGTGTGGGCCAAGGCACTCTCAAGGCCAACAAAGAGGCCCAACACTTGCACAATTAAAGGGTGGCTCTGATACCATGTAGAAATCTAGGCCCAAACCCATATAAGAGGAGAGGCCTCATTCCCATAACCTAGGTTTTGGGGATGAGGTCCCTCCTCTTATCTGGGTTTGAGTCTATGTTTTCTACATGGTATCGGAGCAGAAGGTCATGGGATCAATCCTTGCTTCCAACATTGTTTCCCCAATTATATTGTGCAAATGTTGGGCCTCTTTGTTGGCTTTGTGTGCCATGTTGGCCCGGGCTTGTTATAGGCCCACACTTGAGGGGGCATGTTAAAGTGATATAAGGAAATATAGTGGCGCATTTACTAACACTAATTGGTTTTAGTACAACGGTAAGCGCTCGATCCTAATATGGTATCGAGCCCATAGGCCCAAGCGTATAAGAGAAGGGCGCAATCCCCAAAACCTGTACAGGGATCATCCGGATTTGGGTCCGTCAATAACGAGCATATTGAAAGCAACACTACAGTCAATAATGATCAACACTACAGTCACTCACTTATCAATTACTGATCGAATTCATTCAACTTACAATTGCAGATGATATATCATTTTCATTACGAGTAATCAATTAGGGTGTTAAGACAAATACTGACATTGCTATTTATATTGGGATGAGACACTTTTGTCTTAAAAGACACCTTATATTATTATCAAAAAGACATGTAAAATATCAACAACAATTCCTACTTTGAACCACACATATAATATATATATACTTGCCCTAAAATCAATCAAAATGTAACACAATCAACATATAAACTATCTGTTACACAATCAAAATGGTTACAATCAACATTTATTATAGGATCATCCCGGCATTGGAAATCAATTAATGGAGAATATTAACATGCTCCCATATTCTGGTATTGATTCAAGCATAGCCTTCCTTGTTTGCTTTCTCTTCTGACCAAGCTGTTTAGTTTTTGTCAGTATAAACGGACTGCCTGAGAAGCTTCCGGCCACAAAAACCTCCATCGCCGGATCGAGATCCCTTGACAAAACCACCCTTTGGGAATGGTGGTACTACCATATCTGCTGACTCACAGCTTATGCTCCAGGAGGCGTCCATGATTCTTGATTCTCCGGCGAACCCATTTGAACAGAATTGTAACGCTTCGGATATGCAAAATCCAAGGTAGTTAAAAAAAGACATTTTTTCTTACAACGCCTGCCTTCTGGAATCAGTTTGAGCAAGGGAAAGCACATAAAAACATAGAAAAAAGAATATTGCATTCTTGATTCGTTTTTTTTTTTGGGTGTATTTTGATTGAATCAGGTTTTTATTGGATAAATTGCTATATTTTGCCTTTGCTGTAATTATTTTACTTTTTGTAGTTTAGTCTGTGAGTTCTAAATTTCTCTTCTTTGTATATGCTTGTAATAGGTTTTTATTTGTTTATTCATATTTGTTTCATGGATTTGTGTTCAATTTTATATGACTGCAGGTGTTTTATTGCTCATTTGTTAATTTATCTTGTGATCATGATGCCTACTGGAATATATCTGTTTAACAATTATGAGTCTTTCAGTACATAATTTTGAATTGAAGATTTTGTGAAAGAGTTTTATATCTTTGGATTGAAATGGAGTTGCTTATTCACAGGGATTTAGAAAGATTGATCCTGAAAGATGGGAATTTGGAAATGAAGATTTTGTGAAAGATCAAAAGCATCGTCTGAAGAATATTTATCGCAGAAAACCAATTCATAGCCATAGTAGTACTCAAGGTACATTGGACCCAGAAAGAGCAGCTTTTGAAGAAGAAATCCACAAACTGTCACGCGAGAAGACTTCTCTTGAGGGCAATCTCGTAAAGTTACAACAGCAGCAGTCTACAGGGAAACTCCAGTTTGAAGACTTAACTCAACGTGTGAGCGTCATGGAACAAAGGCAGGAAAATTTACTGAGCTTTCTCGAGAAATCAGTTCAGAGTCCTTTCTTTGTTGAACGTCTTGCTGAAAAGCTCGAGTCCATGGATGTATCTGCATATAACAAGAGAAGAAAACTGCCTCAGGTTCATGATTCCCACCAATCTACTGAAGAAAAACTACATAATTTTTTTTTTAATTTTTAATTATCCCATTCCTTATGAAGTGACATTGATGTCACTGCATACATTAGATAATTAATGAAGTGATTGTTAGGTTTTATGCCCGAAAGACAATTTGTAATTGTTTTATTTAAATAAATGACAGAATTTATTTCATCTTATTTATTCGCATTTATTGTCAATATTGATACACTACAGAAAACCCTAAGTATATTGATTATGTAATCACAACTCAGTGTATGGCTATACACACGAGGATTGAGTTTGTGAAATATACTTAAAATTAACTTAGTCCGTAGCGTTTGTTAATTGGAGTACGGGTCTCTAGATTAATTTGCTATTAATGCGCCCGGAACACTTTACGGTGTGGCGATCTTATCCGGACCGTCGGTAATAGGATACACAGTGGGGCATTTATATATGATGATAATCATATAGGGGTACGGACCGATTTGATTTGAGTTCTTGATATAATTCCGTAATCGAGAAGTCTTATCGAATCACAAGATGATCATATATGGATTAATCTTAATCCCGAGGTGATCGCGACGACCGCTTAGGCTAGGGTAGAGTTTGATGTGTTAGTAAGGATCACTTCGCGATGTGGTCCAACACTTCTCGTTGGCTCTATTCTCGGGTAGTCGTGTTATCACGAATATGGAATCCATTCCTTCCCTCGGGAAGTAGACGAACGATTCCTTATTTGTTGACCCTGTAAACCGATCGATGGGCCCAGTTCGTATTATATTGTTTATGAACTAATTGATCACTAGGGGGTTAATGGTAAATAAGGATAATATGTTTCGAGAAGGGTTTACGGAAATATCCCGAATCGAAGTGAACGATCATGGAGGATTTATCCGTATGTAATAATTATATCGGTGGTCGCTTTCGACTCATAAATTGAGTGTAAGTTATCTATATTCGATAGAGTTCGGTTTCGGGTTTATGGTGGTGTAATCCCGAAATTAATAGGTTGGATATAATTATTCGTACGACGGATAATTTTATTCGACTTATTGTAGAACTACGAATATGGGTCCATTGGTCCCCGACGTGGCTCCCGAAATAGCATAATTGGATTTCTCGTCGTTGCACCTCAATTATAATTAAATAGTGGGTTGGGCTATTTAATTGATATGTGAATTAATTGTTTAGTTGGGTAAATAATTAAATACACGGAAAAGACATTTTTCGTGGACTCGGTCTAAATTGGTGTGTTGACTTTTTTTTTGACCAAATTGGTCAAATATAGAAACATGCGTGTAAGACTTAATTTGTGTTTACAAGTGGCGCATGTTTGTATTATTTAATTATTAGGAAATTAATTTTCTTGGATAATTATTTAATATGTGATTTATCTTTTATTTGTTTAAATGATAATTCATGGAATATTAGATAATAATATGATTTATCCTAATTTGTTTGGGATAATTATTTTATTTATCTTTTATTTGGGAAAATGATTAATGTAATAATTATCTCTTAATTATTAAATCCTTGGAGGACAAGGATTACTCTCCTATATAAAGATAGTTCTCCCAAACCTTTTGACACACATAATTCACGCCATTTATCATTAGAATATAGCTTGGAATTTTCGGCTATAGTTCTTCGGGTTTCGAGTTGGAATAATCTTCGGGATTATTCCGGTAGCATATCAAGGAGGTCCGGCGGCGGGAAACCCCATCCACTTGGTGTTGCTGGGAGACACACGTTGGAAGACGGTGGCTGCTCAATCACGTGTTCAAGGAGCCTTTTGTTCTTGGAGTTAAGCACCATAAAAAGGTAGGCTCCTATACCCCCTTGTAGATTTAGATCTTTAATTTATGTTTTTTGTTTCGTTTAGATCTAGATCCGATACTTCCGTTGCGTAATCGGGTCAATCTATGATTGATCCAACGATATTACATCTAACAGTGATATTGAGGTCAATGCATCGCGGTGTCACTTCATCGCGGTGTCTCTGCATCGCGGTGTCTCTGCATCGCGGTGTCTCTGCATTGCGGTGTCATTTCATCGTGGTGTCTTTGCAATGCGGTGTCTTTGCATTGCGGTGTCTCTGCATCGTCAAATGTTATAATATCGCGATGTCTCTGCATTGCGGTGTCACTTCATCGTGGTGTCTCTGCAATGCGGTGTCACTTCATCGCGGTGTTTCTGCATCGCGGTGTCTCTGCATCGCGGTGTCTCTTATTCGCGATATCTCTGCATCGTCAAATGTTATAACATCGTGATGTCTCTACATCAGGGGTGGTCACTACATCGCGGTGTCTCTGCATCTGTGTTGGTCACTGCATCGTGGTGTCTCTCATCGGAGGTGGTCACTGTATCGAGGTGATCAATGGATCTGGTGTGGTCAATGCATCGTGGTGTCGCTATATCACTTCATCGAGGTGTCTCTGCATCGGGGATGGTCACTGCATCGCGGTGTTTCTGCATCGCGGTGTCACTTCTTATGCGGTGTCTCTGCATCACGGTGTCGCTTCATCGCCGTGTCTCTACATCGCGGTGTCACTTCATCGCGGTGTCTCTGCATCGCGATGGTCTTCGCATCGGGCGTCGCGGTGGTCAATGCATCAGGATGGTCATTGCATCGAGGTGGTCAATGCATCGGGGTGGTCAATGCGTCGCGGTGGTAATTGAATCGCGGTGGTCAATGTATCGGGGGTGGTCATTGTATCGCGATGGTCAATATATCGGTTTAAAAAAAAAAAAAACCTGAATAGTGCCTGAACAAAAAAAAAAAAAAAAAAAAAAAAAAAAAAACGCCTGGGAAGAAAGAAAAAAAAAAACACAAACAACGTCCTCCCCTTTTTCTTATTTTTTATTTTTTTTTTATTTTTTTTTCCATTAAGGGTATTTGAGTCTATCTATCTAATTTGTGTCCTTATAAGCGCAACAGATTCCTTTTTGTCCTTATAAGTCCAATAAGTCCGTTTTGTGTACTTTTGGGTCTTTGGCCCTAAAAAAAAGATTAAAAAAAAACATTGGTGGCAAGTGAAATCAATTGCATGTAGCTCCAAAAAAAAGAGTAAAATAATTAATAAATTTGATACAATAAAGACAACTCTAAAAAAATAAAGACATTGTAGATCATGAATACCTTAGGGGGCTTAAATGGATAATCCGGAGGAAAATGGATAGTAACCAAGAACACACCACCGGCATATGGACTATCTGATGGGCCTAAAATTGTTGCTTTGCCAATGAAACATGTCTTCATGGGCCGGGCCTGGAAATTAAATAGTCCAGCACCAAAATACAATCTTGAACTCATCCCCTATAGAACTAGTCTTATCATCCCAGATACCATACAGTACATATATTTTGTTTTTCAGAACAGATACCATACATACATATACTAGGAAGATAAGCAATCGTGCTCCGTACGAGCGTTGCGGTTTGTATTTAATTTACTCTGATACATTACGATGGCATGTCCGGTATGTGTCGGCTGATGAAATGAATATCCGACATATCTTCGACACCTCCCGACATCGTATGGATACTTTTCGACACTACGATTTTTTTTTTTTCAATTTCTTCTTAAATCTATTTTAACCGAAAAAATGAAGCTATCTTCGACATTATCTGCAACAACACGTGTTCTATCAAAAACACGACACGACACGCTCCGATACACCCCGACGCTATATCCAATAAGTGTCGGTTGATGAAATGAATATTAATTAAAAATTAATTAAAACTAACACACTGTCAATACACCACGACACAAAATCGACACCTTTCGACACTACTGAACCCTTTTTTGTATTCTCAAATCTAGGCTAATTTTAACGGCCATTGTAAAATACATAATTCGAATTTCCATAGAAATTAAATCAACAATACCGTATAGCCAGTTTAACAATATTTGTGGCCGAAATAATTTTTTTCAGGATATTTAATATTTTATATAAACGATATGTTCTTTAACAAAAAAAAATTCATTTCAAGAATTTTAATATTTCATGTAATCGTCAAACCAAATATTTTTAAGCATGATATAAAGATCGTGTAGAAAAATACGTCCCGCATTATATATCTTGAAAATAGACATATCGCCGTGTACAACCGATATGTTTTTTTATGAAATGAATTTATTTTAAGAAATTTATAAGATTTCATGTAAACGTCAACACAATTTTTTTAGTATGATACAAAGATCGTGTCGTAATAAAGTCGTGGCCTTATATTTTGAAAATAGTCATACCTTTACTACATATATTCGCACATTAAAATGTGATACAATTGAGTCCTTCAAAATAGAACAATTTAACTCAAACCCTTCTTCTTAACCAAAAAAAAATTTCTAGACTGGGCCATGAACAGTAAAAAAAAATTAAAAAAAAATTGGGCTAGGCCATAAACAGTAAATAAAAGAAAAAGGAACGAATGTAAAAATGACAAGTGACACCAACATACCAAAAACCTCTTCTTATTAATATAGAAGGGATAATATTATGGATTTTTTTTTCTTTCTTTCTCTTTGGGAAGGGTAGGGGAGGGGGCAACCCATCATTAATTACATGCATAGTCATATGATAATTAAAGGCTAGTTGGTAAAGAAAATATCACAATTTGTATCATTGTATGGAATAATAAGCACAAATATAGGAGATGATGTCATTCCAAATAAGTCGGAGTCAAGTACTACCTTATGTTGATTGATAGGGTGTTGTGATTGGTACAACGGGATAAGATCCAACCACACATTTAGAGCAACCGTAGTGGTTGGTTCTGTTCCCTGACAGACTGATGACATGTGGCAAATCAATATTGAAAGAAAATTGGAGAGATAATTTGTATAGGAAATTTATACACAAGATACGGTAATGGTTATAAGAGAATTTGACATCTCCACCCAGCCAAATTTTCCACCGGCGTTGACATTGCTGGAATCCATGGCAGTAAAATTCATCTGAAGTTGGTTTTATTGAATTTTAAGTGCATTCACACCTGAAAATAATAATCTTTTTCAATAATTTTAAATACACTATACTAATCAAAGTGGATTTCTCAGTAGATAAATCATAAATGAAAATGCAAGCTTATTCAAGTCCAAGGGAAGAACTAGTGATGAATTACCTTTTTTTTTGTTTATATGAAATCGGAAACAATGGCCTCCAACTCTTCTCCGGCTGGCCACCGACACGTCAGTGGCCTTTTAATTGTTCCTTTCCAATGGAGGACGGTGGAAGTTGGAGGAGGGAGAAGATAGACAATTCTCGAATCCATTATCTACAAATGGAGAATGGTGTAGATAATCTTCAAAAATTCTTCTTCATTTAACCACCATTATTTCACAATTTGCAATTTATGGTTATCTTTTCTGCAAAAAGTACAAGAGAAGTTGTCTAGATTAGTGTCATTAGGGCTGCTCTTATAATCCAAGAAAATCCGACTGTAACATTATTTTCTTTTTACATCATTGAGTACGTGAATTTCATGTTTTCACTTGAAAAACACAACCTTTACCCATAATTTGACATGTATATGACAGGTCACGATTACAGAAGTCTAAAATCATTAAAATTTCAACGAAACGTCCTTTCTAACGATAAATATATCATATAGGCTTATCCTAAGTACGCATATATGCGTATCTATATCGAATATGTATTGATATACGCCGTAAAAAAGCAAGAGTATTTGTGCATCATCGTATATATACAAGGTAACATATCGGCACTGCAAGAAGTAGGAGGATCCTTTTGAAGATCCTTGAGCTCCTTCAAATTTGAACCCATCCCAAATCCTCACTTCCCTGCAAAAACAAATCCCAAATCAATTTTTATATTGTTCCAATTATTGATTTTGGCTAAAAATTAAAGCATAAATATTTCCAATCAACTCTCACCTTAATTCTTTAACCCCCGATGTACCTGGAATATAAATAAATAATATAACGAAAATGAAAATAAGAAAAGAGAATAATAAAAAGACCAATAATGGAATAACAGAGCAAATAATGGAAGATGGAGATGTAGATTCGGAAGGGAGAAATAAGATAGTTAAATGGAAAGGAATTTTTTTTTTTTTCCTTTTCTTTCTTTGTTGTTTCTGCTAATCGATCGCCATTTATTCACTTTGAGAATATGTAAAGTCTCGTATCGGTAAAGTAGTAGAATGTTTATTCTCATATAAGTGTGAGACATAAAGGTCTTGTCTACTCGGATTCGCCCTTTTAGATCAAACGAGTACGAAGGTCTAAGCAGTTGACCGGACCATTTATGACTCATTTAACGCTACCAGACCCAGGGTTTGGAGGCGTTACAGAATGGTATTCAGAGCCGACTATCAGACGGAACTACGCGCTGCACCGTACAAGAAGACGGTGTAAGGATGACCTCTAGTTACCTCTGGTAGGGACAATCCGGGAATAGTCTTGGCCGTCCTAGCGAGGACGCCAGTCCCTTATAAGAGGGGGGGGGGGGGGGAATACTCACCCCCATATAAGTGTGAGACATAAATGTCTTGTCTACTCGGGTTAGCCCTTTTAGACCAAGCGATTTGACCGGACAATTTATGACTCATTTAGTGCTGCCAGGCCCGGGGTCTGAGGGCGTTACAAAATGAGATTCCAAGGCCTCCCTTGTCCAGATACATGCAACGGTTCTTCTTCTCACGTGCCAAATGTTTTGTATCATGTTTTTATCTTACTTTTCTTTTTCGACAATTTTTATTTTCGATCATAAAAACATTGTCGTTTTTGTTTTATACCGATCAGAAAATCTACGTATCGATCTCTTTTATATCATAGATGTGTGGTTGGACCGTCAAATTAAACTATCTCGATCACTATAAACCCCCATATAGAAGATGATCTCTAAATGAGCATAATGAAACTAAAAATGAAAGAAACGATTAATGTCAAGTTGTCAACTGATGAAATGAAAAAAAAAAGGTTGAACCCAACCTAAAGGGTTTTCTACTACCTCATCTTTAGGATTAATGGAAGATGTAAATCGATCAATGCACCTCAATAGTTCAGTGTATTCATGCTCTCTTGAATCGGGATTATATTCTACCATGTACTCTCCATATAGACTAATATAAGATGATGTTGAAACTGGTCGTTCCATACGGGATTCGAGCGCCCGGGATTCGATCCCTTACTCTTCAACTAGGCTAAGATGTTGCTGAAATTAAGATGTTGCTGAGAAATGGTCGCTCCGTACGAGATTCGACCCCTCATTTTCCAGTTAGGCTAAGATGTTGCTGAGAAATAGTCGCTCTATACAGGATTCGACCCTCACTCTCCAGCTAGGCAAAGATGCTGCTACAAACCCAACACTTTTAACCGTTAAACTATGGCCCTAGAGACTGGTTGATGAAATGAAAAAAAATGATTAACATCTCCACTCATTCTGTGGGATCGGGCGAGTGGGGACCCTCAAAGTTAGAGTTTAACCTTTTAAAAAAAAATCTATACTCATAATAAAAATGCAATGAGGTGTTTCCCCAAAAAATGTTTCCTACCCTCGGTGTTACCCCCATCATTTTTTCTCTCTTTTTTAATTTTAGTTTTTATAGTTACGTATGTTTTTAATTTTTCAAATTTATCCATATTATATATATTTTCAATACGTTGCTTTAGAATCCATATCCCTTTTTTAACCGACTTTAGCATGCTTTTTTTGTTTTTTTGAGAGGATAGCATGCATACATGAGCTTTCTTTTTTATTTAAATTTATTTATTTATTTATTATTTTATAATTTTATATCTAAATTGTGTTTTTTTTTTAGGGTCACGCATTGTTTTTTATATTGTGCCACAAGATTTATAATTATTTCAAAGAAAAAAGACTTATAATTATTATAACAACACAACAAAATAATAATAATAATATTAATACATACATACATATTGCCAACAAAATAAATACTACATCACACCCAACAAAATAATATTAAAATATTATACGTACAACAAAAAAAATAAAATATGTTACATTACGGCCAACAAAATAACAATAAAATATTATATTTATAGTACATTGATTTTACAAGGTGCTTCCTTAATAAATTAGTTTATCAATTATTCAATTTTGTTTTCATTTTCAACACTTCTCTATGAGTGACATGAGTATGACCTGACTTCATACACGTGACACTCAAATATTCAATTTGGACCTTCTAAGTAAAACGGGCCTAATGGTCTCAAATCGATATTTGGGTCTTGAATAGACATTGGTCTCAACAGAGTAGACTTTATGAAGCGTAGGTCTCCCTAAATACATCAACATTACACAGGTTGTCTGCTATCCCTTATGACATATTCGAAGTAAGATAATCGCCTATAGCAGATCGAATATTCTATTCTAAGGGATCAACACACTTTTGCTTCAATTGTTTCACGATTTTTGCGCATGTACTTCTATTCTCGATGTTTCATATAGGCAATTTTACCTCTAAAATATGCACTTTTTTACCTTTTCAGACCATTTTTATCATGTGTCAAGTTTGTCTTGGTTGTAATGTAGAGTGTTAGACACGTGACACTTTAAAAAGAACATGTAAAAAAAGATGTATGGGTGTGGAATAAGAGTATCAAGATAAAATGTTGCGAGCATAAGTACAATAATCATGAAACCAAAAAAAAAAAAAACAACCAAAAAAAGGAACAATAGTGTCGTTGTCCCAATATTCTTAATATGTCTATGTTATTCTATTAAATATGCCAGTAGGAAATTGATTAGTGTCATCTGAACTGGATTGGTCTTTGAATTTTTGTTGTTATATTGGCATGGAATGGAGTTGCTTAGTACTTCCTATTCAATAAGAGAGATAATTATTATATTAGGGACATGTTTGGGAGGGAGAAAAAGATAGAGAAAAGAAAAGATTTTAATTCTTTTCTCAAGTTAGATATGTTTGGTTAACTAAGAAAAGAAAAGTCTATTTTCTCAAGTTGACTTCATTTCTCAAAATCCTATTCTTTCCCCCAATTTTAATTCTCACCATATCCCAGAGAAAAGTTTAGTGAGAATAGAAAAAAAAAAATCTTCCAACATTTTTTCTTAGCCATGTTTCCTATTTGTGTTTTCCATGATCGTTTTTCATAATATGAATTGCTTGAATTTATTTTTATCGTTAGCGTTAGACACAATATTTTATTTATTTAATTATGATTTGTATAAATCAACATCAATCTTTGTATCATTTTATATTTATTTTTTTTAAGAATGTGAGGTAGAAATTTTTATAAAAGTTAGCAAAAATTACCTCAAATGCAATTTAATTAAAAATAATTTTTTTTGAGAGAGTTAATATATTTTTTTACAATATTTTTTTTACTACAATACAATTTGAATAAGCGAGAAAGATCGTAAATATTTTCTTTTCTTAGTTGTTTTCTCTCTATCAAACAACATACGTGAGAATCGAGCTTATTCTCAAAATCTTTTCTCTGCATAACCAAACAGATACAGAGAAACTGCTCTTTTCTTTTCTCAGCTCTATTCTCAACACTTTTCTTTTCTTAACTTTTCTGTATACCAAACGTGCCCTAGATTTGGTTAGGTGGAATGTCAAATGAAGAGTAATCCCGTTGATTAACCAAAACTCAGAAGAATAGCCTTTGGATTTGATGCACCAATGAAAATATTAGCGTGACACCAATATTATTAGTGGACACCCTTTGAAAACATATTATCAGTGGGCACCATTTGCAAAGTAATGTTCATTATTAATTATAATATGTTAATTTACATATATACATATTTTTTTATCATTGTTCATCATTATCGAATTTCAAAGATGAATAGTCGTAATGGTTTAACGTGATTATATAACTATGCATACAAAAATAAAATTATATTACACTCATGCATGTTGCATTAATAGTGATTATATCATAATTAAAATACTTAATTTTTTATACATTATCATAATTAAAGTCTTTTCACACCTAAAAAAATCTTAACACACCTATTTTTTTATATCATTTAATTTTTTGACTAATTGATTCGGACTCGATTTTCGACAGGATGTTGATTTGTTTATGGACCGAATTTCAGTCGAAAGTATCAACTGCGCTTTCTGACTGATGTTAAAAACCAACATCCTGACCCAATTTCGGTCAGGATAAAAATTATTTCCTGACTCATGTTCGGTTGGCAGGATGTTGATTTGTTTACGGACCGAATATCAGTCAGGAAGTATCAATTGCGCTTTCTGACCAATATCGAGTCTAGAAAAAACCAAACATCCTGACACAAATTCGGTCAGGATAAAAATTATTATCCTGTCCCAAATTCAGACAGGATAAAAATTATTTTCCTGACTCAAATTTGGTCGGGAAACCTATAAGTGTGAAAAGACTCTCCCTTATTTTATTCCATATAACAACAACGATAATAACAAAATTATAATAAAAAAAACATTTCAAGTGCATTAAAGAAAATAAATACTACAATATCATACTTTCATCAATGTAACTATTATTTTAAGTTCATAAGTAGTAATAAGTTATCATACATGGTAATTATAAATGCCATGAAAATATATTTTCACTAAAATACAATATGCTGATAATTTTGTTCTGAATGGAAAAGTATTTTTCATAATTAAAATTTCAGAACTTCAGCCATAAAACCTATTCGTCTTGCCTACTAACAAAACATAAAATCAAATTGAATTATAATTGTAGTTTTCTTAGTCCCGGCAAAAAGTGCCCAAACTTATAAACAATTATTCGTATTATTGCCTAAATTATATAGTATTACCAAAAATATGTTAATAGAAAGTTATTAAGAATCCGGAAATGACTAAAACTACGTTATCAATTATAAGATAACCCGAAGGGAGCATAACAAACATCAAAACATGAAACAAGATTACGATACTCAGTTAATATAATAATAATTTATGGTAGAATAAAACGAACCCAAGTGATAGCATTTAACAACGATAACGAAAAATAACTAACGGAAGAAAAAAAACATTACAACAAATTTACGTGGTTCGGTCAATATGACCTACATCCATGGGCGAAAGAGAGAATATTAATATATTAAAGATATACAGAAAATACAACTCTCTTGAAACCTGAAGGCAAAATCCAAAATAGGCTAGGGCAATGAAGAGTTTGTCTTAAATGGTAAATCGTAAAATAATAGGCTCAAGCCTATTATATACTGATAAGGCGATTTCTTATCACTGAGGCTCAGCGGTGTATATAGAGTGGATATCTGGCTTATTGGATGTGTTTAATAGTATACAAGACCGGTGGCGCCCGGCGGTGCTGCGGTGGAAAGTATGAAGTGTTTGAGAGGAGTTTTTTTTGCAGAGTATGGTTCTCTTTTTTTGCTATATATCATCATTTTTTGGTTACACAAGCCCTCCTTTTATAGGAGGGGGGAAGCTTAGGGGCTAAGTAAGACATGTAAGTATAAGATATTGTTGGTCCCTTGAAAATGCTTTGGTTAAGTTTAGAGGGGGGGGGGGGGGGGGGGGGGGGGGGGGATGAATAAACTTAACACTTAAAACTTTTGGAGTTAACAAACTCGGAACTTCGACGGCCTGGCGATTGCTCGCAGTCTGTCGACACTCAGTAGTCTGCTGACTATCGACTTTACTGAATTTGTTGCAGCGGAATATATTTAAATTAAGCCTTATTACTTGTTGTTAAAATATGATACCAAGTATTAGATACTCAGTAGTGTATGTGTGTGATTCAGTTACTAGTTCAGTAGGTTGATGTGTTAAATATATTAAATGCAGAATATAAATGCAGAAAGTAAGTAGGAAAATTTTATAGTGGTTCCAGGTGGTGTAATCCTGTCAGTCCACTCTTCTCTTGTGATGTTGGAGGTAATTCACTAGAGATCTTTGAGGTAGCAGTTACAAAAATCCCTAAGTTGTTTGTCCTTCACCAATAACTATGGATTCACAAACTGAATACTTGGAACAGGTAGGATTGCTCTGCTCCAAAGTCTTCCACTGGTCCTTGAAGGGTAGGATTGCCTCTTCACCAGCTCCACCACAAACAACAGTCCTTGACACCAAAAGATGCTTCACTGTTTTTAGTAGATTTCTTGTAAAAGAGAGTTTGAATCAAGTAAGTGATTCAGCTTTTAGCAGCTTGATCAGGATGATATGATCTGCATCTTGGATTCTTCAAGTGTGTAAACTTGATGTAGCTTGATGACAGATTACACTTGAAGAGGTTTACTGGATCAGTAACTTTAAATTCAGTAGGGTCAGCAGGGTGACTTCTTGATAAGAATCTGAAGCTCAAGATTATTTGTTGTTTTTCTCTTTTTAAAATCATCATTTGTATCTGAATTAGGAGCCCTCTATTTATAGGTGAGAATCCTTGTGACTTATGTTTGAAATTCAAACATAGCCGTTTCAGATTTGTCCCATCTTGACTTGCTTTCTGTCCCTGTACATAGTACGACACTTGGTCGATTACTTTTTGACAGTTTTCAGACTGTTCACCCTTTGACTTGTATCCATTGGATAAACCTCTGTTTCTTTCCAACATCCCTTTAATCTTAGCCATTGGTTTTGTTGATAAAATCAAGAGTTGTTATATGTCCTTTTCCTTGTAATCTTCCAATGTAACCTTTGATTAAATCGAAATATATGTTCAGCGGGTTCCTGTGAATGTAAGTCTGCTGAGATATACATCAGTCAGCTGTTCCAAGGTTGCTGTGTTTATTAAAACACTGCAGCTGACTTCTCTTATATCTAACTTTTTATCATGAAGTTAGATTACACCATGTTGATTATAACTAAGTTCCAATCACCATTTTACTTATGGAACTTAGACCTTGAACACAAGGTATATGTAATCAATTTAAGGTCATCACAAACTTCCCTAAATTCTGATTCCATATCCTTGACATTAAATACTAAGCTTGATCCCTTAGCCTTTAATAACTGAGTTTGAGCCCTCAGCCTTCAGTCTTCAGCAGGTTCCTAAACTAGTCTACTGACTCCGGTACCCTACTGATCTAGACAGGTCTGCTGATGAAAGTCAGCTGACCTTTTACAGTGCTTGTTTGATCAAACCTATACAAGATCAAACTCTAATAAACCTATACATTTGATCTAGATATCTTTTTGCCTTTGATCTATAACAGCTAGTCTGGCACTCATCACTAAAACTTAAGAATAAGTCCAACAGATATCTTCGTAGTTAAGTAAACTAAATATCTAGAAGGCAAGTGGGTTGAATATCTTGGCGACGCCCCATGTGATCGCGTAGGTTGCCATATACAAGGTCGCCTACTTCATCGTCCTGCCTCTCCCTTGCCTCTTTTTGCTTCCCTTCAAGCCTTGTATGATCTCTTGTGGATCTGTTGTCCAGGTCGTCGGTCGGCCCCCCGCGCCTCTGGTGACCTTGTAGGTTTTGAGTGCTCTTAGGCGGGGACCTGACTGAGGCGACCCTGCCTTTCTTGAAGTCGCGAACACTACGGCCGCGGCCTTTATCCGACTTAGTTGTCCAGATAGGCTGTTTCCTGGACTCGTAGGTGGCGATATTATTTATACACATCATATACTAAGCCATTGTCGGCTCTTAAATCTAAATTGACGATGTGGAAATTTGCTCCCACTACTTAACAATTATGCACCGTGGGACAAAGTCCAGCATCCAGAAATAGTCCACAAACTCCAATGTCTTCAAAAGTGTCAAACAACTCCAAGAACTGGTTGAACTTAACAAACAGATGACACATCGTAATATCTAATTCTGAACATGATGATGTAAAGATTGCAGAAGCGTCAATGACTGTGGATCCCTGCAAAATACACAAACTACCATACATGTAAACTTTCATGACAACCAGAGCATATTTAATTACTTTCAAAATTCCACCTTCAGCGGTGTACCCATCTCCAATAGTCTCAAATACGCCGAAAGATAAGAGATTCTTCTTCAAATTTGGAACATGTCTGACTTGCGTAAATGTTTTGACAACACCATCATAGGTGTTGATAATAACTGTACCAATATCGGCAACCTTGCATATTGTCCCATCAAAACAACTCCACCTTGAATCGACTCATACATGAAAAACAGTCCCTATTGGGCACATATGATACGAGCAACCAGAATCGAAAATTCATTCATTAACAGACCTTATCAGCATCAAAGAAAATCTCTCCACGAATTTCATCTTCTACAATACTGTCCTGAGCTGACTCTTTTCCAACCCTCTTTCTTTTCTTTACGTTTTTATTTCTCTTTAAGTTGAAAGCAATTAGATTTGATATACCCAATCTTTTTACAATAATTGCATATCAAATTTTTACGTCTGGATTCAAATCAAAAGTTTCACTATCTGCATATTTCTTAATTGATCTACCCCGTACTACCAACATGTCTGCATGACTACTGTTTCTCTAAGTTACATCTTTATAAATCCGATTTTTTGATTTCAAAATCGACTTACTTTCCTTGTAAGAAATAATATCATTATCATAAAGCATTGTTTCTATAATATGCGTAAACGATTGAGGAAGTGAACACGATAACAACATGGTCTGATCCTCATCATCAATCTTAACATTTGCAATACTCAAATCTGTAAGCAATGAATCAAATTCATCCATGAATTACTATAGATGACCCTTCACACAGACGAAACATACACAAACTCTGCTTTAAATAAAGACTATCCTTCACAGTTTTTTTTTCATATACAAGGATTTTAATTTTCCCCACCAATCCTTACCAGTAACCTTAGTGGCTAGCTCTCTTAAATCTCATCAAAAAGTCATAAGACGATACCTAACTTGGCCTTCTTGTTGAGACCAACAAACTTCTCATCTCACATATTCTATGGCTTTTCCTCATTCCCAAGTAGCGCAACATCCAAGCTATCCTGAATCAGCATGACCTCCATCTTCAACTGCCACATTTTGAAGTTGACTTTCTTTCAAACTTCTCAAAATGATATTTAATTACCGTCATAATAGATAATTTTCAAAATCTCGTCTCCGATACCTGCCAGTTTGTTAAGATAAACAAACCCGAGCGATAACCCTTAACGGTGGCAACACAAAATAACAGACGGAAGAAAAAAGACAAAACATCATATTTACGTGGTTGGCCATATGACCTACATCCACGGGCGAAAGAGAGAATATTTCTATAGTGAAGAAATATAAAAGCTACAACCTTCGTGAAGCCTAATGACAAAAGTCAAAATAGCTTAGGACAGCTGAGAGTTTATCTTAATTGGTATATTTTAAAATAATAGGCTCAACCCTATTATATACTAAGCCATTGTCGGCTCTTAAAACTAAAATGGCGACGTGGGACTTTGCTCCCGTTACTTAACAATTTTCATAGAATAAATACAAACAAAAAATGATTATATATAGTATTATTCATCCTTATATAACTTAAAATCCAAACGTTATTATCATCATATAACATAAGTATATAATTATGCATGAACAAATAAAATTCATGTATACTGATATAGCTAGCATAAATATTTATTGTATTTGTTTCAAAAAAACTTATTGTATCATAAGAAAATATTTATTTATTCATACAATCAAGTTGAAGTATCTTTGTGTGTTCTTTTATTATGTTAATAAAATTAAATATTCAAATCATAAATAAGGTTTTAACCACATATATTTGAATAATATTTTATCAGAAATTGAACAATGTCATAGTTATCTAACATAATGATAATAATAAAAATATAATTGTCTAATTGCTGATGTAACATATGACTGATATTGTTAGTTGGTTTCTACCATATCATGTTTCTCATTATTTATTAATGTATTTATTTTCTATCAAATATACTCCTTTTTTATTTATTTATCAATTCTTATCAAGCTTAAGATAATATCATGACATGCTCCTTTTAAATGATTGATCGTTATACAAGAAATATAACTTTGTATTACTCATGTAACATCAATCATAATTCTCTATCTACACGGTCAAGAAACATGATTGACAATAAATTTCATAACAAATATTATTTGCAACTAAAATAAAATAAAACTATTAAAATATATCTATTTATAATTGCATAGAATGCCTATGATTTTGATGATATTATTTATTTAGGCTAGGACAAACTTATAAAATATTCACAAAAAAAAAAAAAATATATGTACCAAAGATTTGAGGCAAACCCCTTATATGTTCAAGTCACATATACGATTTCATAACCAATAATTCTAATCCTATTAAAAGTAAAGATAAACGTAACATGTAAATAGTTATTTAACGTGCATGAGAAAGAGATATAAAATAATTACATCAAGCATGAATTCATTTTATTTGAATTTCATATTCAACATATAATTACTTTAGAAATCAAACATACACTTAACAATGGATGTTATATTATACCACATTTCAAATTTTCTTAAGTATAAAAATATTTGTTTAATTTAAACACGTGCGTTGCACGTGCATTTTGCTAGTAAAAAATAAAAATCTAAAAAAAAGTAACCGATATAATATAAACTTCGCCAGTCGCACTAGCTTGTGTCCTACTCCTTCCGTTTTTTTTTTATCTGTCACATTTCAGAATTTATTCTTTTTTATTTATCTTTCATTGTATATTTTCAATGCATCATTTATTACTTTTTCTTCCTTTACCAATAAACATTTACATCTCCAATAAAAAAATACATTTTCAACACTATATTTAAGATATATTAACTACTTTCTTAATTTGTGTGAATATTCTCTCTGCCACATATACGCGCTCCGCATATATATATATAAAACGGAGGGAGTACAGTATACGCGCTCCGCATTTAGCGCCATTGGCAGTTTCTCGTCGTTCCCAAATCTCATCTGAAATTCTGCTAATTTCGTCCAGTAAGATACCGATCATCATCGCCGACGATTCAGCCACCGTGCTCACCTGCTCTCTCGAGTCTCGCCGCTAGATCAGAATGTCCCGGTACCAATCCAATGGTGTTCGCTACGATGACGAGATGGATGACGATTCGGCATCTAAAACACCCGATAACGATGACGAAAGTCAGAACGAAACTGATGCATCACTCAGTAAAGATTACGTTAAAGTGCCTTCTCGACCTTACATTTTGAAGATTCTCCGCAAACAAGGTTAGATTTCGCTCTTGAATTTCAGCTCCTTTTAAATTTATTCAGTACCACACTAAAAAAAAACGCACGAATTCAGCTGCATTTCGTCAATTCATGTTGGATTCAGCAACATTTCGTCAGTTTATATATGTATGGATTCAGCAACATTTCGTCAATTTATATAGTACGTAAGGATTCAGCAACATTTCGTCAATTAATGTTCGAATGCTTTGAATTTGTTTCAAGTGATCCACTGACGGTTAGTTAAATGTTCTGATTAGTCAATTTAATCATTTGCAGATTTCGAAACCTCTTTTTGGAAGAATCGAACACTAAAGGAAAATAACATTGAAAACTGAGTGAGAGAGTATTGGAATGTAGTAAATGGAAAGATTGTTTTCATTGATTTGTAAATTGTACAAGGGTGTTACATACAGTGGCGGAACCAGGAAAAAAATTCGGGGTGGTCTTGGTGTAAAAATTTCGGGATGGTCTTGGTATATAGAAATTTCGGGGTGGTCTTGGTCTTGGTAACATAAAAAAAAGACACATAACATACTAATATTAATACTACTACTAAAAAAAATTTCAAAATTTGGGGTGGGCTTGAGACCACCCCTTTGCTAAGGTGGTTCCGCCCCTGGTTACATATATACATCATTTGGAAGGATCTAGAGAATCAATAATTAATACAAATGAATCAATCAAATATCTCGACTTGAATACAATATATTCTACATTATTACAACATATATTCTAATACCACCCCTCAAGTAGGACGAGGGCGGAGTCCTAACTTGGCGCGTTGATGAAGGTCGGTCGGTCGGTCGGGGTAATGACTTCGTGAGTGAATCGGCCAATTGATCATGAGCGTTGATGTGCGCAACCCGTAAACGACCAGACTGAATGTTACCATGAATGTAGTGATAGTCAATGGCAACATGTTTCATACGTGAGTGAAAGATCGGATTAGCACAAAATTGCGTGGTGCCAAGATTGTCACAATAAATGGTAGGAATGTTGGTGATAGGGAAGCCAAGTTCATGTAGAAGGAAAGCAACCCAATGAAGTTCGGCGGTGGCAGCGGCAACGACGCGATATTCGGCTTCAGTGGAGGAACGGGCAATGGTGGTTTGTTTCTTAGAGCTCCATGTGATGGGGTTGCGACCAAGGTACACAAGGTAGACACTAGTAGAGGCGTAGTTATCCTTATCACCACCCCAACCAGCATCTGAATATGCATGGAGGTTGAATGGAGAGCGATGAAAAAATTGAAGTCCATAATGTGTGGTTCCAACGAGATAGCGAAGAACTCGCTTGACATGGGCCCAATGAACATCCGTGGGTTGGTGCCTAAATTGAGAGAGTTTATTGACAGCGAAGGCAATATCAGGACGGGTAATAAGCAGGTATTGAAGACTACCGAGCACCATACGATATTGCTTCGGATCCTCTAGAGGTGTGCCGGTCTTGGTGGTAAGAGTAGATATGTCATGTGGTAGCGGGGTCGGGACTGAATTGGCTTCAAGAAAATTAAGCTTGTTAAGAAGCTCAGTGATATAGCGTCGTTGAGATAGTAACAAGCCACCAGAGTTGTGAATGACTTTCACCCCT
Organism: Gentiana straminea; assembly: GCA_036785695.1. NCBI lineage: Eukaryota > Viridiplantae > Streptophyta > Magnoliopsida > Gentianales > Gentianaceae > Gentiana > Gentiana straminea. The sequence continues at coordinate 2,489,227 of JAVUPR010000239.1, read as the reverse complement.
AAAAAATATGATAAGTGTCCAAGATCCTTCAGAGAAAAATGAGAAGCCATATGATGGATGAATTTGTTAAGGACGTCCGGGTGAGTGCCAGTGACAATAATATCATCCACATATACCAAGACATACACATTGGTAGCGCCTTGTGACGAAATGAATAGAGAGGTATCTGCAGTTGAATTTTTGAACCCAACAGAGAGAAGATACTTGCGCAGCTCATCATACCACGCCCGAGGGGCTTGTTTAAGACCATAAATTGCCTTGCGGAGTTTACACACGTAGTCAGGATGGGCGGGATCAGAAAAACCGGGTGGTTGGGAAAGATAAACCGTTTCAGATAGATGTCCCTGCAAGAAAGCATTATTGATATCCAACTGACGAAGCGTCCACCCTTGCATAAGAGCCAAAGACAAAACAATACGAATAGTAGAAGGTTTAATGACAGGACTAAACGTTTCAACATAGTCAACACCAGGGCGTTGAGTGAAACCCTTAGCGACAAGACGAGCCTTGTAGTGATCAATAGAGCCATCAGGAAGATGTTTAATACGATAGATCCACTTAGAGCCAACAATATTGTAACTAGGATCAGGAGGAACGAGTTCCCATGTACCATTACGCATTAAAGCGTCATACTCTTCTTGCATAGCATTGCGCCATTGAGGGTGTTTAAGGGCTTGGGTGATGTTGGAAGGTTCAGTGTCTACGGGTTGATGTAATTGAGTGTTGGGATTAAACTTTTGGATGGGCTTGTGGATATTGTTTTTGGCACGAGTGGTCATTTGATGAGTGCGTTGAGGTGGGGGGGAGGGAAGGGGGGGACTGGAGGAAGAGGGGGAAGCAGACGCAGGTGATGAGGATGGGGGAGAGGAGGACGAGTTAGGGGAAGAAGCTGATGGGGAGGAGGTTGAGGATGAGGAGGAATGAAGGAGGACGAGTTAGGGGAAGGAGCTGGTGGGGAGGGAGGTTGGGGAGGAGGAGGAATGGAGGAGTCGAGGATAGGTGCATGGGAGGGAGGTGAAGGCGAAGATCGGAAGGGAAAGACTTCTTCAACGAATTTGACACGACGAGAGACATAAAGGCGGGAGTTGGAGAGATCATAGCAATAATATGCACTCTGTGTGAGGGAGTATCCCAGAAAGACACATGGAATGGATCGAGGTTACAACTTATGGTCCATGTAGAGCCGAAACCAAGGGTAACAGAGACAACCAAAGGAGCGGAGTTTGTTGTAGTTCGGTTGTTCACCAAAGATGCAGAAGTACGGAGATTGCATGGACAAGGTGGGTGTGGGTAGCCGATTGATAAGATAAACAGCGGTGGAAAAAGCATAGGGCCAGTAGGTATGGGGCATGGAAGCATGAGTGAGAAGAGAAAGTCTTGTTTCAACAATGTGTAAGTGACGCCGCTCAGAGAAGCCATTGTGATCTGGAGTGTGAGGTGGTGTGGTATAGTGGGAGATGCCATGTTGAGTGAGATATGGTCGTAGGGCCATATATTCTGTACCGTTGTCAGAGTAAAGAATTTTAATTGCTAAGTCAAAGAATTTTTCAACAAGGTTTTTAAATTTAATAAATGTAGGTAAAACGCCAGATTTTTTATGGAGAGGGTAGAACCACACATATTTGGTATAATAATCAACAAAAATAACGTAGTATTTCAAACTATCCAAAGACAAAACGGGAGAAGTCCAAACATCCGAAAAAACAAGGGACGGGAAGCCCGTAAAGTAGAGAGGCCAAAAGTAAGTTTATGGCTTTTATTTTCTAAACAAGCGGAACAATGCGTGAAGGAAGACGACACAATATCTAAAGCATTATTCGAAATAATTGACTGAAAAATAGAGCTGGACGGGTGACCAAGTCTGTGATGTCAGGTGTGTTTGGTCGTTTTATTGACAGCAAAAGCTAGTAAAGATGGGGATGGCCACTCATAGAGTCCATCCTTAACTGGTCCATGCAGCAGAGGGCGGTTGGTCTGAAGATCCTTCACAACAAATTTAGATGGTAAGAATTCAACAGACAAATTTTGATCATTGCAAAGTTTCGAAATGGAAAGTAAATTACGGGACATATGCGGTACACATAAAACTTTTTTGAGAGCAAGTTGCTGAGAAGGAGAAAAGGATAAGGAAATCGAACCGGTGTGTGTGATCGGGAGGGAGGTGCCATCACCCACCATAATGTCGTCAAAGCCAGAGTAAGGTGCATGAAGTGACAGATTCTGAAGGTCGGAGGTGATATGGTTTGTCGCACCGCTATCTAAGAGCCAAGGTGAAGATGCTGGAGTAGAAGCTTACGGATGTGGGGCTGCAATATGAGCTTGATGAGAGCGGGGTTGCCATTGGTTTGGTGGACGCTATGGTGTAGGGTTTGAATGAGCCGAGTTGGAAATAGCTTGAACCTGAAACTGGGGGCACCATTTTGCCGAATGACCTTGCACCGAGCACAACTGACATTTACCGAGATAGGGTCGGCGGCTACGAGGTTGTGGCATTCCTGGTTCAGCTGCTTGACCTCGCCATGGCTGAGACATGGGACGAGGGAGAAGACCGGTGTTCGGGGGGCGAGGAACAGGCTGTTGAGGTTTAAAGGCTGCATGGGCTGAAGCTGGGGCAAAGATGGATGCTGGAGAGCTGTCGGAGTTCAGTGATGCCTCAAAGTTCAGCAATTTTTCCATTAATTCTTCGAAACCAATGGATGAATCACGAGCTTGAATGGCTCGAGAAAGATCCTTGTAAGAATCTCCTAATTTGTCAAAAATAATGTCAACAATATCATCCTGATCCATTTTAGCCCCCATCATAGCGAGTTCATCGGTTTTGGCTTTAACCTTGTACAGAAATTCGGACAGCGGGGTATCAACTTTCTGCAAATTTTTGAGTGATTGTTTAACTTGCTTGATCCGTCCTCGTGACAGGGTTGCATAAATGTCAGACAGGATTTTCCAAGCATCTCGGGAAGTTTTTGCGTCATTGATTATAGGCATGATGTCAAAGGAAAGCGAGGACTGTATAGCATTGAGGATAAGTGAATCCTGTCTTATCCATAGTTGATGATCAGGATTTGGTTTTGTGTTGCCGTCAACGTATCCGTAGAGATCGAAACCGATAAGTAAGGAATGAATCTGTTTATGCGAGGCTGAATAATTTGTTGATGTCAGTTTAAGTGGTAGTTGAAAGGTGGAGTTAAGGGCTACTACTTGGGTTGGAGGCATTTGCTGTACTAGTCATGGCTGCAAAGGGAAAAAAAAATGAATAAAGGGAGGAAGAGGTAGGTGGAGGACACAGAAGAAGAATGCAGAAGAATGAGGGAATGGAGCAGATTTTCTGGAAAAGTTGCAAGACAAAAGACGTGAAGAAGGGAGAGGAGAAAAAAAAGAGGAGGAAAGGAAGGTGGGAATGGCGTTATGCTATGGAAGAGTCTGAGAAGGCTCTGATACCATATTGTAATGTAGTAAATGGAAAGATTGTTTTCATTGATTTGTAAATTGTACAAGGGTGTTACATATATACATCATTTGGAAGGATCTAGAGAATCAATAATTAATATTTAATACAAATGAATCAATCAAATATCTCGACTTGAATACAATATATTCTACATTATTACAACATATATTCTAATAGAGAGTATTCAGTCTATAAGCTATTCTTGAGCTACTCTATCAATATCATTACCCTTATATACTCTTTGCATAAGCAAGGCTTTGTCTTCTTACTTGACTGTTGTTACATTGTGCAATTCTCTTGTTGGTTGGGGCATTCGGATAGAGCTCAGATCCTCTGCGGTGCACATCACCTTGCTGTGACCGGGAAGGATCAAAACGGCGCCATTTTGGTCCTTTATTGAAACATGCTCGAAACGATATCGTTTTGAGCCATTACAGTCACAGCACAGAGCTATGCACTGCGGAGGATCCGAGCTCATTCGCATATTTACCAGGGAATTTGTCTTGGACCGTAAGGAGATGTTAGCTATGTGCTGTACATTGAAATTATCTTTTAGGTTTCCTATTTTGCTTTATCTTGGTATTTAAAGTAATAAAGTCTGAATCCTTTTTCATGTTTGCAGGTGACAAAACTGTGCTGTTTGCAGATCAGGTGATGAAATTCACTGGTTCAGGAAAAATGAAGAGGCGTATATTTTTGCTCTCAGATTTTGCTCTCTACTTTTTTGATCCAAATACCGATACACTTAAAAGACGGATTGCTCTAGCAGCTGTAGAGAAGGTCTGTCTAAGTGAGCTAAGCGATAATTTCTTGGCAATTATCATACCTACTGAGTATGACATACTTATCGCTAGTACTCGAAAGACAGAGATTGTGAATGCCTTAACTGAAGCTACCAAGAGTGCATCAGACTACGAACTGGACGTGTTTTACTCTAACAGGTAATGATCCCGTGTTGTTTTTTGCTTAATTATTAAGGTCTTGTTCGGAAGTTCTTTAAGACTTGCATCCCTAAACTGCTTGATTCACACTATGGTAAACTTTCTGTGCAATTATGAACGTACAAGTTACAACCGAACCTTTTTACACGATTGTCCATTATTCCATTCTTTTTAAAGAAGGATCCAAGCCTTTTTTTATTAATCTCTTTCATTATCTTCTTCTAGGTTTGAGTATAATGCAGCTGCAGACCAGGTTAAGGAAGTTCACTCTGAAGAAGTAGAAGGTAGGTGGAAATTATGAGTTTACTGACTGATATTCTTAAACTTGGAGATTCTTAATTTTGGCTGTCTGTATGTGCAGGCGGGGTGAGAACCAGCTTTGTTCGAAAACAAGTGGGGTTGTAGTAATAGATCTGATACATAAGGGTGGCTGAGATTTGCATGGAGAGGTTTTCTTCTCACACATAGGTTCTTCACTGCAGTAAGCTATGGACACCTGTAAGTAACTGTGTTGGCTTCGTCATTCCAGCTTCTTTCACTCATTGTGGTGGGAGATTCATCCTAAGCTATTTTCAAAGCTTCCCCGAATTGCCATCGGGGGTGAATAACATTCTTCCTCATAAATCCAACATATCCTCTAATTCATCTCCTTGTTCATCTCTAATCATCCCTCCAATAGCAACCAAACCATCTTTTTTTTTCCTTCCCCACTTTGCGGAATTGAGATCCTGTAAAGTGTAGTGTATTTTGGAATACTATTGTAGTGTATTGCGGAATTGAGATCCTGTTAACATTCCTAATTTAAATTTAAAACATTCCTACTTTTAATTTCTATTTTTGTTTTTTACGCAGAGGACGGTGCACATCACCTCATCACAGGACATGATCCATGCTTCACTTTTATGTATGAGAAAATTCTTACGTAGGGAGTCCCTATTAGAACGGACCGTCGGATGACTGTCGCGTGTAGAAAACGACAAAACTGTTTTATTTGTTTGTACACGTGTAATAGGGAGTCCCTACAGTAGAATTACCCTTATATATGTAGCTTTACGTCACTCTGCTATTCACTTTAACCCATCCTTCTTTCTTAGGGTTCCTATCGTTTCACCAAATTTCACTTTAATTTTGGGAGCTTTTATTCGCACCACAACAAACCTACCGCTGCATTACGCTGAAATAAAAAAAAACATGTATTCTACTTCTTACACCACATCTATTATTTGCACCACATTTTCATTTTCATGTCAAAATTAAATTTAAAAAAAAAATTCAATATTGCCATTCACTTTTTACTGCTACCAATCTATTATATTGTCATATCTCCTCCAAATACTTAAAATCTACAAAACTACCCCTCATTAACACACAAAATCACAATCTCCACCAAAAAACATTATTTCACATCTGCTCCCTGCTACCGATTAGCATTAGGTCTGCTACCCAAATCCGCTGCCGCCGCCGGGAAAGAAGCTTTACCTCTTCCTCCAGATGTGTATTTGAAATTGGCTTGTTATTTAGCACAGTGGATAGCTCTCTCTGCTATATTTTCTCACTAATGCTTTCTGTGGGATTTGTTATCACCGCTTCCTTCTTCATCTATGAAGCTAGTTCTTCTCGAAAGACCCGCAATTTTTGCCCAAGGAGCTCTTACTTTTGTTGGTTTGATTTTTTTTTTTTTTTTTTTTTTTTTTTTCTTTCCGTTTTTGCTGCAAAATTTGCAAGTACCGATTTGTGCTGGTGAACGCAAAAATGACATCATTTAAGCATGGCTAAGCTGAACTATTGTTTAATAAATGACGATTATGGCTATAAATTTTGTTGGGATATTATTGTTTTTTTGGTTTCACGTTGTTAACCTCCAGTACTATTAAATTCATGTCTGTTGACAAGGATGATCAATTTTGGTCTTTTTATAAGGTTTGTGGACAGCATGCATAATGAATATGGTGATTTTGCTTGAAGATGGAGTGGTGTTTAAGGGTTTTATGAGAAATAAGATATTTTTTTGGAGGGAAATAATGGGGTGTTTAAGGGTTTTATGAGAAATAAGATATTTTTTTGGAGGAAAATAATGGGGTGTGTAGGTAGGGGTGTGGGATATAAAGTAGAAGAAATTGACGGATTAATGTGTAATTAAAAAAATTGGTGTGGGAAAGTTGAAAAGTGTTTTTTCACCCGAAAAAATATTCATTAATGTGCGCAAGTAGTAAAAGGGAGGTCCAAATAGGACCCACCTAAAAAAATTGGTGTGGGAAAGTTGAAAAGTGTGGTATAAAGAAAATGTGGTGTAAATAAAAAATTAAAATTGTTCGAAATCAATGTGGTACAAAGGTAAGTTTTTACTTTTAGGTGTGGTGTAAGATAGAAAGTGGTACGGCAATAGATTTTGATGTGGTGCGAATAAAGACCTCGTAATTATTATGCTTTGTTTTGTGCGTCCAGATATTGCCTATGCTTTATTATTGTGCGTCCAGATATTGCCTCTGACAACTACCATTGCTTTTGCATTATTGTGTCGTGATCGTGGGTACACCTACAATGTTAGGGGACTGTAACAAATACTACTATTTTCATTTTTTGAAACTTAAAAACCCCGTGTAATTTTTAAATGTGTAATCTTCAAACCTTATGGTTAGTTAGAGCATTCATTATAGTTTTTTTTACCACATTGTGTATATCATATGTATTAAAAAAAATCTCATTTTTTACCACAATGGCTCAAAAATTCACGGTGTGAAGGGGGTAAATGTGGTGGTGGAACTGTGGAAGTGGATTTGTGCACTTCACCTTCCACACTTTGTGAACAGAATCCAAAGAAAAATAGGGATCCATTCTCTGTCTGCTGCATTGTTGCAATAATGGATATTGAAGATGAGGGGTTATTCTATGGTGGGAGGCCCTAATAGGGAGTTGCATACGCGCAACATCCGACCCACGCGCTTTGGTTCAGATTATGCAATTCCCTATTACAGATGAAACTGTGTGGTCCAGATGTTGTCACGTATGCAACTCCCTATTAAGGCCTCCCCACCATAGAATAACCCAAAGGTTTTTTTTTTCTTTTTCTTTTTTCCTTCCCTTTATTATTCTCCTCCTTCAGCAAAAGCAAGATTCAGCAAAATCAAGATTTCATAAGCAATTGGCTTAAAGCATGGCTTCGACGACTTTTTATGGCGCCGGCGCTAGCTCCAATGGATGCCGGAGAATGAGATAGGTCTCCTGCAATTTCAATTTTTCTCCTTCCATTAATGAAGGCGAGTTCCAAATACGATGCCGAACTCAATCGGACTTATAGAAGGCTCACCCGAAGGCGAGTTCCAAATACGATGCCGAACTAAATCGGACTTATAAAAGGCTCGCCCGAAGGCGACTTCCAAATATGAGAAACCTCGTCCCGACTCATTAGGTCGGGAGAGTTCCAAGAATAGTGTGATCATCTAAGTTGTAGAAAAACCTGGTAAGAGATGGGGGAGTTCGGCTCGGATCATGGAGAATAAGGAATAAAACTTTAAGCTTACTTTGGTGTTACTGCAGCAACTCTCAAACGACGATCGGGCATCCAAACGAACTCCGATCGACACGAAATTTGGAGGGCTTATTCGTCCCATCTTCTTCTTCAATATGAACGGTGGAAATTTTGTTTTGACGGCTCAATCTCTGGGAATTAACATTAGATCCGACGGCTAGCTGCGTTTTGGTGGTACAGCAGCAGCTTTGTGGCGTTGATCGGGCATCGAAACGGACTCCGATCGGCATGAAATTTGGAGGGATTACTCGCCCCTCTTACTTATTCGATCTGGACGGTGGAAATTGTTTTTCAACGGCTAAATCTCTAGAAATAAGCCTCCGACGTGACTGCTGCGTTTTTTGGCGATTCAGCAGCAGCTGCAACTTTATGGCATCAATCGGGCATTGAAACGGACTCCGATCATCATGAAATTTGGAGAGCTTGTTCCCCACACCGTTTATTCAATATGAACGGTGGAAATTGTATTTTGACGGCTCAATCTCCGGAAATTGGCCGTAGATCTGACTGCGTTTTTTTCTGCTGGATTCTGGAGCTTTTCCTGGGATTATCAAGCAAAGAGGCCCTCCTTCTAGCGCCAATTGACGATCCAAAAATCGTCGGGGTAAAATCCTAGGGTTCTTCCCTTGGTGATAACCTAAGGGTGCTCAAGAAACACAAAGAACGATGAAAGAGAGGGGGAGATTTGGGATGTTTTAGACTGCACTTGAGATGTCGTTTCTCAAGCTGCCTACATATCCAATGCGTGTATTGGAATCAAGTCTTCGTAGTTCCTTAGGGATGGTTTATATAGAGAAGAGTTATGCCCTAAGGCGGCGTGTGCCTTGTCCTTGTTGGGCTTGGATTGCCATGTTCCCTAAGGAAAAGATAAGGATTATTTGATCTCCTTGATTGTAGGAGATAATTACGGTATTCGAATATTTGTATTAAGTGATAGAGATTGGAGTCTTTATGGCTCGGGATTCTTTCGTAGTTATCTATTTATCATAAACGTGGGGAATACGATTAAGGACTGACTCTGGCCGACTTAGGTGGCCGAGCCGGACTGGTTGATCCGACCTACAGAGGTCGGGGGGAATAGCCGAGCTGTCATGAGCTCGGAGTCTTGTGTGTAGAATAATAGGTCCGAGAGGGACTTAGCCCAACCGATAAGGTTGGTCAAAGGTAGGTTAGATTACAAGTGTTGGCCGACCCGCACAGGTCGGGGCTGCATCCGGACCTGGTCTCGAGGATTGGAGGTTGGTGCTAGGTACGGTCGATCCGGGAGAGATGGAGTGACTTGCCAGACCGGGTCACTCGGCGTCGTTTCTCTCTCCCTACTTAGTGTTGAGCCACTGAAAAGGTGCCACGTAGGTAGGTCCATTTTCTGGCAACATCATAAGCCCCCTAGATCCAGCCGATCCTTGGTTGGTCGGCTCGGATCTATCGAGGTGGCGGCTCGACACGGATGTTTAACTTGTGGATTTTGAAGTTGATTTGGGGTTGCCAGGTGGAAAAGCCAATTGTGACGTCACCACAGCTGTATCGGGAATCGAGGCTTCACTGCCCACTATAGTGGTTGCGTGGCGGCGCTCAAGAACAAGGAAAATGTCATGTTTGGGATTATGAGCTGAGCCGTGTAAGGCTGCCTACGTACCCTTAACTTGTAAGGGGTCAAGCCCAATTTACGTAGTTCTTCGAAGATGAGAACCCCCTTTTGTCAAGGGTGCGATGCTGCTATTTATAGGGCCACGAGTTGGCTGTTGGAAGAGCGGGCAGACTGGGAAGCTGCCGAACCGCGATCGGTTTTGGAGTGCCGAGCTGTAGAGTTGGCGAAACGGGAGCCTATGGCGAGTCGAGAGATTTAGGGCATGAGAGTTTTGTTTATGAACTTTGTTTCCTAATTGCGATGGCTTTGTTCGTGTTAAAGGATGACGAGCTGGAGGGGCGAGCAGGTCGAGCCCCCAGTGCGTTGTATCAAGCTAGCTGTCTGTTGTTTTATTTCCGTCACCTTAGCTCACGATGGGAATCGTGATGGTGCGAGGCGGTCGTGATCGTGCTTGGCTTGTTAATGAAAGTTGTAGATCTTCACATAAGCTTTCCAACGCACTTTGAATCACGTCAATTGGAGTTCTACAACTCAAGTTATGGTCAAGTGGCTAATCGATTCGTATCAGTAAAATGTCGTAAAACGACACGTAATGGAAATGGCTCATCAAAACGACATTTTCTGAAGAAGTTTCCTTAATAAAAGTTGTATATCTTCAAGAAAGCTTTCCAATGGATTTTGAATCAAGTCAATCGGACTTCTACAACTCAAATGGTGGTCGAGTGGTAATTGATTCAATTTCGTAAAAATGTCGCAAAAACGCTCGGAGGAACACGAGGTACTCAAGAAGACGTTTTCTGAAGAAGAGTCCTTCATGAAAGTTGTAGAGTTTCTCGAGACCGTAATTTTGGCATTTCGTTTGCAATTTTTGGAGGTCTACAACTCAAGATATGAATTTTAGAAGTTTTAATCCAATATATGTCGAATCGTCGAAGATTTGGATAGAATCGATTAGGATTTGCGCGGATCGATCCGCCGCTTTCCCGGATCGATCCGGCCTTGGCAAATTTCCCTATAAATAGGCTCAACTTCAACAGAATCCTTGCCCATGCTTCGGCCAATTTCTTTTCTTTCTTGTTTGTAGTAGTAATATATATATATATCTAATTTCTTTTCCTTTAGTTTGTTTCATTTTTTTTTCTTTATAATATCTAGCTATATATATCTATCTATATATATATATACATATATATATTTATCTAACTATATTTATATATACATCTATACGTATATCTATATATCTATATTAGTATCTATATATATGTATATAGATACATAAATATAGATACTAAGATCTATAGATATATATATATAGATACATAAATATAGATACTAATATAGATATATAGATATACGTATAGATGTATATATAAATATAGTTAGATAAATATATATATGTATATATATATATAGATAGATATATATAGCTAGATATTATAAAGAAAAAAAAAATGAAACAAACTAAAGGAAAAGAAATTAGATATATATATATATTACTACTACAAACAAGAAAGAAAAGAAATTGGCCGAAGCATGGGCAAGGATTCTGTTGAAGTTGAGCCTATTTATAGGGAAATTTGCCAAGGCCGGATCGATCCGGGAAAGGCCGGATCGATCCGCGCAAATCCTAATCGATTCTATCCAAATCTTCTACGGATGATTTGACATATATTGGATTAAAACTTCTAAAATTCATATCTTGAGTTGTAGACCTCCAAAAATTGCAAACGAAATGCCAAAATTACGGTCTCGAGAAACTCTACAACTTTCATGAAGGACTCTTCTTCAGAAAACGTCTTCTTGAGTACCTCGTGTTCCTCCGAGCGTTTTTGCGACATTTTTACGAAATCAATCAATTACCACTTGACCACCATTTGAGTTGTAGAAGTCCGATTGACTTGATTCAAAATCCATTGGAAAGCTTTCTTGAAGATATACAACTTTTATTAAGGAAACTTCTTCACCGGTACAAAAACTAGTAAAAACACATCCGGCACTATTTATATAATTAGATAAAACCTATAAATTAATGACTTGATTTGATACATAAATGGGTATCAAAAGTGGGGTGAAATGTTATAATAATAACAAATTTTTTCCGTCATCGCCTGGGCATATTAAGGGGCGGACTGAGGGGGGACCTATCTGTTTCTAGGTTTACTTACATGCTAGGTTCGGATCCAAAGAAAGAGATGGTGCAAAGTTGTAACGACTTGATATACCGTTGGTTGAAGTGACTTGTTCTAAAGCGATCTACCGAGATAACGTAAGGCTCATATAGCGTAGTGCACCGGTGTTGCGCTTAGATAGCAACCGGTTTCAAGCGCGTCAGACTTGAGAGCGTAATGACACAATTTTGAGAAGATTCGCTCGGGGTTGAGCTTTAGATATGATGCCGAGTCGGAGTCGGGCATGCAAAGCTCAGATTGCCTATCCTACAGACTTTACTGAGTTTGAACTATGGAGCAGGAGCCGATCTCTGGGATGACTGATGTGGAGCTAGCTGACGCTGGCTTCAAGGCCATGGGATACGCAAGCTTTCTTTTCTTATTCGAGTGTTGTTCTTTGATAGAGTTTCTCACTTGTAGGGAACCTGGATCGGCCAGGACGCTTTCCCCGGGCTGGGAAAGTTGGCTGAAGATTTAAAGAAGATTGCCGACCTGAGGCAAGGTCGACCTAACCATGTCCGCACTCTGGGGGTGGATAAGGTAGAGGAGTGCCGACCTGCGGCAGACCAGGCTCTGTTGAGTCCAAAGATAAGGAGATTAAGGCTCTCCAGAAGCGATTTCAGGCTCTGGAGGTTAAGCTTAAGTCATAAGAGAAGTTTACTGGGAAGGTCGAGCTGGAAGCTGCTATTCCAGCTTGGATTGCTGAGGCCATCCAAAAATGTGAGGCTTCAGAGGAGTTTACTCAGGCTTTGTCGTGGATAACTTTCCTAGCAAGGTTCTTTATGAGTCCGGGTGAGGGTGCGGTCTATGACAACCGTCTGAAGGATTTCTCGGAGGGAGTGGACATTATGTCCGAGTACTCCTGCCGTTCTGCGAATGCTCATACCTCGGCTCTTGTTTTTTCCGAGCCACCGTAGAGTCCAGCCCCAAGTTCTTAGGTCAGAAGGCTTGTGGACTTGTAGTTTTTTGCTTTGAAATTCTATTTCAAATGAAATTGTAATCCATACAATTTGATAATAGAATGAGTATTTCGTTAAGTTCTCAGCCTCAACTCTATTCCGAGCACTTCTTTAAGTACTTGATTATGGTAGAGGTATCTTGCCCCCCAGTATGCCATGCATTAACTTGTAGTTTTGGATGGCATACTAAAGGTTTGGTCATGTTTTTGTTCGGGTTTGTCCTTCAGGCGACGAATGTTGTTAAGTCCGACTTGCGGACTGAAAGAAGTCAGCTTACAAACTCATTGAGTCCGATCTGCGGAGTTCAATTGAGTCGACCCATGGACTTCGGTTCGAGTCCGACTTGGGGACCTGAGGAGCTTGTCCGACAAACTTGCTGAGTTTGCTCTACGAAGCTCAGTTCGAGTCTGGCCTACAAGGAGTCTAATGTCAACAAGAAGAAGATTGTCAAGTCGAGGCAAACCCGAGGGGAGTTAGGGTGCGCCGTCAATCTCGAAGATAAGGAGAAATAGGCTTTCCAGGATTAGCTTTTGGTCAAAGATGCGGAGCTGAAGTTCGTGCCGGGCCAGTTGGATGCGGAGACAAGGGGTAGGGAGCAGGCCGTGTCCGAGCTCCAAACAAAGTTGTCTGAGCTGGTGAGGTATCTCTATCCCGACGAGCCGGGTCTACGGCAAGCGGGTGAGAGACTAAGGCAAGAGTGGACATTGTGTCCACAGAATCCGACCCTCAAGGTTTAGCTTAAGGGTTTTGTTATTTTGTTTTTGTTTGGCGTAGAAAAGTTATTTTGAGTTGTCTGTTATTGTTGATTATTAGGCTGATGAGTTTTGTTGTATTGTTGGGGATGTATGGTATGCCCCCCAGTATTCTATTCATTAGTTTTAGCTTTTGAATGGCATACTTGTTCTGATTCTGTGTTGCAGGGCATGTCGCGTGCGTTCGGCTCGCTCAGGCCTGTTAGTTATTCAGTATGCAACTTTGAAGTTTGCACACTTATTGTTGTATGTAGGACCGAGCTCTATTCGTGGGCTCGGGAATCTTTTTGTTGGAAACTCTAGTCAGATTAGTTTTATCGCTAAGGCGAGCGGGACTGAGTCTAATCGCCTTTAATACAAACTTAGTTGATAATGTGAAGTTGTAAAAACGAGCAGGTGAAAGTTGCTCGATTTCGAGTCTAGCCTGTAGACTTAATTAGTTTGGTCTTTGCTGATCATGTTGAGTCCGCCCTGCGGAGCTCAAGTGTCAGCCTTAGCGTTTTGAGTGGAGTCCGCCCTGCGGAGTTCGGCTTGTCTGACGTGCAGACAATTTAGCGTGAAAGTTCGTTTGATCCGCGCGGGGGGCGCGGATGTATATTTTGCAAGTTGAGTTAGAAGTTTAATTGTCCTCATGTTAGATTTCTGCGAGCTGGGTCCGATTTGTCAGACCTAGCGTGTTTTTTGTTGAGCCTGCCTTGGCGGAGCTCAGGTATCGTACTTTAAGGGAGTCAGAAGTATTTCTGACTACTTTAGTGAGTTTGAAGTTTTGCAAACTTCATATATGCGCGTCTACTATGCGCGTCTATTCTGTAGAATTTAATAATAAAATGCACAATAGAACGAGTCAATATGACATTAAAATAGAGTTAAGGAGAACCAGATGGGGCATCAGAGGTGTTGACTGTATCGATGTGGAGTTGTTGGGCGAGCTCGGCCAGTTCGGACTGACTTCTCGCATGAAATTATTGGACGAGCAGGGCCAGGCTAGTGCTGACTTCTCGTTTTAAAAATACGGCGAGCGGGGCCAGGCTAGTGCTGACGTCTCGCGTGAAAGTATTGGACGAGCAAGGCCAGGCTGTGCTGACTTCTCGTTTTAGGGGCGAGCGGCGCCGAACTTGCCGGATTTTTGTCGAGCGTGTGTTTGTCCTGTAATTTCATTAAAGGCTATGCATAATAGAGAGAAAAATAATAGTAAGTTAACGTACCGTTTGCTTATTGGTGTAATCTGTCAGTGCCGAACCGAGGTCGGCCTTATAGAAGGCTCGCTCGCCGGTGAGTTCCAGATATGATGCCGAACTAAATCGGACTTACAGAAGGCTCGCCCGAAGGCGAGTTCCAAATATGATGCCGAACCCGATCGGTCTTATAGAAGGCTCGCCTGAAGGCGAGTTCCAAATACGATGCCGAACTCAATCGGACTTATAGAAGGCTCACCCGAAGGCGAGTTCCAAATACGATGCCGAACTAAATCGGACTTATAGAAGGCTCGCCCCGAAGGCGAGTTCCAAATACGAGAAAGCTCGTCCCGACTCATTAGGTCGGGAGAGTTCCAAGAATAGTGTGATCATCTAAGTTGTAGAAAAACCTGGTAAGAGCTGGGGGAGTTCGGCTCGGATCATGGAGAGCGGGGAGTTCGGCTCGGATCATGTAGAGCGGGGGGAGTTCGGCTCGGATCATGGAGAGCGGGGGGAGTTCGGCTCGGATCATGGAGAATAAGGAATAAAACTTTAAGCTTACTTTGGTGTTACTGCAGCAACTCTCAGACGACAATCGAGCATCCAAACGAACTCCGATCGACACGAAATTTGGAGGGATTATTCTTCCCTTCTTCTTCTTCTTCAATATTAACGGTGGAAATTTTGTTTTGACGGCTCAATCTCTGGGAATTAACATTAGATCTGACTGCTGCGTTTTGGTGGTACAGCAGCAGCTTTGTGGCGTTGATCGGGCATCGAAACGGACTCCGATCGGCATGAAATTTGGAGGGATTACTCGCCCCTCTTACTTATTCGATCTGGACGGTGGAAATTGTTTTTCAACGGCTAAATCTCTAGAAATTAGCCTCCGACGTGACTGCTGCGTTATTTGGCGATTCAGCAGCAGCTGCAACTTTATGGCAACGATTGGGCATTGAAACGGACTCCGATCGTCATGAAATTTGGAGAGCTTGTTCCCCACACCGTTTCTTCAATATGAACGGTGGAAATTGTATTTTGACGGCTTAATCTCCGGGAATTGGCCGTAGATCTGACTGCGTTTTTTCTGCTGGATTCTAGAGCTTTTCCTGGGATTATCAAGCAAAGAGGCCCTCCTTCTAGAGCCAATTGACGATCCAAAAATCGTCGGGGTAAACTCCTAGGGTTCTTCCCTTGGTGATAACCTAAGGGTGCTCCAGAAACACAAAGAACGATGAAAGAGGGGGAGATTTGGGATGTTTTAGACTGCACTTGAGATGTCGTTTCTCAAGCTGCCTACGTATCCAATGCGTGTATTGGAATCAAGTTTTCGTAGTTCCTTAGGGATGGTTTATATAGAGAAGAGTTATGCCCTAAGGCGGCGTGGGCCTTGTCCTTGTTGGGCTTGGATTGCCGTGTTCCCTAAGGAAAAGATAAGGATTATTTGATCTCCTTGATTGTAGGAGATAATTACGGTATTCGAATATTTGTATTAAGTGATAGAGATTGGAGTCTTTATGGCTCGGGATTCTTTCGTAGTTATCTGTTTATCATAAACGTGGGGAATACGATTAGGGACTGACTCTGGCCGACTTACGTGGCCGAGCCGGACTGGTTGATCCGACCTACAGAGGTCGGGGGGAATAGCCGAGCTGTCATGAGCTCGGAGTCTTGTGTGTAGAATAATAGGTCCGAGAGGGACTTAGCCCAACCGATAATGTTGGTCAAAGGTAGGTTAGATTACAAGTGTTGGCCGACCCGCACAGGTCGGGGCTGCATCCGGACCTGGTCTCGAGGATTGGAGGTCGGTGCTAGGTACGGTCGATCCGGGAGAGATGGAGTGACTAGCCAGACCGGGTCACTCGGCGTCGTTTCTCTCTCTCTACTTAGTGTTGAGCCACTGAAAAGGTGCCACGTAGGTAGGTCCATTTTCTGGCAGCATAATGGTTCAAGTGAATAAACATGAGACGGAAAACTGTATGTTATCTATACAATATCTGAATTACACATTCACATCTCACAATTCACAATTCAAGAATAAAGAATCACAATTTCAAAATACATCTACATACTTGTTCGGCTGTTCGGCTGTTCTGTTGTTGGCTCAGCTGTGATGTGTATGCTGAGCCGACACCGGTGCCTGTGACGGTTAGATATTGAGATTTGAAAGGCAACTGGAGAGAGAGACATAGAGAGATGGAGATTGGTGGCCGACGCTGATGTTGAACCGCCGATTGAAGGCTTTGAGAGGCTGAATGGAACCGCTGCTGAACTTTGAAGAACAGAGCACGATGACTGCAATTGAGCTCGGTTTGTCTCCTCCGTCGCCGGCCGATTGATGATGGTGCAACTACCGAAGGTAATCTGATATGGGCTGCTGCGTGTTCATCTTCCACCCGCTGCAATGTGAATAGCGTGTTCATCATTTATCAAATAATAAGGGTATTTTGATCCAGTCAATTTTATTTTGTATTTATTATAACTAAAAAAATGGATGTGGATCAAAACTTAATATTGGAAAGAAATGTGAATTTATAACTAATTTCTTTCTAAAAACTATGCATTTTTCTAAATTAAAAGCAAAAAGAACGAGAGAAAGTTGAGTATGAATGTATGATATGACATGCTTAATTTTTTATTACATCCATTTTGCGTCGTACATGTGTCTAGTTATCACGTTTATTGGTGACACCCCCTGCATTGAAATAAATAAAAACAAAAGTAAAATATTAATAAAAACAAAAGTAAAATATTAGCAGGACCGTTTGTGATATTTGATGGGCCCAAAACAAGATTAAAATATGTGTCTTTTTATTAACAAAATAAATTTCTCTCTCTCAAATCACATTTAAGAAAAAAAATTTAAAGGTTGTGAAAAACAGTTTTAATCTAAAATGGTTGAGAATGATAATTACTATATGTGTTACTATATTTTTGTACATGTGTTACTATATTTTGTCCTTCTCAACCATTTTGTATCTTATCTTGTCTTTCTGGACTATGGCAAAAAAAAAAAAAAAAAAAAAAAAAAAAAAAAAAACACGTATTAAGAACAAAGCTAACATATATAGGCTTAATTATAACCGTGGTTTCTAAACAAGACTCGAACTCGTAGCGGTAAAAAGCAAATAACCATTGTTTCTTCACTGAACTAACAAATATTATTGTTAGGACCTATAATTTTGGATCCTCAAACTTACAATATTGTTAAACATGTACAGTAGTTTTGAGACCCTTATATCGCGGGCTCTGGGCGGTCGCCCATCTCGTCCGGGCCCAAGGCCGGCCCTTCATATTAAAAACTTACAGTGTTGTTAAACATGTAATTTTGAACCCCTTCTATCGCGGGCTCTGGGCGGTCGCCCATCTCGTCCGGGCTCAAGGCCGGCCCTGCATATTAAAATCTTACAGTATTGTTAAACATGTAATTTTGAGCCCCTTCTATCGCGGGCACTGGGCGGTCTCCCATCTCGCCTAGGCCCGGCCGTGAATATTAGGTTAATGCTATTGTCACAATCATTTATATACAACGAATGATATTATATATTTTATACTATTGATTATGATGAGTCTATTTTATCATCAATGAGGTACATCATAATAAACGGTATAAAATATTTTATTAGTAAAATTAACAAAAAATATTAAAATTTATGCATGATAAAAATAAAAATAAAAAATCATTCACAATATCCAAATGCGTTGTCAGTCGTCATCACACACAGAGTGTCATGTGAACATTTTTTTTTTGCACGTGAGAGCGTTGAGAAAAAGATACTGCCGTGATTACTAAAAATATTTTAAGCATTAGTCACATGTAATAGTTTATCAATTTTGAATGGTCAGTTATTAACATGATTTCTGTTATTATTAAAAAAAAAAAGGCAAACCACTCACTTTACCATTATGTTATTAACGTCTTATCATTAGCATTTGAGACTTAATTTGTATATTTGTTTTTTTAAAGCAAATTATATTTATTAATTTGTATATTTGTTGGAGCATCTTTTTCACACACAACATAATGTTGTGACCAGACCAAACATGTGGCATGTGAATTACAGGAAATACTTGTGTGGTTGTGTGGGGGAGGGAATTTTGAAGTTAAATGATGGGTGAAACGATCAGAACCACACAGTTTAAGTACACAATGAAACTGTGTGGTTGTGGTGTCTCCACACGGAATTTTCACACATGTGGAGACACCACACAAGTATTTCCCGTGAATTACTCAGAGTATCTCCAACAATAAAGCTTTTAAGAACTTTATGTATGTGTCACATCATACAATTTATGAATTTTTTTTTATAAATCTTTTATTCACGATCATAAAGTTTTTTACACTGCCAAATTATCATGTTATAATCTTTTCAATAAACTTTTTACAACTTTACAAAAACTTTTACATAAAGATTTACAAAATAAAATAAAAGCCCAGATAAATGTCAGAAAAATTTAAATTCCACCTGTCAGCTGTTAAACCGGTTGGTGCAAATGGAGTTTTTGCACAAAGCTTTGTAGAGTCAGCAGAGCTAGGTTTTTTATAAGTTAAATAAATAAAAAAAACCATTGGAGATCCCTTAGATCCAATTTAAATTAAATATTACGTGTTTTCTAGCCTCAATTTCTGTTAGAAAATCAAAGATGTACACTCCATACTTTATATTGAGTATCATCGATAAGACATCCATAGTTGTATTCCAAAATATGCTCATGATTCGCTAGCGGGGAAATTTTTCCCTAGTTATTCCATTTGAGGAGTGAAACATATGGATGAATCTGGAACATATAATTTCAAAACGAATGAACTATAATGCCCACAAAACGTTCGTGTGAACCACAAGATACCTTCTTAGATAATTTAGTCGGGAATGCCATGTTTATGAGGCGGAGATTTTAAAACCCCGATATTTCCAAGGATTTGACAATAAAAATCTTGCTTTGTGATAATATAATATACTAAATTGTAAGGAGATTGAATTTGGTTTAGCGTAAAGATTACACTTTATTATATCAACCAAGTTTGAATCCCCAGTAAAAAAAAAAAGTTGTCTGGTGTCGCTACACGTGTGGAGACACACCGACTCCGTTTGTTTTGGGTTGGATTTTTTTTAGATAAAGTGATTGAAGTAATGATTAGAAAGTTGATGGGGTAAAATAAAGTAGAATAATGATTGGCGTAGATTATAAAATGATTGATGAAATAAAGTAGAATAATAAATAAAATAATGGTAAAAAAATGTAATAAAGTTGATAAAGTGAAATGATGAGAGATTTTTTAATATTTTTTTATTTGTAGTTGAAGATTTGATTGGTGGGAGAATTGTAAGAAATGATTGGTGATGTGATGTAAAATAACCCCTAAAAAAGCTCTCTCCAAAACAAACAAGGGCACCGTGTTTCAATATGAACCATTCAGTTTCATTATGTACTTAAACTGTGAGGTTCTCATCGTTTCATCTGTCACTTCACCTCAAAATCCTCTCTCCACACAAATATTTTCCGTATAAGAGTGATAGTCAAGCAATTATATTCCACATTGTACAACTCCACAAATGAAGTAACCATCTAAGAATCACCGCGCTAGCGGTATTGTCGGAATTGTTTGTTTTGATAATGTCAAGACAAATGATGTATAGTACTAACCTTCGACTATAGGTACTAACCTGCGTTTTTTTTAAAAGAAGTGTCATTATTTTTATTTAAAAATCAATTGAAAATGTCCAATTTATAAATAGTCTTATCTTATATACCAAAAAAAAAAAAGTCTTGTATGTATATATAAAGACATTCCTGGACTTTCACAAAATAAGAAAAAAAAATTACAAAAAAAGTTGGACTTGAAAAAGAAAAATAAAAAATTAAGCTACAGCATGCAAATTAAAGAACGGGAAAAAAAAAAAAAAGGAAATGAGATGGACTATTTGGCAAAATGGAACGAGTGACAATATGGAAAAAAAAAAAAAAAAAAAATTAGTCGTTTGCTATGCAATGTGTTTTTTCCTTGCATTTTCAACCCATTTGTTCTCTGCTTTTGAAGTATAAAGCTTTTTGCATTAATGTTTCTAATAGAGCTCAATACGTCATTTTGCATAAAATTTGAAAAAAACAAGACCATAAAATTTGAAAAACAGTACCATAAGTATAACTAACCCGGTGAAAGTTTAGCATGAGTATCATCATTTTGAGGTGTTGACTTGTGTCTCTTATAGGATGTGTACTATGTTTATCATTTTGAACTCGCTTATAAGTTCTACCCCATTTAGAATCTTCCATCATTTTTGGATGCTTATTCAACCTTAATATACAAGCCTAACTCCGTTAATCTTAGAGGGACTTTGGTTTTTTAATTTATTGCCACCATTGTTTTGCAAGTGATATTTAAAGACGTTAATGTTGGCGTTTTCTTGTTATCCCCTCTAATCAAATGTTAACCTTCTCTCCGGTTCGGTCTTAGGCTTCAACTAAAGTTCGTAGCAATGCTTGCGAGAAATGTCGAGAGGAATTCGAAACAAGGTATGGCAACTCAACGAGAAATATTCATCTCTATTGCTTGTAAAGATGGGTCCTCATTCATCGTTGCTCTGCTTTCATGCAGAATAAACTACATAAGCATCCGGGGCGACACAGACATCAAAGGCTACATTGAAATCTCGATGAGTGTCTTTACTAGCAAAATTTTGCTTGGTTATAGAACTTAGTGAGGATACACTAGAATATATTCTTTCATGAACCCTACAATCTATGGAATTGGATTGATAGTTCACCATCGTTTCAGCTTATTTATACCAAATGAGCATTTATTATTGTAACTTAATTGATGGAATCAAATTCCAACACAATCATATTAAAACCTTGAGTTTGTTGTTTAAAAGATTGTGTATGAGTCCGCAAGAGGCTCACTCACAACTTTTGTTTTTTGAGAAAATTGATTACCTTTGATCAACAAGTTGAGACTTATGTGAATGAATGATTAGCACGATTATTCATCGTGTAAAGAAGAGGGAAAAGTACAGCATGCAAATTAAAGAACGGGAAAAAAAAAAAAAAAGGAAATGAGATGGACTATTTGGCAAAATGGAACGAGTGACAATATGGAGGGAAAAAAAAAAAAAAAAAAAAAAAAAAAAAACAAAAACAGACTGACAATACGACAGCATCAGTAGTAAAAGTAATTGAAATGGGTCCCACTCCACAAATGGAGGACCCAGGTAAGAGTGACCCTTGCCAATGTAATAATTACCTTTAATTATTTGGTTTTGTTTTACGACATCAATATACAAACCAATTTTTTACTCATTTTTTACTCTAACTGCCCCGGTGGCCCCTCGTTAGGGCCATCCGCCACTCGGTGCCTGATCGGCCCCTTTCCAGCGTTTATAGTAAGAAAATGAAGGAATTGTTCAGACAAGTCTTCAAATAGCCACACAAAAGGTCATTCTCAACAACCAAAAAAAAAAAAAACATGAAAAAAAGAAGAAGAAAAACCCTCACCACCCATATGCACAAGAGAAGATAAGGTTTTTTTGTTGCATATTCACATTATTCTTCTTTACATATGATAATGTTTTTTTGTTGCATTTATTACAAGTTCATTAATTAATTTATACTACCTAGGTTTCTTTTTAAATTAATTATCCAAAGAAAAAGCAATATATCAATTATTATACTATACTAGTTGCCATAGTATTTGATTTAGTCTCATTTTCAAAATATAACATTTATTGTATATTTTCTACTATAATTTTATTTATTTTTGGATGATGTGTCAATATGCAAAAAAAAAAAAAAAAAAAAACAAAACAATGTAGAACATAAAAAGACATCTAAACCACATAGATTCATCATGTGATGAAAATGTGTTTGTCTAAATTTCTCCACATGTGTCGTCTCTCACACAATGTCAAGACATTGGGTAAACATTTGGAAAGTAGTGAAAAAAACATTAGCACCAAACGGTATCTTCACATATGGAATATTTCATCTTGTCATATAATGGTTTATGGTCCAGATGTTTTCACATGTTTTATTTCCCATACGTGATCGAAGCAATAGATAAACATGTAGAAAACAGAAACAAACACGTGATAAAACTGTGTGGTCCAAATGTGAAGACACTAGACTAACAATCTATCTTTGTGGCTTAAACTCCCTTTATATGAAGAGCACAATACCAGCTAGCTAGTACACAAGTACGTACGTGAAGAAAGAAGAAAAAAAAAATAAAGCTTATGAACAAAAGGATGTCATGCCTTTTTCATGCTCTTAATTAATGCTGGTGAGCTTTTTGGTAAATCATCACTTTTATCTTTCTTCTTCCTCCTCCTCCTCCTCCTCCTATCTATCTCTTCTGTCATTTGCTGCTTGATTTTATCTAATGTTTCTACTTATTATTATGATGTTATTCATCATCTGTTGTTTATGATTCAAATTCCACAATTCCTGTGCGTGCTTTTGTGAACCATTTCAATTCGCCTGAGATTTCAGTTTCATTGGAGTGTGGTCTCCGTCCTCCATTATTGTTTCTTCTCCCCTTGGACGGAGAGCTCTTAGGACACTCCCAGCAGAAGCCGTATATGGTGTTCTATCCCTTAAAATGAAGATAAAAAATAGAGTTTATCCTTAAAATAACTTCCACAGCAGAGTCTCTATCCCTATTTATTTTTAGAGATATGAACAGTGCATGCCTACTTGTGGGATACACTATTCACGCCTAAACATATTTAATTATTAAAAATTATAGGGATAGGGATAGAGATGCTGCTGGAGTGAAATAATAAATATTTAATGTGTATAAATAGGGTTATGAGGTAGAATATCTGAATATGTATTATTTAATATTATGAAATGTGAGATAGGGATGCTGTTGTGGAGATTTTTGAATTGAGATGTTGTAAAATAAAGATATGTATTATGTTATATTATTTTAGAGATAAAATTTGGGCCTGCACTGGGAGTGCCCTAAGGATGTATTGAGAAAGTGTCCCCTACTCCTACTTTACGTGAGTGTTTTTTTTTTTTCTTCCTTTTTTTTCCATCCTCTACTACTTTACCTTGTATTTTGTATTTAGGACTTGTTTTAGTTGCCATAATTGCTCAAGGCATTTAAAAAATTACTTCACCTTTTATTGACAATTTTATCAATGGTTTATTTTTTGCGTGGCGGAAAATCATCTTCACCTTAATTCGTCATATTACTATGACATCAATATTAGTGACGATGGTAAGAAACGTCTTTATTAATGACGCTTCTCGAGTGTATAACGAGAATCAATGATTGTGACAATTTTTTAATATGACAGGATTTTTTAACGGTCAAAAGTAATTTAGTAGTGTTAAAAGCTAGATTTTTTTTTATTTATATTTTTAAATATGTAATTACCGAAGCCAAGTTTATGGTGTCAATAAAAAACACTAATTTTAAGATGATCTAGATGCAAGTTTTGGATTATCAAGTCACTAATTTCAACATCATTGATTGCTGGTTTATTTTTCAAGATAGAAGTCCTATTGATTATGGAGCATATTTGCACCATAACCATTTTAAAATTTGTGATAAACAACACCTATATTTATTAGCACTATATTTTTTTTTTGCTTCTAGTAGTACTTTTTTATTCTCCAAGTTGTCTTATAAAATGCTTATCTTTTGTAGTTTGTTCTCATAAAATATAAAATGCATATCAATGATTGAAATTACTCAATTTGGAGAAATGATTTCACCGACATGTGTCCCAACTCCCAAGAAAAAGGAGATTTTCAGGTTTCAATGATCAATATGAGTTTCGTAACGATATAAAAGTGTGTTGTATTTTTTTTTTATAGCAAATTTTATATTTTTGATATCAATCCCACCATAATTAATTGTGTGAACGGTGATGCTACCACAACATTGGTTAGACAAAAGAGATGACACAAGATGTTTTGTACTATTGCTCATGATGAACATACATCATGATTAATTAGTCTTACATCTTGATAACTTGTGCAAATGTGTATTATATCACTTGTTGTGATATGATCGTTGTGGTAGTAGCATTTTTCTGCCGTAAAAATTTGTTATATTATTAAAAGGGACAATGCCTAGAGAGGTCACTGGTTCGATTATCCTCTGAGACGTTATGTTTAAAGAGGTTTTCGCTAGACTTTACCCCTTAGTAAGAGTTAGATAAATACATGTTGCGTTGGTCGTTATGTCTGAGTGAACCATTACCCTTATAAAAATGGGTTGTTTGACATGTTGTTGTTGCTTATTGTGCTGGTAGCTAGCATCAACTTTCTTCAATTTTATCCTTAGACAACTTTCAAGCAAGCAAATGCAGATCACTGAATTAGCTTAATCATCTTTGTTAACTGTTTCAAAACGTAAATGTGTTCCTAATGATGTATGTTTTAGCTTGCTTTTCTTCACATTCATCTCCCTGCAGAGTGCAGACTGTGAAAAAGCTCCTAACAAGCTGTAAATAGCAATGGCGGAGGGGCAACAGGACGAGAATTTCTGGGGAATTTTTTGCGGTACATCACGCGGAGTTATTGATTTATCATGTATAGATCATGCATTACCAATTGGATTGGATTTTCTACTGCTATTTGGATTTCTAGCTTTTTTACTCACAAAACCATCCTCAAAATCTCGAGCTTTCTATATATCTCCATTACAGTTGATTTCAGCAATTTTTAATGGCTCAATTGGATTATTATACATCGGTGTTGGCATTTGGGTGGTGATTAATCTATGGGGGAGAACTCACAGAGTTTTGCCTTTGCATACTTGGATTTTTCTTCTTTTTCATGGTGTTACTTGGTTAACATTGAGCGTAACTGTTAGTCTTGGTGCAAGGTTTCTCCCATGGCTTCCTTTCATTGTTTTATCGGTTCTCGGCGTCGTTTTCTCTGCAATTAACTGTGGTTTCTCCATTGTCACTTCATTGATTCACAATCACATTTCTAATAAGGTAATTCTGGATATATCGTCTCTGTTTGGATCTTGTTTGTTGGTGATTTGCTTTTATAGAGCTTCCAACTATGGAGATGATGATGATGATTATGCTCCTTTAAGTAGTGAGGGTGATGAGAAGGAGAAGATTGAGTATGTTCATACCGTGACTCCATTTTCTAGAGCTGGATTTTTTGGTAAATTGACATTTTCATGGTTGAGTGAGCTATTGAAAAGGGGAAAAACCAAGACTCTTGAGCAAAACGACGTACCACAGTTGCGTATAGAGGATAGAGCAGAATCATGTTACTTGCTGTTTCTGGAGCATTTTAACAAACAGGTAAAGGGCGATGCGGGGGTGCAGAAGCAGCAGCCATCACTTTTGAAGACAATTGCGTTATGCCATTGGAAAGAGATTTTGATTTCCGGAGTCTTTGCTTTATTAAAGATATGTACTCTTTCTGCTGGCCCTTTGTTACTTAATGCATTTATCAAAGTTGCAGAAGGGAAAGCAAGCTTCAAATATGAAGGGTATGTTTTAGCTGCTCTGCTTTTTTGTTCCAAAACTATAGAATCATGTTCCCAAAGGCAATGGTTTTTTAGATCAAGATTAATAGGTTTGAAAGTCAGATCATTACTGTCAGCTGCTATATATAAGAAGCAGCTTAGACTATCGAATGCAGCGAAAATGAAGAATTCAAGTGGAGAGATAATGAATTACGTTACGGTTGATGCTTATAGAATCGGAGAATTTCCTTTCTGGTTTCATCAGACATGGACTACTAGCCTTCAACTTTGCTTTGCAATTGCTATTCTTTACAGTGCTGTAGGCATTGCTACTCTTGCATCACTTATAGTGATAGTTCTTACCGTTCTTTCAAACACCCCTCTTGCAAAATTACAGCATAAAAACCAGTCTAAGCTCGTAATTTCGCAAGATGAAAGGTTGAAATCCATATCAGAGGCATTGGTAAACATGAAGGTCTTGAAACTATACGCATGGGAAAACCATTTCAAGGACGTGATTGAAAAGCTACGCGCTGTTGAAGAGAAATGGTTATCAGCTGTACTATTCAAGAAATCATATGGTGTCTTTGTGTTCTGGTCATCACCTGTGTTGGTTTCTACAGCTACTTTCGGAACATGTTATTTTCTTGGTATTCCGTTGTATGCAAGCAATGTGTTCACTTTTATCGCGACTATACGTTTGGTTCAAGATCCCATCAGATCGATCCCTGATGTTATCGGTATTTTCATTCTAGCTAAGGTTTCTTATCAGAGGATTGTGAATTTTCTTGAGGCACCAGAGCTTGATATTACAAGTGTGAGGCGAAAACAAGAGGATTTAAAGGAAGCAAGTTGTTATAGTATTTGTATTAAATCTGCTAGTCTTTCATGGGAAGGGAATCCTTCAAAAGCAAATTTGAGGGACATTGATTTGGAAGTTAGGCCTGGTGAGAAGGTTGCTATATGTGGAGAAGTGGGCTCTGGAAAATCTACACTTTTGGATGCAATTCTTGGTGAAGTTCCAATCATTCAGGGTGATGTAAGTCAACCTGCAAAACATGATTTTATTTTACTGAAAAATTACAGTTTTGATCCCTTTTGTTAAAAAACTAATACAACTCCTCTTAGATTTTAAGCTTCTTCTTGAATTTTTCTATCCAAATCTTGCAGGTCCAAACACACGGAAGACTAGCCTATGTTTCCCAATCAGCATGGATTCAGACAGGAAGTATCCGAGATAATGTCCTGTTTGGACTACCTATGGACCAATCCAGATACAATGAAACCTTGGAAAAATCATTACTGGTAAAAGATCTAGAGTTGTTACCATATGGCGATCTTACAGAAATCGGAGAAAGAGGTGTTAATCTGAGTGGTGGACAGAAGCAAAGGATTCAACTCGCTCGTGCTTTATATCAGAATGCTGATGTATATCTTTTGGATGATCCCTTCAGTGCTGTTGATGCTGAAACTGCTGCAAGTCTATTTAATGTAAGTAACACATAAATTATCTACTTTTTCCAACAGCTTTAAGTGTTGAAATCAGAGGGGCTCATAAAGCAATAAAATTGAAGAGAAGAAAACAACTGTATCAAATAGAATTGAACTATACTTAACACAACGAAAGCTTGATGAGAGGATAAACATTTTACACAGCATTCATCCGGATTCTGAAAAACGAATGTTTATTTATAAACTATAAAATAGAAAATATCGGGCTTGAAACTTGACTCGAACTCGATCAAGTTATAAAAAGGCAATATTGAACTCAACTCAATTAATGCTCAAAATAACTCGACACGACTCAATTATTATTTAATGAAAGTTAGTATATAAAATTAATTATTAAATAAAGTCAGATTAGCTTGTGAACTAGTACTCTTTTTCTTTTCGAAGGACTTGTGAAATACTCGATTAATGTATTTTCATGTTTGAGATCGGCTCGATTCATTTCAAGTAGCTCGACTCGAGTCAAATACCTTTGCAAGTCGAGTATGATTAACTCATGAGTAGCCCCGTGTCCTTTATATGCCTTTTACTCGGGTTTAAGGGTCATGTTGAACTAGCAGAGACGGACCCAATGTACAAAAGGGGGGTGCACGGCCCTCACTCAACTTTTCGTGCGAAGTTATTAAAATACCCCTCTAAGAGTATTAAAGATCATGTATGTATATTATTTCAGACAAATTCTATTGTAATTGTTTATTTAGTTCAACTGGTTAGAAATATTACTACTATATTTGAGGTCACTTGTTCACTTGGTCAAAACCTGACTGCTGCATCTTTTTTTTAACATTTTTTTCACTGGAAAAAATTCTGTTGAAGTGTGGTAAATATGTGAATTACTCACATTTTAATAGCTTAAGCTTTTGGGAGAAATAATACTTCAAAAATACTTTTTCCTAATGTGATTTACCGGCCCGTCTAATTGTTGACAGGAATATGTGATGGAAACCCTATCAGGGAAGACTGTATTGCTTGTAACTCATCAAGTTGATTTCCTTCCTGCATTTGATTATGTTTTGGTAAGTACACATTTGCCTTTTCATATTATTATTATTTTTTTTTATATTAATTTTAGTCGATTCTTAATCCGATTTCACTATTTTATTACCACTTTGATTCTGGAGAAATGTTTCTTTTCATCCTTACATCATAATTCAGGCTTTTGCACCTTGTCCCCTTTAAGTCTTTAATCACTCATTGTTTTCTTAAGGATATTCTGCTTTCAGCAAGTTGATTTGACAGAGTAGATTTATGATGCACAGAGAGCGTGTCCCGTATTTGATACTATACGACACGCACCGGATACTTAGGATACGTACATGGGGTAAATTTGTAACCTTCAAAGTGGGAGTCAAGAGTCGGATATGCATATCCAAAACTTGGATATGTGAGATGAAGAACCATGTTTAAAATTGAGTAAAAACCGCCATATAATGAATGAATAGTTGTCCAAATTGATGAAAAACTACAAAAAATAAAGAAAACTACCAAAAAATGTTTTATTTTATGTGTTTCAATATCCCTTTATTTTTTGATCTTATAGTTTTATTAAGTACAATTTGGTCCCTGTATATTCAATATTTACGCATATGCTCTCCGTACCCTTTTCCTACATTTTCCTGAAATCTCACATTCGCGTATCTCGGATCCACATATCCATACTTACACAGTGTGACTAAACAAATTTTCACTTGACAGTTCATGTCAAATGGTGAGATTCTGAATGCAGCTCCTTATCATCAACTACTAGCATCCAGCAAAGAGTTCCAAAACTTAGTCAATGCCCACAAAACAACGGCTGGATCCGAAAACCTTCCGGAAGTTTCTTTCTCCCCAAGAAACGAACCTTCTTCTCGCGAGATACAAAAGATATATGCAGAACAAAAACCTAAATCATCGGGAACTGATCAATTGATCAAACAAGAACAAAGAGAAATCGGAGACAGTGGATTCAAGCCGTATATTCAATATCTTAGCCTGAACAAAGGATTCTTCTTCTTTTTCATCTCTGTTCTATCACTTATTGTCTTTGTGATTGGCCAAACATTACAAAACTCATGGATGGCTACAAATGTTGGTCATCATCATGTTAGCCAGCTGAAGTTGATAGTTGTTTATTTGTTGATCGGATTCACGTCAACGTTTTTTTTGTTCATTAGATCATTGAGCTCAGTTATTTTGGGGCTGCAATCTTCAAAGTCATTGTTTAAACAGCTTCTGGATTCTCTTTTCCGTGCGCCTATGGCATTTTATAATTCCACGCCTTCTGGAAGAATATTGAGCAGGGTAAGTATCTACAACTGCCTCCTATTCATGATTTGGGTGCAATGCGACCGAGTCCGGATCCCTTCTGCTGACCATCATATAGTGACTGGTACACTGACATCGGTTCCGGTGAAAACTTCCCGATCTCCTAGACATTTCTCCGGAACTGGTAAACATTTCTTCGGGACAGGAAAACAAATTTCAAGGGATCTGAGAAAAATCCACAGGGATTGATGTCACTGGACCGGTAGGATGATCACTAGAGGGGATCCAAACTCCAATGCAATCATGTTTGAGAGAACTTGCATCGGTTTTCTAACAATTTTTTTTATTTTACATACTCAAACAACATTTTTATCTTCTATTTAGATTCTTTTTTCGTAGTGAAATGCATCAGGATCTCTACAACATGTAACTTGAATAGGGAATATGTATTTTGTGCGATAAAAGTACTGCAAAATTCAGAGATTCTGTATTTTAGGCTGATCTGATTATAAAAAGGGTAAACCCTACCCCCAAGGGTCTGCAAGACAAAGAGCGATTCGCCCCTTGTGGGGTTCGAACAGACCTCCCGATTCTGTATTTCCAGGGATAGGCTGATCTGATTATAGATTCTAATATAGATGGTTTTTGGTGGATCTGAATGATCCGGATCTCTATTTTACAAACTATCTTATTTTTCATTATCCACCGCAAGTGCTCTTAGAGAAATTCATTTTGTCTGTGCAGGTTTCAGCAGATTTGAATATAGTTGATCTTGATCTTCCTTTTATACTGGATTTAGCTGCTGGTTCAACCATAATTTTCTACTCCAATCTTGGTGTGCTTGCTGTTATTACTTGGGAAGTCCTGTTTGTCTCCTTACCATTGGTTTACTTGGCAATTCACCTACAGGTAAAACAAAAAGGGGCCTTTAATGTCACCCATTCAAAACTTACGGTGGCCCCATACTACTGCGGCAATACACATATCCCTCCTTTTTTAAATTTGATTATCATGATCTTTTGAAAATTGATTATATTGTCTATAATCGATTTTTAAAAGGTTAAGTATGTGCGTGCCCCAACAGTATGGTGTCACAAGTAAGTTTGTTATGGTGCCACTAACAATCCCAACAAAAATAACAGTTTTTCTTTGTTCAATACCTAAGCATCTTAGAGCACTTGCGTTACTTCTTTTTAACAGATTCTCTATTTTACAAAATTAAACACCAATTTTCTCTGTTATACAAAATCTCTATTCAGTGTGAAATGCATCATAATATTTACAACATATAATTTGAATGTAGAATCTGTATTTTAGGCTGTACATATAATGCATAATTTAGAGATTACACTGCAGATGGTTTTTTCGTGGATCATGATAATTTAGATCTTTAATTTACAGATTTACCTATTTTACTGTATCTACCATAAGGAACTAGGCCTTTTACTGCTAATCCTTCACCACATGTGATTTTCTTTCCAACAGAGATACTATTTTGCCTCTGCAAAAGAGCTGATGCGTATCAATGGAACTTCCAAATCATTATTAGCAAACCATCTAGCTGAATCTCTAGCCGGAGCGATGTCTATTCGAGCTTTCGAGGAAGAAGATCGTTTCTTTAAGAAGAATCTAGAACTTATTGACAATAATGCTAGCCCTTTCTTTCATAATTTCGCTGCAAATGAATGGTTCATTGGACGCCTGGAGATGCTTAGTGCTATTGTTCTAACTTCCTCTACACTCTGCATGGTTTTGCTTCCTCATGGAACTTTCACTTCTGGTATGTGATCAGTTATTTTCTATTAGAAAATAAGTTTATGCCTTTCGGTTTCCGTAAGTTTACAAAATACACACAAAGTAAGCTTATTTTGTGGGTATTCTTTGAACTTTCAGTTATCAAAAGATGTAAACGTATCATTGATCTTCTATTTATCATGTCATGACAACTAGGTCTGCAAAAAGGTATGATGTCATTTTTGGTACTTTTTGTTTCACAATTTTCGCACTTTTATCCCAAATGTTTGATCTTTGCACTTTTACCCCATTTATGCACTTTTTGTCATTTTCAATCCTTTTGTTTTGCCATGTGTCGGATTTTAATTGGTTCAAGCATTTTGTACCTTCAATGTTGGTTGTCGAACACATGTAACTTTGGACTGATAATGTAAACAAAAAAAATACATAGATGGGGGGTAGAAATGCCAACATGAAACTTTGGGGATAAAAGTGCAAAAATCGGAAAACAAAAGGACCAAAAGTGTCTTTATCCCCTATGCAAAAGTATCTATATTGTCTATGGATATTGGGACAAAGACACTTTTGGTCTCTATTGTTTCACACTTGACACTTTACCTCTAATCTATGCATCTTGTTTACATTGTTAGTCTAAAGTGCCATGTGTCCGACACCCAACATCGAAGGAACGACATTCTCCAACCAATAAAAATTTCGACAAATTACAAAAAACGCACTGAAAATGTGAAAAGTAAAAGGTAAATTAATGCATAGCATAGATGAGGGGGGAAAGTGCCAATATAAAACATTGATGATAGAACTGCAAATATCGTGAAACAAAAGAGACTACAAAGTGTCTTTTTATCTCTTAACTGCGTTGGAGTGTGAGTGTTATTGTTAAA
Source organism: Gentiana straminea (assembly GCA_036785695.1). Classification (NCBI taxonomy): domain Eukaryota; kingdom Viridiplantae; phylum Streptophyta; class Magnoliopsida; order Gentianales; family Gentianaceae; genus Gentiana; species Gentiana straminea. Next base: position 2,456,832 of record JAVUPR010000239.1, on the reverse strand, counting down.
TATCTGAGATGGGTTTAATTATGTTGTTGCAGGTGTTATTGGGATGGCTTTGTCATATGGTCTCTCTTTAAACATGTCTCTCGTATTCTCTTTTCAACAACAATGTTCTTTGGCAAATTACATTATCTCAGTTGAGAGGCTTAACCAATACATGTGCATACCAAGTGAAGCTCCGGAAATAATTGAATCTTGTTGTCCTCCTGTCAATTGGCCAAGTGTAGGCAAAGTGGACATCCAAAATTTGCAGGTAAACTAAAACTTGGATGCACTGGCGCTACTTGAGTCATAATGGATCCGATTACTATTCAGATCCATTATTCTCGTTTAGCTTAAAATGGTTATCCTAAGTTACTCTGCTCATTATAAGCTTAACCTCGTATCCTGATATTTTTTCACATGAAACTTCCACTTTTTCGTAGTGAGATACTACGATACTACATTCTCCCCCATATTTGTGTGATGCCACATTCCTCCCTCTTATGGAATCTCCATTTTTCGATACGGGACACTACATTTTCCTGTTCTTACGGAATTGAACCAGAGGATTCAAGAGGTGTCCTCATTGTCTTCCACAATGGGACCCTTAATTATGTTTGATAGTTGGCTTTGATGCCTAGTTAGCTATGAATCCTTAGTTGGCTCTGATGCTACTTGTACCCGTTGGTGGATCTCCATTCATCATAAGGGGGTCCAAGGACACCCTCTAAATGAAAAAAACATCAAATTTTACCCATGCAAAAAAGAATTGTGCACCCGTTCAATTTCTTTTTTCTCGATCCCGCCAGCTGTAATGATAATCGGGTATGATATCACATGTGATAGTCTGACTCTGATGTCATTTGTAACCGATAGTCAGCTATGATACCACATAGTGGCACTACTTAAGCCATAATAAATCCAATAAGTACTTAAGTTTACCGTCCTCGTTTAATGTAAGATGGTTAATCCAAGCTCATTATCCCTTGCTACTTTTTCTCTACTTTTCCATAGGCTGACTGATGCACAGTATGCTGATAAAAACTATATTTGCAGATGAAGTATAGTGTGGATGGCCCTCTAGTTCTTCGTGGGATTAGCTGTGTATTTGAGGGAGGAGATAAAATCGGCATTGTTGGCCGGACCGGTAGCGGAAAGAGCACCCTTATCGGTGCTCTCTTCCGGTTGGTGGAGGCATCTGGCGGAAGAATAATGGTGGATGAAATCGACATATCAACAATTGGACTTCATGATTTGAGATCTCGTTTAGGTGTTATACCGCAAGATCCTACACTTTTTAATGGGACAGTTAGATTCAATTTAGATCCTCTAGGCCACCATACTGACAATGAAATTTGGGAGGTACAAAATTTTCTTCTCTTTTTTTTCGTGTTATTAAAAGTCAATTATAGCTTTAGAATCAACTTTTCGTAGATTGATTGTCACAATCAACCAGTAAAAAGTCTATTCTAAGGTCTATAATGGACTTTTAAATGTCGATTTGTTCCGACATGGTGCCACGGTTAATATTCAATGATGCATTAAGTAGTTACTTTTGTGAAAAAGGTTCTGAAGAAGTGTCAACTTAGAGAGGCTGTTGAGAAGGGTGATGGCCTAAACTCTTGGGGTAAGTTTCTCTATATATTTCTATTACAATAGAACACCTAGGAGAAAGTGTTTTTTTTTTTTTTTTTTTTGAGCCTAGGAGAAAGTTTTTTTATAAAGCCATTTTTGGTCCTTTTATTTCACAAAATTTGTAATTATGTCCAGATTGTTTCATCTTTACACTTTAACCCCTTGTCTATGAATCCTATCTAAATTTTCATTCCAAAATGCCACGTGTCAAACATCCAGCATAGAATTCATGTAGGCTCCAACCATTAGAAACTTGACATGTGCCCAAAACTGAAAAGGTAAAAAAAAAATGTACATACGAGGGGTTAAAGTGCAAAGCTGAAACATTGATGATATAAATGTATAAATTGTGAAACAAGGGGGACCAAACACGTTTTTATCCCTTTTTTCGTATGTTATGTATCTCAAGTGAGGGGACGATACAACATATAAAGTCGATAATGCTTTTTACGCACATTTCAGTTGTTGAAGATGGATCAAACTGGAGCATGGGGCAGAGACAGTTATTCTGCCTAGGTCGTGTGTTACTACGTAAAAGCAAGATCTTGGTTCTTGATGAAGCAACTGCATCAATCGACAATGCTACCGACATGACCATTCAAAAGATCATTCGGACAGAATTTGCTGATTGTACAGTTATTACAGTTGCTCATCGGATCCCAACCGTTATGGACTGTACCAAGGTTCTTGCCATTAGTGATGGTAAGTCGCCAATACTGACTTTAACGAGAGATTCTTATGTCGTGAGTACTGTCAGATGTGGGTAAATTCTACTACTACAGGGAGTACTAAATAGTTAATACGGACTCTTCTGAAAACGACTGGTTACACGAGTCATGTTTTCCTGTTGTTTTGTGACCTCCGTAATAAGTACACCCTACAGTAGAATTTCCTTCAGATGTGTGATATTTGTATAGAAAGATGAAACATGTTTAGTGTTTTTACATATGTCACGCATCCAATGGTATGGTGCAATAAAAATTCCACGTAAATGAATTTTTCGACTTTAACATATGCTTCTTATTTAAGTTAGGGCGCATTACTGGCACCACAGTATTTTTCGCATGACACTGTACTGAAAAAAATCAACCGGCGGATGAAAGTCGATTCTAAAGTTGGTAATATCTACTTTCAACCAGTGAAAGTTGATTCCCATCTCTAGAATCGACTACGACTGTTGTGATAAAACGATAGATATGACGTGGTCCCACTAAAGACGTTTTTTAAGTTATTGTTGAGGTGAAAAAAGTTGACAACTTTTTGCATACAGGTAAACTTGTGGAGTATGATGAACCAATGAAGTTGATGAAAAAAGAAGGCTCCCTTTTCGGACAGCTTGTCCAGGAGTATTGGTCTCATAACCCCTCCTTACAATTGTAGACTTGTAGTTCACACCAATTCTTCAAATAAGGTATTAATATATTTCATTTCACATTGTCATTTCATGTTACATTCTTGCTGTCGTTGCGGTGTACTCGGCCTGCATTTTCAAATTTTAGGACAACGGTATAAAAAAAAAGAAGGAGAATTGTATAACAGGATGGGTTCACCGCCACGTCAGTAGGAATGTAACGTGCAGTGACCGTCTGGAATGAAGCTTATTTTTGGCCTGAGAAAGCAAGACTGCTCCTATTTGCATTGTTTCATTGATCCGGAGCAGGGCCGTCGTTGAGGGAGGCCCACCAGGCCACAACCTATGCTGCCCCAAATACACAACTTTTTTTTTTTTTTTTTTTTTTTGAAAGGCCAAATACACAACTTAAGGGCCCTCGATTGTATATGTATATGTATGTAGTGTATTTTAGGTCTATTTTTTTACTTCAGTTAAGGCTCGAAGTCATACTCGTATTCTTTTAAGAAAAGTCTAACCAATTTACTATTATATTTCTTTTTACACTTCTTCACGGATTGATTGGCCTTCGAAAGTCGATTCTATGAAGGTCGATTCGGTATGATGCACCACGCGTGCACGAGTATTGTGATGCATCGATACTCAAAGAATCGACTTTCTGAAAATCGATTCGATATGATGAGCATAATAAAAATCTGCAGATGCATATTGAACACGTAAAAGTTGTCCAGGCAGGAATCAAGTTCACGTGTCAATTGTTTTGGTAATAAAAAGTCATTTTACTTTAATGATTGTAAATAATGGAATCAAACAGAAGAGAAAACATCACTTTCACCTGCTGCTGCATTATTTTATTTAAAAAAAGAGAAAAGCAGAAGTACTAAAAGTACTATAATTCTTAAGTTAGCGCCTTTAAATTGGAGCAATTATTTGGGCCAGCATTATGGCCACAGCCAAAATTGTTATTGCCAGGGCTGTTTTAGAATAGGACAAAATAAAAACACACATTATGTGCTGTGGTATTACCAATATTTTCACGGGCAATACCAGCCACCAATTATTTGTGTGATGAATGTAACAGGTAAGTGTCGGTTACTGACTATTTTCATGTGCACTTGTTTTTCCTCTTTCTTCTATTTATAAATCCATAAACATAATTGCTATTATCACAACAAAATTATTACCGTAAACAAAATAACACACAATATTTTTACACATTTGATTCTGGTGAGACTCATAATCAATGAAATCTTGCATACTAATCAATCAATAGTGTAAAAATGTATTGTGTCGTTATTTTTATATAACACCACTTTATTGTGACATTGCCGCTACTCATTTAGAAATGTTAATTCCCAGTCAAAATGCTCTCAACACACTGTCCCGCCTCCTCTAGATGTTTTGTGGATGATGTAAAATAAAGGCTATGCTTCATTGACGTCGTAGCTTGTAAAAGACTGTCTCTCTACTCTTTTCTTTTCCTTTTCCTTTTCCTTTTTCTTTTTTTTCTGAAAGCCTGAAAGAAATCGATTCAGGGTATGTGACTCTCACAGCTTAAGGGTTGCCTGCAAGATTGTCGCCAACACACTAATAAATATTCTTACTAGTGAACTTTTTAGTATGTGATTTCTCTAAACTCTATTATTGAATCTGCCCCCATTGATTAACAATCCAAACTTTCCATTTTCCCACATAATTACTAGTATAATGTAAAAAACAAAATTCAGACATCATATATAGTGTTTGATCATGCAAAACTGCTGCAATGGATCGCATTTGAATTGACCAATTAATTTAAGGATACGTTTGGAACAACAACAAAATTGATGATTGGTGGCCATTCAACTTTGTATTGAATTTTTGCACTAAAACGACAAACTTAAGTACGTGTGCAATGACGCCATGCGTAATGGGAACTACTACACTCATCATCTTGATACACGTGGAGTTTAGACAATAATAACAACAACAACAACCTAAAATTAGTTGCATGCTTTTCGTGAGATCATGAAATCACAAATTTTATTAATGTCTAGGACCGAAATCTTATTTAAAATATTAAATTATTATTATATTATATTTATTAATTATTTTTAAATAATGATTTAATTAAATTTTTTTGGTTTATACTTTATATTAAAAAAGGGAAAACCTAATTCTGTATCGAACTCTTTTTTATTTTATTTTTTTTCGATCGAACGTTCGGACCGAACCGAACCGAATATTTTTTTATTTTTTAAGCTTCGAACCCGAGCCGAACCTTGAAAATATAATTCGCCCAAGCCGAATGAGTTATTTTGCTTCATGTATTTTACAGTTGCATGCCTTTCGATCACACAAATTTTATTACCCACACACCTCTACTTTAACATTTCGCGTGGATGAGAGATTAAAACAAGAATCACATTTAATCATGAGTTTATTGTTAAAAATGACAATTTGAACCATATAAATGTGTAAAGAGTTATTTTGCATGTATTTTTGATATTTTTACGGTGTATGAAAGGGCGAATAACATTTATTCATAGAGTTTATGATGGTAAAAATGACATTATATTTGTGTAAAGAGGACAGTTGAATATTTTTCTGGGTAAAAATGACATATCCTTATTCCACCACAATGGTGAAACATTATATTTGGGTTATTATGAACAATTGATTTGTCCTTATCACCCAATTTATATTTTCAATGTTCGATTCTCATTTTCTTTTTTTTTTTTTTCCTTTTAAACCATTCCCGCTTAATCATATTCTTTTACTTGGTATCACTTTAAAATATCTGTCTCACCATAAATTTTTCTCGGTTTTCATTTTGCCATCTTATATCAATATTACGAAAGGAAAAAAAAAAAAAAAAAAACATTATAGTGATGCTAGTTTAAAATTTATTTCAAAAAATGAGAATACAAACCAGATTATTGGATTTCAACGGTGAATCTTTGAGCTAATTAAGAAGAGATTTGTTCAGCTAGCTGAATTTACAAGACAATTAGAATCAATAACCTGTCGATATATGTACAATTTGTAAATTGTTGATTAAACATTGTTTAAGAATAGTAAACATGGTACTAATTTTTTTTTTTTTTTTTTTTTTTGGGGTAGGGTCCTGGGCCGACAGAGAGTGATGAGAAGCTTAATCACGTTAACTCAACGACTTATTAGTGAGACTGAGAGGCAGTGACGGACCAAGGAAAATTTTTCAAGCGAAAGCTAAATGCCAAAAAAAAGTGGGAAAAAAAATCAACAACCAAGACTCGAACTCATGACCTTAACGTAAGTATCAAAGCTTCCAACCAATTGAACTAAATGTTGAATGTTGTAAAATTGTCTGTAATAATATACATACACAGTTTTATTATTATAAGATGGGTATATTAATAACTTCGCCCGGAAATTTGAGTGGGGCCGTGCACCCCACCCTAAATGGGCTGGGTCTGTCGTTGGTGAGAGGACCATAACTCAATGCCTAAAAGAAGTCATTATTAACAGAGTTAACTCCGCGCTACGACTCGATATTATATTTTTATGTTTTTTTGGGGGGGTTTATGATGTGTAGCAGTTGGATTATAATGTTGTAATGGTTTAGAAAGGACAATGACCCACGTCACACATGCATTAAATATGTTTTTGATAGTGATTTCCACTGTAAAATTAAAAGCTGAAAAGTAAAATAATAAAAAATAAAAAACAACTATTGTCTTATCATAATATACCTCTTTTTAATCAGGTCTCTATGCTTCGGATTAGATAGAAAGATAATATCTTGTGACGATGTTGGATACTGTCAAAAGAGATGTTACTGGCTCTATATGATTTGTTAGAGTTGACATGTTAAATATGCGTGATGTGTCTGTCAAACAAATGTTAGAATGTTCAGAAATTGTTCTTTAGGAAGCTCATCTGATACTCACATAAGTTAAAAAAAAAAAGTAACAATTATTAGAAAGTGTTATGTTAATTAAGTTTGGGAGTCTTTAAGGGCACCACAACAAGTTTTAAAAATATACATCAACTGTGGTGCTTTTAAGGGGAATGGTAGATTTAGTGTGGTGCCCTTAAATGCCCCTTAATTTTTTTTTATTACCTAAGGCTATGTCACCCATTATTTCTCATTTTCGTATGTTTCCCATTACTAAAGTAGTTTTTTTTTTTTAAAGCCATTATTACATGTTTCCTACTTTATAGGAAGTGGCTTAGTGGTTAGTTATTTACTACTTGTATTTATATGCCTACATTATCAATGAAAGCTTCAAGTTTTTCCAAAAACTATCTCTTCCAAAAGGTTATCAGTGGTATCGGAGTCATAATCTCAACAACAGTTAGAGAAAGATCCATGGCCGAAACAAATTTTGTTCAAGCTTCCATCCCCAGGTTTGATGGACAACATTATGATCACTGGAGCATGTTAATGGAGAACTTCATGCGTTCTAAGGAGTACTAGACCATTATTGAACAAGGAGTTGTTGAACCAACAGCAAATCCTCCGTCAACTGATGCACAAAGAGCAGATTTTGAGAGCAAAAAACTCAAAGATCTGAAGGTCGAGAAGTATCTGTTTCAAGCAATCGATAGAGCCATCTTAGAGACCATTTTAAGAAAATAATCATCAAAGGATATCTAGGATTCTATGAAGGGGAAGTATATGTTGGAAGTAGAGCCCAAAAGATAATTTATGTAATTGTTTTTATAATTAATAAATGACAGATTTATTCTCATCTTATTATGTGCTTCGTGCTCATAAGTAATACACTACTGAAAACCCCAAGTTGTATCATATGTAACCATATAACTTAGTATGCTGTCACACGTGAGGATTAAGTTTATGGTGATACACTTGAATTGTTAGTCCGTGGTGAAATTAATCGAAGTATGGGGTCTATTGATTAAACCACCATTAATGCGCCCATAACACTTTAAGGTGTGGCCGTCTTATCCGGACCGTCGATATTGGTTATCTAAGTGGGGCATTTATATATGATGTAGTCATATAGGACTGGACCGATTTAATATGCATTTCTCATATAATTCCGCGATTGAGAAATCTTATAAATCACAAGATGATCATATATGGATTAACCTTAATCCTGAAGTAATTGCAGACTCCTGCTTGTTTCAAGATAGAGTTTGATGTGTTCGTTACGGATTGCTAAGAGGCGCGGTCCGAATGACTTTCACGTTGGCATTATCGGGAATGAGTAGTTGGGAATGTGTCTCACATATACGGAATCCATTCCTTCATGCAAGAAGTAGAAAGACAATCCCCTTATTTGTTGATCCTAGAAACTGATCGATCTGCGGAGTTCATATTGGTTATGAGCTAATTGATCACTAGTGGGTTAATGGTAAATAAGGATAAGATGTAATGAAGAAGGTTTACGGAAACATTCCCGCTTCATTACGGATAGTCTATGGAAGGTTAGTCAATATGTAATGATTATATCAATGGACACTTAAAGACTCGACTTTCTGAGAATAAGTTATATCTATAATCGATAGAGTTCAGTTTCGGATTTATGGTGGCGTAATTCCAGAATTAATAAGTTGAATAAATGTTCTATTCGATGAATGTTTTATTCAATTTATTGTAGCTACTGGTTATAGGCCCATGGTCCTCGGGTTGACTCCTAACACGTGAGTGAATTCTCATATTTTGGAACCTCGAGAATAAATTAAATAGTTGGTCTATTTAATGTATATGCGGATATTATTTATACGGTAAATAATACGTAACATAGAGAAGACATTTTCTATTATCCCAAATGGCATAAAAAATGGCGCCATATTTATTTGATTTTGGGAAAAAGAAATTTTCTCCTAATTAATTATAATGTGGAAAATATAATTATTTATGTGTTAAATAATTATAAATAAGAAATTAGTTTTCTTATTGAATAAATATGAAATTTGTTTTCCTATTGGATAAAAGTTTTTATTTTCCTTAAAGGAAGCACAAGATAAACTCTCAAACTATTTGGTTATTAGTCTATATAAAGAGAGTTTCTCCCAACACAAAAGAGATGAAAAACCAACGCCATTTTGAAAAAAAAGGGGACGCGAGTTTTTTTTTGAAAACTGAGAAATTTTGTTTTCTCGTCCTAGCCATTCGGAAGAAGAAAAACTAGAAGACATATTCGAGGAGGTTCGAATGCGGAATCGACGTCCACCGGCCGTCGCTTGGAAATACAATCCGGAAGATCACGGCATCTCGATTCGGTTGGGTAATCTCGTAACATTTTCTTTAAGGTATTAATTAATCTTTATTAGTTAATTAGATCACAAAATTCATGGTTCGGCTATAGATCTTGATCTAATCAAGATCTAGATGAATCTGTGTGGATTCTGACTCGACTCGATTCATTCGAATCAAGTTTTCGGGTCGGATTCAGATTTCGGCAACTCCAACATGTGGTATCGGAGCCAGGTTAAAACTGAATTTGGTCGATTAATTAATTATGAACGTATTAATTAATTAGGGGTGGAATTGCATTAAAATTGTATGTTGCATCTTTTATATTTTTTGTAAATATATATGTATGATTGAATGTTGTGGTTGATGAGATGGATTGGGGTTAGTACCTGTTTACCGTTAGATCTGTTATAAACTCGTTTTTCCAGGTATAGGACATTATGCAAATTGTTGTAATTTTAATTTCCTAGAAAAATAGTCCTTTTTTCGGATCTGTTGTTATTTATTTTATTTCGAAGACCTTTTATCAACAATGATGATGGCGGTGGAGGTGGCCGGTTCCGGGTCGGACCCGGCGGTTCCCGGTTCCAAACCGGCGGTTCCATGGGTTAGCCGGGTCCACGGTTCCACGGGTCCAACCCGGTTCTAGGTTCCACTGGACCCGGACCGCCCCGGAACCGGCGGTTCAAGGAACCGGAAGAAAAAACGGCGGTCAAACCGGCCGAAACCGGACCGGAGGACCCGAACCGGCGGTTTTCTATTATTTTATTTTTTATAATTTTTTTCCCCTCCAAGCCAAGTCCAACGTATATTCAAATATTTTGAATAATTTTTTTCTATTTTAAAATATCACACACTCATCACACTATAAATACATATCCATTTCATCACTTTTTACCCACAATTCTATTCTAACTCTCATATTATCATAATATTATTATCATAATTTACTTACAAATTAATCATAAAAAATAAACAATTAGAAAACTATGCATTATTCTTTAATTTACTTACAAATTATTTATGTTGGAAAAATTGTCACTGTTCACCGGATGCATGCACTCATGTAAGGGTGCATCAGTTCGGAAATGATGTCTGAATCTGAAAATACATGAATCCAAACTGAAAATGCATAAAACCCTTCATGAATGCACGCATGTATCCGTTTAGTTGCGATAACATTAATTCGTACGGCAACTCGAATGCAAACGATTATAAAATATTTAATTTATGAAAAAATATCTATCAATTTAGAATATAAGTTATGAAATTAAATATTAAATATAGTTATGAAATTAAATATTATACAAGCCGTGTGTTTTTTTAAAATATAGTTATGTAATTAAATATTATATATAGTTTAATAATCAATTAGAATTTATTATTAATTTTAATGTAAGTTATACAAATTTTCTAAAACAAATATTGATTTTTTTTGGAACCGTGATCTGAACTGTCTGGACCCGGGAACCGCCGAGACCCGGAACCGGCCCAAGAAACCGCCAAACCCGCCGGTTCCCGAGACCCGGCGGAACCGGCCCCGGCGGTTCGGTCCATTTTGGACCCGGAACCGGAGGGTCGTGCATGAGACCCGGAACCGGCACGGAACCGGCCACGTCTAGATGGCGGCTCAGTGGTTGGTGGTGCAATTCAAGATCAAGACATCTAGGCGCCACCTGCAAGTTGGATAACAATGCGCTGACCAACTCGGCTATGAGGCGGACTGTTGAAGATTTCGATCGGCTGTTTTATATATGTTTCGGAGTTTGTTTTCTCCTATATTAGAAATTAGTAGATCCATTAATTTGGGTGATATGCCCACGGATCCTTATTTGGGTCCATTCGACCCCCAAAATAGTGGATAGAGCCATCGGCCACCACAATCCGCGAGCTCGCAAGCCGGCGGACTACTCCATGACTTTGGTTTCACGCGACGCTATCAAGTTAGTGTTGAAATAGTGTCCTAAACCCAATCGGGTTGGACCGGATCCGACCGGGTCGGATCATTTCTACTATTTCTTTATGCTTGTACATAGATTAAATGGCTTTTCTGTTGTCATATATATGTTCTTTTTAAAGAACCAATTATGAATTGTTATATGATAACGTCCTTCGTATTAAACTGTGATAGAGAAACCATGATAGGTGATTATGGTTAGAGCTGTTAAACGAACAGAGCCGCTCGTGAACAAGCTCGTGTTCGGCTCGTTAGTGTTCGTGATCGTTTGTTCGTTTAGCTTAACGAGCCGAGCTCAAACATGATTGTAGGCTCGTTTGCTTAACGAGCCGAGCTCGAGCTTGGTTCGCGAACGTTCGATTATGTTCACAAACATGCTTATTATGTTCGCGAACATACTTATATAATGTTCGCGAACATGCTTATATGCTTATAATATATGTCTAACGAACCGAACTCGAGCCGAATTCGAGCCGAATTCGAGCCAAAGTCGAGCCAAAAGACAAAAAAATATGTCTAACGAGCCGAGCTCGAACGAGCTCGAACAGTTCATGTTTTAAACGAGCCGAGCTCGAACAGAATTTTTTGTTCGTTTAACAAACGAACGAGCTCGAACGAGCTTAACGAGCTCGAGTTCGAACAGCCAATACTCGGCTCGGCTCGGCTTGTTAACAGCTCTGATTATGGTTGATGAGATCTCTAATCACTTTAATAAGTTTGATACTTAAATGTCTCTAGGCTGATGTATTATTAAACGGGGCATTGATAGTATAAACGGACTAGCACGTATTAGATGTCTTCTCTCGTCTTTAGGGCGAGAGATAGATCTCGTCTATCGAAGTGTAGAGACACTTGACCGTACGTGGACGTGTATTAGAGAATGCGTACGTTAGGCGACCCACTTACACGGATAAGTGTCACACTATGTGGCGGTTGTGTAATTATCCTTTGGACCGGAGTCTTCGTGGCATCACGGTATGGATTGTCATGCTTTGACACTATTGAGGTTTCCCTAGCCACGGGGCGATCATGCGGTAGTGATTGGGTGTGATACGAAGCATGCGGAGTATACATGATTGGTCGTCCGGGAATCGCGTATCCTATGATTGGGGTCGAATATCCGAAATGGCCTTCTTATAAGGAATGTCTTACTCTCGTGAATCTTTGCAAAGTGGAAGTAAGTGAGTTACTTCGAGAGAGCATGATATCCAGATTATAAGATACGGTCGTTAATGTTTGACACTCGACGTACGACCGTATGGATATTATTACAGCGATAGGATTGTAAGTTACACGGTAACTGTTTCACATGAAAGGTAGTAGTCATTGCATTTGACTCTTCCGATGATTGAGGGTCACGGTGTGTTTCTAGACGCTATCCCGTGATCGTTAGGTATGAAGGGCATTTTCGTAATTTGCACTTTGTGTCTACGGCCAACATATTCGGAAGCCTATCGGGTCACACACATAAGAACATCTAGCCGGATTAAAATGTGGTTATAGATGATAACCAAATAAGGAAAGTTTATCTCGAGACTATAAAGGTTATAGTGGTAAATTAATATGGTGGTATTTATTTATTATGAATAAATTAAATACAAGATATTAATAATATTATATTAATTAAAGAATGTTCCGGATGCCAAATCTTTGGGATATGGGGCGCCACTTTCAATGTGTATAAGATACACTTGGATTGTGCAATTTAATTAATAAGATTATCATATATTAATATTAGATATTAATGACTATAGATTTGCACACATGTGTAAATTGATTTATGGTAATAAGATATATGTAATCAATATAAGATATTGACAATATCTTGGAAATATTTAATATGGGATATTAAATTAAATGAGATAAATCAATCAATTATATTTTCCTTATTTTATTGGAAAAAGGTTTTCTCCTCCTCCACACTTTGATATGGCGCCACTTTCTACTATAAATAAGAGGTGGGTGTCAAGCTCTTTAGTACATAACAATTCCAAGAACTAATAGTTCTTGTGTAAAATAGAGAGCATCCTATAGAGAGTTGGAGAGAGGGGAAAAGGGCCGGTCTAGCAACCGGAGTTTTCCAATAGCAATCCATGATGGGTTTCCGGCGGGGTGCTCGTGTGGACTAGCGGTAGAGGCCGAACACTTGGGCGGCTCTATGCAGAACTACTCTCCTTAGACGGTCAAAGCGTCGATCTTTTAGATCAACCAAGGTAACCACCGTCTAGTACTTGTTTGTTTATTGCTTAAATGAAGTCGATCTTGGGGTAAAAGGAAATCAAAATTTTAAATTCAGCTGCGTTCCCGCGTAGATTTCCTAACAGTTAGGGGGCCGCTCCAGGAACCCCAGGTCATTAGGTCCGCCAGTGACCTCGCCCTTGACACGGGGGAAGAGACTACCTCTGGTTTGGCCAGACAAGGATATAAAAGATATAGGGATCAGCGAGGCTATTAGGAGCGCAACCTATCGGCTCCGCTACGATCCCGCTACTGTAGATAAATATCTATTTTGTACTACATGTCCTCATTGGTAAATAAGCCGAACTCTAGTCGGTGGCTCCCCTATAAATAAGGCACCATATAACCTTGTTCAAGGGAGGAGAACTAATCAATAAAACATAAGGCAAAGCCAATTTGTCCACCCTCTCCTCTCTTATAAAGCACTACCGCCGGAATCCTCTAGCACTTCCGAGCACCGCCAGCAAACACCACTCAAATACATCATATAAGCCAGATATCCACCATACAAACACCACTAAAACAACCGTGATGATTTTGACATCATCATTGGGTTTAGGCTTTTTCTATTTAATAGATTAGATACGTGGGTACCAACGATCCATCTCAGTGGTTTACTTTTTCACATTTAATTTCTAACGTGATTATTTATGTGATATAACCATATCATAACATGCCATGCATCATGTTCATGAATTTCACTCCTAGAATATGCATACATGTTTTGGCATTAATTAGGCATGTATGAACATGTAATTAATTAAATTAATTGAACAAACAGAATTTTATCTGGATATAAAATTCACATGATAAAAATTAAATTTACGGGGTAAGTTTGATTTTAGGATATTAAATTGTGGAAATATTACATTACATTAGTGTAACATATTAATTGTGAGACATATTAATTGTATTGTATAAACAATTAATATGTCATAAAGTCATAAAATAACTCTATTTTGTCTTATTAGGTAATAGACAACTCTAGCAATTAATACTAGCCGACTCTAGTAATTAATTGCTCTCTCCTAGGTTATACTTTACTAGGACCTTTCTCACTTACTTGTACCTATTTATACTCACTCTTTTATGATGAATAAACGAAGTTGAAGTTTACTCAAGTATTATTACTTTCTCAAACTCTCTTCATGGTATCAGAGACTTAAACTCCTGAATCCGCTGCAAAATCTACTTAACTTGCTGTAACTTCTCATCTCTTATCAAGAATGTCTTCATTATCTGAAGCTTCCTCACCCTCAGTAGAGTCCCAACTGCCTCGGCAGACTGGGGTCACTGAAAACCATTCATTTACAAATCACAGACTTGACGGCAACAACTACCTGTTGTGGTCAAGATCTATGAAAATGTATATCTCAGGCCAGAGCAAGATGGGATACTTGTCTGGCTCCAAACTCCGCCCTGCTCGAAACCGACCCCAAGTTTGAAGCATGGGATACGAAAAATAACCAAGTCATGACCATCCTCACGAGGTCAATGACAAAAGAGATCAGTGAGAACTTCATGATGTATGATACTGCAAAGGAGATCTGGGACAATGCCAGAGACCTTTACTCAAAAAAGGACAATACATCTGAGGTCTATGATCTTGAAGCTCAAATCCAAAATTGCAGGCAAGGAGATCTGTCTGTAACTCAGTACTTCAACCATCTATCTAAGGCATGGCAACACCTAAATATGTTGGAAATTCACCCATGGAATGATGTAGATGATGCTGCCTTATACAAGAACATCATTGAGAAAAAAGGGTATTCAAGTTCCTTACAGGACTGAACTCATCCTTTGATGATGTTAGAGGTAGAGTTCTGGCTACTAAACCTCTCCCCAACCTCAAATCTGTGTTTGCGAAGTCAAACATGGGGAAAGCAGGAGAAAAGTAATGCTGCAAAGCAACCCTGCTGATCACCCTACTGATAGCTCAGCAATGTTGGTGGTCAGGAAGCCTGCTGAGGTTACTGAGACTTACAGGAACCCTACAGAGAAGCCAGGAAAGTTGTTCTGTGACCACAGCAAACGCACAAATCACACCAAGGACACTTGCTGGAAACTACATGGTAAGCCTAATTCTTTTAAACCCTCCAAACCAACCAGGGAGAGTCAGGGCAGGCATGTCAGTGAAGAAGGGAACAAAGATACCACATGGCATTAAAATGATAATGGCCTTTCCAAACTTTGTTTGGAATACGCCTAGGCCCTTTCCAAATATTTGATTTGGGAAAAGGCCTAGGTCTAGGCCACTTCCAAAATTTTGATTTTGGAAAGTGGCCAGGCCTAAACCAAAATTATTTGGCCTTTCCAAATATTTGATTTGTAAAAGGCCTAGGCCTAGGCCACTTCCAAAATTTTGATTTTGGAAAGTGGCCAGGCCTAAGCCAAATTTGGTTTAAGAAACCAAAGCATCCTTTGATTACGAATCAAAAGGAAAGAAACAAAAGAGAAATAATTTTAATTTTGATTTATTTTGGAATAGTTCTAATTAATTAAAATTAAAATTAAAATCGGTTTAAAATTAATCGTTAATTTTATTTCGATTAAAATCATTTAATTAATTAAATGTTAATTAGTTAATTGATTGGATAAAATTATTTAATAGATTAAATGTTAATTGATTAATTAAGACGCAAGTAGTTAAATTTTTAATTTTATCTTTTCATAAGATGTTATTGTATGGATTAGATATAATATGATTATATGGACCTCGATTGATCATGGACTCGACCGATAGGATAGATGTGAATGATTTAATTTTTTTGTTGGTTTAAAAATTGTCCTAGGCCGTTATGAAGAACGTGACCTAGTTTATTTTCTGCATTTATCCCATTCCCGTTGACTCCCCCCGTGTGCGGCGGGTGTATTTATTTTATTAGATAGAATTAAATGTAACAAGAATGGAGCAGAAGATGGAGACCAAAGAAAGAAGAATAAAGATCTCATTGGAGAATGGAGCATTAAAGATCCTATTGGCGGTTGCAGCTACCCTTGGATTGTGACCCGCGGTTTCGTCAGTTCGTATTCGAAACCGCACCTAGGAAAAGTCCATGATCATACCGGTTACTTTACGCATTTATTTATTTTGTGCTTGTATTTATTTTATATGATACGATAGATGCATGACTAGGCACGATCTAGATAAATGTGTAGGTTGTATGTCTATAGAGATAGATATACTTGATGAGACCGTAGTTAAATTAATTAAGAGAATTAATTCGAAATTAATTAAGTGAATTAATTTAAAATTACTCCCACAACAAAAATCGAGTTATAATATGTCTCCCAATATTATAGTGACGGTGAAGAGCCCTTGTTCGGATCCAACTGATCGGCCCACGTCGGGAGTTGACCTACCACGGGTATATCGTCATTATCGAGATATGATCGTTATGAGATCTCATGAATACTTGGGTTACGACTCGACTAAGAATCTTGCGGTGATTGGCCCACGTCAGGACCGTCTGATTTTAGAGATATAAGGTTGACTATCACATAGACGATGTGAACTGTCAAAGAGTTGACAAGTCAAACCACTGGAAGTCGCGTTAGACGCGATTGGTAAGAAGTATCTACCCGTCAAAATTGATCCAGTCGATCGGCCCACGTCGGGGATCGAGTCAACTAGATAGGATTCCAGCCACTAAAGGATTTTGAAAAATCCTTGAAAGTCAATTGGGAGTAGTTGACTAGTGGGAGCAAAATCATAAACCAAAGACCATCTTTGATTTTGCATGTGTAAACAACAACACTCTTTTATCTTTATTTTTTAGCGAACTTTTATAATTATGTTTTATTTTCGATTAGTAAAACCAAATAATGACTGTTTGAGAAACGTTATCAAGAATGGTTAAGTAAATTTTAATCCTTTTAAAATAAGCAATGACACGAGCAATCCCGTTATAATAGTTAGAGACAAGGAGACTACATATTTGATGGAGTTCTCTAAGACTTTAATTACTAATGAAAAATGGAAGCTCAAAATATGATTAAATCACTTGAAATAAGTTTCAAACGAATTAATCATATATTGGATACGATCCAAGATGACCATTCAGTCATACGATGACAATTAATTCAATCGTTGGATAAGAATGACCACATCTAATTTTGGAAAGGTTGTTTTCAAAATTGTAAGATTTAAGTATCGACTTAATTCTATCATTGCTTAAAAGTTAATTAAATAGTTAATGTTTTAAATACGATTTAAAAGGTTAAATAAACTATTTAAATAAACTTTAGATTTTCTTTTTGAAAGGAAATCAAAGACATAGCTCTTGTGATTGTGGAAATATTATGGTGTGGAAATATTATGGTTAATATTACATAATATTACATTGAACACGTTACATTGTAACATGTTACTTATGTATCAAAGAGACATATTAATTGTATTAAATAAACAATTAATATGTCCTAAAAGTCATAAAGTAACTATCTTTTGTCCTATTATGTAATAGCTTATACATAGCCGACTACAGCATTTATTCTAGCCGGCTCTTTTGTCCTATTATGTAGTTACTTTTACTTTACTAGCTAGGATCCTCTCTTGTATCTATTTATACTCATTCTTTCAACATGAATAAACAAGTTGAAGTTTACTCAAGTATAATTTACTTTCTCAAACTCTTTCATGGTATCGAGAGACTTAAACTCCTGAATCCGCTTGCAAATTCTCGGTACCTGTTTGAATCAAGAATGTCTTCATTATCGAAGCTTCATCACCCTCGGTTGAGTCCCGAGTTTGCCTCGGCGGTGGGGGTCAACGAAAACCACTCTTTTACAAATCACGGACTTGATGGCAACAACTACCTGCTTTGTGGTCAAGATCTATGAAAATGTATATCTCGGGCGAGCAAGATGGGATATTTGTACGGTTCCAAACACCGCCCTGCTTTGAAAGCCGACCCCAAGTTTGAAGCATGGGATACGAGAAAATAACCAAGTCATGACCATCCTCACGAGGTCAATGACAAAAGAGATCGATGAGAACTTCGCTGATGTATGATACGCAAAGGAAATGCGGGACAATGCCGGAGACCTTTACTCAAAAAAGGACAATACATCGAGGTCTATGATCTTGAAGCTCAAATCCAAAATTGCGAGGCAAGGGGATATGTACGTAACTCAATACTTCAACCAACTATCTAGGGCATGGCAACACCTAGATATGTTGGAAACTCACCCCTGGAATGATGTTAAGGATGCTTTGCCTTTATAAGGACATTATTGAGAAAAAGAGAGTATTCAAATTTCTTCTTTGAATGAATCCTACTCTTGATGATGTTAGAGGAAGAATCCTTGCCACAAAACCTCTCCCCAATCTCAAATCCATGTTTGCTTGAGGTCAAACATGAGGAAAACGAGGAGGAAAGTGATCTTTCTTGAACTCCCTGTGACAACCTGTGCTTGAAAGTGCTACCTGTTGGCGTCGGGAAGCTGCGAGGGTGCGAGACATCCGGAAGCCTGCGATAGAGCTGGAAAGTTGTTCGTGAGCACGCAAACGCACAAATCACACCAAGGACACTTCTTTGGAAGCTACATGGCAAGCCTAACTCCTCCGGGCCTACCGGGGAAAGTCGGGGCGAGCATGTCAATGAAGAGGAGAATGATAACAAGTTTGAATGCTCGGTTCTTGCATTCAAAGCTTTCCTCACCCAACAAAAAGAAGGTAGTCCCTCTACGACATAGCTACTCGGGCTAGTGCGGGTAAATTCTACTCTTCTATTAGTAATGAAACATGGATTGTTGATTACGGGGCCTCCTCCCATATGATGGCAATAAAAACCTCGTAACTCAACTTATGCCATGTCATCAAATTCACAAAGTTAAGGCTGGCGATGGATCTATCTCGTGTGCAAAAGGTTTTGGAGCTGTTAAACTCACTAATAAGATATGCACAAAGGATGTCTATTTGTTCCAAACTTAGGCGCAATCTCATATACGTCGGTAGACTAGCAAAAGATTTGAATTGAATTTGTTGTTTTTAATAAGAATCGGTGCACTTTCCGGACCCTTCTTCACGGGAAGTGATTGGGAGGGCTAAACCACTCGGGATTGTATGTGGTCAACCTGCTAAAGACGAAAGGCGAAGGCGAATGCCTCGCCTCGGCGGCACTGCACTTCAACCTTAGACAATATCATGTTATGGCATTATAGACTAGGACATCCAAGTTTTGGTTATTTGAAGTCGTAATTCTGAATTATTTAAAGGATGTAATGTCAATGATCTTCAATGTGATATTTGCCAATTTGCCAAACTTACCAAATCTGTATATACCAAAGCGCCTTATGTGCCATCCACACCTTTCACTTTAATTCATAGTGATGTATGGGGACCTTGAGAGTAAAAAGTATAACAGGAAAAAGGTGGTTTGTCACTTTCATTGATGATCATACTAGGAACACATGGTTGTTTTTAATGAAGGATAAATCTGATGTTGGAACAATTTTTCAGGAATTTTACAACATGATCTCTACTCAATTTGACACTAAGATCAAGATCTTAAAGGCGATAATGCACTTGAGTACTATGAGTCTAACCTCGGTAATTTCTTGATGAATAAGGGGATTGTCCATATCGGTAGTTGTGTGGAAACACCTCGACAAAATGGGGTTCTTTGAGAGAAAGAAGAAGAGGCACTGCTTGGAGATGGCTAGATCAATCATGTTCACCACACATGTTCCAAAGTATATGTGGGGTGAAGCTATATTAACTTGCCACTTACTTAATCAACGAGACTTCCCGGCGAGTGTTAGGCTTCAAAACTCCTATCCAAACCCTCACGACCACACACTCCACTTACCTCGTCTTATTTCCCAATTACCTCCAAAAATCTTTGGTTGCCTTGTATTTGTTTATATCCATGCCCAACACGAAGCAAACTTGATCCCAAAGCTCACAAGTGCATTTTCCTAGGATATGCAAAGGACGGGAAAGGTTACGGTGTTATTCTCCTTACGAAAAGAGATTTTACAATTCTATGGATGTAAAATTCTTTGAAAGAACTCCCTACTACGACAAGTCCCGAGGCGATCAACGATGGAAACACGATTGAAATTGACCTAAATCCGTTCCCTCGGCAAACTCTTAACCCTCGGCAACCTGCGATTCTCGGCGGGCGAACCTCGGCACCTGCGACTCTCGGCGGCCTGCGATCCTCGGCAACCTGCGAACCGAGCCTGCGACCCGAGCCTGCGATGCTCGGCAACCTGCGACTCTCGGCGGCCTGGCGACATTGATGATAGACTATTGCTATTAGGAAGGGAAAGAGATCTTGCACTACGATCATTCTATTCATAATTATTTATCTTATGATCGGTTATCACTGCTTTTGCCATGTTTACACGGGATTTGGATACTCACTCTATTCTAAGAATATACGGGAAGCTCTCCAACATGATAAGTGGAAGGCGGTATCAAAGCGAAATGAGCGCTCTCCTTGACAACCATACACAGGACCTCACCACTCTCCCACATGGAAAGAAGACGATCGGTTTGTAAGTGGTACATTCACTATCAAGTACAATGCGATGGTACTATTGACAAATACAAAGCTAGGCGGTTGCAAGGGGATTCACTCAAACATATGGACTTGACTACAAAGAGACCTTTGCACACAGTGGCAAAGTTAAACAACTTGTCGAGTGCGATCTCACTTCTTGTCCAACTTGGTAGCCTCTCCACCAATTGGATATCAAGAATGCTTTCCTAAATGGTGACCTTGCGAGGAAGTCTATATGAATGTACCTCCTGGTTTTACCAATCCTCACACTCAAGGAAAGGTTTGTAAATTGAGGAAATCTCTATATGGCCTAAAGCAATCCCCAAGAGCCTGGTTTGGGAAACTCACTCTTGTGGTTAAAGGCTGTTGGATATCATCAATGCAACTCGGATCACACCATGTTTATCAAGACCACTAGCCGAGAAAAGATCTATTCTTATTGTATATGTGGATGATATCATCCTCACTTTGGTGATGACTCTCGAGATCCGAATTTGAAGACTCTCTTGGCAAAGGTTTTTCAAGTCAAGGATTTGGGCTATCTTAAATACTTCCTTGGTATGGAAATTGCAAGAAACAACCGGGGTATCTCTATCTCTCAAAGGAAATATGTCTTGGACTGTTTGAAGGAAACGGTATCTTTGGGATGCAAACCTGTTGTATCCCAGAGTAGACCCCGGTAATACCTGTTTGCATGGTGACATTCTTTGTCGAAAGGATCAATATCAAAGACTTGTAGGGAAACTCATTTATCTGTCCCATACAAGACCGATATTGCATATGGAGTCGATCTGGTTAGCCGGTTCATGCATTGCCTGCGAGCAACATTGGGATGCGTGAACGGGATGCGAGGTACACTTAAGTCCACTCTGGCCAAGGCTTACATTTCACCAAATCTGTGAGAGATCTATCAAGGTTTACAACGATCTTGATTGGGGTGTTGTCACACACGACGAGAAGATCTACTACGAACTCTTGTTCTTATGTATGGGGAAATCTTGTCACTGGAGGAGCAAGAAACAACCTACTTGTCTCTAGAAGCGATCTTGAAGGCGAACTCGGGGCACTAGTTTTGGGTATACGTGAAGCTCATGGATAAAAAGGGTCTGGCGAACTTCAACGGCCCGCTTCGCAACTTTATCACACTCTGTTTGTGACAATAATTCGACCTTATGCATGGCGAGAGGATCCGATTCATCATGATAAAACCAAACATGTTGATATTGACGGACATTTCCTTAAAGAGAAGATCGATGCCAAGATCATTCAACTTCGGTATGTTCCCTCGACGGACCAAAATCTTGATATTCTCACAAAGGCAATTCCACCGCTTATGTTCAGCAGTCTGAGTAGCAAACTTGGTTGTATTAACATATACAACCCAGTTTGAGGGGGGTGTGGAAATATTATGGTTAATATTACATAATATTACATTGAACACGTTACATTGTAACATGTTACTTATGTATCAAAGAGACATATTAATTGTATTAAATAAACAATTAATATGTCTAAAAAATCATAAAGTAACTATCTTTTGTCCTATTATGTAATAGCTTATACATAGCCGACTACAGCATTTATTCTAGCCGGCTCTAGTTACTTTTACTTTACTAGCTAGGATCCTCTCTTGTATCTATTTATACTCATTCTTTCAACATGAATAAACAAGTTGAAGTTTACTCAAGTATAATTTACTTTCTCAAACTCTCTTCCGAATGATAAGGGAATTGTTCACACCGAGTTGTGTAGAGACACCTCGGCAAAATGGGGTTGCTTTGAGCGAAAGAACAGAGCACTTCTTGGAGATGGCTAGATCGGTCATGTTCACCACACATGTGCCTAAATATATGTGGGGTGAAGCTATACTAATCGCCACATACACGATCAACGGTTACCCGGCGAGCGTTAGATTCAAGACTCCCATTCAAACCTTGCGACAAGTCATTCTGTCCTCATCTCATTGCTTGACTTGCCTCCAAAGATCTTTGGATGTCTTGTGTTTGTCTATATTCATGCCCAACACGAAGCAAACTTGATCCCAAAGCTCATAAATGCATCTTCCTAGGCTATGCCAAAGATAGAAAGGGTTACAAGTGTTACTCTCCCACGACAAAAGATTTTACAATTCTATGGATGTAAAATTCTTTGAAAAAACCCCTTACTACAACAAACCTGCGACCGAGACATCACGATGGCAACCTTATGAAATTGAGCTCACTCCAATCCCTCAACCAACTCCTCGGCGGACTTCGATACTCGGCGGCCCTGCGGAACCCACCGAACCTCGGCGGCCCGCCGAGCCCACCGAACCTCGGCGACCTCGAACCCACTGAACCTCAGTAGTCTCCTGAGCCTACTGACCCTACTCAGTCCACTGATAGTGATGACAGACCCATTTTTGTCCGAAAGGGAAAGAGATCATGTACTAATCACTCTATTTATACTTATGTGTCTTATGATCACTTTTCACCTTCTTTTGCTATGTTTACACAGGACTTGGATTCCCACTCCATTCCTAAGAATATACGGAAGCTCTTCAACATGATAAGTGGAAGGTTTGCTTGTCAAAAAGCGAAATGATTTGCTCTCCTTGACAACCATACTTGGGACCTCACCACTCTCCCACATGGAAAGAAGACAGATCGACCGCAAATGGTCATTCACTATCAAGTACAATGCGATGGTACTATTGACAAATACAAAGCTAGAATGGTTGCAAGGGGATTCACTCAAACATATGGGATTGACTACAAAGAGACCTTTGCACCCGTGGCAAAGCTAAACACCGTCGTCGGTGCGATCTCACTTCTTGTCCAACTTGATGGCCTCTCTACCAATTGGATATCAAGAATGCTTTCCTAAATGGTGACCTTACTAGGAAGTCTATATGAATGTACCTCCCGGTTTTGGCAACACTCACACTCAAGGGAAAGTTTGCAAGCGAGGAAATCCCTATATGGCTGAAGCGGTCCCTCGAGCCTGGTTTGGCAAACTTACTACTTGTGGTTAAAGCTACTGGATATCATCAATGCAACTCAGATCACACCATGTTTATCAAAATAACCACCCAGAAGAGATCTATTCTTATTGTCTATGTGGATGATATCATCCTTACTTGGTGATGACCTGTTTGAGATCCAACAATTGAAGACCCTTCTGGAAAAGTGTTTCAAGTTAAAGATCTGGGATATCTCAAGTACTTCCTTGGCATGGAAATAGCCAGAAACAGCCAGGGTATCTCAGTCTCACAGAGGAAGTATGTGCTGGACCTGCTGAAGGAAACTGGCATGCTAGGATGCAAACCTGTTGTATCTCCAGTAGACCCCAGTAATCCACTGATACATGGTAATGTTGCTTTAAGAAAGGAACAATATCAGATACTTGTAGGGAAACTTATCTATCTCTCTCATACAAGACCTGATATTGCATATGGAGTTAGCCTTGTCAGTCAATTCATGCATTGCCCTACTGAGCACCATTGGGAGGCTATCTACAAAATACTCAGATACTTGAAGTCCACTCCTGGCCAGGGCCTACACTTCACTAAGTCTACTGACAGATCAGTGAAGGTCTATACGATGCTGACTGGGCTGGTTGCCACATAGACAGAAGATCCACCACAGGCTATTGCTCATATGTATGGGGTAATCTTGTCACTTGGAGAAGCAAGAAACAACCTAGTGTCTCTAGAAGTAGTGCTGAAGCTGAACTCAGGGCACTGGTTTTGGGCATTTGTGAAGCATTATGGCTGAAAAGAGTCCTTACGACCTTCGAGACCCTCGACAACTTTGTCATACTCTGTTGTGACAATAATTCACTTTATGCATGGCGAGAGGATCCAGTCCATCATGATAAAACCAAACATGTGGATATTGACGGACATTTCCTTAAAGAGAAGATTGATGCCAAGATCATTCAACTTCAGTATGTTCCCTCAGCAGACCAAATTGCTGATATTCTCACCAAGGCAATTCCACCGTTTATGTTCAGCAGACTGAGTAGCAAACTTGGCTGTATTGACATATACAACCCAGTTTGAGGGGGGGTGTGGAAATATTACATTACATTAGTGTAACATATTAATTGTGAGACATATTAATTGTATTGTATAAACAATTAATATGTCATAAAGTCATAAAGTAACTCTATTTTGTCTTATTAGGTAATAGACAACTCTAGCAATTAATACTAGCCGACTCTAGTAATTAATTGCTCTCTCTAGCTTATACTTTACTAGGACCTTTCTCACTTACTTGTACCTATTTATACTCACTCTTTTATGATGAATAAACTAAGTTGAAATTTACTCAAGTATTATTACTTTCTCAAACTCTCTTCATAAATCTTATTGGAAAATCGTGAAAAATGGACACTACTAGACAGTATTTGGAACCGATAAGTTAGTGATTGCTTTTCATAATTTATTGTTTTCGGATTATTGGAAAAATTCTGAGATCCTAAAATTTTATCATGATCGAATTAGGACTATAAAGTTATTTGGTGAATTTTAGTTGTGTAATGTCTACATTAAAGATTTCTATATAATCGGAAAATTGGAAAATCATGAATAAAGTGTCACTAGTTAGACGGTATTTGGAACCGATAAACTAGTGAGAGCTTTTAAATTTCATGATTTATTGTTTTTCGAAATATTGGAAAATTCGTAAGTCCTAATGTATTAGGATTATAAAATTCTTTGTGAATTTTAATTGTGTTGTGTTTACACAAGGAATTTCAATAAATCCATAAAATTGGAAAATCATGAATATATTGACACTACTTAGACGGTATTTGGAACCGATAAAATTGTGGGAGGATTAATATAAATATTCTTGATTTATTGTTTTTCAAATTATTAAGAAATTATGAAAATCCTAATGAGACTACCTGTTTTTCAAAAAACCGAGTGGAAGCGGGGAAGGTGACAACCGACCCCACGGCCTCTACTGTTGACACAAGCATGTGAGAGAATGGTGACGCATCGTGCTTTGATTTCACCCCCCCTGAGGGTGGCTTTCACCGCTATCAAAATTCAAGGCTTGGTCTCCGAAAGGATATAATTTTTGGGTACTCGTCGGGTCACTGACCGACCTTAAGGCGGCATACTCGGGGCGTACTTGAGATCTGAAACAGTAGGTCACACTCACAAGGATATTGTTGGAAATATCTTAGCTGAAAAAGGAAAGTAATCAGCAATTAAATGGAGATATCTGATTCTCAGTTAATTATTGAGAGATTATCTCAATTTAATTGTCACCTCTTTGACCTACCCTAAGGTGGCACTGTAGGTGTGAGATTAAATTCTTCGAATGGTAGGATAAACTGCATGCATGACATCACGTTTATAATTCCTAAAATCATTATATGTTGTGGTGAATGATTTGATTTATATTTCTGTCATAATTTATTTTACAACTACTTATCATCTCAAGGTAACTAGACTGCTTAAGTGATTAAAATTGACTGATGATGACTTCGTAAAAGTGGAAAAGTAACAAGAACGTTGAACTCATTAATCGAATGCAATTAAATTTCGGTAGAGGATTCCCCTCTTAAGCCTTCATACTTAAGTGACATTGAAGTATATCACTGTTGTCACTCGTGTTAAACGAGAGACAAACGAAATCGGTTCAAAGATGACGAGAATGATTTGGCATCAGTCGCACTGGACACCCTACGGTTCACGAGTAGTGTCTACTCAAATGAACTACTAGTTCACGGACATTTCCTTTAAAGAAAGACAAGAATGGGAAGGTAAATGTCTACAAGTGTAATAAACTAAATAAGTATAAACCGAAATATTAATAAAAGAAAGTATAGGATAAGGAAAGTGATTTCGGATTACTAACCTATAAATCCTTAGAGACTTTCTTAACCAGATATATGACTCGGAAGTTGAGTTCCTTTGAAAGAATGAGATAGCTTGGCATTCATGATTAAAGAGTAGACAACGGGCAGTTATTTCAGCTGAAATAGTGAGAGTGATATAAGGAAAGAAATTTCGGATTTTAATCCTTGAATATCACAGAAGTTTAATTTCTGTTTTTAGATTCGTTGGAACAAATGGATTCACTTTCACATCGATAATATAGTTGCCTTAAAGAAAGTGAATATGACATTTGTAGTGCGAATCTGAGACTCGGACTTTTGTCTGATAAAGTCATAACCACTAAGTAATGTTGAAAATGTATATGTAACTCATCATAAACTACTAAGACAAATGGTTTCCATATTAAGATAAACGATTCTTCAGCATCTATTAATTAGTGCATATATCCTAAAGATAAGATCTGAAGACTGGCTAAGGGTGGTTCCTATCTCCCAGTCTAAGAACATTATCTCAAAGGAAAAATGACTAAGTAACCTTTCAATTTGGAAAGGGTAATAAAGCTGAAGAAGTATCACAGCTTGTTCATATTGACCTTCGGGGTCGTATGAAGGATACAAGCTAGTGGGAGCTTTTGAGTAATAGACATTTTGTCTAATGACTACTCGAAACGCCGATTAGTTTATCTAAATATTTGGAGGAATCTATGATATTACCAGAGAAACGAGTATTCCAAGCTCAGATATAGGCTATGGCATGGTTTTGGCACTGATGTTTGGCCTACCTCCGAGTGAAACGATTTCACTGAAAGGATTAACCAGGGATTGCCTTATATAGTTATTGATATGCTACATTACACTGCTCAACTCAGTTAAGATATTGGTTGCAAAATAACGGTTTACATTTTATGTAATACCGAGAAATCTACCTAGAAGATGCTCATGAATTTGTGGATAAGGAGTGAAGTACATTTAGTCCACTTCCGCAAATAGAGGCATTTAGCATTTATGCTTGAAGGTAGGACTGGAGATTTTGCATACGTGTTCAGATGGTGACTGTTCGTGAAATATCTTAATAAAGCGAGTGAGGGTTGGTTATAAGATTCCTAAGATCCGAAAGTGACGGTTGTACTGTCACAATCTTTCTGAAAGAATGTTTAAATAACAACCTTGGACCTTGAAGTAAGTTACTCAAGGAGTTACTATATGATTTAATCAGACCACATCCAACATTGGTTGTTGAGGATAACATCGATAAATACTACTGAACCAGATTAGAATATCAAACCACCCAAATGCAGTGGGAGTATGGTCTAACCATTAACCCACTGTGATTATGTAGACTTTACAGTCTGATGGGGGTGGTTGATCACCTATGGTCTTTTTGGAGGACTGTATAGGATTCTAATAATAGGAGGTTGGGTTAAATCCATAAACCTATAAGTGGAGTTTTGGTACTCCATGTCTGTTCACACTCTTGTAGAACCACATGAGTGTCTCAGGCCCAGTGGGAGTAATGGGATCTACGTGAAAAGGAGTTGAATGAATGAGAAAGTTTATCTTTCATATCAAAGCCTAGTGGCTTAAAGGTAATTCCTTATGAAGTAAGAAGTTAACCAGGGGTGATGCCCTGAAACTTTCTTGCCATACAAAGGAGCTTGAATTCATTCGAAACAGAAAGCTTTTTAGCTCAAAGCCGTTGGTAGATTGAATGCTAATGCTTGCATCCATTGGTGGATTAAAGCAAACCTCTAGGTCATTAAAAGTCACATGTTTGAAATGTGTGGGCTTGACCAAACTATTGATGAGTCATTCAGAGAGACCGAGAGAATCAATATTGGTAATGTAGTAAACGTTAGTGTTTATAAAAGGTAACACTGCAATAGTTGTGAACAACATGGGTGTGTTACCTGAAGTCAAGAACTGACGAGCTAAAGCTTCTCTGAATTAGAGAAGTATACTATATTCTTAGAATTTGATTCGGTCGAATTCATGAGAACAAGTTGTTGGCGGTATCCCATCCATTGTATTAGTTAAGATGATGCATTTTCGAATACTAGATTCAACGAGAGGTTTCCTACCCAACCCCTCACGGAATAATTCTCTCAAATCTTCGGATATAGAGAAAATGGGATAAAATCTCTTTTGGATAGAGAAAGTCAGATTATTAAAAGTCAATTACAGTCGAATCTTGGATTCGGAAGTTGGAAAGCAGTATAGTACATCCTTAAGTATCTTCAAGAGAACGAGGAATAATTACGTGTATATTCAGGTTCGGTGTTTACTCATTGTGATGGAGATATAGTTTGGAGCAATCCAACATTGCCGATTTGATTCTATAAGTCGAATACATAGCAACTTTTGGAGCGACTAGAGAGGCGATATAACTTAAAAGTTCCTTGCTGATCTGGAAGTAATTCCAGGTCTCGATAAGCCGATACCCTTTTACCGTGAAAACAGTTTAGATGTAGCTTATGCAAAGGATCTTCACAATCACAAGAGGTCAAAAGCATATTGAAAGTAAGTACCACCTGGTCAGACAGATCGTGCAGAGAGGCGACATTTCGATCCTAAAGATTGCCCCGAACCCGACAACCTGCCGATCAGTTTACCAAGTCGCGTTGCATCTAATGTCACTGATAAGCGCTTGGCAGGTATGCAATTGGGAGATATGTCTCATCTGCTTTAGAACAAGTGGGAGAATTTTGTGAATAGAATATTGGTGTGGGGTGCTCTAAAAACAAATGTTGCTCGTCTTTACGGGCAAGTGGAAGATTGTTGGATGTAGTGCCCGAAAGACAATTGTTGCTTGTCCTTACGGGCAAGTGGGAGATTGTTGGAAGTAGCGCCCGAAAGACAATTTATGTAATTGTTTTTATAATTAATAAATGACAGATTTAATCTCATCTTATTATGTGCTTTATGCTCATAAGTAATACACTACTGAAAACCCCAAGTTGTATCATATGTAGCCATATAACTTAGTGTGATGTCACACGTGAGGATTAATTTTATGGTGATACACGTGTAACTTGTTAGTCCGTGGTGAAATTAATCAAAGTATGGGGTCTATTGATTAAACCACCATTAATGCGCCCAGAACACTTTAAGGTGTGACCGTCTTATCCGGACCATCGATATTGGTTATCTAAGTGGGGCATTTATATATGATGTAGTCATATAGGACTGGACCGATTTAATATGCATTTCTCATATAATTCCACGATTGAGAAATCTTATAAATCACAAGATGATCATAAATGGATTAACCTTAATCCTGAAGTAATTGCAGACTCCTGCTTGTTTCAAGATATAGAGTTTGATGTGTTCGTTAAGGATTGCTAAGAGGCGCGGTCCGAATGACTTTCACGTTGGCATTATCGGGAATGAGTAGTTGGGAATGTGTCTCACAGATACGGAA
This sequence comes from Gentiana straminea, assembly GCA_036785695.1. Lineage (NCBI taxonomy): Eukaryota > Viridiplantae > Streptophyta > Magnoliopsida > Gentianales > Gentianaceae > Gentiana > Gentiana straminea. The sequence continues at coordinate 2,426,727 of JAVUPR010000239.1, read as the reverse complement.
TCCATTCCTTCATGCAGGAAGTATAAAGACAATCCCCTTATTTGTTGATCCTAGAAACTGATCGATATGCGGAGTTCATATTGGTTATGAGCTAATTGATCACTAGTGGGTTAATGGTAAAAATGATAAGATGTAATGAAGAAGGTTTACGGAAACATTCCCGCTTTATTACGGATAGTCTATAGAGGGTTAGTCTATATGTAATGATTATATCAATCTGAAGTAATTGCAGACTCCTGCTTTTTTCAAGATAGAGTTTGATGTGTTCGTTAAGGATTGCTAAGAGGCGCGGTCCGAATGACTTTCACGTTGGCATTATCGGGAATGAGTAGTTGGGAATGTGTCTCACAGATACGGAATCCATTCCTTCATGCAGGAAGTAGAAAGACAATCCCCTTATTTGTTGATCCTAGAAACTGATCGATCTGCGGAGTTCATATTGGTTATGAGCTAATTGATCACTAGTGGGTTAATGGTAAAAATGATATGATGTAATGAAGAAAGTTTACGGAAACATTCCCGCTTCATTACGGATAGTCTATGGAGGGTTAGTCTATATGTAATGATTATATCAATGGACACTTAATGACTCGACTTTCTGAGAATATGTTATATCTATAATCGATAGAGTTCAGTTTCGGATTTATGGTGGCGTAATTCCGGAATTAATTGGTTGAAAAGAAATGTTCTGTTCGATGAATGTTTTATTCAATTTATTGTAGCTACTGGTTATAGGTACATGGCCCCCGGGTTGGCTTCTAACACGTGAGTGAATTCTCGTATTTTGGAACCTCGAGAATAAATTAAATAGTTGGTCTATTTAATGAATATACGGATATTATTTATACGGTAAAAAATAAGTAACATAGAGAAGACATTTTCTATTATCCTAAATGACATAAAAAAAATGGCGACATATAAAGAGAGTTTTTCCTAGCACAAAAGAGATGAAAAACCAACGCCATTTTGAAAAAAAAAAAAAGGGACGCCTGTTTTTTTTTGAAAACTGAGAAATTTTGTTTTCTCGTCCTAGCCATTCGGAAGAAGAAAAACTAGGTTTTTCTTGAAGACATATTCGAGGAGGTTCGAATGCGGAATTGACGTCCACCAGTCGTCGCTTGGAAGTACAATCCGGAAGATCACAACATCTCGATTCGGTTGGGTAATCTCGTAACCTTTTCTTTAAGGTATTAATTAATCGTTTATTAGTTAATTAGATCGCAAAATTCATGCTTCCGCTATAGCTCTTGATCTAATCAAGATCTAGATGAATCTGTGTGGGTTCTGACTCGAATCGATTCATTCGAATGAGGTTATCGGGCCGGATTGAGATTCCGGCAACTCCAACAGTATCAAGGAAATGCTAGAGTGAAGAGATCACAATTACAAGCCCTAAGAAGAGATTTTGAAACCTTACAAATGAAGGATGGTGAATTTGTCGCAACTTATTGTGCCAGTACCATGGAAATCTACAATAAAATGAGATTTCTTGGTGAAAAGATGGAAGATGTAGCAGTTGTGGAGAAAATTTTGAGGTCTCTAACCTCAAGATTTGATTATGTGGTGTGCTATATTGAGAAATCTAAAGACATTGATGCATTGTCTCTTGATGAACTGCAAAGCTCCTTGCAAGTTCATGAACAGAAGATGAAGATAAGCTCAGTAGCACCAAATGAAGATCAGGCCTTAAAGACCACCGTCTCTAATAACAATCATAGGGGCATGGGTAGGGGTAGAGGGAGAACATCCAGAGATTCTGACAGCAGGGATAATTCTCAGTCATCCAATAATGGAGAGGGGAGAGGTACTGCTGCAAATAAGAAGAACATTGAATGTTTTGAGTGTCACAAGTTTGGACACTACCGTTCAGAGTGTTACACCAAATTGCTAGCAGACAAGGAGAATGGGACTCAGCAGAGCTATCACTTTACTGACAAAGATGAGGATGAGACTCTGCTGATGACTACACAGCAGGAGCATACATCAGTACTTTAAGTATGGTATGTTGACACAGGATGCACTAATCATATGTGTGGTAATAAAACATCATTCTCTTATTTGGATGAATCCTACCATTCAAAGGTGAAGTTTGGAGATAACTCCTCAGTTAGTGTTAAGAGGAAAGGAAATATATGCATCAGATCAAAATATGGGACATCTGAGACCATCTCTAGTGTTCTATATGTTCATGATTAGAAGTGCAATCTGTTAAGTGTGGGACGGTTACAAGAAATGGGATATGAGATTATTCTGAAGAATAAGGAGTGTGAAATCAATGATTCAAGCAAGGGAATCATAGCTAAAGTTCCCATGAATGTCAACAGATTGTCCCCTTTAGAAATCAAAGAGCCACAAACGTCTTATGGCATAATTGAAGGACACATATTGGTTATGGCACTACAGGTATGGACATCTCAATTTTGGTGGTCTAAAAACTCTTCAATAGAAGGAAATGGTTAAAGGACTTCCTCAAATTCAGACTCCTCAGCAAGTATGTGAAGAGTGCACAAATAGAAAGAACACATACATCCTTTCCCAAAAGGAAAGTCTTGGATGGCAAAACAAGTGTTGGAACTCATCCAGTCTAACTTGTGTGGCCCATTCAATCAATTATCTAATGGAGGTAAGAAATACTTCATCACATTTACTGATGATTTTTCAAGAAAAACATGGGTTGAATTCTTGCAAGAAATATCTGAAGCCTTGAATGCATTCAAAAACTTCAAACTGCTGAGGGAAAATAAGACATGTCAAAATATCAAGAGTCTCGGAACAGATAGAGGAGGAGAATTTTTCTCTGTTGAGTTTGAAGAATTTTTACCAATAATAGAATCAGAAGGGAATTGACAACAACATACAGACCACAACAAAATGGTGTGTATGTGATGTATAAAAAATATATCATTATATTATAAGACTTTTTATTATTATTTTATGATATTTTAGTATAATTTCATATAAATGCATTGAAAACTTATAAAAATCATAGTTAGTTATAATTAGATGCATAAGTTATAAAAACGATAAAAATGATGGTTTTTTGTCGGTTTACGTTTGGTGTTTCGTTGATTTTATTGCGGGATCGATGTTTACCGAGATCCCAAAATATGACATACTTTGAAGTATAAATCATGAGTTTTTGTGGGATAAAAGATTATGCCAAAATCTAACAACTTTGAACGGATCAAGCGTCCTTAATGTTTCTACCGTAACTCATCTTCAACGGACATTTGACCTAACTTAGAGGCATTTTCGGAGTAAAAGTCCTTGATGAAAGTTGTAGACCTTCAAGAGAGCTTTCCAACGAATATTAAATCATGTCAATCTGAGGTCTGCAGCTCGAGATAGGTTTTTACGAACATCTGATATGTTGGATGGCCGGCACGCGCCGGAGAAGGCCGGATCTTGCAGAAAAATCTCTGACATTGGGCCCACAAATCTCTGACAAGGGAATATCTACTGTGTAGCCGGCACGCGCCGGTGGTGCTCCGGCACGCGCCGGTCAAGTTATGTGGCCTATAAATAGAGCTCAAGTGCAACCATTTTGAAGTGTACCAATGCATATATCTTTCTTCTATATTACTCTATAGTCTCTTTTGTTGTTTTTAGTTAAATAAAAGCTGTAAACGGCACTCTGTCGGAATAATGCTGTAGTATAAAGTATCGTTATAATACTTAGAAGATGTATCAAGGCTCATTGGTGTAAAAGAGTTGCTATTTCCGGAGGGTACAACTCTGAAGCTTCAATTGTAATCTGGTAACTTTTCTAATGTATTTATGTTGTTATTAGTATCTATATATTAATTATAATGATATTAGGCTAACTTAATATCTAGCCAAGATATGAAATTGGATTAGTTTTATCTTTTTAGGGAAATAGATAACGACTATGTTAAAATTGATTAAAATCGGTTATAATGAATCTCTTTCTATGTTTGAATTGAAGTAGCTAATTGATTTGAAAGAATTCATAATCTAATTATAAATTGACGCCTTGTAGTTAGTTTATGAACTCGTTAATAGAAAGACCGGAGGGTAAAATTGGCCGAGTGAAAACGTGACAACGGAATCCGATTTCTAAACCGGGGGTAGATTTGTTTCGGGAGAAACAAACTCTTATTGAAATTTATACTCGAGAGATTATCACGTTAAATTCGCTGTTTAATTGACATTTCTTAAAATTGGCCGTATGACAAAACGGGAGTGACCCATGCTTGAGGATGACATTGGACGAGAGGACAAGACATATGACAATTTCATACGCTCGTGTGAGGAGAAATTGCCTAGCTTAGGAGTATACCGTTTCGTATAATTGATTGGACCTTGGAAAAAGGAAGATCTGTCTTATCTAATTTCCACTAAAAAGATATAATACTTCAATAACATATTCTTGGCTAGTCTCTAATTATAATATCTATCTCCCTCCCTTAGATATTGTTTTGGTACCTATATATACTTATATCTATATATATATATATATATATATATATATATATGTATTACTATATATCTATATATATATATTTATATACTTATATATATCTCTGTTTTAGTTTTATGCTTTTATTTATTGTTTGTTAGTTTAGAGTTTGGTTGGATGATAAAATTGCGACTTAGATTGAGATAATAATAGTTTCTCGGTGTTTAATCACACGGTGAATTACCAAGTTTTCCCTGAGGATCGACACCTGACTCACCATACTATCACTACAATTTGATCCGGTACACTGCCGGTAAGGATTGATAGCATAGAAAAGGTCCGTCAGTATGAGAGGAAGAATAGGACTATTCTGAACATGGTAAGGAGCATGCTGGCATATGGAAATGTACCAAAAAAGTTCTGGCCTAAGGCTGTAAGTTGGAGTGTGCATATTCTGAATAGATGTCCCACGTTTTCTGTTCGAAACATGACACTAGAAGAAGCATGAAGCTCAATCAAACCATATGTAAGTCACTTTAAATTTTTTTGGATGCATTGCTTATACTCATATTCCAGATGCAAACATAAAGAAACTCAGTGATAAAGGGGGGCAATGTGTTTTCTTGGGGATCCGTGAAAAGTCCAAGGCATTTAAGCTAGTTAATCCTATAACCAAGAAGATAGTGATCAACAGAGATGTGGTGTTTGATGAGTTGAACACCTGGAATTGGGAAGCAAACAATGCTCAGTTCCATCCTCTTCAGAATCTGATAGATGAAGAACCAAGTAAGGATCTGCCACAGGTACACCAGACCCAAGACACTGACTTGGCACCAGCATCTGAGGATTCAGTAGACCCAAATCATGAAGCAGCTGAGAGTTCAGCTCCAAGACCTCAGAGAACCAAGAAAAGGCCAGGTTGGATGACAGATTTCGAGGTATCAGGTTTACCACAAACAAATGAGACTACCTATTATGTTTTATTTGCCAGTGATGATCCAATCACTTATGAGGAGGCAGCAAAAGACAACAAATGGAAGCATGCCATGGATGAAGAAATCACAGTCATTGAAAGAAATCAGACTTGGATCCTCACATATTTACCAGAAGGATACAAAACTATTGGTGTCAAGTGGATCTACAAGACAAAGCTGAATGAAGATGGTAAATTCAGCAAGTATAAGGCTAGACTAGTGGCCAAAGGGTACAAGCAAGAATATGGGATTGATTACAATGAAGTGTTTGATCCAGTAGCAAAGATGGAAACTATCATACTTGTACTATCCTTGTCTGCTCAAAATCATTGAAAAGTACATCAAATGGATGTGAAGTCGGTATTTTTGAATGGTCAGCTACATGAAGAAGTATATGTGGATCAGCCACAAGGTTATATGAAGAATATGCATAAAACAAAGTGTATAGGCTTAACAGATCCCCAAAGGCTTGGTATAGTTGTATTGATTCTTATTCTGTGCAGGCTGGTTACACAAGGTGTCCATATTAACCTACCTTGTATGTGAAAGTTAACTCTAAGGAAGGATTTTGATTGCTTGTCTGTATGTAGATGATCTTAAATCTGCCAGCAGTGAACTCAGCATGATATCTGATTTAAGGAGGCAATGAAGACCAAAGTCATCATGATAGACATGGGACTAATGCAATATTTCTTAGGCATTGAGGTGCAACAGACTGAGTAAGGTATATTTGTTTCTCAAAAGAAGTATGTATCTGAAATTCTCAGCAGATTTGAAATGAATGACAGCAACCCAGCACTCACACCTTGTGAAGCTGGTCTGAAACTCAACAAGGAAGGAGCAGGTGGTAAAGTGAATCCCACCTTATACAAATAGATGATAGGGTGCCTTCTCTACTTGACAACAACAAGACCTGACATCATGTATGTTGTAAGTGTGGCAAGCAGATATATGGATTCACCCTCAGCAGATCACTTAAACGATGTGAAGAGGATCCTAAGATACCTAAATGGAACCATCAATTTTGGCATCAAGTATGGTTCAGCAAGGAAGGCTCAGCTGACTGGATATTCAGACAGTGATTATGCAGAATATGCTGATGACAGGAAGAGTACTTCTGGTTTTGTGTTTATGTATGGAACAAGTGCTATCAGCTGGTCCTCAAAGAAGCAACTTATAGTCACCCTATCCACAACAGAAGCATAATTTGTAGCAGCAACACATTGTTCATGTCAGCTGATCTGGTTAAGAAGAGTGCTGGAAGTTCTGGAGAAACTCAACAGACTGAAAACATCTTATACTGTGATAACAGTTCCACTATTAAGTTATCCAAGAATCCATTCATACACAACAGAAGCAAGCACATAGATGTGAAATACCACTTTCTAAGGAATCTATGTGAAGAATGGATCATTGAGTTGCAGCATTGCAGAAGTGAAGATCAATTGGCATATATTATGACTAAAGGACTCAAGAGAGATCAATTTCTGAAGCTCAGAGATAAGTTGGGAATGTGTGAAGTAATCTGAATTGTTAGCTCAAATTAAATGAAAGAATGTTATAAAGTGTTAAGGCTATATCAGCCATGTTATTTCCCATTTTCGCACGTTTCTCATTACTAGAGTAATTTTTTTTTGGTTTAAAGCAATGATTCCATGTTTTCTATTTTATAGGAAGTGACTTAGTGGTTAATTATTTACTAGTATTTATATGCCTACATAATCGATGAAATCTTCAAGTTTTCCAAAAAAAAAAAACTATCTCTTCCAAAAGATTATCAATAATGTTATGTATGTAGAATGGTTATAGCGAATTATTAGTTGTGTACTTGATGCGATATGCTATTTTTTTTTAAATTTTTTTTTTTTTCACAATGTAAAAATTTATTTAAAAAAGGAAAGATGTACAAGGTTTTGGGCCCTCCCGGCCTCTCCCGAAAATGATACGATATGCTATAAACAGTTTATATCAACATCGGTATGATGTAGACACGAAGATGATATTAAGTGCGAATTCAAGCCATGACAAGTCATGAGACTTTTCCAAGCGCTTCTCTCTCTCTCTCTCGTATCTTCTACATCTTCAAGCCTGTTGAGCTTCTCCGGCGCCGGCGGCGCTAGGCTGCCGGTGTCCGGCCTCTGTAAATAGTTTTTTCCTTTGTTTCGCCCCTTAGTGCTTCTCCCGCCACCGCCTTCTGCTTCCGGCAATTGGCTTGATCCCTCTATTCTCCCGCTCTGTTGGAGCTTGCCCTGCTGTTGTTGGGGGTGGATTGATGCTCGGGCTGTCGCGGCTGGTGGCGTTGGGCGGTTTTTTGCGGATCTGTGGCCTTCTCTGCCCAGATCTGGTGCTGGTGGCGCTGGGTTCCGGTGGAGGTCCGGCGGTGTTCTGGTGGCAGTCGTTCTTCTAGCGGTCTTCGTTGGCGGTTCAGCGTCCCTCCCCTCTGCTGGCTCTTCGCTTCTGATTGAGACGGGCGGCATGGCTGTTTCTTACCGGATGGTGCTACTCATTGTTGTGCGGCTTACATAACACCGTTAAGGCTTCGGGCTCTTAATTGGCGGTTATGGTAGTCGTTCTTTTGGCGGAGGAGTTAGTCATCTCTTACGGGCTTCGCTCTCCGCCCGGGGGCGGCGGTCGATGGCGGTGGGTACCTGTGGCGTCTATCTTGGTCCTTGGCTTCAGTTTTCTGCTTTGTTTTACTCTTCGGCGGCGCTGCTAGCACATTGTTAATATTATTTTGTTTTTTTTTATGTTGTATTAGTTTCTTGTAAGTGTTTGTCGAATAATAGGTTGACGAGAGGATCCATGTGTCTGAACGCCTTCTTATGGAATTATTTCTTTCGGAAAATTTCCTTCTGTTCAGCACCCTCGATTTCAACCTATTACTCGGCTTTGTTGTATTGTTGGTTGTTTAGTGTGCGGCTAGGCCGCGTTGTAGTGCGGTTTTTGGCCGCGTAGTAGTGCGGGTTTTACCGCGTTGTAAGTTCGGTTTATCCGATTTCAATAAAATTTCGTATTTCGTGGAAAAAATAAAAAAGAAAAAAAAGAAAAAGAAAAAAGAAAAGCCATGACAAGTCAAAAATATTTGCCTCGTGTTAAACATGTGGTTTAAGCCCACATCAATTACCCTATAAAGACCTAGCAAATGTAAATCCCACGGAGGTAAGTTTAAACCACATGCTTTAGTTTACACAGCGGAAATTTTTTATAATATAACTGTTGTACGAATATTGTATCAAGTGACATATATTAACTATTTATTTTTAATCTTTCACACACGATAAAAGTGTATTATGTGAAATAGAGTAAAAATGAGAGGATCTATGTATGTCACTTGGTACAACCTTCCTACAGCTCGTGTCACTGTAATATATGACTGAGATATTTGCCAAAAAATTGTTTCAAAACAACTGAGGCAGCTTACATTTCCAATTCAACATTTATTGTGCTTTTTCTACATCTATTTTTATTTATTAAGGAGTGAGAGAATAAATACAACATTGTATTAATTATATACTAAAGGTTTTTCAATCATTTTGGTATTCAAATTAAAACATCAATTACATCTTTAATATGCGTGTTTTTAGCAACTGACTCAATTTTTTTCCAGCAAATTTCTCGGTTATTTCGAAACGGATGGAGTATGTCCTACACACCACATGCCAGTCACCTGAATTTCAAACATCTTGAGGAGTTATATAACAGGAAATACCGAATAAGCACTTTTTTCCCATTAATAGGGGTATTGAAAGGTATTCATTAATTAGGTCTTTACCGGAAAGTTTTTGGGTGCACCAGTCATATGATGAGTGCACCCATATAGAGAGTTATACACATTTTGTTTTTAAACGAATTCGGATTGTGTTTTGATTTATTTATCGGTTAATTAGATGCATGTGGATATACCACACAAGAACTTCCCGTCTTTACCCTCCCAAAAAAGGGAAAGAAAGAAAGGTATTCATTACTTTTCCCTCTTATGTACCTCCGTCCCAAAATGTAAGTCCATTTTGAGTTTTTCACACAGATTAAGAATATTGGTTAAATTGTTATGTATTACTCCCTTCGTTTTTTTTAACTGTCACATTTGAATAAAAAATAATTATCATTTTTTGGATGAATCTGGTCACATTTTAGCTTAAGGTTAATAATTTTTAGGATGAACATGGTCTATTTTTTCTCTAAATGTGACAGTTAAAAAAAAAACGGAAAGAGTATTAATTTTGATGAAAAAGTCTAAAATGACATTTCATCGTCATTAATATAAAGTAGTGAAAAGTGAGTGGGTAAATAGTAAATGAAGGGTAAAAAAAAAATGTAATAAATGATTCATTGTTTATCTAAACGAACTTAAATCATGAGACGAAACTAAAAAATTAAATGAACTACAATTTGGGATGGAGGTAGTATCTAATTACCGATATCAATTCTAGAAACTTACTTTGGCTTTTTGACGGTAAATGTCTCATTTCGTCTCGTCATCCTAATACAATATTAAAAAAACTATTAACGAATCAATAAACTATCACACCAACGCCAACGTTGTGTAAGTCCCTACTGTCATTGCCAAAAGTGATCGACCCAAACTCCGTACAACCCAGACATGGCTCTCATGCTATGTGTTATGCCCAAGACAAACAACAGCTGTAGGGCGTGCATAACATTCTTATTGACATGATGTTTTATTGATATTCTAAAATGTATTATATCATGAGACAAATTAAAAAACCCAAAACAAAGAGAGTGCAAGATATTAGCCTTGATAAATTATAAACATGTAAGACACATTAATTTACGTATTTCACCTTAAGTAATGAAAATATATGTAGCGAAAAGATATAATGAAATTTTGTTCATATATGGTGATGTATCATCACCCAACAAAAAATATAAGAAAAAAAGAAGAAGGGCCGACCCCTTTTGGTAAGCGGAAAACACGGCAAGCCTTTTCCCCGAACTGTTAGGTTCCTGGTTAATCTCTCTTCGTATTTCTATAGGATCGGGGGCGAAGAAACCCTTTCGGTTAAGGTTTAACCCTTTTTTTTAAGAGGAAAGAAAAGAAGAAAAAGAAATAAAAGGGATTTTTTTTTAAAAATTTTTATTTTAGAAGAAGATCACAAATTTGTATCATCCACTACTTCATATAAAGCTCTTCGAACACCCAACGCGAGGGAAAGCAAAAACTACCAGTTACATTTCCAATTCAACATTTATTGTGCTTTTTCTACATCTGTTTTTATTTATTAAGGAGTGAGAGAATAAATACAACATTGTATTAATTATATACTAAAGGTTTTTCAATCATTTTGGTATTCAAATTAAAACATCAATTACATCTTTAATATGCGTGTTTTTAGCAACTGACTCAATTTTTTTCCAGCAAATTTCTCGGTTATTTCGAAACGGATGGAGTATGTCCTACACACCACATGTCAGTCACCTGAATTTCAAACATCTTGAGGAGTTATATAACAGGAAATACCGAATAAGCACTTTTTTCCCATTAATAGGGGTATTGAAAGGTATTCATTAATTAGGTCTTTACCGGAAAGTTTTTTGGTGCACCTGTCATATGATGAGTGCACCCGTATAGAGAGTTATACATATTTTGTTTTTAAACAGAATTCAAACTGTGTGTTTCAGATTTATTTATCGGTTAATTAGATGCATGTGGATATACCACACAAGAACTTCCCGTCTTTACCCTCCCAAAAAAAGGAAAGAAAGAAAGGTATTCATTACTTTTCCCTCTTATGTACCTCCGTCCCAAAATGTAAGTCCATTTTGAGTTTTTCACACAGATTAAGAATATTGGTTAAATTGTTATGTATTACTCCTTCGTTTTTTTTTAACTGTCACATTTGAAGAAAAAATAATTATCATTTTTTGGATGAATCTGGTCACATTTTAGCTTAAGGTTAGTAATTTTTAGGATGAACATGGTCTATTTTTTCTCTAAATGTGACAGTTAAAAAAAAAAGAGAGAGTATTAATTTTGATAAAAAAAAATCTAAAATGACATTTCATCGTCATTAATATAAAGTAGTGAAAAGTGAGTGGGTAAATAGTAAATAATGGGTAAAAAGAAAAAAAAATGTAATAAATGATTCATTGTTTATCTAAACGAACTTAAATCATGAGACGAAACAAAAAAATTAAACGAACTACAATTTGGGATGGAGGTAGTATCTAATTACCGATATCAATTCTAGAAACTTACTTTGGCTTTTTGACGGTAAATGTCTCATTTCGTCTCGTCATCCTAATACAATATTAAAAAAACTATTAACGAATCAATAAACTATCACACCAACGCCAACGTTGTGTAAGTCCCTACTGTCATTGCCAAAAGTGATCTGACCCAAACTCCGTACAACCCAGACATGGCTCTCATGCTATGTGTTATGCCCAAGACAAACAACAGCTGTAGGGCGTGCATAACATTCTTATTGACATGATGTTTTATTGATATTCTAAAATGTATTATATCATGAGACAAATTAAAAAACCCAAAACAAAGAGAGTGCAAGATATTAGCCTTAATAAATTATAAACATGTAAGACACATTAATTTACGTATTTCACCTTAAGTATGAAAATATATGTAGCGAAAAGATATAATGAAATTTTGTTCATATATGGTGATGTATCATCACCCAACAAAAAATATAAGAAAAAAAGAAGAAGGTCCGACCCCTTTTTGTAAGCGGAAAACACGTGCAGTTCTTTTTCCCCGAACTCGTTAAGTTTCTTAGCTAACCTCTTCGCACTTCTATAGGATCGAGGGCGAAGAAACCCTTCCGGTTAAGGTTTAACATCTTTTTTAAGAGGAAAGAAAAGAAATAAAAAATAAAAGGATTTTTTTTTTTTTTTTTTTTTATTTTAGAAGAAGATCACAAATTTGTATCATCCACTACTTCATATAAAGCTCTTCGAACACCCAACGCGAGGGAAAGCAAAAACTACCAAGTATCAAACAATCTCATTTCTTTGAATTTTTTTTTTTTCATGAAAAAAAAACGAAGAAATTTTTTTAGCCTCTGATTAATCCGCTGTTCTCTCATGGAGGAAATTTGTTCATGAAGACGCCTGGCTTGGAACTGTATGATTTGATTGCTTGGTACCACTGAAATGGAGATACCTCGTCATGTAGAATATTCTCAGCATCAACTCCGATTTTAGTGCGGAATTCTTCACCATTTACTAGATATTTTTAAGCACTTTACCTTTTTTCGCTGATTTTGTTTGTTGATTTTTTCTTTTCTTTTCTGTGAAGAGCTTCTATTTGGGAAACTACCTCCATTTGGTAGGATGTTGACCAAAATTCGATTGAATTAGCTTTTTCGTAGCTTTCATTTGTTAGTACTTTCTGTATTAGTCGATTCATTCTCTCGTGTTTGATAACTTATTCATAAAAATCAGTGAAAAAATGGCGGAATCGTGGGAAATGTTTTGTAATGCTTCAGATAGAAGTGATAATCTGTCCTTATCGTGTATCAATCATGCATTAGCTATTGGTTTAGATGTTCTGCTTTTGCTTAGTTTCCTTGCTCTTGTCTTGTTGAGTTCATCTTCAAAACACAGAACGATCACCCGTCGTGGAATATTTGCTGTTTCTCCATTGCAGCTGATTTCAGCTGCTTTTAATTGCTTTCTGGGACTTTTATATATAAGCGCGGGGATTTGGATTGTGTTGAGACAGTATCGAAAGTCTCACAGTGTGTTGCCTTTGCATTGGTGGACAGTTATTTTTGTTCATGGAGTGACTTGGTTACTAGTGAGTGTAACTCTAAGTCTTAGAAGGAGGACTCTTCCACAGGTTCCTTTGAGGGCATTATCGATTCTTGCCTTCTTCTTTGCCGGAATCATTTGTGGTTTCTCTTCATTTATTTCGGTTATTCAGAAAAAGGTTTCGTATAGGATCGGTTTAGATATTATGTCTCTGTTAGGGTCTTGTTTGTTGGTGCTCTGTAGTTATAGAGTTAACAAGAATCTAGTTGATGAGAAAAGTGATCTTTATGCTCCTCTAAATGGTGTTGATCATGAGAAGGAGAAGGTCGGTTCTGTTTGCAATGTCACGCCGTTTTCTACGGCTGGATTTCTCAGTAAAATGTCGTTTTGGTGGTTGAATGGATTAATGAGAAAAGGCAAGGTGGAAACTCTTGATGATAAAGATATACCCATGTTGCGTGAGGAAGATAGAGCAGGGTCGTGTTATTCGATGTTTATGGAGATGTTTAGCAAGCAGAAAGAAGTCGATTCAGGTAGGCCACCATCGGTTTTGAAGACGATTGTTATATGCCACTGGAAAGAGATTTTAGTGTCTGGATTCTTTGCTCTGTTGAAGATAATTACTATTTCTGCTGGCCCTTTGTTATTGAATGCCTTTATTAGGACTGCAGAAGGAAATGAAAGTTTCAAACATGAGGGATATGTATTAGCTATTTTACTTTTCTGTTCAAAGACTTTGGAATCCTTCTCCCAAAGACAATGGTACTTCAGGTCTAGATTAATAGGTCTGAAGGTCAGATCGTTACTCTCAGCTGCTATATATAAGAAACAAATCAAACTCTCAAATGCGGCGAAGCTGATGCATTCAAGTGGAGAGATAATGAACTACGTGACTGTTGATGCTTATAGAATCGGAGAGTTTCCGTTCTGGTTTCATCAGACATGGACTACTAGCCTGCAGCTTTGCTTTGCACTCGGAATCCTCTTCCGTGCTGTAGGGCTTGCTACTATTGCATCTATGGTGGTAATAGTCCTCACTGTTCTTTGCAATACTCCTCTTGCAAAATTACAGCACAAGTTCCAGACCAAGCTTATGGTAGCACAAGATGAAAGATTGAAGGCTATTTCAGAGGCTTTAGTGAATATGAAGGTCTTAAAATTATATGCTTGGGAAAATCATTTCAAGAATGTAATAAAGAATCTACGGGCAGTCGAACAGAAGTGGTTATCAGCTGTTCAGTTGCGAAAAGCATATAATAGCTTTCTTTTCTGGTCATCACCTGTATTGGTTTCTACTGCTACTTTTGGAGCTTGCTATTTTCTTGGTGTCCCATTGTATGCAAGCAATGTGTTCACTTTTGTTGCCACTCTACGCCTTGTTCAAGACCCTGTGAGGAACATTCCTGATGTTATCGGTGTTGTCATCCAAGCTAAGGTTTCTTTTAAAAGGATTGTGAACTTTCTTGAAGCACCCGAGCTGGAGATTGCAAGTGTGAGGCAAAAGATAAATACGCAAGATCTGGATCACAGTATCAGTATCAAATCTGCCAGTCTTTCATGGGAAGGGAATCCGTCAAAACTCACCCTTAGTAACATTAATTTAGAAGTCAGGCGTGGTGAAAAGGTTGCTATATGCGGGGAGGTGGGCTCTGGAAAATCGACACTTTTAGCTGCTATTCTTGGAGAAGTTCCAATTATCCATGGAAATGTAAGTCTTTAATTATTTTAAAGGGTCTATGGTGTTTGCAGTAGTTCTAGTGAGAGGCTTGCTTTTCACTTTGTTTTCACCTTGAATAGTAATAGCTATACATCACCTATATGCTTTTTACAGGTTCAAACATTTGGAACTACTGCCTATGTTTCTCAATCAGCCTGGATCCAAACTGGAAGCATTCGAGATAATATTCTCTTTGGTATCCCCATGGATAAGCAGAGATACCGTGAAACATTAGAACGATGTTCATTGGTAAAGGATCTAGAGGTGTTGCCCTATGGCGATCTCACTGAAATTGGAGAAAGAGGAGTCAATCTCAGCGGTGGACAGAAGCAACGGATTCAACTTGCTCGGGCTTTATATCAGAATGCTGATGTGTATCTCTTGGATGATCCGTTCAGCGCGGTTGATGCAGAGACAGCAGGAAGTCTGTTCACTGTGAGTACTATATCTCCTTGTGTGTTTGATTGATTTCATAGCATAATAGGCTATCTCATCCAAGCGTTTACAGGAATATGTCATGAAAGCACTCTCAGGGAAAACTGTATTGCTTGTAACCCATCAAGTTGATTTTCTTCCTGCATTTGACTATGTTCTGGTAAGTCGCCATTATCATTGTCATTTGACTCTACGTATTTGTACATGTATGTATATATACGTGTGCACATGTATATAGGTTTAATTTTCAACAGCAATATGTATATTTTCTTATGCTTGTAAGATAGATTGAGAAAGGTTCTTTCCCCACTATTTGTTAGCAGTCAATTTCCATCCATGTACACCTTTGATAGGTTAAATTGTGTTACGGATTCGCAGTTCTGGAACATGCATTGCAAAATTTGCTCATATAGGACAATTTGTTTCACTTCTTGCTTTTTCATAATGAATTGGCGTGGATTCGGTTTTTTTACTTTAATTAAGAACTGTATGATCTGATGATATGCGGGGTAACAAATTTTCGATTGGCAGTTAATGTCCGATGGTGAGATTTTGGATGCTGCTCCGTATCATCAACTGCTTGTGTCCAGAAGAATTCCAAAGCTTGGTAGATGCCCACAAAGAGACTGCTGGTTCCGAAAGGCTTTCAGATGTTTCTTTCACTAAAAAGACTGAATCAACTCCTCGAGAAATACGTAAGACGCATAGTGATAAAAAGCCGAACGCATCATCATTAGGTGATCAATTGATTAAGCAAGAACAAAGGGAAGTTGGAGACACTGGATTTACGCCTTACATTCAGTATCTCGGCCAAAACAAAGGATTCTTGTTCTTCTTTTTAGCTTTTGCATCACATGCTATATTTGTGAGTGGCCAAATAATGCAGAACACTTGGATGGCTAAAAATGTTGACAATCCTCATGTCAGCAGTCTCAAGTTGATCCTAGTTTACCTGTTGATCGGATTCACATCGACATTCTTCTTACTAAGTAGATCTTTGAGCACTGTTGTTTTGGGTCTTGCATCCTCTAAGTCATTGTTCAATCAACTACTTAATTCTCTTTTCCGTGCACCTATGTCGTTTTATGATTCCACGCCGTTGGGAAGAATATTGAGCAGGGTAAGCAAGCAATCTTCAATTGTTTTTATTCAAGATTTGAATGTGACTGAAAATAGGTAAAAGATTTAGATAAATTTATTTTGATTTTGTGCAGGTTTCAGCAGATTTAAGTATTGTTGATCTTGATGTTCCGTTTAACCTGGTTTTTGCTGCCGGAGCAACCACAAATTTTTACTCGAATCTTGGAGTGCTAGCTTTTATTACCTGGCAAGTGCTTTTTGTCTCCCTACCATTGGTAGTCATGGCGATTCGCTTACAGGTAATATAAAAGCATCATTTGTTCTTTGGAAATATTTTTCGTCATTTTTGTTTCAGGGTTTTGGGATTCTGTTCCCAATGTTTCATCTTGACATTTCCTCTCATGTATGCTTTTTTTTCTTTTACAATTTCAGTCAAAAGTAACACATGTCCAATAACTAACATTGAAGGTAAAAATAGACTTTAAAAATACATAGATGAAACTTGGGGATGAAATTGCAAAAATCATGAAGTCTCTTTATCCGCTAAAAATTTGACTCGTAGCGAAAATAGATCTTAAAAATACATAGATGAGAGGTAAAAATGTCAAGATGAAATATTAATGATATAAGTATAAAAATCATGAAACAAAAGGGATCAAAGGTGTCTTTATCCTGCTGTTATTTGTTCAAAAACTTTATGTCTTTTTGCACAATAAAAGCCAAATTCTTCTCCTCATTGTGATGTCCATAAAAATAGTTTTTATAGTTTTTTTGTAAGTGTTGTATGGGTAGTTGATTGTCAATGTATTTTCCTTTGAACAGAGATACTATTTTGCCTCAGCAAAGGCGCTGATGCGTATAAATGGAACAACTAAATCATTTGTAGCAAACCATCTAGCTGAATCTTTAGCAGGAGCAATGACTATAAGAGCTTTTCAAGAGGAAGAGCGGTTTTACAACAAGAACTTGGAACTTGTGGACAACAATGCTAGCCCTTTCTTTCATAACTTTGCAGCTAATGAATGGTTAATCGGACGCCTTGAGTTACTTGGTGCTACTCTATTATCTTCCTCGGCGCTGTTCATGGTTTTACTTCCCCCGGGAACTTTCAGTTCTGGTGCGTGATTATTATTATTAGTGATCACTTTTTATATTAAAAAAAAAAGACTACATTTCCTATAGTGTCTCCATCATTACTTAGACTATAATGTTTCACTATCTTGTCAGGTACTCTAATACACACTGTGATGTTGAACTCTGAGTACAAATTTCCTTAAATAACGAATAGGTTTTCTGTTGCAGGCTTTATTGGAATGGCTTTGTCTTATGGTCTATCATTGAACATTTCCCTTGTATTCTCTATTCAAAATCAATGCACTTTGGCAAATTACATTATTTCCGTGGAGAGGCTTAACCAATACATGCACATACCCAGTGAAGCTCCAGAAGTTATCGAATCCAGTCGTCCCCCAGTCAATTGGCCAGTTGTAGGCAAGGTGGAAATTCAAGATTTGCAGGTAAATATGTTTTTACTTCATAAGGTGATAAACTAAGTTGCACGGGTACAAATACGTGGGTGTGAATACGCATGATATATGATTTTTCAATAAATATAGGACACGGGTATGGTGGACATATGCGTAAATAGTGAAGATATAGGGACCAAATTGTACATAATAAAACTATAAAGACACAATCATAAATCTTAAAACACACAAAATAAAACAGTTTTTAGTTTTCATTTTTTGGTGCTTTTGTTAGCGTTTTGGAAAGCTTGTCATCATTATCTGATAATTTTTACTCAATCTTGAACATTTGTTACTTCATTTCACATATCCCAGCTATGGATATGCATGTCCGAATTACGTATCCAACTTATGTGTAATTTTGCCCCAAGTGTGAATCACAAGTATGCGATGTCGCCGATGTGTATATGTGCCAAAAACGTATCAAATACGGGGCATGCCGCTACCAAACAAAAGTATCCGTGCCCGTGTAGGTGATAAATGAAATGTGCAACATATACTGATGATCTTTTATTTATTGTAGATCAAATATAGAGTAGATGGCCCTCTAGTTCTTCATGGGATCAGCTGTACATTCGAAGGAGGACACAAAATCGGCATAGTTGGCCGGACTGGTAGTGGAAAGACTACTCTGATCGGAGCACTCTTCCGTCTGGTAGAGCCAGCTGGTGGAAGAATTATTGTGGATGGAATCGACACATCTACAACTGGACTTCATGATTTGAGATCCCGGTTCGGGATTATACCGCAGGATCCGACCCTTTTTACCGGAACCGTTCGATACAATCTAGATCCTCTTGGTCAGCATACTGACAATGAAATTTGGGAGGTATTTACAAATGTCATATGTTATTGTCTTCTTCTATTTTTTTAAGCATCAATTTAGTTTTTGTTAAAGACGCTTACATTGTGCTGTTGCTTTTGTAAAAAAAAAAAAAGGTGTTGAAGAAATGTCAACTCAAAGAGGTTGTTGAAGAGAAAGAAGATGGTCTAGATTCGTTGGGTAAGTTTCCGATGATATGTAGTGATAACCGATGGGGATATGTTAGTTTCATCACATCACACCAAACTTATCGTGACACCACTTAATCATTTTTATATAATCGGCTTTTGAAAAGTCGAATGTATGTAGTATCAAGCAAGTTGTGTGTGTTGCCATCTACTGCCAAATTTTCTGTAATGGAATTATACATTTCAGTTGTGGAAGATGGATCAAACTGGAGCATGGGGCAGCGACAATTATTCTGTCTAGGCCGAGCCTTAGTAAAGAGAAGCAAGATCTTGGTTCTTGATGAAGCAACCGCATCAATCGACAATGCTACCGACATGATTCTACAGAAAACCATTCGAACCGAATTTTCAGATTGTACGGTTATTACAGTTGCTCACAGGATTCCAACCGTGATGGACTGTACAAAAGTTCTAGCCATAAGTGACGGTAAGTTGCTAAAACCACAACACACTTTTACACCATTGAATCATAGTGAGATCCATACTAATCAATCGATGACACTTATTTGGCTGCAGGTAAACTTGTGGAGTACGATGAACCGGTGAAGTTGATGAAAACGGAAGGTTCGTTGTTCCGACAGCTTGTTAAGGAGTATTGGTCTCATAATCCCCAATCACAATTGGAGTGAAAGGGTTCACTATCCCTCAGCAACATAAGAATCAATAAGCCTACTAGAATAGTCTTCTGACTGATGATATCGTTTGCCTCGGTAAACAATTAACACATGGATCTAGCCACAGAGAGGTGGTAGAGGACGGAGAGGGACATGTGGCGCAATTTGCTCCATCCATTTCAAGCTCAGATTGAAAATTGGCGTTTCAGATTGTGCCACATGGTCATAGTGAAGAATTTACCGTCTTCTGGTTTCAGGTTAATGTTGGATGTTGGACATGAGGTGAGTTGAGGTGAGACAACAGAGGTTCAGCTCAGAGTAATGTCGTGGAACACAAGTGTGGATCCAATCAACAAATTTCTGTACTGTAATATTGATCGACTCGTGTATAGAGACAGGTTGTTTTAGTCGACGTTAAAGCTTCTTGTTTCGTATGTACCGAGTTGTGAACTCAAGCTGTTTTTTTAGTTGATCTATACAGATTGTTGATCTGATTCTATAAGTTCTTCTTCGGTCTTCCGACTTTCTTAATTCTTTCATTAGTTTATGTATAGATTTTGAATGAACAAAGATTCATTCCTGAACCAAAAAAAGAAAAGAAACAAATACATCATTCATTTGCAGTGACTCACTGGTACAACAATATGAAAGATAACTTGAACAAACTAAAAATCGGATCGGGATCGGGTATCTCCATGTATCATTTCAAACTTTTGTCACCGTTGATCAAAGCGTATAACCGATTGATTTCAGGGTCCCACCATCATAATCAATAATGATGAATAAAAGTATACAACAAATACATGGAGTCAATGTCTGTAATGGATGTTGAAAATAAGCATTAACTCTGTACTAGGGTTTCGTGATTCTCGTGTTCATGGCCCTCCGAGTATAGCATTCTCAATGTCTTCTCTGCTTAGTGCATAACTGAATCTTCTCTCCATATCTTTTTCAAGGTTACCTGGTCCACTCTTTAGGTACCTGCAATAGTTGGAGCACAGTCATTCCAACTACTCAAGTTCACCTATGAATATACATATAATACAACTGTTGTAGGAAGACCGTATCAAAAGGAATCCATCGTATTCATTCATTTCTACTCTCTTTCTACCATCACTACAGTAGAGTTCGTAAGGGCAATTTAGTAATGTTTTCATTCATCATCCCACTAGCCCCCGAAATCCCGGGTTCTAAGTTTCACTAGTAGCATCATAAATAAAGAAATATAATTATCCAAGTTAAGCCTATTTGCCTTCACTTTTGCTGAAATTCTTTTTTTCTCTATGATACAGTTGCCTGTATACCAGAAGAGCTCGACATTCGTTCAAAGTTCGAAATATCACCGCCACATTGAATATGTAAAACCGTTGTATCCAACGAGCCAATTGCTAGCATTGTGAACACTATACCAAACCTCAAAGTGTCACCACATTAAACAAGTAAAACCGTCGTATCCTAATTCCTAGGACACAATTTCCAACACTATGAACACTATACCTACCGGAGTAGTAAATTGTCTTAAACATAGACCGTTTACACTAACCATGAGTATTTCCTTTCTTACTTTCGCATATGTTGTTCTGTCTTGCACTCTTACATCACTTCGAATCACAAACAATTGGTCCGACTATTCCGGAATTCGGCCCGGGTCGTGCTGCAGAGTCTGACTCTTACTCACGGCCAAGAGGTCTTTCAACATGGATACAACGGTTTTACTTGTTCATTATGGATGACATTTCTATTCAAACTTTACACAAACGTCCAACTCTTCTGGTGTCCCGACCTTATTATTCAACTACTCAGTATACCTTAACATTCTTAAAGACAATTATTGTAGCAATAATCATGATAACAAACAGAATCTTGAAGCAGAGACAAGAAAAAAGATAAGAAGAACAAACCTAATGCAAAGATCAGTAACATCAAGAGAAAGCTGAGCATGCCAATCGAGCTTCTCCACAAACCAAACAGATCTATCCTCTTTACTTTGATGAAAACCCAAGCTTTTAAGCCATGCTTCAACGCTCGGCAAACTATGAGCATACAACGGCTTCTCTTTATCAGGCAATTTATCTAACCACTCGTCCACTGCTACGGACTTTGAGGAGGAACAAATTATTCGGTTTTTCGGTCTAGATGAATGGTTCAAATACGGAATTGTTGAGAATTTGGGGAGCAGTGAACGGGGAGTGGAGGATAAGGAGATAGTTGAGAATAAAGAAGATAGAACTGGATGTATCAGAGAAGAAGTGCTGTTAATGCTCGTAAGGTTGGGGCGACCGGAAAAAATGGCGGACATTTTTGGGATTTTTCGCGGCAAAATTGTTTCGGCGGACCGGGCATCCACGGCCACAATTGGATAGGGGGCTCGACGACGCTGTATCCTTTGCCTTTGCCTTTGCCTTTGCCTTGTGTATAAAATGGTTCAATTCGGTTGGTTTTCTAAAGACCGAACATACCGAACGGGTTTGAGGTAAAAACGATTATGTTGTTCGATTTGGCTTGTTTTCACCGAACATAATCGTACTTTGGACCTTATGTTTGTTCGTTCATTCATAAAACGAGTTTATAGCACTAAAAAAAAAGTTTATAATCTTGTTTAAGTTTAGTTGGTTAAGTCAAACAAACGAACGATCACGAATGCTAACGAGTCAAACATGAATTTATTTACGAACGACTCTTTTTGTTTAACAACTCTATCATGAATTTTTGACACAAAATGAATTCTCTTTCATTTGAATCGAATTTATATAAAAACGACTCTTTTTGTTTAACAACTCTATCATGAATTTTTGTCACAAAATGAATTCTCTTTCAGTTCAATCTTATGCATATGTGTTTTTGAGAGTTTTCAAACGGCATGTGTCAAGACTCGTCACAAGTTGCTTTGATTCTTCAGTAATTTTATTTTTTAACAATCAAAAGATGTCGTTTTAATGCAATTTTGTTTACAAAACATCCACTGTGGGCACATGCCCCAATCCCATCCATATACATCCTCCTTAACTTATCATTCATCGTCTGACTGTAGTTTGTTGTATTTTAAATAATAGGGTGTGCTCTAAAACAATTAATCACATGCTTTCGTGCAAGTGGGAGATTGTTAGGTGTGATGCCCGAAAGACAATTTTGTAATTGTTTTATTTAATAAATGAAATGATGTTATTATTCATATTTATTATTCTCATATTCACCGATGTGACAATAGTATTTACACTACAGAAAACCCTAAGTATATCGTTTATGTAATCACTTAACTCAGTGTATGGGATATACACGGGAGGATTGAGTTAGTGAAGATATACTTAAAATACAATTAGCCCGTAGTGAAGTTAATCGAGAGTATCGGGTCTCTCCTTTAACGTGCTATTAATGCGCCCAGAACACAATAGGTGTGATTGTCTTATCCGGACTTTCGGTTAAGAGAACCTGGTGGGGCATTTATATATGATAGATATATCATATAGGGGCGGACCGATTTGATTAGAGTTCACGATATAATTCCGTGATCGAGAAGTCTTATCGAATCAATGGATGATCATATTTATGGATATATCTTAATCCCGAGGTGATCACGCCAACCGCTTGAATCAATATGAAGTTTGACTTGACGGTTAAGGATTACACCGAGTCCGTGGTCCGAATTACCCCATCTTGGCGTTGTACCGGATTGAGTGAGTAGTCCGTGTTATCACGTATACGGAATCCATTCCTTCCATTTATGGAAGTAGATAGACGCTTCCCTTATTTGTTAATCCTAAACTGATCGATCGCGCGAGTTCATATCACACTGATTGATCACCAGTGAGTTGTATGAATTAATTGATCACTAGGGGTGACGATACCGTATCGAACACCTCCACGTGGCATCACGAGATGAGACTCTTAGATTAGAGCGAGTGGTGGCTAAAGGACCGACTCGATAACTTACGACATCGACATGGTTAGGAAGCCTGGCGAATCCCATACCGACATCGACGATCCACATCGACATGAGTAATGTCCGCGAGAAGCGTACAAGCTCGAATTCTCGAGTCGAATATCGGCAACACGAAGCTATAAAGCGGTGCAGTCCGTAAAAGCCCATTATCTCGCGCCTAGTTTAACTTGGAGAAGAAGCAAGGCCCGCAAGGGCAAATGTGACAATAACTTCACCGACCCATAATTAGGGTTAGGGCACAAATAGCCCCTATAAATACTAGTTAAGATGAACTACGAAGGGGCTTGATTCCCGAATAATCAACAGGATACGTAGGCAACTTGAGAGAGACTCTCAAGCTCAGTCCAAAATATACAACAAACACACACCTTTTCTTTGAAGATTTTAGGGTTCTTATCATTATCACATAGAAGAACACCCGATATTATCAAATGACGAAACCCAAGATCGTCATTTGGCGCTGTAAGGAGGGCCTTCTACCGATAATCGATTGAATCCGTCAAGAACACCCTAAAAAGAATTATGGCACCACCCAAGAATACGGGAAAAGGGCCGCAGATCCCAAGGATGCGTCCCGGCAAGTCACGAAAGAACGTCAACCATCCAAAGGGATGTTCAAAGAAACGCAAACCGCGGCGGAGGAAGAACCTAATCTTGTCCTTCAAGATCCAACCAATCAAGCACTGGTGGAATCCTTGAAAAATCTGGATAACGCCACGATTAAAGCGATCTTGGATGAAACTCTCAAGGGGAGAAATCCCCCCGGAAATCCCAGATACAAATATCCAACCAGAAGCTCCAAAACAGGCGGAATTGGTAGAATCAAGTGTCCATACAGAACATGTGCCGCACCAGGACACGGCCAAAGCTGAACTCGATATCATTCTCGGAAAGCGGTCAGACGAGTCGATCTGCGCATCACCCTTCACCGCGCATATCGACAACTACCCTCGACCCGCGGGATTTAAGATTCCTAAGGTTAGTGCCTATGACGGGTCCAAGGATCCTTACGATCATATGCACCAATACATCTCGCATATGAACTTGTACAATGCTTCGGACGAAATGAAGTGCAAGGCTTTCCCCGCACTTCTAACGGAAGAGCTAGGGAGTGGTTCGAAGAAAATCCCTCCCGGTCGATCTCCGATTTTGGGACCTTGACTAGGAAGTTCGTTCATGCTTTTATCGCCGCTCGACCATTTCAAAGAAACCGGACTCATCTTTTGACGTTGAAGCGAAGCCGGATGAGACGGTGCTACAATTTATAAGACGCTTCAATGAAGAGTCCGTACAAGTACGCGACACGTACGATCGGTTGCTTGGTTGCATCCTTCGTGTCGTCCGCGAGAAGGGCGGCTACATGCCAAACTTAACGCAAGCTCCCTCATACGATGGAGGAGTGTTTAGATGTCGCCTACAAGCACCGCCCGTGGGAAGAAGCCAATAGGATCAAGAGAGAGATGGAAAAGGGCGAGAACAAGAGGAACAAGCCTGAAGACGGTTCAGATAAGAAAAGAAAGTCGAGTTGGGATCGGGTTACGGGATCCGTCTCGGATCGATTCGGGGAGAAGAGACCCCCACGGGAGAAGGACTTCATCCCATTAAACAGCCTCGTGAACGATGTCTTAACAATCATGCAAAGGAAGGGATTGGCGTAAAATCCCCCACCAACGAGGGGACCCAGGGAGAGTAGAAACCCCAACAAGTACGCAAGTACCACTAAGATATTGGGCACGAATCGGAATATTGCCGAGATCTGATACGAGACATAGATACAGCTGTGTTGGAAGGGAAGCTTGACGAGGTCGTAGATCGATCACAGCAGGTCGAGCCGAGGGGAAGGCATGGATTTAAACGCTACAATAGTGGCAATAGAGAGCAGCGGGATGATTACCGCAGAAGAGACCGTTCCCCAGAGACGGCGGATTACCTAGATAACCGCCCTGTGAATACGATCCCATGACTTCCGGGGGGGGTCGATCGACTCAAATGAAAAGCCTCTAGCTCGAGGAAATTTTATTTTCAGGGCAAATCCTGTGCCCTCTAATGTTTTATTCAACTTTGATACTGCTGTGGAATCTTTACTATTAGATAAATGTTTTAACTATATTATTTATTATGATCACGCACAAGTGACTTGCGAGATCGAATTAACAAAGTTTACAAAAGACGAACTCAAATAGTCTATGAAATCGACCTAACGACTTGATCCGAAAGTCGGATTCACACGCTCAACAAAGTCCGGGAAGTCAATACGATTGGCGCGGCTCGGCAAAAAATATATGCGGGAAGTCGATACGGTCGGCGCGGCTCGCTCAACAAAGTCCGGGAAGTCGATACGATCGGCGCGGCTCGGCAAAAAATATATGCGGGAAGTCGATACGGTCGGCGCGGCTCGCTCAACAAAGTCCGGGAAGTCGATACGATCGGCGCGGCTCGGCAAAAAATATATGCGGGAAGTCGATACGGTCGGCGCGGCTCGCTCAACAAAGTCCGGGAAGTCGATACGATCGGCGCGCTCGGCAAAAAATATATGCGGGAAGTCGATACGGTCGGCGCGGCTCGCTCAACAAAGTCCGGGAAGTCGATACGATCGGCGCGCTCGGCAAAAAATATATGCGGGAAGTCGATACGGTCGGCGCGGCTCGCTCAACAAAGTCCGGGAAGTCGATACGATCGGCGCGGCTCGGCAAAAAATATATGCGGGAAGTCGATACGGTCGGCGCGGCTCGCTCAACAAAGTCCGGGAAGTCGATACGGTCGGCGCGGCTCGGCAAAAATAAAATGCGGGAAGGCGATAAAACCGGCGCGCGGTTCGCTAATCATCAAAGGTTCGACATCGAACCTCAATATTCGAGCTCCACGAGCTCAATCTAAAACTCGTATCGACTCCTTATTTGAGGATCTGCGTGTCGACCGCTTTCAATGTCGACGGCTAACGATTATAAGTCTTAAAGGGACAAAAACGATACGACATCGAAGTCGGCATCAACTTAACCGCACATTATAAGGCCAAGGGTTGACAATAGCCGAGGTACACGTTTGCGCATCGGACCCGACCTCAAGAGCTCGATTGATCCGGGGGCTTATGACGATACCGTATCGAACACCTCCACGTGGCATCACGAGATGAGACTCTTAGATTAGAGCGAGTGGTGGCTAAAGGACCGACTCGATAACTTACGACATCGACATGGTTGGAAGCCTGGCGGCAATCCCATACCGACATCGACGATCCACATCGACATGAGTAATGTCCGCGAGAAGCGTACAAGCTCGAATTCTCGAGTCGAATATCGGCAACACGAAGCTATAAAGCAAAGCAGTCGTAAAAGCCCATTATCTCGCAACTAGTTTAACTTGGAGAAGAAGCAAGGCCCGGTAAGGGCAAATGTGACAATAACTTCACCGACCCATAATTAGGGTTAGGGCACAAATAGCCCCTATAAATACTAGTTAAGATGAACTACGAAGGGGCTTGATTCCCGAATAATCAACAGATACGTAGGCAACTTGAGAGAGACTCTCAAGCTCGGTCCAAAATATACAACAAACACACACCTTTTCTTTGAAGATTTTAGTGGTTCTTATCATTATCACATAGAAGAACAACCCGATATTATCAAATGACGAAACCCAGCATCGTCAAGGGGGTTAATGGTAAATAAGGATAAGAGGTTCTAAAAAGGGTTAACGGTAACTTCCCGATTTAGAATGAACAGTCTATGGAGGATTAATCCATATGTAATGATTATATCAATGGACGCTTATTATCATTCTCATGAAGAGATAAATATAATCTCATAATCGGAGGAGTGCGATCACGGGATTATGGTGGCATATTCCCGTGATTGATTTATCGAATATAATTATTCTATAATTATTTATTTGATTTATCGGAGCGCCGATTATTAATTAATTAAGACGTGCGCTCCTAATATAAAGCATAAATATTCTCGGACGTCGAATCCTAATAATATTAATTTAGTTCTTGTTGGACTTTATTAAAACGATATGTGAATTAATTGTTTAGTGAATTATTAAATTAGTTGGGCTAAATAATTAAAATACACGGAAAAGACATTTTTCGTGAACTCGACCCAAAAATAGTGTGTTGATTTTTTGACCTCATTGGTCAAATATATAGAAGGTGCGCATGGACCTTTCAAAAGAAAAAAGGTGCGCATATTTTGTGTTATTATTTAATTATTGGAAAATTGGTTTTTCTTGGATAATTATTTAATGTGTGATTTATCTTTTATTTGTTAAATGATAATTCATGAAATATTAGATAATAATATGATTTATCCTAATTTGTTTGGGATAATTATTTTATTTATCTTTTATTTGGAAAAAGGATTAATGTAATAATTATCTCTTAATTATTTAATCCTTGGAGGACAAGGATTACTCTCCTATATAAAGAGAGTTATCCCAAGCGCCTTAAAACACACTACATATTTCGACTTCACCTCTTAGAGAGGAGAAGAAAATATTTTTTCGGCCAAGGGGTATTAGGGAGAAATCTTGGAGATTTTTCCGGGTAGCGTATCGGAAGGATTCGAGACGAGGATTTCCTTCCACCGGGAGTTCTTGGATCACACGTACGGAAGATCGTGGTGCTCTTCACATCTTCACATTCATCCTTTGCGGTTCTTCAACTTGAATTTTGAGATTCAAGAGGTATGATCTACATCCCCCTTGTAGAATAGATCTAGTTGTTTTATTACGTGTAATTATAGATCTAGATCTTTAAAATCGCTTCCGTTGCGGATGGTATTACTAACACTGACTAGCAATCGGACTTTCCTCTATATGATGTATGTTGTGTTCCGTACTGAGTACGAGTCAGTTGTGGTTGTGAAGCTTTGGGGGTTGGTTGGTCATGAAGTTCTCTACTAGAAACTTATCTAAAAGAGAAGCTATTTATCAATGATAATCTTGGAATTATCCTATCCAATACATTCGACTTGTTGAAGTTTCTCTTACCTTTCTATATGATTAAATACTACTTATTTCTTCTACTTCCCACATGCATTTGCTTGGCTGAGCTCTACATCATTTGACTTTCTACTTTTGAGCCACATCCTCGCCTTTTACTCAATAAGGTGACCTTGGTTTTCATAAGGATAATATTACTGTCACAATCAATTCGACACAACAAATAATACATTCTATATTCTATTAAAATATCAATTTGATGTGTCTGAGTTAACATACTAGCACCCCAATCCTTATAAAAAGGACATCAAAATCACAGTCCTACAGCACATCTTTTCAAAAAGAAATATAAAGAAAACAAATGACTGCAAATCTAGAAGTCAACCCTCTGCTCTTTTCCCTCCTCCTTTTGGTTCTAATGCCGGCGGCAATGGGCGGTGGAATCGCCGTCTACTGGGCCATAACGGATCCGAAGGTACCTTAAAAGACACGTGTGCCACCGGCAGATTCGACTACGTCGACATAGCCTTCTTGTCCCAATTTGGTAATGGCCGAAGCCCGATCCTTAACCTCTCCAGCCAGGGGCGGAAGCAGGATCTTGGGTAAGGGGAGACAATAATTTTTTTAAAGGAAAATAAAAATTTTAAAGGGGGGCAAACTATATGTATTGTACAAATTTTAGTGTATTTGTTTCGGATTAAGGGGGCGGTTGCCCCCCTTGGCTGTATGTAGGTCCGCCACTGTCTCCAGCCATTGCGATGTCCCCTCCGGCGGCTGCACCACCTTAGGCTATGACATAGTTTTCTGCCAATCACGTGGCATCAAGGTAATGTTACCGTCACGACCATAGTAGTATATAGATTGTTTATCGTAACAAATGAAAGATAGACACTAGTTTTGAAAAGAAAAAACATGAAGGACCAAAAAGGGTAATATTAGTTAATTAGTTGTGTCCATTTTATCGTGACTCTTTTCGTGTTAATTTCATGCAGGTGATGTTATCAATTGGCGGCGAGTTTGGAAGTTACTCATTAGCCTTTAAAGTCGACGCCAAAAACATATCGTTTTATTTATGGAATAATTTCTTGGGAGGCAAGTCATCTTCAAGACCTTTAGGAGATGCCCTGTTAGACGGCGTTGATTTCAATATCGAACACGGATCACCTCTCTACTGGGATGATCTTGCTCGATATCTGAAATCTCGTCGCAAACACATTCTTATTGTAGATCTTCTACATCACAGTCTTAGCCTATACGTAGGCGTGAGCTCCAACCCGAACCCCAGGTGAGGGTCGGCTCGGCAGGCTCTAGCTCGGCAGGCCCTTCCCGTCCACCACAGGTCGGCCAAGGGGCCTTAAGGAGATTAGCCCACACGATTTTAAAAATGGAAAGAATCCTCAGCCATAAAGGCTCTGATCCTATATTCAAATCAGCCGATTATCTCCTATAATTAAGGAGAATAAACCGAAATTACAAGTTGAAAAAAAAAAAAATAAAAAAAAAAATAAGGAGAATAAACCGAAATTATCTCTTCCTTAAGGAACATGAAATTAGAGTCCAACAAGGACACGGCCCATGCAGGCCTAGGGCACATGTCTCATCTATATAAACAATCCCTAAGGAACTACGAGAGACTTGATTCCTGATTAATACACGGATACGTAGGCAGCTTGAGATACAACATCTCAGGTCCCCCTGTTACATCGTTTCCAGTGTTCTTGAAGTTTGAATAGGTTGTCACTAGGATAAAAGGCCCCGGAATTAATACCCGACGATTTCCAGCATCGTCACACCCGATGACCTGGTTAACTAGTGGGTGGGTGATGGGAGTCAACTTTACTGTACTTTGGTGCGCAGTTTAACCCCTGGTTATCACTTTATTGGCATGTTTTGGGTAGATATAGACCTGTTTGAGAGTAATATCGAGAGTTGTACGCACGAGGGGTTAAACTGTCAAATCGATAGTAAACTCCACATTTTTAACGATATTTCACTTTTTTCCGAGTACTTTTGTCTTGCGGAATTACGCGTGGTGTTTGTTCGTCTATGTTATTGCAGGACTTAGATGACTCGAGGACCCGGAAGGTGATGTTTTGTACTAAGAAACATGTTCGTGGCACGAGAGTTGAATGAAATTGGAAGAAAAGCCAAGTTTGGAGTGGATTCAAGGCAAACTGGCGTTTGCCATACCCCAAACGGGCGTTTGCAGAAAGCCGACCTCAAACGGGCGTTCACAGAGTTGACACTTCATTCAGAAAGTTGGGTTTTCAGCTGGACGGGCGTCTCAATAACCCCCAAACGGGCGTTTGGTTGGGTTCAGCCCAAAGTAAAAAGCTCATATAAAGCAAACGGGCGTCCATGGTACACAGACGGGCGTTTGCCCTCAAGAAATGATTCAGCAAACGGGCGTTCAGGGAAATGCAAACGCCCGTCCACTGAAGACGAAACCCTAATATCATCATATTTTTCCAGGCAAACGGGCGTTTGGACGGACTCAAACGGGCGTTCGTGACCGACAACATCAGATTTCGACCTACTCTATAAATACGCAGCTCATTCAGGCCCTATGCATCTTTGGCCGACTTTAGACTTCTCTTGAGCGATTTTGGTGCGATTATAAGGTAGATTAAACATCCTTTGATCTTTGATTCCTTAGATAACTTCCAACGATTCTACACATCTTTTATAGCTTAGCTTTACATTACAAGATCAAAGATTTGGCTTTTTGATGCAATATCTCTTCATACTTTTCTGGATCTGTTTTTCTGCAAATTATATGGTAATGACTTCTCATTTATTTAATGTCTTTAGTTCGATTTCAATTTCTATTTCGTTTATTAGCGTAATTATGAGTAGCTAATTCTATGTGTAGTCGAATTATGTGAAAACCCTAAGTGGGATGAGATAGGGAGTTGTGTATTGCGTAATTTCATGTTTAAACGATTAATCCACGTCCTAAAACTTATTATAACATCTTTGAATTAGATTGATCACCTAGTTCACTGTCACACACATCGAACTTATAGATGCATTTTGCGGTGAGATGTGGGAAAAGGGGTTTTAGGATCGTTGCGTAGATTCGGCCTAGTTGTTAGGACCGTTTCCAATACAGAGGATTGTCATCGTTGTTCGAGCGACTCTAAAGCGTAATCATGTTAGGTTAATCAGTTTTCTAAAGGGAGAATTAATTAACTTCACATAGGATGTTAAGCGAGAGTTGTTCAGACCTTAACACCAGAATTAGGAGTTGGCACCCGTGGATGTCGTTAAACTACATTGGATAGGTAGGTCGGTTAAGACACGTTCCCTGTTAAGTCCTTCCTTAGAGGTAAAAGTAGCTCGTGGGATCATAGTTCGGCTATACCCTTTTAATAACTAGGAGTACAACCGTTAGCGTAATCTTTATTTTTGCATTATTATAATACTCTCCACTATTATTTTGACCTGAACTAAGTTCTAAGTCGACTTTGGTACTTAGACATTACTCCCTGTGGATTCGACCTTGAAACCACTATACTACCGTTGACCCGATACTCTATCGGTTAAAGTTAGCGGTTAAGTATTTTGCTATCAGTGGGTTAGTAAAATTTGATGAAAAAACTGTAAGAAAACAAGTATCGAACCCGTTGAATGAAATAAAGCACTATTTTCACCACTATGCTGGAAGCCAATATTTAATCTTTATTTGTACATTTTGTTTATGACATGTGTACATGTTGGGAAAAATTGCCAATACTCTTTAATATATAAGAAATATAGTAGCGTCTTTACTGCCACTAATTGGTTTTAGTACAACGATAAGCGCTTGATCTTAACGGTAAGCGTATTTCAAGCAATATTTTACTCAACTTTTTGTTAGCAGTGATTTTAATGTAATCCGGTGGCTTTTGCTTTGTGATATCTTTGCGTTTGGGACAATGTCAATCTTAGCTAGTGACGTATTAACCGAGACACGATTATTATTGATTGAGAAAAAAATGCAAAATTCTAAATCTCAATAATATAAAATCTGACAAATTTCTAACCGTATTATGAAATTCTTGAGTCGCCCTGTATATACTCACCACTTGGTGCATGAAGAACTACACTAGTTATCATCTGGTATGTTTTTTGGAGTAGACCTAGCAAACTTACATTTTGAAATATTCAAACTCTGACCTAGCAATTTTTGTTATACAATCTCAGGAGTTGTATCGTAACGAATTATACGATAAATTTTTACATTATTGATTGATTTAATATATAATAGATACATTGATTGATAAACATTAAAAATGACCAATAATTTAAAAATAAGTTATGTTTCGTTATGTTACGAGTCACGATTGTTATAGTAGTGAAATTTTAGGGTGGTCCAGATGCAAGTTTTGGACCACCAAGTCAGCACTTTCAAATGGATACATTGGTGAAAAGTTTTTACAGTTAAGGGTCTATTTTAGAATGTTGGATTCCTATTGATTTTGATGCACAACTAGGATTTGCATTAGGTCAAATTATTCAAGTCAACTACTACAGTAATATCATTTGCCTAGTGTAAAGTAAAAGCTTTCAAATAAAGATAAAGCAAAGGCAATATTAAACTTAACAGCGGCTCTCTTAGTTGACCTCTCCCCATTTACTCCTTACATCATTATAGGGTCAAATTATTCAAGTCAACTACTACGAAAATTGAATCATTCCACAACAACATAAAAAATGCTAATAATCAACTAATTTATTCCACTCAATCACAAACCTTTTTGTACATAAGAGAATGATTAGTTTGGAGAAATTGTATACAAGATGTCTAAATAAAAATAACCTAACAATGTGAAGTTTTGTGTATATACACACAAGAGGTCGTTAATGACACCACAGTCGATTTATTTAGGTATCATATTCTGGGTAAATTTTTATACATGTCGAAATACGATTTCAACCCATACACAGTCGAGTTTTATATATATATATTTGACTCTGGAGTGATCAATGGTGCACTCTTACATTTTAGCTTAGTACAGGGTATCCAATGGTGCACTCTTATTACTTTTTCCTCCTTTACCAATAAAATATTTACATCTCCAATAAAAGATATACATTTCCAATACTAAAAAATATTTACCAACAAGTATTTACATCTCCAATAAAAAAATATATTTCCAACACTATATTTGAGACATATTAATTATTTTCTTAATCTGTGTGAATTTTCTCTCTGCGACATATATAAAAAAACGGAGGGAGTATGTGCAAGCAGGGACGGACACATTTTTTTTTTTTTAAATTTGTAAAAATATCGCTAATGTCTTCAATGAATATTCGAATTTGTATCGGTGTTTTAGTTGAGAAATATTCTAGATCCGTCGTTATGTAATAACTATGGATAAAAGTAAAAGTAAAAAGAGTAATGATAGAGCCACAACAAAAATTACACAACGGATGCCACAACATGATCTCTCACCCTTGATTTTGATGGGTCCACGTCACAATCAATTAACACCCATCAAAATCAAGGGTAGAAGATCATATTGTGGCATCCGTTAGGTAATTTTTATTGTGTCTCTATCATTACTCAAGTAAAAATTATGTAATGTCAAAGATACATCATTGATGACCATAAACTATCATATCATAATGTTATTGGACATTTGACAACCCATCCCTATAAAAAGGACACCAAAATCGTACATCCATTAACACACATCATATCTTTTCATAAAGGAAGCAAAAATGGCAGCTAATCATGAAGTCAACCCTCTCCTCTTTTCCCTCCTCCTCCTCCTCCTCCTAGTTCTCATTCCGGCCGCCATGGGCGGTGGTGGAATCGCCGTCTACTGGGGCCAGAACGGATTCGAAGGTACCTTAAAAGACACCTGTGCCACCGGAAAATTTGCTTATATCAACTTAGCTTTCCTCTACCAATTTGGCAATGGCACAACCCCAACACTTAACCTCGCCGGCCACTGCGATCCCCCCTCTGGCAGCTGCACTATCTTAACCGATGATATAAATTTCTGCCAATCACGCGGCATTAAGGTAAAAACACATTATATTTAATTTCCAATTGATTTTAAAACACGTGTTTAAGTTAACTATTCGTGTTTTTTACATTGTTGGTAGTAATAAATCCGGCCCGATAAGAGATATTATATGAATTTCACATGAGAGGATCCGTATTTAAAATGTCATATATAATGCTGTATGTCTATATAATGAGGATAATTACCTATTTAATCCCTCATGTTTCCTTATTTTCTCAAAATTATCGTCTATATTTCCTTGTTACAATAAACATCAAGCTACGCTATCTTAGGTTGTGTTACTGAAGGGCTTAGTTTGTGTTAATTTCATGCAGGTGATGTTGTCACTTGGCGGCGGATTTGGAAGCTACTCTCTTGCCTCGAAAGTCGACGCTAAAAACGTATCGCTTTACTTATGGAACAATTACTTGGGAGGCAAGTCATCTTCAAGACCTTTAGGAAACGCCGTGCTAGACGGCATTGATTTCGATATAGAACACGGATCGCCTCTCTACTGGGATGTTCTCGCTCGATACCTGAAATCTTACTGTAAATATGGCAGAAAGGTTCACCTAACCGCAGCGCCACAATGTCCGTTTCCCGACACTTTCTTAGGTGCTTCCCTTAATGCTGGACTCTTTGATTACGTCTGGGTTCAGTTTTATAACAATCCTTCATGTCAGTATATTACTGGTAATGTTACAAATGTTATAAGTTCTTGGAATCGTTGGACTAAATCGATACCGGAAAAGAAGATTTTCTTGGGGCTTCCAGCGGCTCCTCAGGCCGCCGGAAGTGGGTTTATTCTGGCGGAGGTGTTGACTTCTCAAATATTACCGGTGATAAAGAAATCCAAGAAGTATGGAGGGGTTATGCTTTGGTCAAAGTATTGGGATGATCAAAGTAATTATAGCACAAGCATTGTTAATTTTGTTTAACTTTTTTTTTTCGTTTGTTTGATTTGAAAATGGTAAATTATTTGTAAGCACTTACTTTCTATATTTGTACATTGAATTCCTATTGTGGAAGAAAATGTCGTAACACATTGTATTCGCTATTTAATACAACAAACCATCGTTTTATTTACAAAATGTTCGAAATTCTTTCAACCAAATGACATTTGAGGTACATGTCACCTCTTAACACGCTGAGAGTTCGACGTACGGGAATATTCTGATATAGAAACTTTTTATTAAAACGAATCGTCTAATGACTGTTATATGTATAAAGAGATTAAAAAAAAATTTGTCTTGTTTTACACGTGATAGTCAGTAATTAACTCTAATTACCAATTGCGCACCGTAGAGAGACGCGTGGATGATTACGGGCCACACGCGATTTGAATTTGAATTGAAACTGTGTGGTTCAGAATCATCCACATGTGTTATTTCTCAAATGGACTCACCATAGAAGAACTTCCTTTCTAATAAGGAGCACGTGTATTAGGATTATATATTTGTATATTTTGTATTTATTTATATTTATAGTTCCGGAATGTTCTATATGTGTATATATATACTATTGTACTGTAAACCTCATTTAATCAATGAAATACGTTTACCAATTCTTCTATCATGGTATCAGGGCTTCGAGTATTCAATTCTCCCTTTCCAAACTTTTTTTTAGCCGCATAAACCCTAATTTTCTATTTTTTTTTTTACTGCAGTCCATCGTCTTCCTCCTTTTTTTTTTTTTCTCTCTCCCGCTTCAGCCTCCTACTGGTCGGCATATCCACCGGTGATACCGCCTCCAGCACCCCTCAATCCAGCACTGCTCCTCTGTCGTCCTCCTCTGTTGCCCAACCACAGTCTGTCGTCGCTCTCAACCCTCTGCTTCATGCCCCAATCAAGCTCACCAACTCCAACTACACAGCCTGGAAACTCCAACTTTTTACTCTCCTCGCAGGTCATGATATTCTGGGTTTTGTCAATGGCTCTAAACCTTGCCCACCCAAACTTCTAACCGCTTATGGTGTCTCATCTCCTAATCCTGATTATACTTTGTGGCTGCGTCAGGATGCCTTGGTGCATAACGTTATTCTCGGATTTATCTCGCCGGATCTCGTAACCATTGTTCAGCTCACGACGCATGGTCCACTCTTGCAGATACATTTGGTAAGCAGAGTTGTGGTATAATTAAACTGTTAGGTGTGATGCCCGAAAGACAATTTTGTAATTGTTTTATTTAATAAATGAAATGATATTATTATTCATATTTATTATTCTCGTAATCACCGATGTGACAATAGTATTTACACTACGAGAAAACCCTAAGTATATCGTTTATGTAATCACTTAACTCGGTGTATGGTATATACACGGGAGGATTGAGTTAGTGAAGATGTACTTAAAATACAATTAGCCCGTAGTGAAGTTAATCGAGAGTATCGGGTCTCTCCTTTAACGTGCTATTAATGCGCCCGAACACGATAGGTGTGATTGTCTTATCCGGACTTTCGGTTAAGAGAACCTAATGGGGCATTTATATATGATAGATATATCATATAGGGGGTGGACCGATTTGATTAGAGTTCACGATATAATTCCGTAATCGAGAAGTCTTATCGAATCAATGGATGATCATATTTATGGATATATCTTAATCTGAGGTGATCACGATCAAGCTTGCTTGAATCGGTATGAAGTTTGACTTGACGGTTAAGGATTACACTTTGAGTACGTAGTCTGAATTACCCCGTCTTGGCATTGTCTTGGATTGAGTGAGTAGTACGTGTTTATCACGGATACGGAATCCATTCCTTCCATTTATGGAAGTAGATAGCAGATTCCACTTATTTGTTAATCCTAGAAGCGATCGATCGCGCGAGTTCATATTACAGCGATTGATCACCGGTGAGTTGTATGAATTAATTGATCACTAGGGGGTTAATGGTAAATAAGGATAAGAGGTTCTAAAAAGGGTTAACGGTAGCTTCCCGATTTAGAATGAACGATCTATGGAGGATTAATCCATATGTAATGATTATATCAATGGACGCTTATTATTATTATCGTGACGAGATAAATATAATCGATAATCGGAGGAGTGCGATCTCGGGATTATGGTGGCATATTCCCGTGATTGATTTATCGAATATAATTATTCTATAATTATTTATTTGATTTATCGGAGCCGGCGATTATTAGTCCATGGTCCCGACGTGCCTCACAATATAGCATAGCTATTCTCGGACGTCGAATCCTAATAATATTAATTTAGTTCTTGTTGGACTTTATTAAAACGATATGTGAATTAATTGTTTAGTGGACTATTAAATTAGTTGGGCTAAATAATTAAATACGCGGAAAAGACATTTTTCGTGGACTTGGCCCAATTGGTGTGTTGACCATTTTTGACCTAATTGGTCAAAAAGGATGGAAATATGCGTGACCTAATTTTTAGTAAAAAGGTGCGCATATATTTTGTGTGTTATTATTAGGAAATTTGTTTTCCTAAAATTGATTAATAAGACATGTGCATAAAATATTTATTGGATAAATATTTATGGAAAGAAATAAAGATAAATATTATCCTAGATTTGTTCTAGAATATTATGGGATTATCTTTTATTTAATGGGATTATTATAATTGATTTTGTATTAATTATAAAATCCTTGGAGGCTAAGTTTTACTTTCTCATATATAAAGAGAGTTATCCCAAGCCTTAATACACACATAAATTTTCGACTTCTACCTCTTAGAGAGGAGAAGGAAAATTTCGGCCAAGGGGAGTCAAGGGGAAAATCTTGGAGATTTTTCCGGGTAGCATATCGGAAGGGTTCGAGTCGAGAATTTCCTTCCACCGGGAGTTGCTTGGATCACACGTACGGAAGATCGTGGTGCTCTTCACGCTTTCCTTCGTTCATCCTATTGCGGTTCTTCAACTTGGATTTTGAGATCCAAGAGGTATGTTCTACAACCCCCTTGTAGAATAGATCTAGTTATTTTATTACGTGTAGTTTATAGATCTAGATCCATAAATCGTTTCCGTTGCGGATGGTATTACTAACAGTGGTATCAGTCGCCATGGTGATCTATATTTATACGTATAAAATATTAGATCTAGGAGTGGTAAAACATGTAGATTTTTTTGTCCCAATTTTTTTGGGGGCCGATGCATATGTTTAATTTTTATGCTTATGAATGTCGTGGTTGAAGAGATGAATTGGGGTTGGCACTTTGTTTACCCGTTAGATCTATTGTAAACTCATATAAACGATGAAAATTCGTCCATATGAGTATAGGAAATTATGTAATTCTTTTTTTATTGCAATTTTAATTTCCAGAAAATAGATCTGTTTAGTAGCTGTTTAGTTATTTCGTGTTTCCCGTTGATCGAACCGTTGAAACGAAGATCCCTCCGGTCAGAATCAAGATTAGAAGATGATGATCAACTCCACAAATTTTGGCGTCGATCAGAGTCCGTTTCGATATCCGTTTGATGCTGCGAAGAGGCTGCTGTAACAGAAAAACGCAGGATTCACAGAAACCCTACCTGTGACTTCCTCGATTTTCTGGGAGAGTTTGGACCGTTGAAAAGCAAATCCGACCGTTCAGATTGATCAAATATGAGTTTTGGATGTACCATAAAAATTGCAGGTCGATCGGGATTCATCTCGATTCCCGATCTGCCTCAGGAAGTCCTTGATGCAGTGCAGTTAAAGTCAGATTCAGCAGCAAGTTTGGCGGTTTACTGGAGAAAATTGGTAAGTCTAAGCACCGATCCAACCGTCCATATTGAAGTTCAAGGAGTGAAGATAAGATCTGGAAAGTTTCGTCCCGATCCGAGTTCGTTTGGTTTACGATCATCGCAGAATTTGAACAGCTGCAGATTATGTTAGAAAGTAGTAAACCCTAGTTAGGGTTTGGTTATTTATTTTCTAATAGGTTAGATACGGGGGTGCCAACGGTCCATCTCGGTGTTTAAATTTTCCGCAATTTTATTTTTTATGTGTTTGATCATAAAATAGATATAAAATCGGAATTGCCATGACATGCATCATATCATAAATCCACTCCATGCATACATGTAGAATTTTAATTTTGGTAATTAAAATAGGCATGTATACAAACTCGTGTAATTAGTTGAAATTTAATTAATACGTGGTAATTAATAAATTTAGTAACTAATTAAAGATCCGAGGACGGGTTATGAAATCGTTAAGCCTTTCGGTGTGTGTTCTCGGTGAACCGCCTTAAAGCACAAACGAGATCACGTTTTCGATTCGTAGTGTCTACGAGATTGAATGATGGTAAAAGAACAATAAATCTTGGATAAAAACGGTTCGCTTTTAGGTTGGGTGGTCAGCGAGCTTCGCTCAAACGACTTAACCCTCTAGTGTGATGTATGCACGGGGGTCCGGCAAGACTAAGCCAAACCGAGAGCGGAGGGGTGATTCCTTCTAATCTCGATAGGGCTCTCTTGACCCGATTTCGTCCGGCTTGTCACATATGTTCCAACGAATAGGACGGGTAGGCTTGCCTACGTTACCGACACCCGGGAATCCTTGATTTGATGTGCTTTTATGTTAACATCAAAAAGACGTGGTTAGTTAACCCACCACCACTTCCAAAATATTGAGTGGGAGCGGGGAGGCGGCGGCCAACCCCACGGCCTCTACTATAGATGCAAGTAAGTGAGAGAAGGGTGACGCCTCGCGGCGCTTTGATTTCGTCCCCCTACGGATGGTGTTCACCCCTATCAACATTCATGGCTTGGTCTCCGAAAGGATAGGATTTACGGGTACTCGTCGGGTCAGCGACCTATCCTACGACGGCACACTCGGGGCGTACCTAAGAGATCGATATAGTAGGTCACACTCATCAAGGGTATTTTTTGATAAATACCTAGGCTAAAAAAGGAAGGTAGTCAATGAATAAAGGGATGTTCGATTCTCGTGGGATATCGATTCTCACAAGTTATTCATTGATTTAACCGTTGATCTCTTTGACCTACCTACGGCGGCAACTTGAGATGCGAGGTTAAAACCTTGGAATGGTAGAGTAGACTTAATTTTTAGTTTACAATTCCTAAAATTTAAATATAGTAGTGTTAAACTTGAATTAATTTATGTCATTTTATTTACGACATTATCCCTTACTAAATTGCTTAAAATTTATAATTGACTAGTATTGACTTCGTTAAAAAGTGGAAAGTAACTAGGACGTTGAATTAGTTAATCGATAATGCAATTATTTTTCGAAAGAGATATTTTCTCTTAAGCCTTTTTAAAACCGAGTGACATATAGGTATGTCACTAGTGTCATTCGTGTCAAACGGAAGACAAACTTAGTTTGAACAAAGGTGATTTCGGACTTTGAAATTCTTAGTGAATTTTAAGTGTGTAGGAAATACACGTGCAATTTTCTAATTGAAAAATCGGAAAATCATGAAGTGTTACTAGTTGGACGATATTTGGAATCGATGAACTAGTGGGAGCTTTATGATTTGTTGTTTTTCTAGAACATTAGAAAAGTATAATGACTACACACGTAACCGTTCTAATTGAAAAACCGGAAAGTCATGAAATGTTGCTAGTTAGACGATATTTGGAATCGATGAACTAGTGGGAGTTTTATGGTTTGTATTTTTACGGAAACATTAGAGCTGTGTAAGTGTTTACACGAGAGATTTTCAAATTGAAAAATTGGAAAATCATAAAATAAAGCATTCTTTGGTTAGACGGTATTTGGAACCGATAAACTAGTGGGAGCTTTAATGTTATGATTTGTTATTTTTCTAGTATATTAGAAAATCCGAGAAGTCCCGACAAGTAACACTCGAAATAGACATCCCACGGTTCGAGAGTAGTGTCTACTCACACGAGCTTGCCGGTTCAAAAGCTTGTTTCCATTTACGGAAAGTCAAGAATGGGAGAGTATGTCTAAGAGTGTTAGTCATCTAAAGCGAGTTGATTTTAAGGCTAAACCGAAAATTAATAAAGCGAAAATCATAGGATAAGGATAGTGATTTCGGATCACCAACCTATGAATCCTTGGCGATTTTCTTGAGCTAAGTTCTTTGGAAGAACAAGGCGGCGGTGCATTTAACGATTAAAAGAGTAAACAACGGGCGAGTTAATTTTAGCTAGAATAGTGGGAGTGATATGAGGAAATGAATCTCGGATTCAATCCTTGGATATCGCGAGAAGATTTATTTTTTTGTTGTTTAAGATTCGTTGGAACGAATGGATTTACCTTCTAGTCGATAATTTGTTTGTCGTATAGAAAGTGAATATACCATTTGTAGTACGAATCCAAGACTCGGACTTTTGTTTGATAAAGTCAAAACCACTTACAACGACGGTGAAATATGTATATAAAACACATCTTAAGAACTATTAAAAGCAATTGGTTTCTATATTTAGATAAACGATTCTTCATATTCCATAGTTAGTGCATAGTCCACTAAAAGACAAGACACGAAGGCGGCTCAAGGTGATTCCTTTCTCCCGGTCGGTTATATTGTCTCAAAGGTTCAATGACTAAGTTTCCTTTCAATTTGGAAAGGATAATGGTTATAAAGAAGTAACATTTCTTGTTCATGACGACCTTCGGGGTCGATGAAAGAAACAAGCTAGTAGGAGCTTCGAGTAGTGACTTCTTGTCGATAACTATTCAAAAACTCCGGTAAGTTTATCCAAAATATTTTGAGGTTTCTCTGTTTTCAACGAGAGATAGAGTATTCTATACTCGGAATAGGCCATTCATAGTCCTCGGGCGATGCTCGGCTTTGCCTCGTTGTGACATGTTCTCACTAAGTGAGAAACCGTAAAATTGCCTTATATATGTTTTTAGATGCGCTATAATACAACTTTGCTTAACTCAATAAAGATATTGGAAGCGAAATAACGGTTTACGTTGAAATGTAAGACCGAGAAGTCTACCTAGAATATGCTTTGGAATTTACGGATAAGGTGTGGATTCGGTTCACCCCACTTCCATAAATATAAGCATTTAGCACACGGTGCTTGAAGGTAGGTACGGAAATTTCGCGACCACGTTCGGTCGGTGACCAATCGTTACATATCTTGTAGCATTGAGAAAAAGGTTTGTTATAAGATTCTTGAAATCGGGAAGGGACGGTTATCTTGTTGCGTCCTTTACGATAGAGTCTATGAACGGTAAAACCTTAAACCTTGAAGTACGTTTACTCAAGGTA
Organism: Gentiana straminea; assembly: GCA_036785695.1. Lineage (NCBI taxonomy): Eukaryota > Viridiplantae > Streptophyta > Magnoliopsida > Gentianales > Gentianaceae > Gentiana > Gentiana straminea. The sequence goes on along the minus strand of JAVUPR010000239.1, from coordinate 2,384,181 downwards.
GTTACTAGCGATTAAAATCGGACCACATCCAACATCGGTTGTTGGTGATAACACTAAATACTACTAAACTAGATCGAATTTCGATCCACCAAGAATGTAGTGGGAGTATGGTTTACCCATTACCCATTACGGGTTCGGCGGACTTTGTAGTACGAGGATCGATTGATGACTATGGCTCTTTTGTGAGCGGTATAGGATTCGATAATAGAGGTTGGTTTAATAGCCATAACCACTGTGAATGGAGTTCGGTACTCCAATTACGTTCATACTCTTGTAGAACCACACGAGCGTCTCGGGCCCGGTGGGAGTAATTGGATCTACACGGAAAAGAGTAGAATGAGTTCGGTATTGCATGATTTCGTTCAAAAGCGGAAAATAGGGGTGATTCCACGAGACTTTTCTTGCCAAACAAACGGAGTACGGATTCATTCGAAACGAAGGGTATTGACTTATGAACTTATGACGGGATGATTTGTTAAGGCTTATGTCCTTTGTGGATAAGAAGAAAACCTCTTGGTCATTAGAAGTCACTGTTTCTAAGAACATGTGGATTTGACCGGCATATTGATAAGTCTTTTTGTAGGCTTGGATATCAATTTTAGTACGGTAGTGAATATATAAATATATATTAGTGTTTGTGAAGGATAACAACTTGCACCGAGTTGGAATCAACATGGGTGTGTTGTACGAAGTCGAGAATACGACGATACCACGTTTCTACTGCAACGAGAGATTTGGACAACATTCTTAAGAGTTTGACTCGGTCGAATTCATTAGAATCGATCCTTTGGTTTCCCATCCATCTTATTGGTTAAGATGATGCATACGTATGCAACATTCAACGAGGAAGTTCTACCCATGCCTCGGGAATGACTCTCTAAATCTTCGGATCAAGAGAAATGGGATAGATTCTCTTTCTAGTAAGAGATGGTCAGGTTATTGAACGTCAACTTTGATCGAATCTTAGATTCGGCGGTTAACATAGCAAGTTTAGTATGTCCTTTAGTATCTTGAGAGAACGAGGAATAATATGCGGACATATTCATGTGTGAACTTGGATATGTGTGATACAACGATTTTGACTTTAAGTCGGATTGAGGATGATCGTTAAGTCGATCTCGGGCTCGGTGTTTACTCGGTACCACATGATTTGATGGACCGGTAACGTTTCGATTCTACGGATCGTCTCGAGCCGACAACACGACTAATCATTAAGACCCGCTGACATTTAGATGTAGGTGCTCCCCGAGTCAGCGACCTATCCTACGACGGCATACTCGGAGTGTACTTTGGAATACGAAATGGTTATGATATGCTTAGTGGGTACTAGAATACGGGATGAGTCTCCATTGCTTTAGAGCAAGTGGGAGATGTAGTTTGTTGTATTTTAAATAATAGGGTGTGCTCTAAAACAATTAATCACATGCTTTCGTGCAAGTGGGAGATTGTTAGGTGTGATGCCCGAAAGACAATTTTGTAATTGTTTTATTTAATAAATGAAATGATATTATTATTCATATTTATTATTCTCGTAATCACCGATGTGACAATAGTATTTACACTTCGAGAAAACCCTAAGTATATCGTTTATGTAATCACTTAACTCGGTGTATGGTATATACACGGGAGGATTGAGTTAGTGAAGATGTACTTAAAATACAATTAGCCCGTAGTGAAGTTAATCGAGAGTATCGGGTCTCTCCTTTAACGTGCTATTAATGCGCCCGAACACAATAGGTGTGATTGTCTTATCCGGACTTTCGGTTAAGAGAACCTAATGGGGCATTTATATATGATAGATATATCATATAGGGGTGGACCGATTTGATTAGAGTTCACGATATAATTCCGTAATCGAGAAGTCTTATCGAATCAATGGATGATCATATTTATGGATATATCTTAATCTGAGGTGATCACGATCAAGCGCTTGAATCGGTATGAAGTTTGACTTGACGGTTAAGGATTACAACGAGTACGTAGTCTGAATTACCCCGTCTTGGCATTGTCTTGGATTGAGTGAGTAGTACGTGTTATCACGGATACGGAATCCATTCCTTCCATTTATGGAAGTAGATAGAACGATTCCTTATTTGTTAATCCTAGAAGCGATCGATCGCGCGAGTTCATATTACAGCGATTGATCACCGGTGAGTTGTATGAATTAATTGATCACTAGGGGGTTAATGGTAAATAAGGATAAGAGGTTCTAAAAAGGGTTAACGGTAGCTTCCCGATTTAGAATGAACGATCTATGGAGGATTAATCCATATGTAATGATTATATCAATGGACGCTTATTATTATTATCGTGACGAGATAAATATAATCGATAATCGGAGGAGTGCGATCTCGGGATTATGGTGGCATATTCCCGTGATTGATTTATCGAATATAATTATTCTATAATTATTTATTTGATTTATCGGAGCCGGCGATTATTAGTCCATGGTCCCCGACGTGCCTCACAATATAGCATAGCTATTCTCGGACGTCGAATCCTAATAATATTAATTTAGTTCTTGTTGGACTTTATTAAAACGATATGTGAATTAATTGTTTAGTGGACTATTAAATTAGTTGGGCTAAATAATTAAATACACGGAAAAGACATTTTCGTGGACTCGGCCCGAATTGGTGTGTTGACCATTTTTGACCTAATTGGTCAAAAAGGATGGAAATATGCGTGACCTAATTTTTAGTAAAAAGGTGCGCATATATTTTGTGTGTTATTATTAGGAAATTTGTTTTCCTAAAATTGATTAATAAGACATGTGCATAAAATATTTATTGGATAAATATTTATGGAAAGAAATAAAGATAAATATTATCTAGATTTGTTCTAGAATATTATGGGATTATCTTTTATTTAATGGGATTATTATAATTGATTTTGTATTAATTATAAAATCCTTGGAGGCTAAGTTTTACTCTCTCTATATAAAGAGAGTTCTCCCAAGAACCAACACACATGTAATTTTCGACTTCTACCTCTTAGAGAGGAGAAGGAAAATTTCGGCCAAGGGAGTCAAGGGGAAAATCTTGGAGATTTTTCCGGGTAGCATATCGGAAGGGTTCGAGTCGAGAATTTCCTTCCACCGGGAGTTGCTTGGATCACACGTACGGAAGATCGTGGTGCTCTTCACGCTTTCCTTCGTTCATCCTATTGCGGTTCTTCAACTTGGATTTTGAGATCCAAGAGGTATGTTCTACAACCCCTTGTAGAATAGATCTAGTTATTTTATTACGTGTAGTTTATAGATCTAGATCCATAAATCGTTTCCGTGCGGATGGTATTACTAACTTATCCGTTCTTTCAACAACTGCCTCGTCCCACCACTCTCAACCCAAACCCGAGGCCTCCTCCACCTCCTCAGGCTTATCCGGCTCAAGCTACGTCTCCTTGGTTACTCGACAGTGGAGCCTCGCATCACATGACTTACGATCTCAATCTCTTGTCCTTACATGATCCCTACACAGGTTTGGATAATATTATCATTGGTGATGGTCGTTCCCTTTCTATTAGTCATATTGGTTCCGAAACTCTTTCTTCTTTTCTCTTGTCTAATGTTTTGTGCGTTCCCCAGTTATCCCAGAATCTTTTATCCGGTTCAAAGTTTTGTTCTGATAATTCTGTTTCCATTGAATTCTTATCCGACTCCTTTTTGGTGAAGGATTCGAAGACAGGTCGATGTCTTCACCAGGGCCAAGCTAAAGATGGTGTCTACACTTGGTCCCCTAGCCTATTGCTTGCTTTTTCTGCCAATAAGACGACCACCTCCACTTGGCATCGCCGCTGTGGTCATCCAGCTTTTTCCGATTATTCAATTTTTAGTTAAAAATAACCTCCGGATATATATTCTTTTTTTATAGAAGGAACCGGATGTCAGATATGTATTTTGTGCTTTTAGGTTGTTTATGTTTCCTTCCGCTTGGTCTTTATTCTCATCTAACTTCAGACTCACGTGGATTTTAAAATTTATTCTAAAGTTGTGTGTCAAACATTTCTATTTCTCAGTTTAAATCATTCTAATAACATCCGTATGAATCATGATTTCGCTGAAAATAATGATACGATAAAACCGTTATTACACAGCCCGAGACACAATATCCAACATTGATCATAATGATTCTGACTCATTTAATCAACGGTACAAAAAGAATCTTATGTTACTAATTGTGTAACATAACAGTTGTGCCGTAGGACGTATCAAAACTCTTTCCCGTATTAGTCAGACCAAACGCGTGGACACCCACGAGGCGCACAATAAACGGTCCCGGTGTTCTTTCGGAAGGCCTATGCAACGTGACGTCATTGATGACGCCGTATTAAAATTAAGGAAAAGACGTGAAAAAGAGAGAGAAAAAAATAATAATAATACTTTCACTTCGTCGTCCAGATACATGCGGAAGATCGACGTTGCGCTTAACCTGCGCTTTTCGTTTAACTTACGCATATTTGTCTCCGTTTTTATATCATTTTCCGCCAAATTTTTGCATCTCAGTTCTGGCTGAACCCTAGATTCTCTTCGCATTCGGTGCTCTTCGCATTCGGTGCTCGTGAGATTATTGTTTTTCAGTTATATTCGAGTTTGATGTTCACAGATTACTATAATCCGGACGGTGGCGCGTTGTTATTGATTATCGGTTTATCGGTGGAGAACTTGCATGAGCTCTGGCTGTTTATATGATCAGCATAGCGATAAACAATTAAGCTTTATGTGCGGGTAAATTTGCTAGGATTTGCTCCTGCTGCTTTATCTACAGGTAATTTGATGTATATTTGCTGAAAACAGATAATTTAATGATTGCTTCTACAGCTTCCGAGAATTTTGAACATTTTTTCAGCTGCTTTGGATAGCATTTGTCAGTTGAGCAGCTCGACTAGTGATTTTTACCAATTATTCTGAATGTTTTAGTTGCTCCGGTTTGAGCTTGCTAGATTTGCTTTACTTGTCCGATTTAGCATTCCTAGATTTGGTTGAAAGATGGATGAGATTGAATCAGGTTTATTCTCAAAGCTGTTAGCTCTTTTGATGTAGAACCGCAATTTTTGTGAAGTAGTTCATTAATTTTGGTTTATTCAAACAGTAATCATTCAGTAAGATGAAATTTAGCTCACTTTTCTTCGACAGTAAAATTCAATGATTGCTCCTGCTTTATGTGAGCATGAGCACTGAGCAGTGTAAGCTATAAACAATTAAGCTTTATGTGCGGGCAAATTTACTAGGTTTTGCTCCTGCTGCTTTTTCTACAATAAGGCGATTCGCTAAAATTTGGTGACAATAGATAGTTTCATGATTGGTTTTACAGATTTCAAAAACTTTGAAAAAAAATATTCATCTGTTTTGGATAGCATTTGTCAATTGGATTGCTCTACTAGTGATTTTTTCAGCTTTACCAATCATGCTGAATGTTTTAGTTGCAGACTTTCACCTTGCTATAAACGATCTTGATTTGGCATTTCGAGATTTGGTTGATAATTACTACTTGAAATTGCCAGATTTGTTTGAAAGCTGAATGAGATTAGGATCAGGTCTGTTCTCAAAGCTGCAAGGACTTTTCATGTAGAACCACAATTTTGGTAAATTAGTTCATTAATTCCATTTATTCAGATAATACTCATTCGGTGAGTTGAATTTTGGCTCAAGTTTTTGTTTATAGAAAAGTTCAATGATTGTTACAGATGAAGCCTTTGTGGTGGTTGAGTATTCTTATAGTACTATAGGGAGAGTTATGCTACCTTCTTCACCCTGCTGTTTCAACTACCGTTGATTGTCAATTGTTTATTTTAGAATTATTCTGTATGCTTCCTGATTCAATCTTTGTAATGAATTTTAATTTTTCTAACTTTATTTGGTTTTCTTAGGACAACCTTTTGCCAAATATACCTGGTCAGCTGAAGTCTCTCTCCTTCCATATTTGCTAGCAACTGTCAATTACGTTATAACCAGCCTTTGAGTATGGATCGGTGCGATACATCAGGTTTTGTCAGTGGAGGTTGCATCTGCTCATTTTGGGGTGCTTTTAACCGGTTTTAGAATAATCGCTGATATTAACATCATTGTTAGGAATGCTTGACTTCTGACTTACCCTTCTTCTGACTGTTACTGTATTTTGGGTTGCTGAATCAGTGTGCTGGCTTACCCTTCTTCTGACTACTACTGTTTTTTGGGTTGCCGAATCTGTGTGTTCCCTCTATATGGACGGGGACACTCTGCCTATTAATGGTGGTTTGACCCTACTGCAAGAAGGTCGCAATAACATTGCCAATTCTGGATCTGTTGATGATAACTGTGCAATCCCTTATTTATGGTTCGGTTCTTCTGGTGGCTTTATACCTTGTTTTGGCGATGGAAATAAGAGAAAATGGGAGACTGTCAGAAGTTCATGCATTACCACATCATCAGGTAGAGAAAAGGGTTCTTCTTTGGCTCTCGGGCTGGGCAACTCATCGAGTTCTTGCATTACCACATTATCAGGTAGAGAAAAAGGCGATGGGTCTTTAGGGAATCCTGACCTGGGGCTAGAACTCGTTGCAAATAATATGACATCCTTTTCGGAGAAAGCATCCGATGGCACAACAAATGGAAGAAAGCCGGAAGTAGACCTCGAATTAAGTCTGTCAACTGGCCCTGCCGAGTCGGGTAATGTATATAGTTGTGGGAAAGGATCCAGCTCTTTTACGAATGAGGTGCTGCCATCTCAGCATGTGGATGAGGGATCAAGATCATCTGTACGGAAATATGGGTCCCTCATTAGTCCCTTGCCTAGTTTAGAGACCAATAACGCCGTCACTCAAATCCACAACCCTACCCGTAAGATTTTGGAGTCATCAAATATCTCTTATGGTCCAGTGAAGAAAACGAGACAAAATTTGGTTGCTTTTACTTCCGATCCAATTCAGCTGGAGCAGCGGCGTGCCAATGTGAAAACGTGCTTATACGAAGGATGTATAAGAGGAGGTAGGGGTGCGTCAGGCCTTTGCATAGCCCATGGAGGAGGCAGGAGGTGCCAAAAAACCGGCTGCCAAAAGGGAGCTGAGGGCAAGACCGTCTTTTGCAAAGCTCATGGTGGAGGTCGCCGGTGCGAATATCTTGGTTGCACTAAAAGCGCCGAGGGACGTACGGAATACTGTATTGCTCATGGTGGTGGTAGGCGCTGCAGTCATGAGGACTGCACTCGTGCTGCTAGGGGTAATTCCGGACTTTGCATTAGACATGGAGGTGGCAAAAGATGTAAGATAGAAGATTGTATCAAGAGTGCAGAAGGCATTACTGGCCTGTGCATTTCCCATGGTGGCGGTCGTCGTTGCCAATATCTTGACTGTACAAAAGGTGCTCAAGGAAGCACGATGTTCTGCAAAGCACATGGTGGTGGAAGAAGATGCGTGTATTTGGGCTGTACTAAAGGGGCGGAAGGTAGTACGTCGTTCTGCAAAAGTCACGGCGGAGGAAAAAGGTGTACATCGCAAGGATGTACTAAGAGTGTTCATGGAGGCACTTTGTTTTGTGTAGGTCATGGTGGCGGCAAAAGGTGTACTAGTCAAGGTTGCACAAAGAGTGCTCGGGGACGAACCGATTTCTGTGTTCGACACGGTGGTGGAAAAAGGTGTCAAATTGAAGGATGTACAAAGAGTGCCCAAGGTAGCACCGACTATTGCAAAGCACACGGTGGTGGTAAGCGGTGCTCGTGGGGCCAACCTGGATATAATTTCCGGGTTCAAGTTCAAGATGATGTTCCATGTGGTAGGTTTGCTAGAGGGAAATATGGGCTTTGTGCTTCCCATGCTGCACATATTCAAAAAAGCTTGATAATGCAAGAAGGTTCCGCGACGCAATCTACGGAGAAGATGAAAGCTATTTCTTACCCTACAAGTATATCAAATGGTTTCAAGAACTGTGGAAATGAACATATTCAATTACAAATGCCATCACATGATAATCATGTTCATCTGGGTTCGGCTCGTTTGAACGAATTTTCGCTCTCGGAAGGTAGGGTTCATGGAGGAGGTCTCATGGCAATGCTTAGATCCAATGCACTTTCTGAAACTGGTAATTCTGTCTCTAATGGCCCATTTGAGCATGGAAAAGCTTTCTCCACACCTCATGGCTTTGTGTAAGCAAATCTGCCCTTCCGGTATGGCCATTGTTAGAGGTACCACACGAAACCTATCCTTGTGGCATCACAGTAACAATCCATTTTTTTCACAGTCCAATCTCAACTCCAGAAATAGCGTGAAAGTCGATTTTAGTGCTGAGAATCGGCTTTTACACCGTAGATTGTTTTTGTGTGGTGTCAGAAGTTTATTCACTGTGGTGCCTTTAAAGCACCCCTTTAGTATTTTTTTCAGTCAAAAACGTTCTTTCTGGGTTATATTGTGTCTTTTAGTTAAAATAAATAGTAAATATAACAATGTAATTAGGTGGGTTTTTTTTTTTTTTGCGTGTGTGTGTGTATTTTTGGTGTTGTCCTCCCTACGCAAGGTTAGGGGATTATAGTTTTGGCTTTAGATTGGGTCATCATGTATGTAAATTACTTATTGGTACTCCAATAAATAAGATTGCAAATAAGGGCTATTTTGTTATCTAAATTAGTGAGAGTTGATTCCATTTTTCCATCATTATTATGTTTAATTTGTTGTCAAGATTGAATGGGTTTATTATTTGGATAAAGATTCTACAATAGTGATTAGAGTTGCAGGACCGTGGCATTTAGGCCGATTGTTGTAACCTGTGGTAGTCTTATTAGGACTTGTAACCTGTTGTGGTCAGATTAGGACTTGTCTGTACAAATCAGAACGACATTGCATCGGCATCACAAGGCGTCTGAATAAAAGAATCATAGCGCTGTTGCAAGGCGCCACATCGGCATCACAAGGCCTATGACATTGTTTGTTTTGCTGTCCATAGCAATGCTTTTCAGAAGCATCATAAAGTCGTTGCAAGGCATTATATCAGCATCACAAGGTTTCTGAGAAGAAGAAGAAAAAAAAAAAAGAGAGACAAATACATGGGGCAATTGATCTCATTGCAGTGTTGAAGAGAAGATAGTGCTATGGTTCTAGCAAAAGAGAGATATTTTAATACAACCATTGTACCAGTTGTACCAAATAGATGGAGATGGATGTCTCACCTTTAAACCACCACAAACTAGTATTGATGACATCCACATATTTATACATATACTGTAGACACTAGAAATATATGTATATATATACACATTACAGACACTAGACACTAGTTTGTAATACATGTATATTGACTACAGACACTAGTTTGTAGTAGATATATATTGATATATATACCCCATACATAGACTAGACATGTATGGATATATGTATACTACAGAATATTGATATGTATGGCTATGTATATTATCGACAGTAGATATGTATTGATACACACTACAGATATACTATACCACTCGATTTGTAGTGGGTATATATACACTACATACACTAGTTTGTAGTAGATATACACCAGAGACGCTAGTTTGTAGCGAACATATATACACACCACACACACTAGTTTCTAGTGGATATATATACCCCACAGACATTGGTTTCTAGTAGATATATATATACACTACATACACTAGTTTTTAGTAGATTTATATACACTATAGTACATACACTAGTTTGTAGTAGATATATATACATTTCAGAGACTAGTTTGTAATAGATATAGACTATAGACACTAGTTGTAGTAGATATATATAGACTACAGACACTAGTTTGTAATAAATATATATACACTTCATAAACTAGTTTTGTAATAGATATAGACTATAGACACTAGTTGTAGTAGATATATATAGACTACAGACACTAGTTTGTAATAAATATATATACACTTCATAAACTAGTTTGTAGTAGACATATATACACTTCAGACACTAATTTGTGGTGGAGATATATACACTTCAGACACTAGTTTGTACGATAAATGTACACTTCATACACTAGATTGTAGTGTGTACATATATATATACAACATACAGTAGTTTGTAGTGGATATATATAGACTTCATACACTAGTTGTATGATATATATATACACTTCAGACATTAGTTTGTAGTGGATATATAGCACTACAGACACTAGTTTGTGTGGTCGGGAGTTTGTGGTCAGGCGTGTACATATATCCTACACTACATATACACAACATATGCTATACATTTACTACGGACGCTATATATTCTACAGACAACATTGCGTGTGTATGTCCATTGCACAGTTTACCACTAAAAAAAAAATCCATACTAAAACAATTAGAGCCGGACGATAAAACACATGAATAACATGCTGAATAAGTTTATTCTGAACATAAATTAGTAATCGTTTCAACATTCCACCCTACTACGAAGAGACAAAACTTGAAGACAGCTTTGGTTTTCCGATGTGGGCTGGTATCAGATCCATTAGGAGGAAGAAACAACCACCCCACAATCAGAACAAAAAAAAAATGGAATTCTATTGGCCCTAAGGAGTAAGGACAATCAAAGAAAACTCAAACCGGTGGACAATACAACAAAGCCTCGAGAACTCCATCATATATCCCTATACTTTCCGGACTTGAATATTATGGGTACAGTGTGACCGCCATATCGGTTTACGTCCACTCTGCACTAGAGCCACATGTTCTCCTTCCTTCATCATTCCTTGCTTCTGTACATTTAACAATGGTTAGGATATATAATTTTTCGGGAAATTTTATGGTATAATCAAAGTCATTTAAGGCGCTAGGCGTTGCCTAGGCTCGCCTTAGCCGTGCTTAGGCAATCATGGAAAAGTTGAAAAATATATGCCAACTGACGAGAAAATCAGTATAAGTCCACAAAAAGGGCAATTCCTATCAAGAAAATATTCAAATGTGCCTTGTGAGCACCATAAGATCCAACCACATCAAACCAATTGCAGACCCTAGCATATGCAGTATGTCTTAGCCACCCGATGATATCAATTAAACTAGCCATACGCACACAAACTCAGACAGGACTACAAAGTAGTCAAAAGCATCATCATGTACACACACAACCCCTTTTTTTGTACATAAAACTTGCAGAGGCGACCTTCGCCTACCTTCTAGGCTCGCCAAGGCGAGTGCCTTGACAACTATGTGTATAATTGGTGTAGCAATGATTGTACCAAGTGGATGGATGCATGTGATGATACAACGTACCATGAGTGTAGGTGTAAGAGTTGAACTTTTGGTAAACGTAAATAAAACAACTATTGTATGAAGATTACTCAAAAGGAAGCTTTTAATGGCATCAAGCAATATTTACCGTGATACCACAATGTTGTGGGGCACCACACGCATTTGACTTATCGATTCCATGGCTTATCATCGAGTTTTAAGAGTTAGGTATTATAATCGACTTTGAAAAGGTCGATTGTGTGTGGTGCCACTACATAGCTAGTGTCAATCAGAAGCATATCATGAGTTTTGTTTGAATAGTCACCTTCAACATAGCCAATGCATTAGAGAAAGTCTCCTCAGCATCATCATTGAATTCCATGTATAGTGGGCATACACCTTGATACAAAGCAAGCCTCTGTTGTACTCGTTTCCTGCAATCCGAATAAAAATTGAAGTTACTATATGAAGCCTTTAGCCAACGCGATTGAGATAATTTGAAAGCCAAAGTACAATATGCAAAGGTAGGGGGGGGGGGGGGGTTGTAGTAGGCTTACTTATTCAACCTGAACTCAATAATGCCTTCATTATTTACAAAAATAAAAATAAAAAGCTGCCTTCATTAGGTTTGGAATATATGTGCTATGAATGAAGTGGATTTGCTTGATTATATTAAACGGTAATTAATATTATGAATTAACTCAATAATGCCTTCATTATTTACAAAAATAAAAATAAAAAGCTGCCTTCATTAGGTTTGGAATATATGTGCTATGAATGAAGTGGATTTGCTTGATTATATTAAACGGTAATTAATATTATGAATTAACCGAGATTTAAACGTAATGCATGACTTACTCATTTGTAAAGGCATATATAGTGCCAGAAGGCCTGTAATGGCTCAAAAGAATGGCCATGAAACCGCTCCTGGTGAAGACGACGATGGAGGTCCCAAGCGTGTTGGACATCATCGTTGCATGGTACGCAAACATCTCACTCATATGGTTCTGCAAAAGAACGAACAAAAAACAGACAAAATATAAATAGAAAGTACGCGATCAGATAGGTTTAGATGCTATACATGAACCTAAACCAACCTTGAAAGCTTGGCCAAGATTGAACGTTGCTTGTCCCGCAACTATGTTTGCTTCAGTTCGTAATGCAACGGTATGCATAACCTTGACTGCTTTCAATGGAAACCTTGAGAGGAAGAAAAACAAGCATTTCATTGACATCAACACATACTCAGACACTATGTAAAATAGAAGTATTTTGCTGCAAATCCGCTATCACTACACTTCCAATCCAAACGACATTCTTTTATGGTACAATTGCTGTAGGAATGTTGTACCAAGTGGATACACACCCCTATTGTGTGAATGGGAAAGAAATTAAAAATGAATGGACGTGATGCATCCACAAGGTACAACCTTCCTACGGTCGTTGTGCCATAAAATTTCTCCATCCAAAAACATGCAATAAAGCTTCAAAGATCTATGGGTGCTTGTGCTAAACATTTCTTGTTTAGAGCAACCATAAATGAATTTTTTTTCTAATGGATAAATACATAATAGAGCTATTATCGTACTTTCCGTGTGCAGTTTCTCCAGAAAGCATAATTCCATCTGCACCTTCTCTAACTGCAATTGCTATATCTGACACCTCAGCTCTGGTAGGCATCGGGTGTTCAATCATACTTTCCAACATATTTGTTGCCACAATTACCGCTTTCCCCATACTACGACAAATCCTAATTATCTCTTCCTGCAAGGGGTAGTTTTCAAAAATTGCACCAATGAATAAGAAAATACTACTGTATAGAGATTCATTTTTTACTTGTATTTTAAAAACCAATATCAATTGTTAATGTCTTTCCATCTTCAACCGTAACTTATTACCTGCAACAATGGAACCTCCTCAATTGGCAACTCTGCACCTAGATCTCCTCTTGCCACCATTGCCTGAGACAAAAGACTAATGAAATAAGGAAATTTTCAAAACTATTATTAAGTTGGGTATTTCAATATTTGAGGAAGCACGCAGATTCCCTTCCCAAACCAGTATTATAGTTTTTTAAACATCATTCATTTCATTTTATTAAACTTATCGGTTTTCTTCTAGACATGTATGCTTTAGGGAGGATGAAATGATCAGGACCTGCTGATAAAGAAAAAATTACAAGTCACGGTTTATTTATCAGCATTTGCGTAAATATGCTTAAGTGCAAAGAAATTCGGAAGAACATTTGGCACAGAAAGAAGCACGAGGTGTTTTAATTTTTAATTTACCGTACTTATGATGGAGTCAATCATGAGAGGGCCGATGAACTCTATCCGATCAAGCAACAATAAACCAAAAATAAAATAACACATATGCTTCCTTCCAGCCAAAAGTTCATCCAAAAACTTTTCCACCTAAGAATATTTGAGCAAATAATGATAAATAAGACATGCCTTGTAAATCCCGTATCGATGTTTTTAATATAATCAACATGTCTTGATCACCCCATCGTCCCTAGAGTACGTCTAGAAGAAAAACAAGTCATAAAATAAAATAAAAGGAAAGTTGGTCTTTACAATGATGTAGAAAATAAAATGAAACAGGAGGGATTTGGGAAGGGGAATCCGTGTACTTCCTCAAGGCTCAAGTTTCCTCAACCTAACTCTTGTTCAACTAAATTTAATCCTCAAGGATTTGATCACTTACCCCATCAGATGCAGTGATGATCGAGTGCAAGTTCGGTATTGAATCAGCACTTTCGATTTTCACTATGACATGAATATCTGCTCCACAACCTGCATCCAACCACATATAACGAAAAATTAAAGGTACACATGTATTACATTCTCATCATAATATGCCTAGCACGATTTTATTTTCCTTCTATTTTCACCAGTAAAAAAGATTTACTTTTGAGGTAATTCTTCAACTCATGAACTACTGCAGCATCTTTGACAAAGGAGACGGCATAAAAATCAACTTTGTTGTCTACACCAAACTTGATATCGTCCCAGTCCTTTTCTACAATAAATCAAGACACAAACTTGATTCACTAAACACAATCACACGACAGAATATGAGCTTAAATTTAACAGAATGACAACTCAATCTGACCTGTAATTGAAGGAAGAGTAGCACTTTTTCCCCGAACATTCAAATGCCGCCTTGATTTGAGCTCTCCTCCATCAACTACTTCGCACTTAACTGAATCCTCTGTCTTGGATTTGACAAGAAAAGACATCATGCCACCTACAAGCAGAAAAATATGTATACATGAGAAGATAATATTGACATTCCCTCAGGTCTACTTAAATTGAAAGGTAGGGTTTTAGTGTCAGTCAGAGAAATGTTTCACACACCATCAACAAGAAGCATGTCCCCTGCATCTACATCATTGATAAAATCATCGTAATTGACACTCACGCAATCAGCAGTGCCCACTCCTCTCTTAATTGTAAAAGTGAACTCCTGTCCACTATTTAACATAATCGGCTGAGGTAAATCTCCGCTTCTAACCTCAGGACCCTGCAATACAATAACTAGCTTTTGAGCAATGAGACGCTAAAAAAAGTTACACACAAAAATGTTACGAGAGGTTTTATGGTGCAACCGTTGTAGTGTACCACGTGGCATTCATCTTACCCTTCCATTGAACAACCTTACTACAACAATTGTATATTCTAAAAAGATTCAAATATTACATACACTTCTACCATATCATTCGCTAAGAAAACCTGAAGAATAACTATTCCAAAAAGGCAAACTTTATTGGGTTTTCAGCACATTAGAACTTGCCTTAGTATCGAGCATAATAGCAATGACGTTGTCCTTGGATTGCTCGTTATATTCCTTGACCAAGTCAATGACTTTCTGATGAGATGCATGGTCACCATGGGACATATTCATGCGGGCAACGTTCATCCCCGCCTCAGCTAATTTCCAAATCATTTCCTTAGTGTTGGTAGAGGGACCAATGGTGCAGACAATCTTCGTCTTACGACTCACTATCGGCTTTGACCACACACTAGATGACGTGTCACCAGATTGTTGAACACCTTCAGCATACTGAATTGCTTCTTCTGTCTGATATCAGAAAAACATGAGAAAATAAACAAACTCCGTAATTAGCACTAAATTGTGCATATCGACTTGACTACCAGCTTAATCATCACAGTTTAATACAACGCATGACAATAGCTAAAGGGGGTAAATCATCAAATTATCACCTAATTTTGCTAATGGACATCGTTAAAGGTACAACACCGAATCTACCATTCTTGGCACCACACTACAATCAACTTTCTAAACAGTCGATTCTAAAGTTGAGAATCAACTTTTCGGTGGTCGATTCTCACAATTAACCAGGTGAAAATCGATTCTATAGGTGAGAATAGACTTTCAGTTTCATCCCAGTCCATTGTTTTTGTGTGGTGCGAGAGGTAAATTCATTGTGGTGCCTTTACAATTAACCTCTTAGGCAGGTAAATATTATGCATGCACGAATTGATTTCATTTGAATAACCCAATTGCAGTAATTCACTGCCAAAAGAATGAATCTGATAACATAACACCTCCATTCAACAAATTGAAACTTCATTTCATCGAAAAAGATGGTGCATGCACATACTCGAGTCTCTACGCAGCCATCAACAACAAGCATAGCATAACAGAGCACCAGATCTCTCCAATCAATCGAATAGAAAAATCGAAAGAAAATAAACACAATTCAAGCAAAAACATTCAGCATTGAAAACAAAATACTACACGTTAAGCAAAAAGATTTGGTATGACCTTAGGAACGTCTTCAGGAGTAATAGGAACGACAAGTGTATCAGCATAAGTGGATCTCTTAGCAGTCACCGGCGAGATAATCCGAACCGCTTTGTAACTGCTCGTAGCATTCGTCGTCGGCGGCGGCGGCGACAGGACTCTAGAAGCGAAACCTGACTGCGGCGGCTTCAGCTTATCGGCTTGATTTTGAAGAGATCCACAGCTAGGGTTGGCCAATGAAGAATAAATTGGTCTTGTAGCCACAACTTGAGCCATTTCTTCTGCAAATTAGCTGAAACAAAAACAATGCAGAGGGAAATTAGGCTTGTAGATACAATCATACAGAAAAGAAAGATTAGAAAGCTTATAAAAAGGCAATGGAGAAGCTGAAAAAAGTACCGATTACAACAAGAAAAATGCAGAGAATTGGATGAATCGCCGTGAAATTTGGCTCTCCAATTTGCTGGAATGAAGTACTAGTAGAAAAAGAGGCAGAGCAAAGCTTCGTTTGTATCGAAATCGAAATAGTCGAGGTTGGTTCAACTAGTATGTTTTATGTGGGACCCACCAACATGGCAAACACCCGAGTTTCACGTTGTATTTTTCTCTTTTTATTTATGTGTTTTATTATGTGAATGGAGAAAATGATATAGATACTTTTATGTCAGGAGACAAGTTAATGAAGTTATTCATGAGTATCTCAAGATCGATTTTTGATAAAATTTTATTCGATTTAAAGTAAATCAGCTTGAAATCTAATTTAATAGAAAATAAATGATATATAGACAATGAGACACTTGATTCGTTTATTGTTTTTCGCCTTATGAATCTGAATATAGATGCTAAAAGTCGAACCTAATATATATAGTTGAACTTTTGTGTAACTGAACCTCAGTGTGGTGTCGGAAAGATGTTTGGTGTTATGTCACCTTTTGACACAAATGTGAGTTACATACATTTAAATAAATACTAGATTTGTTAAACATGTATCAACATTGAGACTAAATATAGAAAATTGTTTGTGTGACAAAAGAATTGTCACAACAAAATATCACAATACATTTTTGTATTATTGATTTTTATAGAACACGTATGAATTAATATGTCGCGTATCATAATCAACGGTGTAAAAATTTATCATGACATTATTGCTGCTCAAAAATATAACGTATCAACATTTTGATGGCTTTTCTTGCATCTGGAGTAAAGGTCATAGGATCCACAGTCTAAAAAAACAATGTAATGTGGGCTTTGTGGTTTAGGCCCAACTTGGAGTGATAAGACATTAGGGCCAATATTATATATATTTGAAATAAGGGCCCAATTATTGTCTCATAATTTCTTGTAAATTAATTATTAACTATAACAAAAATGCATCTGATAAAAAAAAACGACACAACAAATATAGCAAACTATCTCGAAGAATCACAAGGAGTTGCAAAAGCCGGTGTGATGCCTCACTATGTTGTGTCATGCTCTGCATTGTTTGTTATGTTTACAATATTTTGCTACGTTTTCTGACATATTGCTATGACTGGATATGCTTGTTGTGTCATTGTCACCCGTTCTCACATTCGTTGTGACAGAAGTAGGAGGAACTTGTTGCATGCACTCTAGTCTGAGTGTGCAAGCTACCCAACAGGCTCTACCCTTTGAAAAATTGAATTAATATCGTGAGTCAATGAATATGATATTAAACCTATAAAAACATTGATAAAAAAAAGTTTAAAACATGGATGTTGTAGTGGAAACTCTACCTTTGAGTTGGGTGTGAGAGTTATATCAATTTCTCTCGGAATAAAAAAGTATTGTACATGCAGTCTTTGTAAACTGAACCACATTGACATAATATTCGAATTACATCTTCACGAAACTCTATAGGCAAAAGCAACGGAACACATTAACTCGAATCATTGTGTGCAGAGATGATTAATGGTGTGCATATAAAGATAGAAATAACGGTGAAGCTAGAGTTTTGTTTTCCGTTTGGGAGGCCTCTTCTTCATGCCTATGTGAAAAATGGAGTCTAGATCCGCCATTGATGTTATCACTTGGAGCACTCCTCCTCGAGAACTTGTAAAATTCGATGTAGATGCTGCTTTTCATAGGTAACCTCATTGCACTGGGTGGGTTAGTACATGACCACGAAAGAAAATTTTGCAATCGTTCTCTAGACGCCTTGAACGTGGTTTGAAGTAGTTGTTGGTGAAGCGTTGGCGATTTATCATGCAATCTTCCATGAATCCATGTCATTACTTGGGGATTTCATAACGTGGTGTTCGAGGGTGATTCGATATGACGGTTTCAAAAACTATCATTCAATGAAGAGGATTTATCGGCCTTGGGATATGTTATGATTGTAGGAATTTTCTTCATTGTTTTTTTGTAATTCAATTTTCTTTTGTTAAGAGGACTGAGAATTGTCCAGCCATCTCTTGGCTAAGCAAAGCCTCTCTCTAGTTGGTAGCAAGTGTTTGGGCTCTCTCCCTTCTAACGATGTAATTTTAGCCTTTTTGACGGACAAAGCATAATAATTTGGCCAGAGTTCTCAAAAAATAAAATTAAATTAATAGGCGTGTTAAATAAACTACAATGTCGTGATTAAAATCAGCCACATGGCATGTCTTTTATTTGGGAGTTTGGACTCTCGGATATGATCTTTTTCTTATGTCTATCAGATGTTGAACAACAAAGCTCATCTTAGATTAACCTCATACGCATGGTTTATATGGACTCATTAGCCTTATTAATTGGTCATGAGAATATGAATATGGCATTGACTACGTGTAGACCCGGTCAAGGTTCGGGATATCGTTTACAGGGTCTCGAAGGATCATCGCTCGACCCTCACTATTATCTACAGAGATCTCTGAGCACTGGCTCAAACCCTCGGTATTGATTGGGTCTTTGAGTGCTTACTTGGCCCTCGTCTTTGAGCACCAATTCGACCTCTAAATGGACATGAGTTGTCTGATCTCCACCCTCGAGATGCCTTCGGCATACTTTAAGACATGTAGCGTGTGTACATGACACGTTTTCATCTTCTCATAAACGGTGTCAGTCATGCACATCCGTTATGCTTAATGACGTTAATCATTAGGCAATTCAATCTCAATTAACTATGACTTAACGTACGGGATGCTTTCCTCTAAAATCATCCAACGTTTGTCGATATCATGTCATGCCTAAACATGCTACAATTGTTTTCCACAAGAAAAGTCTATAATTACACAATCTCCTCCATGGTGAAAAGTACATGCACTCTTTCTTTCAGAACTTTGACAACTTTTTCCATCAAAACTCCAATAGAACTACGTCTGATTAGATCACACTAGAGCTAGAGCATGTAAAGAGTCACACTTTCACCCAACACATTTCATGGAACACTTTCGTCGAACCTTTACTTTACATCACTCCACGTTCTCGCCTTTATTTTGATCATTCCTGCGTAATAATACTTGAGTATTATCAAGTAGTTATATCGTTTCTCCATTTTTTAGGTAAGTGCCCCCCAAGGACGGATCCAGGGGATGGCTAGGGGGAGAAGCCCACCCAGATTATATTTTTGATACATCAATAAATCTATATAATGCAATCGAACACAGTAATTGTCTTAATCTAGTACATCAAACCATTCACATATAATATACTAACTCATCCAAACATTAATTCCCGACTCTATCATTGCCCCCACCTACACACACAATATATCAGTACAATGCCGACTACCCATTATCAAACCACAGTGAAAGTGATTTTTTTAGGGGTTTCATGTTGGTTAAAGTACTTTTGCAGCTTGTGCCCTTTTCATTAACAATTAATGTCTCTATCTAGTGTGTTAATTAGACAATTATAAGAGATGATAGCTAAGCTAGTTACCACAAATTTTACTTTTTAACTTATTTTGTGATTTAGTAAAGGAAACTAGTAGTAATGTGTGCCGTGCAAGGCACGGCATGCCCCTTCCAATTATACACCAATTGAGTTGCACCTAAATAAGATGTTTATTATTTGAAAAGTAGGAAATAGTCACTGGAACAATATAAGCAAAAGCCATGCATATATAATTAGAGCCCTTCATAAATTACAAAGCTAGCAAAAATATTAAGCATTGTTTGATATACGTTAAGCAAAATAGTGAGCGACATCTTTAAATATCAAACATCAGTCTAAACATCATGCTATAAATTATGTGAATATCATGTTGATGGATTATGTTGTGGTCAATGGATGTGCTTTGAACATCTCTTCAGTGATACCAACATAAGATTAGGTGGTTAGAAAAGTCTTCTAGTAAAGTCAAAAGAAATTCAAAATATCATTTCATCACAAAGAAACCAAAACCCAAATGTTTGTAATTTGAAAATAGATTCCTACTGAAAAGTGGCAATTTTCCTTGCCCAGATTTGGAACTATGCATGATATACGTGGAAAGGAAAGGATAAGAAATAATGAGCAAGACAATTGGAAAGGATTTAGAAGATAAGAGCCAGAGCCTATTATGATTTCATGTTCTTTAAGATGAGATACTTGTTGAAGGATGTTGAAATTCAATTTGAAATTGAACATTGCTAAACATATATCCAGTCATCAAATATATTGTACATCAGTTGTGCAACGTTTCCAGCAGCCTACATCAATTCATGGAATTTGAAATCTATACTAAATTGGCAAAACAAGATGAATTGACACAAATAATAATGGTTTGATATTTTCAAATCAAGCAAAATCAACGTATAGCACATTTGAGATGGATACTACAAAAAGAAGATACATGCAACAGTTACAATTATGACAAAAACTGCAGCGGCAAAGCCCCACTCACTGTTTGTCACATTGCGTCAATAACTTGATCAAAGCATATCAACCAAAACAGGAAACTGGATTGCATCCCTGAACTATTATAACAAATAACCATCCTGATAAGATGATGGATCCATATTTCGACATAAACAGGATATTGTGGTGTCACATATACTATGAACACGCAAAGTAACCTTATTTATCACCTATCTCTCATTAAATTTCTTCATCAATATCATTTTGGTAAAAAAAAAATAAACAGAATAAGAGAGATGTTTGAGTCCAACTAAATAGCTACTTCTTATTTTACCTCTGTAGAAGTGACACAACCTCACAACAAAAAAAATACTATTTATTGAAAGTTTCAATCGGGGATCCCTTAAAATATGCTATGCACATTGCTTTCAAAATCCAGATAATGGTATTATCTATGATAAAAATTAGTTTAGTCTCAACAGTCTATAAAGGTAGTTTAAAGAAGTAACATGAATGATACACGGGCTTGGAACAACATGAAGCACGCCAGGTTATTGAAACGGCACATAAATAAGCCACAAAATTAAGAAACTCACCTGAATTGATAAAAGAAGCACTGAGAGAAGTGAACAAACTCCCTTGTCCATTCTGTGCAATGTGATGACTGAAGATAGTGTGAAAATTGAGTGTTTTTGAATTGTTCGATTTCCTGTGAGAAAACTTATATTGTTATTAGCCAGAGAACCATTCAATCTAAAAGGATTCAAAATCGACACTTAATTTCAAAAACAATTAGCAATTATAGCATGTATACGAACCTGAAACAACAAATTTTACAAATACATAATTCATGTATCCAATAAATAAAAATTAAAACACATGACCACCAAAGGTCATCAAAACCACCACTGATCAATTCCATCAGTTTGGTCCATTTTTAAATACATGATTTATGTTTACCCCTTGCCATGACCATTGTTATGTATTATAGTGTTATATACTTAGAAACATGTATTCAATCCCTCAAAAAAAAATATTCAGTGTGCTAGTTGCTGTACGAAAGAAGAATACTATTGAATAGAGTTGTTTTGTAAGTGGAGTGAAAGGAAGAAAAAATATCATATCCAAACACACATATAAATAAATTCTTATGTTGATTGAACCATTGTTTGAATAGGATGCACTCTGCTTACACCAAAGGATAAGGGGCCAAAATTTTACCATCGATAGCTAAAGGGCAATGGCTTTCACCCAATATAAATATACAACAACAATCAAAACTTCAAATCGTGGGCATCCTTAAAATGCAGTTCAAAGAAAGAACCTTATGTAAGTAATGAAGGCTTAATCAACAACAAGAATAATACAATCATAAAAACACAAAAATAACATCTTCTTACCGTGGAAACAAAATCATCACTTTCACATAAACCGATCATAATCAACATGCCTTCAAAACAGAGTAAGTGTTAAACACGGTAGTTACAAGCAAAAAGAATATTAAGCAAACGAAAATCCAAAGATCTAGCAGTATTTTCTTTTGTTGAGTTGATCAACTAATCAAACACTTTTTAACCCTTTAACTTAACTCGTTGCGTTGCAGGTTCAGCAGGATACCATAAGAATCGGAGAGAAATCTTTTGGAATGGTTCAAAACAATGGAACATACAAGCTTATTTTTAGGGGAGATACAACAAGCTGAGGCGGAGAAAGAAGGAAATAGATTTAAAAAAATGGATGTTACGCAAGTGCTCAGACAAATGATGAAAGAGCCTCAACCTCCTTTTGTATAAAGTCTGTCATAATACCTTTCACAGAGATCAACAATCGTCTCCCATTTCTGGGGACGAAAAAATGCCAGCAAAAAATCCAGACTTTCATTTCTAGCCATCTTTACTTGATGAGTAAAGAAATAAATCTGAGAACCCAAACAGTTTGTGAAATCTAAGTCTAGGAAAAAGAAAAAACTTACCTATACAGCAATAATGGAATCTAAAAGAAAATATATTGTCTATATCAACAAATTAACGCAGACAAATGTCATTTCTAACCAATAAATCCGTCAAGTTGCTTCCGAATTTGGACAAATAGAAACAATGAAATCTTAACATCGCATTTAACCTTTTTCGAGTTTAATGGAAAACTATTACAGAAAAAAGAAAACAATAAAATGCTAACCACAGAAAAGAGAGCTCGCATTCTTTTGCAACATCATTCTCTTTCAAATGCTTCTTTGCAGAATTTTGTACACGTAGAATAGCTAAAACAAAGAAAATGTAATAGACAAATTTGGCTATAGTGGTTAACGAAATAACGATCAAACATAAAGAGCAAAAACATAATTTGAAAGAACTAACATTTATCTCAGAATTTGCAAAGACTGTGGACAACCTTCAATGAGTTCCTGTTGCAACAAATCAGTATTTAAAAAATTAGCTAACAATGTTTAACAAAAGAAAGCTTTAAGCAAAACATGCAATAGAGGAAAAGTAAAAGAACAGAGCAGATTCTTTCAGAGCCTATACGTCGTTGCACTGTCCAATCTTTTGTACGGTGAACAAATCTCACCACAACTTTCTTCTGGAGCAAACGATGGTAGATGACTTTTACTCTCTCCTAAAACCCTGTCCAATCTTTTGTCGGTGAAGATGTCTCACCACACAACAATAATCTGAAGAATTTGTAAAGGCAAATACGTGTAGATCTTTTGTTTTAATTTTTTTATATTATCCCTCGTATAATCAACAGCTGGGCTCCTCGAGATCCCAAACCAGCTGTCTTTTATCTATATTTTCTAAAAGGCAGTGGAAAAAAATTAAATGATATACAAATCAGCTTTGGGAAATCTAAAGAGCAAAAGGGTGTATTCGATCTTCTCGATCTTGCAAACAGCTGTAAAGGTATATAAAAGTTTCTTTCTGAATAATAATAAACCCAAATTTAGGCAATGATCCAGTGGAAGATAATCGAGTGTATAAAAAAACAACACTTGTACGAAGCAGTACGACCTCTCGTCTGGCATCTCTTTGACTGCAAACCCAAATTTAGGCAAAGATCCAGTGGAAGATGCAGAGCACCACATTGATTGAACAAGCTTGTTCGGGTGCTTAATTGGCTGCTGCTATTTTCCATTGATCCTTTGTAGGTGAAAGATTGCAGTTAAATAAGAAGATTTTAGAAAAGAAATTTGAGAACTTTATTTGGACTTTCAAGTGTTTGACCTGCAAACTCCGTTATTTGGACTTCATATCCGGTGAGGATTTGCCGTTTTCCTGCATCTTTTTAGCAGTCGAATTGCAATTTTTTTTGTTGATCTGAAGCCACTCTTTCATTCTGAAAATTCCTCACCTTCGTTGCCATTCTCCTATCTGGAAAAAAAAAGACAACAAATTAATATAAACAAGATGAAAATGAAATAGAATTCCAAACAATGAAAAAGAAAAGTGGAGGGTAGAAGGTATGCAAACACAAATTAAAATAAAGAACAGAAAGTCAAACAAAGAAAATGAAAAGTGGGGGGGGGGGGGGGAGAGGGTTTTACCGGGGTGAAGTGATGAGAGTATGAGGATAAAGCAGAGTTTTATCTCGTACTGTGAAAAACGCGTATGACAGCTGTAGAAACTGTATCTAAAACTTATCTGGTACGCTTGCTTTGTTAAAAGAAAATATATATAAAAAAAAAAAAATCAGACCCAGATAAATACGTGGCATGAGGGCAAGCTTTCCTCAAATTTTAGAAAAGGGGACGTGGCTCACTACAGGAGCTTCTTGCTCATTCATTTTATAGGTAGGTGGATGTAGACCTAACCCCTCACCTCACCACACAATAATTTTTACTTTTTGGTTTGCTTTTTCTTGATAAACTATATTTCCACATGAAGTGAGTGAACAATAACTCTCACAAGTTGTTGGTGCAACTAAAATCCGAAAGGTCTGGGTCCTGAGGCTTCAACTCTACCGCTTTAGAGTGACCACAATGATGGACACTCTTACTCTCTCCATTTATCTTATTTTTCGTTCTAGATTTATTTTTTCAACACCCTATAAAATAATCAACTCTAATAATACTCCCTATATCATTCCTTAAACTGATTTTTTCTCTTACATCTCAACCAACTAATTTAACTATTTAATATCTTTCGAGAACACTGTCATAATAACGAGTGTAGTTACCAATCTCAAAGTATCGATAGACGGACAGGTCGATTAATCATAACTTATGCTTGTCAACAAATAGCACTATTCATGAGCACTCCCCCACTACCCCACCCCCTCCCTCCCTCCATCCCAATTTTTTTTTTCCTTGCAAATGCTATATCACTTACTACTTCCATTACAAAAATAAAGAAACAAAAATATAAGAAAAGAAACTTGATGGTCCCAAAAGCTGTGAGTAGTATGGCAATAAGTGGTTGTAAGTAGAAAGAGGACAAGAATTGAGTGGGGGGTATTGCGTGTAAATCCAAAAAATACAGGTGTTAATTAGTTTTCTTATTAGGAAAAATAATAATTAGAATACAGTGTTATAGGAATGTTGTATAAGCTACATGCATCGTATTCAATATCTCATAATGAAAAAAACGAAAAATACATTATCAAGATATAAGGTTGAAATATAATGACTTTGATAATTTGAGTTGGCCATTTAAGGCCAAGAGAAAACGGTGAGCCTAAATAGTTACTGGAGTTATTATGCCTCAAATAACACGCTAGGCCGGCCCGAGTCTGGGCATTACATATGGTTTCAAAATTGACTATCGAAAGGGATTAAGTATCACATCATGAAGACGGTGTTGACCACCTCTAGCTAGCTAAAATCCTCTCATAGGTACTCTTATAAGAGGGTGCAAAATATAATATCCTACATTGGATCCAAGTTTCAAGACATTACATATGTTTCAAAACCGACTATCGGAAGAGATTAAGTGCCACATCATAGAAGATGACAATGTGGACCACCTTTAAAATCCTTTGATATGGTCTCAATTACAAGGACGTCGACCTTTTAAGAGGAGCCGAACGTAATATCCTACATTGGAAAAATGAGAGAAACACTAAAAATTAAAAAAGATTACAAAGGTATGAGTTTGAAACATATATAATAAACTTAGTTATTTTGACTAGTCATTTTAGGTCAAATGACGATGAGACAAACTAGTTTTTGAATTGATTATGTCTCAAGTAACGTCGTTAGACCTGATTTCAAAGAAAACATATAAATAAAAGTATCAGCATTGTAAGTGTGCTACAATATTTCCTTATACACTTTAACACGTCTTCTCAAGTGTGGGCACATATCAAGGCTATGTCAACTAGGCGCACAACAAGCCTGAGCCAACTAGGTCAGCCCAACACTTGCATATTATAAATGAGGGAAAATAATATTTGCAGCGGGGTTTGAACCCAAGATCTTCCGCTCTGATACCATGTTAGGATCAAACGCTTAACATTTTACTAAAACCAAATGGTTGTAATAAATGTGCTACTATATTTCCTTATACGCTTTAATAGTTATGCCTCGTATATACAGAAAGAGTGTGTGTGTGTGTGTTTTTTTATTCTCCTTTTTCTTTCCTATTTTTTTTGAGTTGAACACATGTGTAGTATTGAAAGTCATAAAAATGGCAGCTAGCATGCGATGCTGATCTGGAAAAGAGATGGAGAACTGTATAAAGATATTGACAAAAGGGTCACTTGCACTTTGTTTCTTGCTTTGCATTTATTTTTATTACTTGGTCTAAATCAATTACCATTATTTTATGTATGTCTTTATCATATATATCATGGAAGCCAACTTGTTTTTTTGATAATTATATGTATCTGTCTGCTTCCAAACTACTTTATGATAACTTGATACGAGCTCTCTGTGTTCACACTTTTTCCTGGCCTTTTTTTAAAAAGAAGTTGTGGTTCGTATGTTGGTATGTGAAGATAAAACGTAAAAACATGCGCATCTTTATGTGTATTTTGTATTTATAATATATATCGTAACCGAGAATTTGTCTAAAAGTAAGCTAGTAGACGATGATCGATCTGTCCAGTGAGCTCGCGATGGGTCGAGGGGTAGCGTCCTTTCCCGGGGTCGAGGGGGCTCGCCCAATTGTGGGGGCATGGGGCAACGCCCCCGAAAGTTAAACGCCCCTGACTGAATGGTTGTACCTTTGTGATGTGAAGTGATGTATCTTAACAAAGCCGAAGAGATATATAGCTCTTAAACTGAGCCGGGATGTGGCATTGACTTTGTAGCACTTTATTATTTTCCATTTTAATAAAAAAAACGAGTCATTTTCAAAAAAAAAAAAAAAAAAAAAAAAGCTCTTAAACTGAAGAAATACAGCTTTTAGACCGAAGTGAGATGACTGTTACGTTTCATGGTGTACATCATTTCGGATGCGACGCATTTCGTCTATAAAAGGGCATAAGAATGCAAATATCATAATTCATTCGGTATAAGTTTCAACAGTTCATCTCGAGTGTTTGGTTTGATTAAACGAATCACCGTTTGAAACGAACACCTCCAAATATATCGACACTATATGTTAAGTAGTATGTGAGACTAAATCACACATTGTTAATCTACGCCTGCACAAATGCACTACCAAGGTTTTGGGAAAACCGGATCCTTTTTTATTAGATGCACAAGTGACATGTTTCACCCTACATAAACTCTATTTTTTTTTGAAATTTAATTTCCACTAATAATTAATGTCAGCATTTAAAGCTGAGATAATAGAGGAGGGGTTGGGTACCCCAGTTACAATACCCAGAAAGAGATTTGGGCAAATTAAACCCTAATCTAGCCAGTTGGTCCGCCGTTTCATTACAATTCCTACTGATTTGATTAAAAGTGCATCGGCTAAACAGTTTACTGGCCTTCCAAATTCTTGCAACGATTGATCCTTCCGTTGTTAGATCATCATCTTCGGATTGAATTCTAGCTATGGATAAGGAGGAGTCCGATTCAATTTCAATGATTTAATATTTAAATGGTTGTTATTTGAGTTTCAAACGAGTTTTTTTATTCTTCGTTACAATGATATTTGTTTGATTTTGTCGGTGAAAATATAAAGGGTATTAGTGGTAATTGTGGTTAATTATGTGATGAGTCATATGTGTACGAGTGTTCTTGTTTGTTAGACCTTGGGGTGTGTGCAGGATTAGATTCGGGCATATCTATCCTATATTCTCTTTTGTAATGTTTTGGATTCATTATCTGAATATCAAGAAAACCTTAGCTCCAAGTTCTTCTTCTTCTTTCATGGCTACTGAAAGCTTGAATAATCAAACTTGGTATTAGAGCTAGAAGACAAGCGTCATGAGTGGATCGAGTTCTGGGACCAGTGTTCCTCCGGTGACTACGGTCACAGCTGCTACCAGCACTCCGCCGGTGACCACCATCACAGTTGCAACTACAGAGATTGTTGGTACTCAAGCTGCAACAGGACCTGGAACATCATCTGCAGCTCCAAATGCTAGTCATCACACGCTCTTTGGATCAATCCCATATCCTGGGTTTCTTTACTCTTCTCCAGAATTTTCCGGTCACTCAGATCAGTGGATCTATGGTTCCACCATCCTTACCTATGATGACAACATCTTTTAGATCTCCATCCCCAAGTTCTTATGTGCAGACCTCTTCACCTTTTCAAGGTCATCTGAATCAGACATGCACGGTGAAGCTCAAGAGAGACAACTATCTTCTCTGGAAATACACCATTTTACCCATAGTCCGGGGTCATAAGATGGAAGATCTTCTTCTTGGAACCAGACCAAGGCCCCCAGATACTAGCAGATTCAGTCTTCTACCAAATCCGGCTTTAGACGAGTGGAATATGGCTGATCAGCTCTTGATGGGTTGGATGCTCAGTTCAATGGCCGAGGAAGCTCTAATTGAGGTAATGGGTTGTTCTACTTCATATGAAGTGTGGTCTACTTTAGAAGTGTTGTTCAACAATCAGTCTGAAGCTAAATTTGATTTAGTTCATACTGATATGTGGGGGCCTGCACCTGTTAAGTCTGTAGAAGGGTATTCTTACTATGTGCACATTATAGATGATAACACTAGGCATACATGGATTTATCCATTAAAGTCCAAATCTGATACTTTTCAGGCCTTCCAAAAGTTTAAAGCTCTGGTTGAAACCCAATTTTCCACTAAGATTAAGTGCCTTCAATCTGACTAGGGAGGTGAGTATAGAATCTTTCAGAATTATCTTGACTCAGAAAGCATTAGGTTCAGACCCTTGTCCCCATGATCATGCCCAACATGGTAGGGCAGAGAGGAAACACAGGCATATTGTTGAGACAGGTCTGACCCTTCTTGCTCAAGCTGGCATGCCCTTGAGATACTGGTGGTACAGCTTTCAAGCCAGTGTTCAACTCATAAACAGTCTTCCCACACCTATTCTGAACCACAAATCTCCCATCCAGTGTCTTCTCCATCATAAACCTAACTACAAGATCTTTAGGGTTTTTGGTTGTGCTGTGTACCCTAATCTTAGACCATATCAGTCCTATAAATTTCAGTTTCATACACAAAGGTGTGTTAATATTTGTCTCAGTCCCTCTCATAAGGGATATATGTGTCTTGATGACGCTGGCAGGATCTACATCTTTGCCAATGTTGTTTTTTATGAGTCCTTGTTCCCCTTTAAACATGGTTTTACACAAGGTCCATCCAATCAAGTTCTTGTAGATCCTGCTGTCGCCTTTTCCTCTTTTACTTTGGCATCTTCTCAGTCAGAGGGGGAACATACAGACATCCTGAGCAGCCTGCCTGAAGAAGACATTGTTGCTGCATCTACTGGTGATCAGGTAACTTCAACTTCAAATACTCCAAAATTTCAAAATAGTCCCACTACTGGTCAAACACCAATTCACACTCCACAAACACAACTTCAGACACCTTCAAATAGTTCTGCTACTAACTTTTCTCTGATACACAACACTAAGAATGCATCCTTCACTGACACTCAGAGTGATGCATCCTCTAGAACTCCAACATATGGTTCTTCACCTCCTAGTCCTTCACCATCTGTGGTTTAGCACAGTCCTTCACCACCTACTGTTCCACACAGGATCCACCATATGCAAACTAGAGCAAAAAGTGGAATCTTTAAACCAAAAGTTTATTCTGCTGCTATTGCAAGTGCTCAACCTACTAGTGTGAATGAGGCTATACAGAGTTCAGATTGGAAAGAGGCCATGTCACAAGAGTACATGGCTCTTATACATAACAAGACATGGGAATTAGTGAGATTACCTCCAGGCCAAAGTGTGGTTGGAAACAAGTGGATTTTTAAGTTAAAACTCAAACCTGATGGGACTATACTAAAGCATAAGGCTAGATTAGTTGCCAAGGGGTACAGTCAAAGCTATGGCATAGACTATAATGAAACCTTTAGTCCAGTTGCCAAGTCCTCAACAATTAGAATTATTCTCACTTTGGTTGTTTCTATGAATTGGCCTATAAACCAAATAGATATAAACAATGCTTTTCTTAATGGACTTGTACAAGAGCCAGTGTATATGGAGCAGCCAGAGGGATTCATTGATCACACAAGGCCTCATTTTGTGTGTAAACTGAATAAAGACCTGTATGGTTTGAAACAAGCTCCTAGGGCTTGGTTTGATGCCCTAAGATCTCAGATAATGAGTTGGGGGTTTATACAGTCTGTCTGTGACACTTCTTTATTTATGCTCAGATTTGAAGATAAAGTATTGTTTGCTCTTGTGTATGTAGATGATATTCTACTTACAGGAAATTCTACAAAGCTGATTCAGAAATTCATCAAGTTACTGGATTCTAAGTTCTCTCTTAAAGATCTGGGACAAGTCTCACATTTCTTGGGAATGCAGGTTGCTAGAGACAGTTCAGGTTTGTATCTAACTCAGACTTACTATGCCTCTCAATTGCTCAAGAGGCTGAACCTGGAATATCTAAAACCCTCTCCTACACCAATGGTTGCTGGCAAGAAACTGCTACCCAAGCAAGGTCAACCATTGGCAAATCCAGGAGTGTACAGAAGTGCCATAGGGGCCCTTCAATATCTGACCTTGACCAGGCCTGGCATTGCTTATATTGTTAATACTCTGAGTCAATTCATGCAAGAGCCTTTTACAGAGCACTGGCAAGCTTTAAAAAGACTCCTCAAATTTGTGCAGGGTACTTTGAGGCAAGGACTGCACTTTATTCCTAGTAACAACCTGGAGCTACATGGATTTACTGATGCCTACTGGGCTGCATGTCCTACTGATAGAAAATCAACATGAGGATATTGTGTCTACTTAGGCAAGTCATTGATTACCTGGAGTTCTAAGAAACAGTCAGTGGTTGCAAAGTCAAGCTGTGAGTATGAATACAGAGCTTTGCCAAATATGGGATCAGAAATTCAGTGGATTATGCAGATATTAGAGGAGATCAAGTTCAAGCTGCCGGCTATGCCTATATTGTGGTGTGATAACACAGGTGCTACTACTCTTGCTCAAAATCCTGTTTATCATGCTAGAACAAAGCACATTGAAGTGGATGTTCACTACATTAGGAATCTGGTTCTTGAGAAAAAGTTGAAAGTGTGTTACATACCCTCTACAGCTCAAATTGCTGATGTGTTCACTAAACCCTTACCTATCTCAGCTTTTTGCAACTTCAAAGACAAACTAAATGTGATTGAACAACATGTTAGTTTGAGAAGGGGTGAAAATGTAAAGGGTATTAGTGGTATTTGTGGTTAATTATGTGATGAGTCATATGTGTACAAATGTCCTTGTTTGTTAGACCTTGGGGTGTGTGCAGGATTAGATTCGGGCATATCTATCCTATATTCTCTTTTGTAAGATTCATTATCTGAATATCAAGAAAACCTTAGCTCCAAGTTCTTTTCTTCTTTCATGGCTATTTGACTGAAAGCTTGAATAATCAAACTGTAGACATAAGTGAGTTAAATGTACCACGGAAATTTATTTTTTAGATCGTGGGCATGACTGCATGACACAACGCAAAATAAATAAATAAAGTACCTGCTTTTAATTTCTTGACCTAATATATTTAGGTGATGACTTATATATATAATATGCTTTTAACTTTTTACTAATTTCTTTTTTAGGGGTTAACTTTTAACTAATTAGTTACAAGTATCCATCATCTTGCTGCCTTTTCCAACATTGAAAGATGATTAGGAAAGTATAAGCACTATTCGTTTCTCTTTTTGCTTTCTAGCTAGCGTTGCGCACTTATGGCAACGAAATGCATCTAAAAGTATGCTACAATTTCACTAAGTTGGTTTAGTCATAATCACCGGTTTCGATAGATAGAAATAGGAAAACAGATATCTTTTTCTATTAATTCTTCATAGGTACTGCATACATAGTCATTACATAAATAGAAGCATTCTTAGGATATAATCTAATTAACTAACAACTTGAATCATATTCAAATCTAGTAGATTAAATCTACACCATCCAAACATACTACAAGTGGACACTTAAGATGTTGCCACTTGTCACTTAGTAAATTATCCACTATCCATTTATCCTAACACCCCCCCCCCCCCTCAAACTCAAGGGTGTAGATGTCACATTGAGTTTGTTCTTGAACTGAGAGCGTGTCAAGGGTTTAGTCATGCAGTTAGCAACTTGATCAACTGAATGAATATAGCAGACATTGAGCTTTTTGGCCAAGACCTCATTCCTAACAAAATGCATATCAATTTCAATATGTTTCGTCCTAGCATGATACTCAGGATTTTGTGCTAAATATGAAGCACTGGTGTTATCACACCATGCAGTAGGGACGGCAGGAAGTCTGATCTGCATCTCACCAAGCAAATATACCATCCATTTTAGTTCTGTTGTCAGGTTGGCTAGAGTCCTATATTCTGACTCTGTACTTGACCTGGACACAACTCCTTGTTTTTTTAGCTCCAGGATACCAAAGACTCGCCCAGAAAAACACAATAACCACCAATAGATTTTCTGTCCACGGAGGAAACCCCCCAATCAACATCAGAGAAGCCAGTGAGGCACAAATTGCTGGATGGTTTGAAGTGTAACCCATGATTTACAGTGCCCTTCACATATCTTAACATCCTCTTCAAATCCTTCCAATGTTCAACAGCCGGAGCCTGCATAAACTGGATCAAGTAATTGACAACAAAAGTGATATCTGGTCTTGTACAGGTTAGATATTGCAAGCCACCAATAACACTTCTATAGAGGGTCACATTCTGAAATGGTTCACCAGGAAATTCATCTAGTTTGTGACCAGTGACCATATGAGTAGGACAAGTACTCAGATTATCACATCCCAATTTGTGTAAGAGCTGTGTATAGCATATTGAGTTTGTGTTAAAAACAGGCCAGTAGAGTCTCTGGTAACCTGCATACCCAGAAAATGAGATACATGACTTAAGTCCTTAAGAGAAAACCTGATGTCCAGCATTTTGATAAACTTCTGAATCAGGACTGTGGAACTCCCTGTTATTGGTATATCATCCACATAGACAAGAGCCATCAAGATATGATCACCAACTTTAGGTATAAACAAAGAATTATCACACATAGACTGTGTGAACTCCCATTCTAAAAGTTGAGTTTTAAGGGCCTCAAACCAGGCTCGAGGGCCTGTTTTAGGCCATATAGTGCCTTTTGTAGCTTGCATACATGATGAGTTCTAGATGGATCTACATAGCCCTCAGGTTGAGGCATGTACACTGGTTTGTCTAAGGGTCCATTCAAGAAAGCATTGTTGATGTCAATTTGATGAATTGGGCAAATATATGACACAGATTCTGAGTTTCACCTTGTAGATCCATCTATTTCCTACTAGATTCTGATCTCTTGTGGGTGGAACAAGGATCCAAGTACAATTTCTTTGCAGGGCAGCATATTCTTCATCCATAGCAGCTCTCCATTGAGTACAAGCCATGGCTTCTGATACACTTGCAGGTTCAGAATGATGAGCAACTACTGAATAAACTTTAGGTTTGAAGATGTCTTTCTTGGCTCTAGTTTGCATAGGATGAATGTTGGTTAGTTTTGGATTAGGAGGAGGTTCTGGAGGACTAAACGAGGACTCAGGTGTTTTGGCTGTTGTGGAATTAGATGTGTTTTGATCGGTATCAGGAGTGATTTGGGTAAATGAAGTAGTAATGTGTGTTGGAGGAGAAGCAGGACTACTATGAAGAGATGAATCAATAGAGGCAACAGTGGGGCTGTGATTGGAGGTGTCAGTGTGTGGTAAATATAAACAAATAGCATCAAATCTGTTGGAAGTATGACAAGGAGATTCATATTCAAACTTGTTTTCATCATGAGAAGGACTGCTTGCTTGTAGATAGTGTACCATTTTGTTGAGGTGGTAACTCCAACTGAGGATCCTGCAAGGACAACACACCAGACACCTTAGTATTATTCAGACTAAAGGAATCAACCACCACAGATCTATGAGGACCTTGTGTAAACTTTTCTGTGAAAGGGAAACTTAACTCATCAAACACCACATCCTTGGTCACATAGATTCTCCCACTTTGGTCTAGACATAGCCAACCCTTATAGCTAGGACTAACACCTAAGTTGACACACCTGCTGGAGTGAAACTGAAACTTAATGTTTTGAAAAGGTCGGAGATGTGGATAACAGGCACAACCAAATACCTTAAACATGTGATAATTAGGAGGAGTGTGATACAGATATTCATGTGGTGACTTGTTATTCAAAATAGGTGTGGGAAGAGAGTTAATAAGGTGGACAGCTGCCTGAAAACTATACCACCAGTAACTAAGAGGCATAAATGTCTGAGCAAGGAGAGTCAAGCCAAGTTCAACAATATGCCTATGCTTTCTCTCTGCTCTCCCATGTTGTCCATGTGCATGAGGACATGGATGCCTAAATATGATGCCATTTTCCTTAAGATGTGTCTCAATGTTTCTATACTCCCTCCCAGTCTGACTGAATGCATTTAACATTAACACCAAACTGATTATGAACATAGGCAAGAAACTGTTTAATAACAGAAAAAACATCAGACTTGGCCTTTAAAGGGAATATCCATGTAAATCTTGTGTGATCATCAATGAAATGGATATAATATGAGCGTCCTGTGGTGGATTTGGTGGGGGAGGGCCCCCAGACATCAGTGTGTATAAGATCAAACACATGTGCAGCATGAGAAGTAGAGAGAGCAGAAGATAAATTATGGGATTTGCCAAATTGGCATGCTTCACAAAAAGCTAAATTTTCATTGATAACATCATTACAACTTTTCATAACTTGACTCAAGACCTTAGGAGATGGGTGACCCATCCTCTTATGCCAAATATTAGGGTTTTTATTCACATCAGGATACTGAACTCTACTAGACTCCTGATTAGACCTAGACTCAATAAGAAAACCAGACTTGTTGGATTGAGGGGATCTCTTGATTTTCCTCAGTTGGAGTGACCATCTTGTACAGACCATCCTCTAGAACTCATGTGAGCAGTACCTTCCCTGGTGTCTTGTCCTTCACAAAACAAAAAGAATTATCAAACTCAATGATTATGTTATTATCAGGAGAAAATTTAGAAACACTGAGCAAGTTCTTTGTAATATTAGGCACATGAAGAATAGTATGAATTTTAAGGGAAGTATGAGGATAGATAGATTGGCCAACATGGGAAATTTGGAGTTGCTCACCATTCCCAACCACTAGTGAATCATTACCATTATAGCAAGCACTCAAATGAATATTATTCAGGTCTCCAATAATGTGGTTTGTAGCACCACTATCCATGTACCAAGAGGAGTCATTAACTGATTGAGGAGAGGCCACCAGAGCAGATATCTGTCTTGGACCCGCATTTCCAGGAGGCCTAAGAGATGGGTTAGGAGCAGGATTCCCTGTGAAGTTGGGATCAAACCTATGCCAGCATTCATGGACTGTGTGGCCATTCTTACTGCACAATTGACAGACACTTCTGTTGTTTGAATTACCATTTCTACCACCTCTGCCACCTCATCTACCTCTGCCCATGCCTGAGTTGGAATACTGAGGCCTCACATCAGAACTAAAATTGGAACCTCTGGGGCTTAGTTGGGACAGATTTACAGAGTGAGGAGTATCAAGATTAGTGCCTGGATGAAACCTAGCCAACAGTCTTTCATGTGTCAACAACTGAGACTGTACTTCCTGCCAATTCATTGTGCCAACTCGAGCAGTGAGATTTACTATGGCAGCTTCATATTCCTTGTCTAAACCCCCCAAAACAGCCAAGATCAATTCTGTTTTGGAGATAGGATACCCTGCAGCATCTAATTTATCTGAATAGGACTTCATTAGTGCAAGATAATCAACCATAAATCGGTTTCCTTTTTCAGTTTTAGTTAAGGCACTCTTGAACTCTAACATTCTAGCTTCAGATTGACTATTGAACAAGGTTTCTAAAGTAGACCAGACCTCATTAGATGTAGAACATCCGATTACCTCATGAAGAGCCTGCTCTGTCATTGATCTTAGTAACCATCCCATGAGTAGGGAGTCTGTAGACTGCCATTGATCCACTGCCAAGGTGTTCTGTCTTGCAATCCCATCTTGAATCACAATCTCCGGTGGTTTTGGCCTTGTTCCCAGTAAGAATCCTTCAAGTTTGTAGCCTCTCACAATGGGTAGGATTGTATAACGCCATAACAGGTAATTCTCATGGGTAAGCTTAACAGTACAAGACTGGTTCAGATTTCCGGTAAATGGTGGAATAAGAGGAAGTCCGTGTGAAGAAAGAGATCTGACCATGGAGTGGTGGGGTCCGGTGTTGACATTAGTGGCGGAAAGGGAACACCAGACAATCCAAAGGAGGGGAACATCATGCTAGAAGCTAGAGCAGTCGGAAAAGTGGCCGGAAAAGATGGTGAAGGTGGATACGGTGTGAAGATCGGGTGTGTAACAGATACACCCGAGGAGCTGAGCTACCAGCAGCACTCAGAGTTATGGTGGTGCTTTGCATGGTGCTGGAAGGTGGTGGAGCTGTTGATTCCGGCTAGGGGTGTAATCGAGCCGAGTCGAGTCGATACTCTCTAGGGCTCGAGCTCGAGCTCGACTAAAAAAGTTCGCGCTCGAAACTCGGATCGAGCCTTAAAAAAGCAAGATCGAACTCGACTCGCTAAGTACTCGATACAGTTCGACTCGGCTCATAAGCTCGATTATTTTCCTAGAATTCATTTAATTTTTAATGAAATATGGAAAGATCGAGCTCGACTCGTCTAATACTCGACTCGAATAATATTTTTTTAACTATGAAAAAATAATATTTTATAATAAATTTAATTTTTTTTTGTCAATATAATAAATTTAATTAATTAAATAATTATTTAATCAAGCTCGATTAAGCTCGCAAGCTACTCGATTAATATATTTTAAAACTCGAGCTCGGCTCGGTTAATTATTCGAGTAGCTCGACTCGAGCTCGAACTCGAACAAAACCGAATCGAGTCGATCTCTCTTGCGAGTCGAGTACGAGTAGCTCACGAGTAGCCCAGCTCATTTACAGCCCTAATTCCGGCGGAACCGTGGCTGAGTGATGTAAGTCAACTAGATGATACTTTTTACGATATGTGATCCCCATTTCTCATGCATTTATTGATGATTTCGTATCAATTCGAGTCATTATTTGCTTAGTTTCATCCATATGTGTAAATAGTAATTATTATGTAAAATATCACATTTTGATAGGTTTTGTACCGGTTATAGTAACCGGAGCGTCGTGTCGGGTTTACGCTTGGTATTTTGGTGTTGTATTGAAGGATTATAGGTTGACCAAGACCTCGATGGACGACACGTGTTGATCCTACACACATCTTTTGAGGGCTAGAAGAGTGTGCCAGAAGCTTACGAGTCCAAACGGATCATTTGTCGTTAGCGTTTCTACTGTAACCTATCTTCAAGCGACATTTGACCCACCTTAGAGGCATTTTCTGGAGAAGACTTCTTCATGAGATTTTTATATCTTCAAACGAGATTTCCAACTCATTTTGAATCACGTTAATCGGAGGTCTACAACTCAAGTTATAGCCATTTTACTGAAATGCTGTGTTGCAGAATTCCAGAAGGGTTTACGGTGCGCGCCGAGACACCCCCGCGGGGTGCACGCCGGAACATCGGAAAAAGCAGATTTTCAGCTTTTAAACTCGATTTTTGGTCATTTTATCACATCCATTCATTAAAAACTTCATCTTCCCCAAATTCTCTCCAACCCTTGGAGGCAAAACCCCGCCCCCATGGCTATTCTAGCCAAAATCCCTCTCATTTAACAATTAAATTTCCATCGTAAACATTGTAGAATTCTTAGTTTGATGTTTGAATCATTTTGATTGGAGAAAAACAACACTTTTGTGTATCTATCTCCATTGAAACACCTTGAATGTCGGATGAAGCTTCCAATTTCG
This sequence comes from Gentiana straminea, assembly GCA_036785695.1. NCBI lineage: Eukaryota > Viridiplantae > Streptophyta > Magnoliopsida > Gentianales > Gentianaceae > Gentiana > Gentiana straminea. The sequence goes on along the minus strand of JAVUPR010000239.1, from coordinate 2,346,076 downwards.
AATTCAAGCTTGTGATTGGTAAATTCTAAATGTCTACTTTAATTTAATTGTTCTTGTTGTTATGATTACTAGATTTGACATGTTGGTAGTTATAACTATGAGTGGCTAGTTTGTACTAGCCAAGATTATGTATTTGTGATAGTAATTAATCTTTATTAGTTGATTGGGAATGTTATTTGCATTTCATAGCTTCATATGTTGTTGTTATCTTTTTCCTATTTTGCACCGTATTGCTTGTTTGTGTTGGATTGATCACCTATCACTTGCACACACACACACACACACCTAGTTGAGACCGAAAGGAGATGCTTTGTGTGGGAGAAGGGATAGGAAAACAGGAAGGTAAAATTGACCTTAATTGGAACTCGATATCTTATCCGGGGAGTATTGGCATTGTCATTGCACTCAAGAACTTAATCATGTTGAATCATTAGGTCTAGGGTTCTTAGACCAAGAAGGAGGTATAGAGTAGTTCCATACACTCGTATGAGGGGGAATTGCTAGCTTAGGAGTGCACCGATAACACACACTTGAATACTAATGGAAGGTTGGTAGGTTGTTCATTCTCATGATACTAGTAGAGATATACTTGATCATTGCATTGTCTTGGCAAGGCTTTTTATCATTTTATCACCCTTTGTAGTAGTAGATTTCTAGAAACATTACTTTCTTGTTAATTTGCGACTTAGATCAAGATAACAATAGCTTTTCGGTGTTCAACCTCACAATCCTCGTGGATACGACCTTGACCACTAGACTATACTACAATTGTCCCGGTACAATGCCAGTAAGATTGGATATCTAAGAAAGTTCGATCACTGAGCTCATGGTGGTGGTAACCATGGCTCCGTTACCAAGATAGAAATAGGAAAACATATATCTTTATCTATTAATTCTTCATAGGTACTGCATACATGGTCATTACATAAATAGAAGCATTCTTACGATATAATCTAACTAACTAACAACTTGGATCATATCCAAATCTAGTAGATTAAATCTACACCATCCAAACATACTACAAGTGGACACTCAAGATGTTGCCACTTGTCACTTAGTAAATTATCCATTTATCCTACCATCGATGAATGAATGTAACGTAATATAATGAAATGAAAGAATAGTATAATGTAATAATGATAAGTCATAACAATTTTTAACGCGAGATATAAAGTCTGTTATATATAAATGACACGATGATAGATGAGTGGTAGAGACAATAAAGTAGAATGGTGGTGCAAGGAAAAATAATTGTGAGGTGGATTGAATTATAGATGGTGGGGTGGAGTGATGAGTAGGGATGTTAAGGGGGTGGGGTGAAAATGGTGGATATGGTGGTTAGAATAAGTCGGGGTAAGGGTAGGATGATTAGAGTGGGTAAGGCGGGGTGAGGTAAGGGTGACAATGTGGTTTAACTGGTAGATGTCAGGGTATAACCGAGTACGAGTAAAGGGCAGAGAAAGAGGTGGGGGGTTAGTGGCATATATGATCGTTAGGGTGAGTGAGGGTGAGGTAAAGGTGATAAGGTTGACAGTGTGGTTTAAGTAGTATGTGTCAGGATATAACTGAGTATGAGCAAAGGGCAGAGGAAGAGGCAGGGTAGTAGGGGCATATATGATGGTTAGGGTGATGTGTGGTTTAAGTGATAGATGTCAGGGATAACTAACTGAGTACGCGTAAAGAGTAGAGAAAGACGCGAGTGGTAGGGGCATATATGATGGTTAGGGTGTGCTATGGGTGATAGTGTGGTTTAAGTGGTAGATGTCAGGGTATAACTAAGTACGAGTAAAGGGGCGAGGAAGAGGTGGGGTGGTGGTAGGGGGAAGTTATTGTGTGATGAGGGATTTTGAGGTGAAGTGACGGGTGAAATGATCAGAACCACACAGTTTAAATACAAAATAAAACTGTGTGGCCTGGGGGCTGCCACACAGTGTCTCTGCACCGTGTGGAGACACCACACAATAACTTCCCGGTGGTAGGAGTATATATAGAAATTGGAAAATGAGGTTGTGTCAGTCCTGACACTTGAAAATCAGGTCGTGCCTTTTCTGACATGGAAATTCAGGTAAACGTAAGGTTCCTTACGTTTAAACGTAAGGAATTCACATATTCTTCGACAAATCATAGATGTAAACGTAAGGATCCTTACGTTTAAACGTAAGGTAATTCAATATTAGGCAGTTACAATAAATGTTCATTTCTCTACGTTTAAACGTAAGTGTCCTTACGTTTAAACATAGAGAACCTTACGTTTAAACGTAAGGAATCTATAAAGTTTTGAATTACTTTTGTCTCTCTCTTCTATCTTCTTTCAAACGTTCATTATCAGGCAGTTCCTACGTTTAAACGGCGATTTTGCAGAAAAGTTTATATTTGCCACAATCTCTCAAGTTCAATGGATCAACTCAATACAGAAAGTGTATGTATTTCCCATAATCTTCTATTTACAACGTTTTAGGCTGTAATTTTTATTTCCCTTTATCTGATATGTATTTCCCAATTTTTAGTGGTTTGTAGTGGTTTAGTTATGTTGGCCTAATATTGTTTAGCATGATTTTATTGGTTTAGCCTGATTTTTCGTTTTCTGGGTTTAAGAAGGGTTTTTTTTTAAGAACGTATTTTCTACGTTTGGACGTAGAGACCTGCATTTCTCTACGTCTGAACGTAAGGTTTCTACGTTTGGACGTAGAGACCCTACGTTTAGACGTAAAGAACTGTAGATTTCTAGTTTATAGGGTTTAGGTTGATTGTAATTTGATAAAAACATGCAATTTGTGGCTAGGTAAGTTTACATTGGGAAATGGAAGTTGATAGTGTATGAGTATGGTGTTACTATGCATTTTTTCATGTATATGTTCATGTTGAGATTGATTGAGGCTTGATGGTGAGATTGATGGTTTGATCATGCATAAGGTGTTTGTTCCTACCCAAAATGGTACTGAAAATGGCTCTGTTTTACAGAGACCATTGTTATTGGAAATATTGATCACACTTACACTTACATTAATCATTTGGGTATTGGTAGCTCAGTTATTTCTTCTTTGGTAGTAGATGTAATATATAGTTGATTTACTTCATAATGTTTGTGTATAAAGCGTGTGATTGACTAGTATATGTGTGTGATTGACTTGAAACAATGCTATTTGTTAACAGTTGATTGGCCCTCATGGTTCTGATGTCTACAAAGTAAAGGAAAATTTGACATGGACTTTTAGAGGGGAAAAGACCAAGCTCCAGGATCTTCTTGAAATTCACATGAGAAGGATCGGATTTGAGGGAACATTGAGAGGTGGGGTTTTTCGACAATTCATTGAAATGTACGAGGAGTGGCAGTTTTCCTCCAAAGTTTTGCAATATGTATGTTTCAGTGCCATTTATCCGAATGTGCCCGGTGAGCTTCATTTTAGATTTGGTGACACGACCGTGAAGTTCGGTAGGCGGGAGTTTTGCAAGATTATCGGTTTTAGGTTTGGTGATCTCCCGGAAGCTACCGAACGTTATTCCAGGTGTTTTGCTGAGGGGACATACGGCCACATCCATCATCCTAACCAAAGACCGATCACCATACCGGATATTGAGAGATGGTTATTGGATGAGGGTTAGCATCCTGAAGTTCTCTACCGTGTAGGTTTAGTCTACCTTATTCACGGGATTATGATGGGTCATGATGAGACTACTAAGGTACCTCGTGAGACCTTCTATTTGGTCGAGAATGTAGAAGGCCTAAATGAATTTCCATGGGGTACTTGGTTGTGGGATCAGACTTATAGAAAGATCTGTCACATGATGAATACCTACAAGGAAAGTCCAGAAGGCAGGGTGACGATACAAGGGGTTATACATGCCTTACAGTTTGGGCTTACGAGACCCTCCAGGACATTGTTGTTCTGACTATTGCTGCCACCCTCAGAGCTCCTGATACGGCTCATCGGATGATGAGATGGAGTTGCAAGACTACCCCTCCGCAGTGGAAGGGGTTGTTGGCGAAGGCAAAGAAGGTAATAAGCTTAATAAACATTTTCTTTTAATTATATCCGGTATGGTAAAACATTTTGTTATTGTTAATTCTAATGAAATATACATTGTTTGCAGAGCCGTGTTATAGGATATCTGGCTGCAAGGGAAGTTGATAGGGAGTTGATTCTAGATAGGGGCATCCCTGATGCGGAGATTAATGAGCCACCACGTGTGATCAGTCGGCCGGTACCAATTGCACGGCCACCTCCTAGACGTCCATCTACTACACAGCAGCCACGCTCTACTACACAACAGTCAGCCTCTACTTCACATCCCTCTACTTCACAACAATCAACCCATTTAACTCCTCATTCACGACGTGTGCCGCACAGTTCCTACACTGAGATGCTACAGGCGGAAGAAGATGAATCTGATGAAGAAGATAAAGCTGTTGGGCTTTATAGGGCTGTGAAGAGAAGGATAGATAATGGGTTGAATGACATTCGGGAGGAAATTCACCGGCAGAATGACGAGAACCGGCAAGTACTTCGAGATGTTATACAACGGCAGAATGAGCATGGGGTGATACTTCTTGAACTTAAGGGGTTGTTGCAAACGCTGTCATCCAGAGATCAGGTAAAAAATATTTCATTGTCAATTTCTTTATGCGATAAATTTAGTTCTATGTATTATGATACTAACCGGGCAACATCTTTTCAGTCTACCCCTCATCGGCCTCCACCTCTTCCACCTCCTCCACATGATACTGACCGGGCCACATCTTCTCGGTTGCCCCCGTCGGTCTACACACAGGTCATCATACGATCGACGGCGTACGATCGATCTACCACACCGGTCGGCATACTCATCAGCCTCCACCTGGTCAGCATACGCATCAACATACTCATCCATGGCCTACCCCGTCCGACAACCCGATGATGATGTTCGGGTATGATAAGATTCTTGAAGGAGTTTCCTAACCCGGGCAAGAGGGAGTGCAGCTGGAGAGAGTTCAGAAGGAGGGAGTCGAGAAGGATTTCGTCGACGATTTATCCGTGGAGGATCCTTATATGGAGACTACGTTTGATTCGGGTAAGCATTATGTTATTTATATCTAATTATTGTTTAGTAGGTTTATTTATATTGAATTTTGTATTATAAACATAGATATTGTTTGTTATCGTGAATTGATGAGAGTGTCTATTTTGATGCAGATACTGGTGATGCTACTACCAAGGCTACAACCCCTCCCGAGGCTACGACCCTTCCCCCTCCCGAGGCTACAACCAGCCAGGCATCGGTTGTGGAGCCTGAGATGGATTATAGTAAGTTATTTGATTTTTAATTTCGAAACTATAAATTATATTGTGAAAATATCTAACTTGATCATGTATTGAATTTTGTTTAGATGGTGGTCCAAGTGTTGTACAATTGGGTAAACGAAAGGCGGATGATGCAATTGACAGTAGATTGACGACCCGTCAGACTACTGGCCGACCACGGTCTTTAACTGATGGGTCGCACATAGTCAGTCTTCCCGGTGATAACGTTGTGAGATAGACACCGTTGAAAAAGTTTCCGGACGAGCTGGAAAACAATTTCAAAACGTGGTACCAACAAGAACTTCCGTCCCCAATTGAGATTCCCACGGGGTACGCAGCTGGTTTCCGCCTTACAGAACCGATGGGCAAGGCGTGGTTCACACGCCTCCATGACCCTCTTAAAGAGTTAGACCGAGAAATATATTCTTGTGACTTCATTTTCATATTTCTGAAATTTCCATATTTATGATTTCATTATCTCTAACTTATTTTTGCATGCGTACAGCATATCGATGCGTATCTGGACCTGATACAGCGGCAAATGGAAGCACATCCAGAATGCTTTCAACCGTATACGACCATTGCATACTCTGATTTAGCCACCTTTTGCGGCCTAGGTCATGTAGATTAGGGAAAGCCGCCAGACACAACGGACATTCCAGAATTTGTCTATCAGTACGTCAAGCAATGGGATGAAAACACCATGATATACATTCCCTGGTCCATTAGTCATTCTCACTGGGCAGCTGTCCGAGTGTCTATTCCTGACTGGAAGATTAGGGTGTTTGATTGTCTGTCGAGGACGAAGTATAAGGCTGATGTGAAGATAAACATCAAACCGTGGGGTGTTTCGTCTAGGAGAGTGTTGGAGACGGATGCTCGTCTATGTCAACTCCCATAAATGGTTGATCCAGAGAAGCCTCTTTTTGATGTCAAAGTAGTAAAACCTGAATTCGTACCACAAATGCCAATTCCGTAAGTTTTATAAACCTCAAACTATTTATCATATTATACAGTTTACACTATTCTTACACTATTCATATTATACAGGGGTGACTGTGGGGTATACACGGTCAAGTTCATTGAGCATTTGATGCACAACGAAAGGTTTACTCTGATCCATCATGACAATATGCCGTTACTAAGAAAGAAACTTTGTGTGCAGCTATTTAATCAAATAGTAGATATATCGGTATTTTCGTGTATGTTGTTTTGACAAACTTTGTGTAGGTATTTTTGGTGTATGTTATTTTTGGTATTTTGTTGTATGTTGTTAGCCATTTATATTTTTGGTGTATGTTGTTTTGGTGTTTTGATGAGTATTCAATCTGTTTAAAAAACAATTCAAATTCAAGTCATTATTTACACCATCTCTGTATCGAATTATATAACAACTTAAAATGCAACATTCAATGTGAATTTCTCTACGTCCAAACATAGAGAATCTACATCCAAACGTAGGGAATGCAACATTCTCTACATCGTAGAGAACCTAGTCCAAATGTAGGGATGCAACATTCTCTACGTTTGAACATAGATAACCTACGTCCAAACGTAGGTAATGCAACATTCTCTACGTCCAAAAGTAGTTTTTCTACGTTTAAGTGCATTTCTCTACGTTTGGAAGTGGTAGATGGCAATTATTGTTGTTGTACAAGTACTTGTTCAATATACACCACATGAACGAGCCATTTCTCTCATTTCTTCAAACTCTTTTAAGTTCATCTGAATTTTCTAACCACTTCTTCATCTTTCAAGTCCATTTTTTCATCATTCAAGTAGTCAATTTAAACTAACCACTTCTTCACCTTTCAATTTTTAATCTACACTGAAGCAAATGGATAATGATAGTTTCTTTAAAGTTCTTGATGGCGGTTTCGCAACAAGTTTGGTATGTCATTATTAATTAACTTACTTTTATATCACTTGTATTATGATTGAACAAACGTGATATGTTCCTTATTTCATAGACACTACTTCCAGCATACGCTAATAGGTTGAACGACACACTGAGGACCCTAGATAGGGCCGTTCTCAAAAGCCGATTAGGGACATGGGAAGTGAGGGTTGAAGCCACAGACAATGGAATTCTTCGTTTCTTTGGGGAAGGTTGGGAGGAGTATGTGGCGGCTCATTACTTGAATGAGAGGGAGTTTATAGTGTTTGAACACAGGGGGGTTTCACTTTCGACACTATTGTGATGGATCACACTTCTTGTGAGAAGACTTTTTCTGAGTCCGAGAGTGAAGAAAATGATGCAGATGATGATGCAGGTGCAGGTAACCAAAATCCCCATTTTCAGAAGACGCTGCCAAACTGGGTATTTTCACATGGTTGTTATTATATGGTGAGATATTTAAAATATTTTTAGTTGTTTTCCTGTTTTATCTTTTTTCCCCATTTTGAAACAGTATTTAAATTTGTTTGTGATTTGTAGAATATTCCAAAGGCATTTGCTCGAACAAACGACATATTGCGGAACAAGACCGTGGAACTGCGAATTGCCACAGGGAATCATGGCCTGCTAGAATTGTCTATATGGTAAATCAAAAAGTTCGTTTAAGCGGGTTGAATGATTTCATTACGGACAATGACCTAAATACGGGAGATGAATGCAGCTTTGAAGTCATTGATCAACCTATAGAAAATCACGTCATGTTTAATGTGGTGATTACTAATTATTGAAGATCATTTATTTAGGCGTCATCCTATCGTATTTAATGATCACCCTTAGTTTATTTAAGCGTCATCTTATTGTTATCTCAATGTATCATTACTCTTTGTTTTTATGTTTGTAAGCCTTGTATGTAAGCCAACGTATCATTACTCTTTTTTTGTGTGTGTAAGCCCCGTAATAATTACTGTTAGTTTTACAGAGGTAGTGTAATACAAGACAAACTTGATTTCGTTTAATAACTGAATACAATCATTACTACAATCCATTAATAAAATACTACAATCCATTAATACATTACACAATAACGATCCATTCTAATATCACCATAACAAAAACAATGACTTCCTACCGGTATTGCGTGCAACTGGCTCTGTTATGTCCTGGATGTTTGCAGTTACTACATACATTCTGATGGCCTGGACGTTCCCATTCAGAAGGGATTCTAGTGGTATTAATTCTACCTCTTCTTGGAGCTCCACTGGCATCAGGCGCATATCTCATATTAGGCACTCCAACTTTCATGTTTCTTACCGCCTCCGGAACATCCCAATCCTCCCTGTTAGGAACTGGATATATGCTACCCATGTAAATCTCCTTGAAACATTCACCTCTATAATACCGTGAACAGAGTTCGGGTAGACTAATTCTGCGTGTTGCTGCGGCTATTATAGCATGCGTACATGGTATTTCCATTTTCTCAAAATAACCACAATAACACTTCCTCTCTCGTAGATTTACCACCCCATGAAGCAAGTTATTTCCATGAACCTCAAACTCATCGGGGTTAATAGGATTAATCTTGAACTTCCTTCTAGCAGTAATATTCGAAGGCACTATTGTATCGATCTCCGGTGCTAACATAGTCGCACAATCAAGCGCCTTCTGTCGTCTATCATTATACCATCTCTGCAGTGTAGCTCTAATGAATTCCAAGAAGCTAGGAACGGGCCAACAATGAGCTCGTCTAATCGCACAGTTGAAACTTTCAGCGTAATTGCTTGTCATTAAGGCGTATCTTTTCCCAGGAAATTTGGCACGCGCCCACCGTTCAACACCTATTTCTTCTAGTTTTAGATATGCGCCAAGACATTGTGCCTTGATCAGGGCGTACTTTCGGAGAAATTCGGCCTCCGAGAATGCATAGGCTGCTTGATAGAATGTGTCTTCACAAAAACCAAATCCTTCCATTTTTTTTGTTAGATTGCCCTTTAAATGATGATAGCAAACACCGTGATATGCATTGGGAAATACCTGACCAACCGCATTTCTAATAGCCTTGTGTCTGTCAGATATAAAGCTCAAATTTTCAGCATGGATACCTCCAATGGCCACCCTCAATTGTCTCATGAAATACCCCCATGAATTGTTGCATTCTTTTTCAGCAATACCGAAGGCTACAGGGAATAGGTGGTCACCGGCATCTACAGCAATAGCAATAAATAGTTACCCTGAGAAACGGGTTTTAAGATGAGTGGCGTCCACACACAAAATAGGTCGACAATACTTGAACCCACGACGACTTGCTCCCAAAGCCATGAAACAACTACCGAACCTTCCCAGATTATCAAGCTGAAAGTCAACATAGGTCCCTTCATTGGCCTCACGCACCATCCACAGGTACGAAAGTAACGCATTGTAACACTCTGTCGGTGAACCTCTAACCTGCATTCTCATCATCTCGTGAGCTCGGTATGCTTGGTCATAAGTCAACTGTACACTGTAAGTTGTGAGCACGTCCTCCATAACATGTCTGGGTTTATACTCATTGCCGAGTTCTTCTATTTTCTGACTTAGCAGACTCGCAATAACAATAGGTGTTGCTTGTCGATTGTCATTATCCGCATTCTGAGAGGCACAAGTATGCACATCATTCAACGTTGTGATCTCAAATGTATGTGAGACATTTGTATTCGTCTTCACCCTTTTTGCCCTTACATGCCATTTGCATTTATTGTTTAGACATGCGTAATACAAGCAACGTGTGTCCGACCTACCCAAGCTCATCTGAAAATTATTGGCAACCGCATACGATTTTATTTTCAAATTAAAATCTTCTTTCGAATCATATTTCATCCCAATGAACAATTCGTTCACGTCATTCATATGTAACGTACCGGTAGATAGACACTGCGGTAAATCATCATCTTCAAATGTGGGAATCCTCCATGAATAATCTTCTCGTACATTTGCCCTAGATTGGCACCCTGATTATTGTTGTCATCCCTGCCCGTTTGATCGGTTTGAATATGAGGTGCAAACGGAGAAGCCAAAAAACTAGTGACTGATCCACCAAACAAATTATATGGTTGTTGGATAGGTTGAGCACAACTACTTGAAGGTTGGTTAGGAGGACACTGAAACGGATTATGTGATTGACTATTTATAACATTATAACTTGGAGGACCGAATTCAAACATAGCAGTGTATTCACCAACCATTTCAACACGAACATGACTACTTGAAGGTTGATTTGAAAGATTATGACTTGGTCTGACTGGTTGATACTGAAACTGTTGGTCCGAAGCTTCACCAAGCCTTTGTGTAGAAACATGGTTTTCAAACCCACTACATCCATAATGTTACTCGAATGGATTAAAATTTGGATCTGTAGCAAGTTCTTGAACCGGAGAAGGGAAATTACCAAGACTATAATCCGAATTATTGTTATCATCCGGGGCATCGCAATCTTGATTTAAATCAATGTCATCATCCTCAAATATCGGTTCATTGTTTGCCTCCACTGGTGTAGCATTCACGCAAAAAATTACATTTTACTGTCAGAGGCCGCTTCAATGTAACCATTTAGTGTCTCGTCGTCTAAGATATCATCAGGTGGTATATTCCCCACACTACCATAAGTAAACAAAGCTTTTAAGCCGAGCTTTGAACGAGACCGATCAATACCAAGTCTCACATGCAATTTATCCAACAACGCATTCAATCTTATGTTCTTTCGGACAAATAATGAGAACATCGGTCCATTTACATGATTCCACCGGTTATAGAGAGGATCGTACGTAAATTCTCCGTTGAACGAGACAACAATCATAGTGTTGCGATTATCTGTTTTTTTTAAAAACAATTCAAGTCATTATTAACTCATTCAATATCAACTTAGATAACAACTTAAAATGCATTATAGACATTCAATATAGTAATTCGAAACCCTACCTAAGCAAATTTATCACAAATAGAAAACAAAACATACTTACAGTAAACCCTTCTAATTAAACCCCAACAAGGAAACAATACCAAAGTTTACTACAACCGAACAATACCAAAGACTTAAACACACTACTTAGATGTATAAATATTACATAAACAACCTACTTAAAACACACATTTCGGTTAAATACATATCATTACTACAATATAATAAAACATAATCACTACTTAAAACACACATTTCGATAAATACATATCATTACTACAATATAAATAACATAATCATTACTTAAAACACACATTTCGGTTAAATACATATCATTACTTACACTAAACCCTAGTAATTAAACCCTAAACAATAACACTAACAAAAGACTTAAACACACTACTTAGATGTATAAACACACATTTCGTTTAAGTACATTTCATTACTAGCATTAATAACATAATCACATTGAGCACTTGAATTAAGACAAATTACATAGCAACAACTTACCCATTTGAGCACTTGAATGATGAAAAAATGGACTTGAAAGATGAAGAAGTGGTTAGAAAATTTATATTAACTTGAAAGACTCTGAAGGAATGAGAAAAATAGCCCGTTAATGTGGTGTATATTGAACAAGTACCTTACAACAACATTAATTGCCATATACCACTTCCAAACGTAAATAATAGATATTTAAACGTAGAAACAATACGTTTAAACGTAGAGAAATGCGTTTTAACCTACGTTTAAACGTAGAGAATTACACATTTATTGTAACTTCCTAATTATTGAATACATTACGTTTAAACGTAGATTCATTACGTTTAAACGTAAGGAACCTACGTTTACAGCTATGATTTGTGGCAGAAGAATATGTGAATTCCTTACGTTTAAACGTAAGGAACATTACGTTTACCTGAATTTCCATGTCAGAAAAGGCACGACCTGATTTTCAAGTGTCAGGACTGACACAACCTCATTTTCCAATTTCTGGAGTATATATGATGATTAAGGTGAGACATGATGTAATGTGAGGTGGAGTGAGGGACATGATATCAATATGATATGACATGAAAACCAACAAAAATTAAAATTCTAAATACTATAAAATGAGAGATGTCACATCACTTATATATTATATCAAATACAAGGTTATTATTGGAGTAGCAAAGAGAGGAATATACAACCTGGGTGCATGCCAAAATTAAGCAACCTACTGAATGAATGAAACCAAACTGAAAATCCAGCCTGTACCAAAGTGAACTTTGCAACTGTCCAACCGGACCACCTCACATGGATTTTAAAGCAAAAGTTATTATACAAATGTAGTTGGTGACGGATTCATGAATTGTTTCAGTGAAGTCATCGATTTGTAAAACTATATTTTTTATCTAGAAATTTGTTTTAGTAAAGCCATCGTAACTTAAAATTACAATTTTAATCATAAAACAACATTTTTTAACATCAAACTACATCGTTTTAAAGTGACCCCTTGACATATGTAGATCCGCCTAGCATATAGTATGTCACATACAATCACATAAAATAATGTACTACTTCCGGTCCAAAATAAAAGTCATCCTACATTTTTTGATTTATCTCATAATATAAGTCATTCTACAATATCAATGCAACATTTATTGCTCCTTTCTCTATCTTACCCCAAATTTATTATGAATCCAACAACTTTTCATTATTCAACAACTATTGCATTAATGATAGTCAAAGGGTATTTTAGACATTAACCTTCAAATTAATGACATTCAATCATTTTCTTAATATGTGTGAAAACTCTTAAAATGACTTATATTTTATACCCGAGGTACCACCATTAGAGCAACTAATGATTTAAAAAGAATCTTAATTCACGTTCACCAATTAAAAAAATTTCAAAAAAATTGCATAAGAACCACACCCCTGCAAGCTGAACATATCACGTCACCCGATGACAGACCTTGACTCTTCTGACTTCTGAAAGGGCATAATGCTTTGTTATTGTTCTCGGCCCACCGACCCCATTGGTCTGGAGTTATTATGTGGTTCAATCTGAATCATATAGATTCTTTTCGGGAGATTTGGTTAAAACGGGTCTTTGACCAAAATATTTGGTTAAAACGGTTTTGTTGTAAAATTTGAATTTTTTTCTTCCGTTTTAGGTGTTTTTTGAACCAAACTAAACCCTGGTGGGAAGGGCGCGCTTTGCAGGGGGATTTGAGGACGCCTTAAGATCGTGCGCGTTTGTGAAAGAAATGAGAGAAAATCGCGGGTCAAACTTCACTAAAATCCAAAACACCCTTTTTTCCAAACTTTTTTTCCAAAACACCCTTCTTTACTCATTATCCCATTCTTTTCATAAGATTATGTTGTTTAGATTGGATAAGATAGTAATTCCACACAAGGGCGTACCTATGTGTAGACTAAGGGGGCTAAAGGCACTCTTATCAGAGGCCCCAAATTTTATCCCTAAAATAATATAAAATAAAAATATCCATATTTTACAACATCTCAATTCAAAAACCTCCACAACAGCATCCATATTCTTATCCTATAACATTTCAAATAATATTAAATAATACATATTCTACCTCACAACCCTAATCATACACATTAAATATTTATTATTTCACTCCAGCAGCATCCCTATCCCTATCCCTATAATTTTTAATAATTAAATATGTTTAGGGACGTGAATAGTGCATCCCCACAAGTAGGGATGCACTGTTCATATCCCTAAAAATAAATAGGGATATAGACTCTGCTGTAGAAGCTGATTTGAGGTAAACTCTATTTTTATCTTCATTTTAGAGATAGGACACCATATATGGTTTCTGCTACTAGTGCCCTAAGTCCACCCAGAAAAAAAAATGTTACACTAAAAATTCTATGTGGTCCCGTTTGATCCATGGTGATTTTCTATGCATCATCATCCTTCAGTTACACTTAGCATACGAGTGATTGATCAATCAATATATGTTTCACATGTATCTATATGTGTAGTCTTAATTTATTCAATCAACAACTCAAATGATTTGAACAATAAGGAGGTGTTTTCAACTTGATGTAGCCTGGAAGTCAGACACATGCTCTGCTGCTTTGGGTGCAGTCACTTATGATGCTAATGGTTCATTTCTGGAAGCTTGGGTCTCTCCTAGAACTTGCTATCTGTCTGTTTTTGCGGCTGAAGCTGGTGCGCTTAGGTGGTGCTTACAAAGGTGCTTAGCTCTTGGTATCACCAAAATTGCCTTCTTCTCGGATAACATCAATTTAGTTAACTGTTGCTCCAGAAGTCAAGACCCTCCATCAGATTCCTGGGCTATTCTAGAAGATATTTTTTGCTTTATGAACCTTTTTGTACATTGTAAAATTATGTACGTCAATAGGGATAACAACAAAGTAACTCATAGCTTAGTTGCTGCCTCTTTTGCGGTTGATTTTGATATCGCTTACAGGCACTCTATTTCCGTTTGGCTTTGTAACCGTTAACTCTTCTGGTTAATATAACTTTCGTCTTTTGGTGGAAAAAAAAAGGGAGGTGTTTTCAACATTCCTATTTTACTATTTTTTTTCTTTTTTCTTTTTTCTTTTAAAGAATGTGGTGGGTATCTTGTTGTACAGCCGACTTGTTGTTCTTTGTCGAGATATAGCATGACCAAAATAAATAAATAAAGAGAAGTAAAAGCACGTGCAAGTATAGCCTTTTTTGGGGACCATCCATGTAGACTAATGACACCCTAAATTGTTATTATTTGTTAATTAAGTGCCCTAATTAAAGACATACCGCAATGGTAAAAAGGGAGGAATATTATGGAAAATGATACGTGCATTATATATTTGTGTAGTGCACAAACCACAACATGCTGTGTATCATTAATTAAAGTGATAAATTATTTATTGTGATGGGTCCCAACAAAATATGTGGTGTTGATTGTATTGTGTAAGATGTTGTGGTAGAAAAAGTAGTGGATGTATCACTACTCGGAATATTATAGCAACATGTCTTTGAGATGTAGTGTGGTGAGACAAATTTTACACTACAACTGTTGTATAGAGGTTTTATTAAATGACATAAATTGCAACTTTTCATATGTATCACGTGAAAGAGAGTGACAAACTTTAATGTATGTCATTTTGTAAACCTTCTTATATCTGTTACACCATAAAATCTCTTGGGTAGGAATTTGATCACCTGAATCAATTCTCTAAAAAAAAAAAAGTAAAAGAAAGCAATCTCTCATGTAGTGTTTGATTACCTGAATCGACTTCCCTTAAAAAAAGTAAAAGAAAACAACATACATACAAACAACATCTTGCACGTGAGAAGCAGAAACTTGAGGAGGAGAAGAAAACAAGGTGATATTTTGTATATTGTATTTCAACATTAATCCATTCATTGGTTAATGCATTAAGTCAGCTTATAAGTATCTTCATCCTATTCCAAAATGACAATAGGAACATATCTCTTCAATTGGCATTTGAGGTACAGAGGATCCAAAGCTTTCAGTTGTTTTTTTGAGAAGTGTGACGCCCATGTCCCGGATACCAAGTTTTTATCCGGAAAAAAAATGCCCGACACGCATATAATTAAAATTTAATCTAATTATACACGTAAGCCTTACGTAAGAAGACATCAGAGAACAAACGGAAGACAAAACGACTGACTCGGGTAACTGAAACGACTAATAAACGATCGAAAGCAACACAGCTGCGTTTATTACGACATCAAAAGACTTACCAAAACCATCAACTACAAAATGAATCCATGACAACATGATATCCCCAAACTCGACTCATCAATTTATAGCATTACAAGGATAAAAGAATCTATACCAGATTACAAAGCAATAAAGAAAAGTAAACTTCGTCTGCATCATCTCCGGGTCACTCCTCAGTGCCTCGAAAACAACCTACAAATACACCACCTTCTCGGGGTGGGGACAATAAAGAAGAGGGGTAAGTACATACGTACCTAGTAAGGGGTAGAAGAAACGGTTACAATATATTACAATAAAGGCATATAGGTTGCATTGAGATCACTCTCACCCTCTACTAGATCACATAGTACAACCTCACGTACATAAGTTTGTTACATCAATATCAAAGGACACTTTGCATGGTGAGAATGACCGAGACATATTAAGCACCTCTCAAGAGGGCATGGACTTAGGTCTCCATGTGGGAAATTACACGTTGGCCCTTGACACATAACTCAAAAGGGGGCTGTAAGAATCCCATGCTTCGATTTAGAAACGTGTCTTACCAATGATATTGACGTTTTAGCTTTTAGACAACCACATATGTATTTACGAATTAAGTTGTAACCACCTGGTTCATTCACATATAAGGCTCCTTAGGGACTTCTAGTCCTAGACATCTAGTTACACTACATAGCACGTTGTAAAAGAATCATTGACTACTAAGTCAATGTCCCACAAGGCCTAAACAAAGTCTTCTGGTGCTCCCACATTCTCCCCGCAGAGGGTCTCAGTTGTGGTGTGATTTGATACCAAAGCTACCATAAGTCGATGTTAGACATTGTCAATTAACATATAATGTTTCATAAGAACATACAAACCACTTCATATCGTTTAATACACATAATAGCTCAATGTTAATATAATACACTTTTACCGTAAAATATATTACCCTCTTACTAACACTATTATACATATATAGTACTCTGTTTTAAAATGTCACTACATACTTATCATCTCCTTTAGTATATCAACCAAGTAAAATAATATATATTTTTCCGTACACTATTTTACAACACTTTTCTTTTATGCCAAAGGAATAAATATCCTTCACTACTATACTGTATCTGATTATAACCTTTTTTTTTTCATGCTACTAAAGGACTTCAACCTGGGTCGGCTGCCTTAAACATATATGTATACTAGTGGGGGCCACTGTGCGATGCACGGTGTGCCCTCACTTTTTTTATGCACCGATTATAGTGTTTTATGTCTGCAATAAATTTACTTTAGCAAAAATAAAAAAGATATCAACCTACTTCAATGCTTCGAAAAACATTTAAACCATCCTCAGAGGTGACAATATGCTCGCGTGTTGCGACGAAAGGTTACATGTGGGGAAAAAATCCTGAAGATCAAAATGCACATTCGTGCAAAAAAAATCAAACCAGAGTTTCTGTGAACCAATAAAAACTACATAATAACAAAATTAAAATTTCTCAAACTCGAATAAATGAATTGTTAGTCGTAGAATATTATTCATGTCAGACTTAACCCTAACTAATACTAATAAAAATAAATAAAAAATAAAAGGTTCGGAAGATTTTCATTTTCTTATCTTTTATCGAAGTAAATTAACCGAAGGATAAGTAAGATAAATAGGAGTTGGATCTCGTTTTTTATTTTTATGTATCTTTTATGTATCATAGATCGAATGAACATTCTCATTCCTTATCTAATTTTTACAATATTTTATTTTCTAGTAGTTTTTGTGGCACCGTACCAAATCATACGACTTTGTTTTACTTAACCAAAAAATTCTGAAGATCGAAATGCACCTTCGTGCACAAAAAGTCAAACCAGAGTTTCAGTGTACCAATAGAAACTGCATAATAACATAATTAAAATTTCTGAAACTCGAATCAAAGAATTGAATGCTTCAAATAAAAACTCTAGTGATAAACACGTTGATGTGATAACACCGTACCAAATCATACGACTTCGTTTTACCTAACCAAAAAAAAGGGGGGGAAAGACAAAAATTTTGGTATAGCGACGACCAAAACGTCGCTAAAGCCGGACGACCAAAGCGTCGCAAAAAGCCGGACGACCAAACATGCAAATTTAATATAGTATACTATACTATGATATATGATATATATATATATATATATAGTTATATATTAGCTAAGGATTAACTTCTTCACTTAGCTTTACTGTAGCATTAGACATGTACATAAATATTTATATATTATATTATATTAGCTAAAAAAAAGTCAAATATTTGCTTCTGCTGTAACAGGGTCGGCCGAAACATATATATTTCGAAAATACCAAGAAAATACCCACTGCACACGTATAAATGTGAATCGATGCATTAAGATCATATATATTTTATCAATTAACAATTACACGATAAAAACACCGATTAAAAAACACCTCTTACCTTTTAGCAATTTCAAAAGTGAAAACGAAAGTAAATCCTTCGGTTTTCAACTTCTACGATAAACCTACGATTCAATAACGCTATTATAAGATTAAGACGATCCCCAGTACTAATCTAATCTTAGAAAAACTCAAGAACGAACAAGATTCTAGATCTAGAGCTAAACTGAAAACTCACCGAATTGCAAACAGTTAGTGTGGAAACGTTCCTCTCGATGAGAGGATGGTATCCGTCTTCTGCCGTCTGTCCAAATTCCTGACGGATTAGCCACAAAATTGAAGATTCTCTTCCTCCGCTTCCAGGCATCCTGCGACGACTTCTTATCAGACTTTGCCGTCACCTCTCTTTTTGAGAAATTGCGTGATCAGTTATGAAGGAAATAATGAGGATTATTTCCTTAAATACTTAATCAATTAAAATCTCTTTTAATTAGTCCTTTTTAATTAATAATTCCCTTTTAATTAATTAATTAGGTTAAACATAAAATAAGAAATAAATAAATCAAATTTCATTTACGTTTTTACTCTTTTTGAAAATTCGGGATGTTACAAGAAGAGGCATGGTTGGTCCGTAGCATTGTAAGCTTGCTTTTGATCTGTCCAGTTGCCTCATTCATTTTTTTGTAGGTGTGGAGGCTTTCCATGGAGATTCCAGCAAGAGTCCTTAGTGTGACCACTTTTCTTGCAATGGTTACACAACAGGTTGCACTTATGGGCCTCGAGTTATCGAGCCCAACTTCGGCTCTTTTCTTCGATAGATCTCTTCATGGACTCTTTCAACTTGACCCGATGACTTCCTTTCAGTCCAGATCCATTCTCCATTGCTCCGGATCTCGGTACTCCTGAAAAGCATATAAAACGAAGCAGAACAGTACCAAATGATCAAGGTAATTACGTAAATACAAAGCAGAACATTACCAAATCCTCAGGGAAATTACGTAAATGCAGAAATGTTAACCCAGGAACACGCACTACGCATTTAACATGTATTTCACATAATATCCGGATCATCTTTCCTCCCTTAAGCATAATTTGAGGTAAATAAAAGTAACCACTGTTATATAATTTTTGATTCACATCCCAGAGCAGTTTGGCCCGTCTCTTTACAGTTGGTCTCAACCTTTGTTTTTTGCTTTTTTTTTTTTAATTTAAAAAAAATGAGCTCCAACTTTAGTGTCACGTCTTTAGAGCTTTGTGTGTGTAATGTTTTTGGTGCTAGGGTTTTACCATGATTTTACCAAGCTGCATGTTATATAATGACACATTTATACTATCTTTCACTGCACACACCACTATTATATGAAGAAAAAAACATAAATATATGATTATAAAACATGTCACTTGATATATCTATGTTACAACCATTTGTTACATAACTTTTCTCCTTCATGTACATATTTCTACTTAATTCCCCGTTCTTTTGAAAGAACTAGTTGCAGCGGGCATAAATAAAATAGAAAAAGAAATGAACTTTATATATTCTTTCTATTCTAAAAGCGTGAGTGTGTTTAATTAATTAATTATAACAATTAAAAATAAAACCAGAAAACCGCAAAACAGAAAAACAATCAATTAATAATTAAACTAAATAAAAATTATAAAAAAAATATATCAATCAAGATCCTTGATAAATTTAATTAATTAATCATAACTAAAGTAAAACCATAAAAACGAAAAACAATCAATTAAGAATAAAAAAGGAAACAAAAATTATAAAAAAAATCAAACAAGATCCTTGATAAAAATTATAAAACGAAAAAATCAATTAAGATCATTGATAATTTAAATTAATTAATCATACTTAAAATAAAACCATAAAACCGAAAGAAAAAAAATCAATTAAAAATGAAAAACGAAATAAAAATTATAAAAAAAAATAGTATCAATCAAGATCCTGAAAATCAAATTAATACAAAAACGAAATAAAATATTTAAAAAAAAATCAAGATCCTTGATTGAAAATCAATTAAAAATACATCTCTGCTATTCTAAAAGTGATTAGTGATTAAAAAAATAATTTAAAAAAAATCACTTTTTATATATAAAATGGGGGCGAAATCCATGAATCATTATATATATTTGTTTATTGATTATGAAAAACATATAGTATTCTAGCAAAAAAGTAAAATATATAGTTTTTTTTTCTTCTTAAAACCTCCGGTATCCGAAACTCACTGGTCCGACTAATCCGGAATTTGACCCGGGTCGTGCCCGCAAAGTCTGACTTTTATTCAGAAGTAAGGCCCGGCCAGAAAAATATATAGTATTTGCTTAATATAAAAAGTGTCTCTAATTAATTAATTAAATACTAAAATTACATTTAATTTTTAAAATCTCATAATTAGTTTGTTGCATCAATTAATTAATATTCTACAGAATCTCTCTAATTGATTTAATGCATTAATGTAAAAATTATGTTGCATTAAAAATACAGACCCTGCCTAATTAAGGATTCTTATGTAAAAGTCTTACAATTCTTGGGGATGCTTTAAAAAATTACCAATTAAATTAAAGAATAAAGGTCGAAAAGTAAAAAAGAAAAGAAAAGAATAGAATATAAAGATAGACAAATTTTACGATACAATAAGGTTGTAAATGTCATGCATTACAATATTTCATTTCTAACATCTCACACACGATAAATGTGTATTATGTGAAAGAGAGTAAAAATGAAAGACTCTAATATATGTCATTTAGTACAAATTTCCTACAACCATTACACCATAAAATCTCTCAGATAGATAAACATCAATTTTCAATTGTCCCCGAAAAATGTTCTTTTTTTTGTTTTTTTTTTGCACTGCCCCAAAAAATGTTTGAACAAACAATATTTATTTCAGCCCAATTTTGAATGCTAAACATAATTCATACGCATAATTACTTTCCACTTTTGAATGTAAAAGAATATTTACTCGAATGTCTTAATTCGATCAAAGTGATCATAGAAAGAAAACAAGAACAATACGAATATGACGTCATCTATCAAATGCAAGAGTAATTCATTAGAAAAAATTATTGAATAACGAGTATTATCTTGTTTACTCCCCCCACCCAATTATTAATAATAATTATTATTCAATTATATTAGAAAATAAAAATGGAAATTCAAAACCAAAAAAAAAAAAAAAAAAACACGCTTGCTTTTAAGAAACTCGTTAGAAATCAAGAAAATCCTTAAAAAGATCTTAGAAATTAACACGTCAATCCTAAATATTAATTTTAAAAAAAACACACACACGTTAAGCCTTTAAGAAAACATTAAAAAAACACTTTGATAATTTAATTGATAATAAATCATCAAGAAACGATATATTTTGTATCCGTAAAAATATAAAAATAAAAATCGAATAATGATAGAGACACAACCGTTCGTTGTGACACAACGAATACCACAACGTGCATCTACACTGTTGATCAAGATAGATATAATAATGATTAATAAGTCTATGGTAAGAATCAACGGTATAGATGCACGTTGTGGCAATCATCGTGTCACAAAGATCGTCTCTATCATTACTCAAAAAAATCGAAGCGATCGAATTGCTTTTATGTATGGAAAATCTTCACACGTCGAAGTGATCGATTTGCTTTAATGTAAGGAGAATATTTACCACACATTAAAAACATGTTTGTAAAATATTTAGCCACTAATGAGGGTATGAAAATCAGGAGGAAAAAAAAAACATTAAAAATGGAATGGATTGAAGCATGTGCATGGCGGTAAATATGGAATGAATTGAAGTATATGGCGGTAAATATGGAGTTTCAATAATGGCCATTAATGGAGTTTTCTGCTCAATCCCTCTTCTATGTAACTGCATGTATATTCCCTTTCACATAGCGCCAATTTTGCGTTTAATTTTACTATATATATATATATCAATACTTCAACGTTTTTTTGCTTAAGCAAAAAAAAAAAAAAAAAAAAAAAAAAAGCATGAGGAACAATCAAGATGAAAATAAAAACCCTGATCTGACGTTGAATCTTAGCCTCTCGAGCCACAGCCAAAGCAAAAGGTCTGATTGGCAAACTACTCCCCGTGCCGCCAATAACGAAGCGGAGACGCCGCCTCGAGTTTTTTCGTGCAATTATTGTGAAAGAAAATTCTACAGTTCACAAGCTCTTGGCGGCCACCAAAACGCGCATAAACAGCAGCGATCTATGGCGAAAAGGGGCCAAAGCGGAGGCGGCTTTGGTGTTGGTGGTGGTGCTGCACATATAACAGCTACTACTACACCTTTTGGTCATAATATTATTAATCCTTTTACTAATATCTCTTCATTAATGCCTTTGCATGGTTCAATCAACCGTCATCTAGGGGTTCAACCTCATTCTATTATGATTCACAAGCCCTCCTCCTCCTCCTCCTCCGTAGGATACTATGGACGTCAATCCGGTGGCGGCGTTGGATCATTAATATCGCCGTTTTATTACGGTAATCGTGGTGGTGGTGGTGGGTGGTGGCGGCAGCAGCAGCAGCAACCACCGGGGATCACGCGGCTGACACCGGGAAATTATCAAATGGTGGATTTGCTTAATTTTAGGGCATCAACAAGTGCTGCAGTTAAGGTTGAAGAATCAACCGATGAAGAAGAATCCAATAAGCTTGATTTGTCACTTAAACTTTAGTACGTACGTACGTAGGATCGAAGTAGGGAAGCAATAATTAATTTTCCTTTTAAATTTGTGTTTTTATCGTGTGAACAGTTAAATTGTTTATTTAATCTCTACTAGTATAGCTGTCTGTTTATATGCTCTGGATTGATATTAATGAATTAATCTTCATTTTCGTGCAGAATCAAAAGCTTATTTATTTATTATAACTGTTTGTTTAAATTGTATTGCTCTTTTCGTAGCATATACTATGAAATTTAAAGTCCCCTTTAAGACATTAAATAATTAAATTTGAACGATATATATATATAGTGAGAAAAGAAGATTCTCTACAGGATCTTCTAATCAGGTACTTAAATTTCAGATTCAAGCAGACAATCAGAATCAATGTGCCAGAGGCATCGTTTTGATACCAAGATTTCAGAGTTTCGGAAATGTATCAGTTTTGCCCTAAATCTAGAATCATGCATGTAGTTTTGATGATGTTCTAACGTTTTAAGTTGATCGATTCGTAATTCTAAACGTTTGGAAAGTTTTGATCATAGTTAATTCAAGTTTGAATTGTGTTCTTATAGGTTTTGTTGGAAGGTTTCTAGTTTAGGGCATTTTGCTTCAAGTTTGGAACATTTTTTGCTTGGAATAAGTAAGAGGCTCTTCCCGTTCAACTACTGTCTTGTTTTATAATGTTTGACGAGTGTTATGGTTTAGTTGTGTGCATATTTTGTGTTCAATTAGAAGTGTATGCTTTGGTTTTGGCTTGGTCCAAGTGTCGTAGAAAAATATGCAGGTTTTTTGGCAGTTCCATGGTTTTAGCACGTGCCAAAGGTGAACAAAAACCATGCATAATGTGTTTAGGTATTTTTTTCGTAGGCCAAAAGGTTTAAGCTGGTGTCAAAGTTAAATAGAGTCCAGATAAAATGATGCTACAGTTTTGGCTCACGCCAAAAGGGTTTAGCGTTAGAACCAGAATTCCCTGTAAGTTTTAGCGCATGCCAAATGGGTTTGACACGTGCTAACATTCAACAAAAATATTTCTATACTCCCAACATGGTTTTAACGCACGCCAAGGGCTTTGGCACAGGCGGCTAAATACATGTTTGTCTAGTTATTATAATATAATATAAAAGGTTGATTCATTGAATTTGTATAAAAATTGACAACTTGGAGGTTGTAATGCATGAATCAGAGCCGTTATTTTTGCCAATTGGACTATGTTATTATTAATAATTATTATTATTTTCTTCTTTATAAATAAAAAAAGGACAACTACTCAAATAGTCAGGCAAGTGAACTTTCCTTCCTATCCAAACGGAGAAGAAATGATAGAGACACAACGGATTGTCACAATAATCATCTACATCATTTATTATTGTGGGACTTATATTGATTGATCTAGGTCCCACAACAATAAATGGTCTGGATAATTGTTGTGTAAATCCGTTGTGGCAATGTGTTGTGGGTCTATCATTACTCAATGGAGAAACATATTACTTATATACTCCACACGTGTGATACATTTAAAAACGCATGTCTTAATTTACGCCACAATGAATTGGTTTTTTAATTATCGATTTTTGAATCGAGTATCGACTTTTCAAAGGCCAATTAATCTTCGGTTTCAATCTTCAGAAAGTGGAGTTTTGACTCAATGATTGTGAGAACGAGAATCAACATTTTCAAAGTTGATTCTCAACTCAAAAATCGACTTTTCTAAAGATCGTTTCTGGTATGGTGCACATGTAGTAACGTGGTGCATCAATGAAACAAAGGGGCAGCAGCAATTTTCAAGCAAGGCAACTTGTTTACTTGCCAATCAATTTGTAATATAACAATAATCAAACCCCACCCCTACCCCACCCCCACCCCCACCACTGAAGAAAAAAAAAAAAATGTTTCTTTTTCTCCTCCTCATTCTCCTACAGTCCTACCCCTTTTTATACCAGTTCTTGTACTTCTCTCTCTCTGTAACCAAGTCCCCTTTAAAAGCCCACACACACAAAACATCAATCTTCACCCTTTCATTTTATGCTTTTTAGGTGAAGTTCTTGAAGCAGTCTCAAGTTACTTTACAGAAAAGAAAACTGCAAACTAGTATGTGTTGCATGCAGGTTTGTGTGAGTACATAAAAAGAGAGAATTAGACAAAGAAACTTGAGTAGAAAGAAAATGATGGAACAAAAAAGTTTGTTGTTATCAGCAATAGGGATAGGGGTAGGGGTGGGGTTAGTGACTGGGCAAACAGTGAGCAGATGTTTAAATGGTAACATTCTTAACAATGGTAATAACAACAATAGTTGTGCTGATGGGATCCAATTAGAGCAAGAATTTTTGAAGCTTATTGTTGATGGCAAAACCTGCCCTGTTTCTTTTGAAGATTTCCCTTATTATCTCAGGTTTGACCTTTCACTCTTTTGCTCTCTGTATTTTTATCAAGAATTTGTCTTGTCATTTTGGTATCTTTTCTTTTCCTTTTTTTTCTAGCAAGTGGGGTGGGGTGATTTGAACAAGTTACACTTAAACATGGGAAATCCAGCAAATGCTAGTGCCAAACAACACAATACGTAACACGATTTAACATCAGTGATTACGATGAGACCTATAACATTCAATAAATTTTACACTGTTATCAATGGTGACACTTTATTACGTTTATTACGTACATCTTATTGTGATAGTAATACTACCCTTAAAACTTTCGCCACATGCCTTGGTATCGCTTGTACACATGCACGTATGCCTTTATTCGTGGTATATTGGTCTTTTGGAGAGAGAAATTAGGATGCAAAAGTCATTCGAAAGATTATACCAAATGGTAGAAACGTGATGCAATAACTTTACTCCGAGTCTCTTTTACCTATTTGTTTCGTATAGTACAAGTGTGTATGGTGACTCGCTATATCGTATCTCTCCAACTAATATACATATATACACACACCTTTCTATCAATCTTGCACCATTCTTTCTTGGTCTTTTTGGCCATGTTGTGATGCTTGTGTGGGGTTCGAATCCCATATGGAGCAACCCCTTTTCAGCAAAAAGATTTAAAAACAGTCTGAGTACACTGAACATTGAGACGACGTACACATCCCTTGATTTACATCTTTCATTAATCCTAAGAAAACAGGATGACGGGGAACCCTTTGGGTTGGGGTTCAACCTTTTTTTTTTTCTTTTTCAAATAGAATATGATAATATAATGCATCTTTTTTTGTGATTGCAGTGAAAGGACAAAGGAGTTACTAAAAAATGCAGCATTTGTTCATCTAAAGCACTTGGATGTACATAGACACACCAGAAACCTTTCTCCTGCTAGTAGAACTATACTTCTTTCTGGGCCTGCTGGTAAAAAAAAAAATTTCTTTTTTTCTTTATTCGAAAGTCTAAAATTATTATAATTGCAGCCTTTTGAGGGCTCTTGTTGAACTTTTTTTTTTTTTTCTTCTTTCAGAATTATATCAACAGACACTCACAAAAGCCTTGGCAAATCACTACGAGGCAAAGTTGCTTCTGTTGGATATAACCGACTTTTCGAATAAGGTGAGATTATATGTAAATATTCATTTTGTCTTTTGCCTTTGTTAGAGGCACTTTGACCCCATAGGTAAAATCCTGGAGCCGCCCCTGGTCGGGACACTATATGCATTCAATCATATAAAGTCGGTTTTAAACCAAGAAATCGATTTTTAAGAGATCAATTCTTACGACCCGACCTTTTGAAAGTCGATTCTAGACTAAATAATGGACTTTTGGTTTAAGTTGTTTGGTGTTAATGTTTTTTTGGGGGTCAATCATGGCAGATGCAGAGCAAATATGGCATTATCAAAAGAGAGCCAGTAAGTTATTTGTCTCTAGTGTTTCATTGTACAAAACCTAGCATCCTAAGTAATGCTAAACCTTGTTGAAGTTGTTTATTAGACCACCTTAAATTTGATTTTTTTTTTCCTTCCTATTCTGCAGGCATCCAAAAAATCAATTTCAGAGACAACGTTAGAACGAATGTCCAATTTGCTCGGTTCCTTCTCATTCCTTCAGTCGATCGAGGAGTATGGAGGTATGTAAAAAGATATTTGTGGATTATAAATCTTTGATGCAGAGGTTTTTAATTCTTAAGAAAATAACTAATTAAGTAGATACAAATCTATAATTTTTTCCAGGATCAACATTTAGACAGAGCCACAGCAGGATTGTTGATAAATTGAGGTAAAGTTTGAATATCCTTTACTGTTTCCATTGAAGAAGTTTTTATGGTATAAGGAAGGTTACAGCAAGTGGATGCATCGGTTTCTACTCGTTTATACATGTCTCTATTATGTGATTGAGAGTAGAAACGTATTGCCTCCGGAGGCAGTCTTGTCTTTGAGTTGGGGTGTGGGAGTTCAATTTCCTAGATCGACTTTTCTAAGCCAAAAAAAAGGTGTAAATGCATGCAATCTCTTTCATACTAGACCAATGAGGCATAACTTTTGATTTACATCCTCCATGGATCTTGGGCAGATGGGGTTTGGGGGGGCGGTGGGTCTTTGGGTTGAGGCTCAAGCTTTGAGCGTAGAAACATATTCATCCATTTCTACTTTGTTTTTTCATGCATATATGTCCGTACTATGTGAAAGAAAATAGAAATGGTATATGCCAATGAGGCATCGGCCTAGTGGTTTTACTAGGTCATATCCTGGTAGAGAGAACAGGGATCGAACCTCGTTTGGGGCAAGTGTGTGTGTGAACCTTTCGTATCACAAATACAAATGGTATATGTCTAACATGAACATATACATATTTGCAGGAGTACAGAAGGGGAAGGCCAATCTAAGAAGATTAGTAGAAATTCGTCTGTTTCATCGGATATGAGTAGCATCAGTTCTCTCTCTTCTTCATCGAATCCAGGTAGAACCGATTTCATGATGCTAATTATGAAACTCAATTAGAAACACTTCTTGAAATTTAATCATACTTTTTTTTTTTTTAATCTTCTAGCTTCTCACAAACGCGATAGTGCTTGGATTTTCGACGAAAGAGTTTTCTTGCAATCCCTCTACAAGGTATAAATTTGTAGCTTTTGATGGCAATTTATAGAGGGCGCCTTCAATGGCACCGCACCAGGCGTGAGGTTCGAATTTTCAGAGGCCGGATGTGGACAATCAACCTCTGAAAAGTCGAACCTCCGTCTGAGGTTCAACTTTCCAAAGGTTTCGAAAAGTAGGTTCTGAATGGTCTAATTTACATGCTCTGTGGCCAAATTTTATGCAGGTTTTAGTTTCTGCCTCTAAAACCAATAGCATCATTCTTTACATAAGAGACATCGAAAAGCATCTTCACCAATCCACTACACTACACAAACTGTTCGACAAAATGCTTAAGAAACTAACCGGACCAATCTTAGTTCTCGGTTCACGAATGGTAGACCTTGACAACGAAGATTACGGAGTAAACTCGAGAACAAGCCTTCTATTTCCATACAACATCGAAATCAGACCACCAGAAGACGAGGTTCGTCTTGTTAGCTGGAAATCTCAACTCGAAGAAGATTCAAAGAAAATCCAACTTCAAGACAACAAGATTCACATTGCTGAAGTTCTTGCAGCAAACGATCTCGAGTGTGACGACTTAGCATCAATATGTCAAGCAGACACATTGGTGCTAAGTAATTATACTGAAGAGATCGTCGTGTCGGCTATATCGTTTCATTTGATGCATAATAAAGATCCTGAATATCGTAACGGAAAGCTCGTTATATCATCTGATAGGTATATTCAACCATCACCTTCCCTTTATTTCTTTTTCCATTGGGAAAATTACTCTTAATGCCAGAAGAAACTCAAGAAAGTAATAGTATGATCAATTTTATTTTTTTTGGTAGTTTGTCCCATGGATTGAATATTTTCCGGGAGGGAAAAGTTAGCGGTAAAGATACAATCAAGCTTGAGACAAATTTGGAATCAACTAAGGTTAGCTAGCAGTTTCTATTTATATATCCGGTGGCGGATTCAAAAAAAATGTTTTTATCGGGACGCAAATTACACTATATAGCCTATAAATTACCGGTGACAGATTCAAAAATGTTTCAATGAGGGCACAAATTGCACTACATAGCTTACAAATCAGGCGGACCGATGTTCACCCCACTAAGGGCAACAAACCCCAGTGGGGTGAACGTCGGTCCGCCTATAACTATATCTATTTGTGGAGTTCAACGAAATTCTTGTGAAAGTCAATTGTCAACTCTATAGGTTTGACTTTCACCTGGTTGATGGTGACAATCGACTGATGGAAAGTCGATTCTAGAGCCTAAGAATCGACTATGAAAAAAAAACAATTGTTACTGCAGTGTCACAACGGTAGATTTGATGTCATGTCTTTAACAATGACAATTATTGCGTATCGAACTAATTGTGCTTCCATTTTTGTATTAGGATAATGAAGGGGAAGAAACAGTTGCCTCAAAGGCTGAAGCCATAACATCAGAAGATAAAAGTGAGATCGAAAAATCCGTAGTGAATGCGAAGAAAGACGGAGATAATCCACATGCTTCTAAAGCTGTAAGTTGATAAATCTATCTGACAACCTGATGTGACAGTGTGATCGATGCATAATTATAGGGGTAAAAATGTCAAACACCAACCCCAATGGCATATCCGTATCATGTATCTGTGTATCCGTATCCACTGACATCCACCGTATAACATTATCAGATTATGACATTTACGGTGTCTTTGTTGTACTCGTAGTATCAATCCTCCACGATTATCTCACTTGCTCTTTCATAAGCACAGGAAACTCCGCCGGATAATGAATTCGAAAAACGCATAAGACCCGAAGTCATCCCACCAAACGAGATCGGCGTAACCTTCACAGACATCGGCGCACTCGACGAGACCAAAGAATCACTCCAGGAACTTGTAATGCTTCCACTTCGTCGTCCAGACCTCTTCCAAGGCGGTCTCCTAAAGCCTTGCAGAGGAATACTACTATTCGGCCCTCCGGGCACCGGGAAAACAATGCTAGCAAAAGCCATAGCAAATGAAGCTGGAGCAAGCTTTATAAATGTCTCCATGTCTACGATAACATCGAAATGGTTTGGAGAAGACGAGAAAAACGTTAGAGCGCTTTTTACGCTTGCTGCAAAGGTTTCACCCACGATTATTTTTGTGGATGAAGTTGATAGTATGCTTGGACAAAGAACGAGAGCTGGAGAACACGAAGCTATGCGGAAAATTAAAAACGAGTTCATGACGCATTGGGACGGGCTTTTGACAAAACCCGGTGAAAGGATTCTTGTTCTTGCTGCAACTAATAGACCGTTTGATCTTGATGAAGCTATAATTAGGCGGTTCGAGCGCAGGTATGTACATATAACGCGGCCTCTTGCATTGAATTTGTAAGTGTATATGAACTACAGTCAACCTACATATGCACCACACTACCTATGTGCACCACACCAGAATGACCTTCAAGAAAGTCGATTTGTTGAGGCAAGAATCGACTTTGAAATGGTCAATTCTCACGATCAACCTTCGGAAAGTCGATTCTTGAGTCAAGAATCGACTTTCTGATACTCTGATCTCTCGAAAATAACTATAACTATTGAAGAAGCGAGTAATACGATACAAATTTTTTTTTCTGTAAACAGGATCATGGTTGATCTTCCTTCGGCAGAAAGCCGAGGAATGATATTGAAAACTCTTTTGTCAAAAGAGAAAGCAGAAGACCTAAACTTTAAAGAGCTTGCAGTCATGACTGAAGGATACAGTGGAAGTGATCTTAAGGTTTGTGTCTGCTTCCAACCATTTAAATTGCAATTTTAAAGTCTTTAGAACACTTGCACCAGTTTCTTTTAGCAGATTATATATATTTTAAAAGACTCGAAGCGATAGAATGTTAAATTTGTTGTCTTTTTATTTTTGATATTGACTGTTTGGTATTAATCTCTTGAAAGCAGAATATCTGTGTAACTGCAGCTTATAGGCCAGTCAGAGAACTTATGCAACAGGAGAGGCTAAAAGAAATGGTAAGATTTTGATCCAAAGATATTGCTTTTTTTTTAATTTTTTATAGTGATCCTAAACTGTTTGATGAAATGCCTCATCTAATAATCCGAATTTTCTTCCAATTATTAGGAGAGAAAAAAGAAGCATCCAGAAGGAAAAAGCTCTGTTGATGCATTGGATTCAGAAGAAGCAAATAAAGAAGAAAGAGTGATTACTCTGAGACCCTTAAACATGGAAGACATGAGACAGGCAAAAAATCAGGTACAATAATTTAGTTGTGTTGCTCAAGTTCGAGTCGATTGAAGTTACATTTTACAATTCGATTGGTTTGAGTTGAGTTTCGAACTTGAGCTTCTTTAGTCAAGTCAAGTTCGAACCCTAATAAGTGAGTCTTTGCTGGCACCCACATTAAACATATTTTAGGGGCACCACAATGAGGTTCGATCACTGGAAAGTCGAACCTCTGTGAACCTCAACACGAGGTTCGACTTTCCATAGATCGAATGTGATAATCAATCTTTCGAAAGTCGAACCAGTTGATTTCAGTGTTACCTTTTATAACTCGTTTGAGTAAGAGTCCAGTTTCGAACTAGATCTTTTTTAGTCAAATCGAGCTCAAACCCTAATAAGGAAGTCTTTAGTGGCACCCACACCGAACCTACTTTGGGGGCCCCACAATGAGGTTCAACCTCTAAAAAGTCGAACCTCACCTACAGTGTGGTGCCATAGTAAACATGGTGTGGTGCCACTAAAGATGCCTCCTGATAAGTATAGACTCGACTCGACTCGACTCGATTACACTATTTGATTATGCCCTCCCACTTCTTTTAATACTTTGTTTTGGCTATAATGTTGATGCAGGTTGCAGCTAGTTTTGCTTCAGAGGGTGCTATAATGAACGAGTTGAAGCAATGGAACGAACTCTACGGAGAAGGGGGTTCGAGAAAGAAGGAACAGTTGTCTTACTTCCTTTAAGATCCTCACCAACAACGATACATCTATTACATATATCCACTACCTCTTCCATTACATACCTTCCGATCACCATTGATCATCACGAGACTCGCATCAATCTATAATCCTACACATTGATCAATGGTGATAAACTGTATAATGACACATGTTGTGGCTCTATGTATACGACACCACCTACTCGGCACCACATTGAAAAAGAAAAAGAAAGTTCAGTATATACATTTGACTTTTCAAAAGTCGAATTTCAGTGGAATGCTACGACGATTTTGAGGTGCTACAAAACGTTGGATGTGATGCGTTTAAAGACCCTCGATTGAGTCGGCAAAGGTGTATACTAGTCATCACATCTCACTTTATATTGTGGGGATCTTTTGAAAGAAGTAAAGGCTATGGGAGGGAGCTTGATGTTTCCATGTGATGTGATCACCATCCTAGTTCCAAAGTTACTAGCAATCATCTAGATTTGGTTCCTTGAAGAACCCCTTGATAATTTTTATTTCTTTAAAAGAAAAGAACCCTTTGATAATTGTATGTGTAAAATTGTACTATATCTCTGTATTCTGTAATTTTCCATCTCCATTTTTGCCATAAATGTATTGTGTAATTTATAAATATGAAATGAAAGTTTAAATTCATGAAGAGGTAGATAATTAATGTTTTAAACAATTCAACACGCTTCTTCAAGTTTGAGCCTATAACAATGTTGGGTCAACGTGGCCCATAAAGACATATTAAGGGCACTCACTATAAGGTCATAAAAAAGACCCAACACTTATAAAAATATAAACGGGTTAACAAAGTACACAAAGACATTTGAACATGACCTCGTGCTCTGATATCATGAAAAATGGACGTTTATATTTAACTGTACATTCTCTCTACAGTTGGAGTAGTGATCTTACATATACTAACACACCCATTCTGCAACTAAGTTTCAAATTCTATTCTAAATTACATAATCAACTTTCAAAAAGTCGATTGTAAGACCCTCTGACCGTTTTAAAAATCAATTCTAAACCAAGTTATTCCACTTGTAAAAGGTCGAACATGTGTAAAGTCACAAAAGAGTAGTCTCGGTATAATTTTAAATGGCGCCGCTAGAAACTACTTTAAAAGATAAATCAAATTGAGAAATGAAACAAAATTAAATGAAATACCAACGCGAATTCAACAACTTAATAAACACTAAATAGCTTCAAATCCATACATTCTAATCATAATAAACAACTTCTACAAGTAGGCCATTCACTAAATTAAAATTGTGGATTTCATAATGGTCAGTCTGAATTTTTAAGCCAACTAAAAGAAGAAAAAAATAAACTGAAACATAATTATAAATAAACAAAAACTCAAGACCTAGAGATTCAAGTCACAAGAACATACAGGGAAAAGCCATTGATGTCTCTCTCTAGGAGCTAGGACAGCTTTTTCTCTTTCAGAGGACCTCTTGGGATTTTGATTTTGCTCAACACTTTCTCATTAAATACAGCATACTGCTTTTTGATCTCTGCCTCTGCTTTTTCAGCAAATGAATCTACTTGGTCCTCGTATTTCTCGTAGATAACAGGCACCGTATGCAGAAAGATGAAAGCTAGACCCGAGAAAAACAGCAAAAAATTATTGGCAGACTGAAGAGATTTAGAAGAACACGTTATATACTCAACTGTATGGAAAGATTGAGATTATATCGTAAGGAGGAGGGTTCCACGGACACATATACGTAGATACAGATACATGAATGCAGTTTTCAAAACAAAACAAAAAAAATATGATCTGGATACGGATGGGATGTGCATTAATATTTAAAGACTCTCTGCTACAAAATTTCCGAACTGTTGGCGCAAGTGACTTACATATGTAAAACAAGGTCAAGAAATTGCAGCAGCTCCCCAGAACTGAAAGAACCCACAAGCCCGCGATCACCTGATACAGAGAAACATTCTATCTTCAACAACAAAACAATGTCTAACATATCAAGGACCAGATACATAATAAAGACATGGACTGTAAAAGAAAAAAGAAAACTAGAAGAATCGCGATATATGCATACAGCAAGGAATTGCTTCACATCTCTCCCGGACGCGATATTTCGTAGAACAGCAAGGGCTTGATTAATTTCATTTCTAATTGCATGAGCCACTTCCAAGAATATATCTTCAG
The DNA here is from genome assembly GCA_036785695.1 of Gentiana straminea. NCBI lineage: Eukaryota > Viridiplantae > Streptophyta > Magnoliopsida > Gentianales > Gentianaceae > Gentiana > Gentiana straminea. Next base: position 2,312,099 of record JAVUPR010000239.1, on the reverse strand, counting down.
ACAGAGACACTTTGGGAATTTGAGGAGCGGACCTAGCACAAGAAAACCGCAAGATTAGTCACCACATAATGCAGTTAAATGGGCAAAATTCTATCGCGGAGACTCCCTAATAAAGAGTTTCACTTGTATCCATTCAAAATACAATATGTGACATCAAACACACTAAATCCGCGACATGTGTCATAATTTGATTGGATGAAAGTTGAACTCCATATTAAGGAGTCTCCACAGCAGAATTTCCCGGTGGAAGATGTTTTCAAATGCCTAAGAGCTTACTTGTTAATGAAAGTGGATGCATTTGACCAGAGAAAAAGCACCGCCAGAGCTACAATTAGTACATGGCATATCAACGTCAGCAAGTGGTATTCAAGCAATTCAAAGAGCACGTAAACTGCAGTGGCAACTCCAACCACAGCACCAGAAATTTTCTTGTCCCTCCACAGGAAAACGTCGGCAGCTATACATACAACAAGAACACTTCAAAGTCAGGATATAAATTTAACAGCTGAAGGAACTCAATTGCCAATAATTACAAACCGAAAAAAAAAAGCTAACAATAGACGTAAATGTATAACATAGAACGTACATATAGACGTTAATGCATAACATAGAACGTACACATCATACAGCAAAAGAGAGAAGCTGATGAAGTAATCTACTGAATCGTCAAGAGGAAAGTTCAGTTCACATAATTAGCTTCCAAACCCATGTTCTCGGCTAGTCCTTCAAAATGTGAAAATTATACTTACAAACAAGCTAATCTAATGGTTTGCATATGCATCTACACCCCCACAAAAGTTAAGCCTCCATACAAATTATTGCTCACTTTGCATATATCTCTAAGCTCATGGAAACATTACAGATAAACAGATCAAGTTGCAGAAAATAATGGGTGCATAATTACAGCTGGATGAGTGTAAAGAAGCTACCTACTCACAAAATGCAATACTAGAACAAAATATATTATCATAACAAGCAAGTTTGACATAAATGTGATAAGGTTAAGCTCTGGATAGAAAACGAACATGAATCAAACTGATAACATAGATCTAACATACAGAAAGCTCAGCCGCCAAGCTACGGAATACAAACAAACAGATAGTAAAGTGCATCATGAAAAATAAGAAGCGATTTGAAAGCTTCGAAAGCAATAGCTGACGTAATGCTAAGCATACAAACAGTCTGAACATAATTTAAGAAAAGGAGAGAGATGCAGTAAATACGTACGTTTTCCACCGCCGAGGACTTTGTGCACAGGCCTTTCACGGCCGAAGAGGCGATAGATCTTAGATTTGACAGCAGAAGCAGACGCAGACGATTTCTTGTCTTTTTTCTCGTCATCGGAATCTGACGAAGAAGAAGATGAAGAATCGTGGCCATGGAACTTCTCAGTTATCTTTTCCACATAAGATTCAGCAACTGGTTCGTGCACGCCGGCGTGATCTGCCATCGGAAACAATGCCTGAAAATGCTTCCGGTGATCGGAGATGTATGCAACTTTTTTTCACTACTACGACAGTACGACTGGATTGTTTGCTTGTAGTTCTCTACGGTTTTATCAGTCTTTTGTGCTGTTTCAGGGGGTGCATTTCGAGGGCGAAAAAGCGTGATATCGAGCCTGAGGTTCGGTTTTTACGAACCTTTGGTTTGAAAGTATCGAAATAATCGATGTGGATCACGGGCCTCATTGGTTTTTTTTTTTTTTTTTTTTTTTTTTTTTTTTTTTTGGAAGAAAGCGTCATTCGTATTGTAAGTTGTTAAAATCGAAGACGCAGATCAGCCCAAAGTGCAGTGACAAGCCCAGTTGAAGACTCCGATCTGAATCAAACATTCGTTTATCGAGTCGAACAACCCTTAAATGGTGATGTTCAAACTTGGGTCGGTTCGTTCGAGTAGGTAAAAATTGTTTGAGATTGGTTCGATTAAGTTTCAATTATGTTCGAGTTCGGCTCGATTATGTTCGAAAAAATTTAGTGCACTTTTGAGGTCGATTATGCTCGGAAAAAATGTTAAGATTGAATTTGCTTGAGTTCAACTTGTTAAAAATGCAAACTAATACATATTTATTATATATAATAATAGTGCTCGATAAAACTTTTGAATATTTCGAGTCAAGGTTTAATATGTTCAAGTTTGACTCATTGACCATGATGATATGCTCAAGTTTGGCTCGAGTTCAGTTAAACCGTATACGAGAGAACATTTCATGAGTTGAGCATCGAGCGGCTTGTGAGCAGCGTTTACACTCTTATTTGCGAGGTAATTATGAAAATGGTCCCCGGATTGTAACTAAAAGTTGTGATCTAAGCATCTTATTTAACTTTAGTTTGATTGATCTTTTATTCTTTATTTCTTTGCGGAATTGGTTTTTACACGAATTGAACAAAGCCAAGTATCTCAAATTTACATTTGAGCTCGTTTAATACAATGACAAGCTCAAACACGTTCGTTTAATAAACGTGCTGAAGTTCAATTTTGAAGATTGGCTCACCATTTGTGCTCAACTCGTTTGCCTCAAACAAATCATTTGCGAACAAGCCCTTCTCCACCACCATATATATCGGAATACGATCTTATTAGATTAGTATAGACTTACTATATATAAAGAGCGAACAATCTTGGTCGTCCACTCTTCGTCGTCACTTCCTTTTCTCTTTTTTTTTTCTTCCCAAACCTCAATGCTGAAACGACGCCGTACTACCCTGCAGATGTTGTAGGCTCACCTTCACCAGAAATGACACCGTTTAAGCTCCATGCTGATTCACAAGCAAAGACACTTGTCATGTCTATTCCATCCCACATCTGTTCTCTTCATAGGTTGACACCTGTCCATAGGCATAAAAAATAACATTAAAAAAAGGGGCTGCTCTTCTCATATGCAAATATATTAAACAAAAGATCACATGTTGTGGAAAGGCCATAGAGCTGTTGGAAGTAGCGCCCGAAAGATAATTTATGTAATTGTTTTTAGAATTAATAAATGACAGATTTATTCTCATCTTATTACTTGCTTCGTGCTTGTAAGTAATACACTACTGAAAACCCCAAATCGTATCATATGTAGCCAAAAAACTTAGTGTGTGTCACACATGAGGATTAAGTTTATGGTGATACACTTGAAATATTAGTCCGTGGTGAAGTTAATCAAAGTATGGGGTCTATTGATTAAACTACCATTAATGCGCCAAGAACACTTTATGGTGTGACCGTTGATATATGTCAACTTTATAACTAAAGTTTATAACATTTTATAACATATTATTAATAATTTTATCTAAATATCTTAAAAAGTATTAATATAACTTATAAAAATCTAATAGTTACAAATAAATATCGTAATATAATATATACCTTTTGTTATCAGATTTACCTGTGGTTTTGTTGTTTTTGATTTATGCAGGTATTATGTGATACAAAGTAGAAGAATCGGAATCAAAAATATAAAAATCTGATCATGTGGTTGATATTTATCAAAAACCGGCGTAGGCCGGAATAAGCCGGTTCACGCCGGATTATGTGATGATTAAATCATGTTACTCCACATGCGTCTGACAAGAAGTACTCAAATTCAGTTAATCCGGCGCATGCCGGATCAGTCTCGGCGCACGCCGGATCAGAAAACTCAGCCTATAAATAGCCCTCATTTATGAAGAAAAAAAACCGTACCAATATATGTATCTCTATCTATCTATATATTATCTTATCTACTCTCTGTAAATATTATTTTAGTAGGCATTCTGCCATAAAAAGTAGTATTATTATCATTGTAATATTTAGAGTAATTATCAAAGATTGTTGATTTCATAAGCTGTTGTTATATTCAGAGGATAAAAGCCCAAACTCAACAATTGTATTCGGTAATGTTCTAATGTTATTATGCTTGTTATTTATATAGTATCTATATAGTAGTATTAATAATGACTATATGCTAATTATACAACTAGCCAAGACATGTAGTTGAGCTATTTTGATCTTTTAGGGAAATGGATGATGACTATGTTAAAATTTGATTAAAAATTGAATATGATGAATCTTTTTCTACTTGGACTAATTGACAGCCCGTATTGACGTAATTAACCAGTATGGACAGAAACATAACCTAATCATGAACTGACCAGAGACGTTAGGATATGAGAAAAGAGTAGAAAGACTGGAAGGTAAAATTGGCCGTCTGACAAACGGAACCCTCTTTCTTATCCAGGGACAAAATATTTATACTCGAGAGATTATCATGTCAAATCATTAGGTTTAATCGAGGTTTTACCAAGGAGGAGGCATAGAACAAATTCGTGCACTCGTATGAGGGGAAATTGTTAGCTGAGGAGTATACCGTTTCACATAATCAATTACACCTTAAAACAGGAAGTTCGATCACATCCATTAAACTAAAAGAGATCATGGTTCAATAATATTGTCTTGGTTAGTTCTTCTTATATATAACTATCTATTTTAGTATTTATTACATTGGTATCTATATGTCTAATTATTTATAGTGTCATTTCATTCACTCTACATGGTAAGGATTGCGACTTAGATTGAGATAATAACAGCTAATTGGTGTTTGACCACATTTTGAATTATATTTTCATTTCCCTGAGGAGACGACCTTGTTCACTAGACTAGACTACAATTTGACCCGGTACACTGCCGGTAAGATTGGACACCAGTTTAAACGAAGACCAAGTTTTTGGCGCCGTTGCCGGGGAAACGACGTTAATTCATTTTGTCTATGGTTACTACTTGCATTAGTTCAAAATTCTTGAGAATAAGTCAACACTTTTCTAAATCACATTTCTATTTTTGTTTTTTCTTGGTACTTACCTCATTGGTAAGTAGCCACGTGTTATTTTTTTTGTTTTCGTGTTGTTTTCCATTTTGTAGTTGATGACCCGAAGCGGTAAAGCCCCACTTACTCCTTATAAGCCTGATATAAATACTTACGAAAGGCAGTTAAGAGGAGAGAATAGACGTGGTCAAACCAGCCAAGGACATCTTGGAGACGAGATCTCCCCGGGAATCATCAACTCGAGGTACGGAAATGGCCGAGGCCAGTGAAGAAACACCACCTGAACAAGGGCTTGCTCATGCCCAAGAACATGGACAAAACCTCAATAATCCTAATCCACCATTAAAAAATCTTCCTCCACCACCAATTCCCAATAACCAGAACCGAAACCAGAATAATCATCGTAATAATAACCCACCAAACCCAAGACCTATTTGTGATCAGACCTTGAGAATGAATGAAACTAACAATCCAATTCGTTTACCCAACGATGGAGCAAATAATTTTGAAATAAAATCCCACCTTTTTGGCTTAATTGACACGAGAGCCCAATTCCTAGGTGAGGATGACGAAGATCCGCATCATCACCTATATCTTTTTGAAGAACGTGTAACACGGCCAAAAGCCAAGGTGCTCATCGTGAATTGACAAGAATGTCAATGTTTCCTTTTTCCACTAAAAGGAAGGGCAAGAGATCGGTTTATGTCACTCCCACATCATTCGTTGACAAGCTGGCAGGACATTCAAACTGAGTTTCTAAAACAATATTTCACTCCGGGTAGGAATTTGGAGTTGAAGGTCGAAATTGCTAATTTTAGACAAGGATCCGAGGAAACACTTGGAAATGCGTGGGAAAGATTTAAAAAACTGTTAAGAGCCTGTCCCGATCATGGTTACTCTCTTGACATGCAAATTCAACTTTTCTGTCGTAAATTAAGAAAGGACTCACGTGCTGATGTTGATCATGCATGTGGGGGTTCTTTAATGATGAGTGAAGCACAAGTTGTTTACGATGCTATTGAGAAAATTTCTAAGAATAACCGAATGTGGGAAACTGGTTCTAGCACGAGGAAAGTAGCATTTGTAGGTGAATCTACATCAAACTCAGAAGTTTTAGCACACTTGGAAAATCTTAGTAGAAAGTTTGATGGCTTACAAGGAAGCAAGAACCTAAGTTTGGAAGGTAAAATGTCGAATGAATATCCGAATGATGGTATGAGAAATGATGACAATGGAATGGAAGAATCCGAAGGATACTCGAGGGAAGAAGTGAGTTTTCTGCAACAGTATAGGAATTTAAATAACGCCTATTCAAACTCATTCAATGCCATTAGAAGAGACCATCCTACCTTTCGTTGGTCCGAAAACCCAAGTAAGCAAGGACAACCACCCTATCCAACTCAGTACAAAAGCTCGTACAATACTAATGTTCAAAACCAAAGTTACTAATGTTCAAAACCAAAGTTAGAAGAGACCATCCTACCTTTCGTTGGTCCGAAAACCCAAGTAAGCAAGGACAACCACCCTATCCAACTCAGTACAAAAGCTCGTACAATACTAATGTTCAAAACCAAAGTTACCAGGGAAATTCTTCAAACCAAAACCATCAATCACCACCCAGATCATACTCACAACACACCACTCAAAGTATACCAGTTACTCAAAGCTCAACTCAGCCCGTAGTAGGAGTTGATAAATGGGAAAAATTAATGGAAAATATGATGGGTGTGATGTCTACCCAAGCTCAGAATATGGAAACTATGATGACTTCTATATGTACAGTCACTAAGGATATGAGTACTTTAAAAACATCGATGAGTGGACATGACACGAGGATGAGAACTATAGAAGTATTTGTACGAAATATGGAAGATCACTTGAGTAGGGAAGGAGAAAGAAAGAACAGTAGACCTCCGGGAGGATTACCTAGTAATACCGAAAGAAACCCGAGAGAGGTGAATGCTGTTATTACCCGAAGTGGAAGGATATGTGGAAGTAACGGAGTAGAAAACTCCGGAAACAATGAAGTAGAAGATGATTTGGATGATAAATTCGAAAAGGATTTGGAACACGAGGACGAACCAGAATTCAGTAAAGAAGAAGAAGAAATCATTGATGATTTCTTAAGCCGTAATAAACATGTTGTAGCCGAAAGAGAAGAAGAGGAATGGATCAAAGTCCCGAGAATATTGAATGAGCGAAAACAACTACAAAATGGAAAACAACACGCTTTACAACACGAAAACAACACGAAAAGGTCGCGGTCCGAATCACTTTCACGTTGGCACTATTCTGGAATGAGCGAGAAGTGTGGGTCTCACAGATATGGAATTCATTCCTTCCTGCGGGAAGTAGAAAGACAATCCCCTTATTTGTTGATCCTAGAAACTGATCGATCCCGGGAGTTCATATTGGTTATGAACTAATTGATCACTAGTGGGTTAATGGTAAATAATGATAAGATGTAGTGAAGAAGGTTTACGGAAATAATCCTACTTCGGTACGGATAGTCTATGGAGGGTTAGTTTATTTGAAATGATTATATCAATGGACACTTATCGACTCGACTCGACGTTTTGAGAATAAGTTATATCTATAATCGATAGAGTTCAGTTTCGGATTTATGGTGGCGTAATTCCGGAATTAATGAGTTGAGTAGAAATATTCAGTTCGATGAATATTTTATTCAATTCATTGTAGCTACTGGTTATAGATCCATGGTCCCCGGGTTGGCTCCTAACACGCGAGAGTTTTCTCGTTTTATGAAACCTCGAGAATAAATTAAATAGTTGGTCTATTTAATTAATATGCAACATTATTTATTTGGTAAATAATATGTAAAATAGAAAAGACATTTTCTATTAAAAATGATTAAAAAAGTGGCGCCTATTTTGAGATAATTAGGAGAAGAAATTTTCCTAGATTATGTCATTTGTGTAATTAATTAATTATCTATTTGTTGGATAATTGATGGAAAAATAAGAGATTGATTTTTTGGGAATTATCTCTTATTTTGTAGCAAAAATATCTTTTCCTTATGGGAATAGGTTTTTGTGGTGTGAAAATGATAACTCTCTTGACTAGTTATTTTCCTATATAAAGAGAGTTCATCCCAACACAATACACACTTAATTTGGCACCACTTATACATTAAAAGAAGAAAAAAATTAGTTTCTCGTTCTAGTCATTAAGAGAAGAAAATCTAGGGTTTTTCTTGTGCATATTCGAGGAGGTTCTACGGCGAGGATCGACGTCCACCAGTCGTCGCTAGGAGATACAATCCGGAAGACTGCGGCTTCTCCCTTGGTCGATTTTATCATCTCTCTCCGGTATGGGTAAATCTACTAACCTTCTCATAGGATTAATTAGTTATGTTTCATATCGTAAATCGCATAAGCTTCCGATGTGCTAAGATCGAGTGTCTCGATCGGTGCCACTACTCCTAGCAAGAGCATCATATATAGCAAACATTTAACTGGTACTGTCTAGCTAGCAAAATGACACCTTTTATTCTCAAGAATCTCTCCTGAATACAAAATATCTCCGACAAGACAATGTATTTGAATATTATTGTTGTGTAGTATAAAACTTAAAGCATACAATATAAATAAGCCCTAAATTCTAGTGATCACCACATGTAACTGAACCCGCGCAAGGGGACAACAAGACCTGAACATGACAACCAAGAAAACTATCCTCATAATTCGGGAAAAAACAACCTCTCCTTTTGTACATAAATGTGGGGCAGGTTATGGTGTTTTTGTGGAGACCCGGCACACCACACCTTATTATTTAAACCATCTTTCAATCATCCCATCTTGATAAATGTGCAGCAAATATGGGTTTTTGTGCCCGGCGCCTTATTTACCATCTTCAATCATCCCTACATCGGTCAAAGAATGAAAGAAGTCTCTTAACCAATTTTACTATTTCCAAAGAAACAGAATGCCAAATTAACTATTTGTACAATTCTATAATTATTTTTGAGAGTACAATAAAAATTCACTGCGTATATTACCAAGGTAAGCACTATTTAAACTAAACACAGAGCACGTAACAGACATGAACCAATCAATACTTAAACATCAAATTCTTCGCCAAGAACGGATTAGTGTTCAAGCCAAAATGAGCAAATCCAAGTAAAATATAAGATAAAATGTTTAGTAAAATGAGTCAAAGTATAGAAGCAAAAATGATGCAAGATACCATTGCACATGAAAATATGCTATCAAAGGAAAAATAATAATCTATTTGATATCCAATTAAACAAAGCCATTAGTTTTTTGGCATAAGAAATGCACATGCAGAAGGATAGACCACAATAACTTTTGTAAAAACTTACTCACACTTTCTTGGTTTATCCTATTGGCATAGTCTTTTATGTCAATATAAATAATCCAAAAAAGTGTATATATTTAAAGCCATGATCAAGCTTCTATTGGCATGAAAATTTTGTGAATCACAACAATATCCAACACAAATTGACTAACATGGATGTTATTTTTGTGAAACCAAGAACATAAAACAAAACCATTGAAGGTACTATTAATTTCATGTCAATTAGAAGAAGTAGCAAATGAGTCACAAAGACACTCAATCACGGTGAAATTAAAGGGTTCAAACAATAAGCTGAAAAACAAAACCACGGTTTTTGAAGTCTTTGCTTACCAGCTATGAAGATGGAGACATGTTCTTCTAAAACCGGAGTTCTTTTCCCTTGTGTTCATGATGTTAGCAGCTGCTGTTGTCGTAGCAGAGATCAAGAGAATTATATCACCTATGAATCTTTTCATTACACACATGCAAATATATATATATATGAACCGCCCACGTTTCTTAAAATTCCATGAAGCATGTACAAACAACAACAAAAAGAAATCAATGGTGGTTAAAAAGGCATTTGAGGAGATAATAAGAATTCAGAAAAATAATCAATAATTAACTAACAATACTAAAAATGATTTTAATTAGACTTGTGGGGGTACAACATAAACCAGGTCCATCTTTGAAGCTCATATATAGTATACATTTTTAATCTCTAATAAAGAAAAGAAGAAAAAAACATCGCCATGCATGGCTACACCAGTTGAAAATCCAAGACGCAAAAAAGAAAATTCTCCATCATCCACCCGCACCTTCACAAAGCATCAATATGTTGTCAAAGAATAAAATACTCCGAAATTAAAATCATTATGTATTTTTGTCTTTCTGTCATGCATGAATGAAGTTAGGAACAAAACCTCCACTGTTACATATAGGTCACCCTTCATATCACTAAAATGTAAGATCATACATTACCTTCTAAATACCATCACCACTTTTGGTTCTGTGATTCTGTAAATAAAAAAGAAAAATGTTATTAGTCCATGACATAATAAAAGCAGTTGTTGGAATATATATGCTTTACATGGTAGAATCGAAGTGGTTGTTTGAATTGGATGAGGTTAAGAACAGATTGAAATATATAGATTAATATATATAAGATTAGATATCAAAAAATCAAAAAATAAATTTCAATCTTACATGGCATCATCCTCGGATTTCTTTGCTTAAACTTGTACTTTCCATTTCCAAGTTTGACAAACTCATGGTGTAACATCCCGAATTTTCAGAAAGGGTAAAATGGTAATTAGGTATGTGTACTATGACCTAATTATTATTTAACATATTTATTTAATTAAAAGAATTTAATTAAAAGGATTTATTTTAATGGATTTTTATTAATGGTATAAAATGGTACTGTTTTCCAAATTCGGGGTTTAACGGTTGATTTTCGGTGCAGACCATAATAGAAGAAATTGATCACCGTAAGGAGGCGATCGTTTCGATACCAACCGTTCTTTTTTTCGGTAAGTTTTCTTTCCTAGCCCTAATTATAGATCCGTTCGTTCTTGAGAAAATCTGAGTTTTGGTGAATTAGAAGGTTGCCTAATCGTAGTGTAATGGTCAATTATCGTAGGTGATTTCGTAGAGGTGTTGGTTCGAGGATTCAAGACTTTTCTTTCAAGATTTTGCTTTCGAATTCGCCTTCGAAATATCAAAGGTAAGGGGGTGTTCTTTAATCGGTGTTTTTATTGTTTAATAATTGTTCATTGGTAAAAAAAAAATTTGTAGATGCATCGAACGGATATTTATGTTGGGTATACAAGCAATTTGTGTTTTGGGAATATAAATATATAAATTGTTCAAACTTAGGAGTTTAGTAGCCTAAGTTCAATGTGCCCCGTAAATATATTTATGAATTAATATATATGTTAAGATAAATCTTTTGACAAACCTTTATTCTGAATTTTAGTTAGTTACCGAAGTAAACGAATATTATGTTTATTACAGGATTCGGTTCTCAAAAGCTTTTGATAGGCAAATGGAAGAGTAACTGTAGTACATAATATTAAATGTTAGGCTACTGTTATATGTTCAAAGCTCATGTTGAATAATTTACTTTATTTGTTATTTTGGGACGATGGAATGAACTCAACTTCGAGTTTTGGATCTTTTATATGAATCCCATAACTGGGCTTTGTTTTATGTGGAAAAAGTTGATTGTTTTTATGAGTATTAAATGATACAACGTGGTTTGTATGTTCATATGGAACATTATATGTTAATTTGTAATGTCTAAGTTTGACTTCTGGTAGCCTTGGTTTTGCACCACAACTGAGACCCTCTGCGGGGAGAAGGTCGGAGCACCGGAAGACGTTGTTTAGGCCTTGTGGGACATTGACTTAGTAGTCATTGATCCTTTTACAATGTGCTAGATAGTGTAATTAGAATGTCTAGGACTAGAAGTCCTTAGGAAGCTTATACGTGAATGAACCAGGTGGTTAGTACTTAACTCGTAAATACATATGTGGTTGTCTAAAAGCTAAAACATCAATATCATTGGTAAGACACGTTTCTAAATCGAAGCATGAGAACCTTGCAACCCTTTTGAGTTATGTGTCAAGGGACAACGTGCAACTTCCCACATGGAGACTTAAGTCCATGCCCTTTGAGAGGTGCTTAATATGTCTCGGTGCATTCTCACAATTCACAGTGTCCTCTGATATTGGTGTAACAAACTTATGTGCGTGAGGATGTACTATGTGATCTATTAGAAGGTGAGAATGATCTCAATGCAACCTATGTGGTAGAAATTGTAGAATTTACTTGTTATGTATGATATGTTATATATTGTGTATAACCGTTTCTTTTAATCCTTACTAAGTACGTATGTACTTACCCTCTCTTTTCTCTTGTCCCCACCCCAAGAAGGTGATGCATTTGTAGGTTGTTTTTGAGGCCACTAAGGTGTGACCCGGAGATGATGCAGATGAAGTCTTTTGTTCTTTATTTTCCATTGTAATCTAGTATAGATTCTTTTATCTTTGTATTGATAGAAACTGATGATTTGGGTTTATGTTTATCAAGTTGCGATAGACATACAGTATTTAATGGTTAAAGATAGTCTTGGTGATGTAATAGTTGCAGCATGTGTTACTTTCGATCGTTTATTAGTCGTTTCATTTACCCGAGTCAGTCGTTTTGTCTTCCGCTTGTTCTCTGATGTATGCTTACGTAAGACTTACGTGTATAATTAGATTAAACTTTAATTATATGCATGCCGGACGATCGTCATGATAATAACAATTACTTGCTGCCGAAACGATACAGAGTTTTACGTAACCCTCGAGAAAGTGGACATGTCGGGATCGATGCTATTGTTATCAATCAAACTTGTGAAAAATAACAAACCAAAAAATCGGATACAAGAATCAAAGGTTTTCGTCTAAACAAACATATAAAAACATAAATGACGATGTTTTGAGTTTGACATATATTTTATTATATTAGCATTGACATTATTTTATATTTAGAAATATACAAATGAAAGTGATACAAGAGACTAAGAAGAATAGAAAATGTATCTATCCCTAACTTGGTTGAAAAACTATGACTTGTGTTTATTAATTAATTTGCCCAATAATATTTTTGGGTATTTGTTTATAAGGACTAGTTTAAGTACTTAATTAGACACTTAGAACATACATAAATTTTAATTGATTATAAGGACAAAATAACACTCATTGGAAAAAAAAGAAGACAAAGATCAGATTTGTCCGCCTTCTCTCTCCCATTCTACCATTCTGCGAACTCGGGTTCCGGCGATCCTTTCTGTAAAGCAAAACTAAGTAGCCGGTAAGAGTTGTGTGCTGCGATGGCCTTCTTCGCATGGTCTCTCTCGTATTCGTTTTCTCTCTTCAACCTTTGGCTTCTTTGACCCAAATGAAGCGATGTCGGTAACCTATAATCAGAGCTATTAATGGATTTGTTGTTACAGTTGGGTTCTAGATTGCTTTACCTTGTGATTTGTATTTAACACCAGTTTTGTTTGAACTCGATCTGGAGATGGCTGTTGTCCATTTCCAATCTCTCTGCTCTATTATTCCCTCAATCTCCATTTCAAGCGCTAATCAATGGAACTCAGAAGATGGCCAACATTTTAGTCTTTATTGCTGTTGCTGGGCCTTTGGATCAAGTGTCGTTTGGCTTTTAAGTCTAATTGTAAAAGCACTTTCTTCTTCTCCAAAATGAGAATTACAACTCTGAATTCTCAAAAAAAAAAAAAAAAAAACCTTGTTGTGTTCATTTGTTCCCATTTGAAAGGATTTATTGCATTTCCAGACTTACTCAGTAGAATGGATAGATAAATGTTCAATATTGTTGATGGAAATATGGATCTGATAAGTAATGAGAAATATGGATAGTTGGATACTTTGAAGGAAGATGCACAAGTTGTTTGATGCTTATGGTGAAAATTTTCTTCCTGCTATAAAAAAGACTGAAAAATATGAAAATAGAGTATATTGATCTGTATCTAATACATTGGGCAGGGAGTGCAAAACCTGGGAATTATGAATATGATATCCAATCAAGAAAGAGGACTTTGTTGTCATGGATTTCAGGTCTGCGCATGTATGGAAGAATATTGCTAGAAAAATGACTTATTTTTGTTCATTTACCTATCGTGGAAGTAGAAGTTTGGATTGACTATTATTTTAAGATTGAGCTTGAAGACCGGCACTGATTTGTTTGGTATAAAGTGGTGATGATGAATTGGAAATGGTGGGTATTGAGGGCATTTAAGTGAAGGGGAGGTGTTGACAATTGAAAATATTCAGAAGCTACCCAAGCATCTTATAAATGAACAGGAAAACCTACTGCTGTGTGCATTTCATAATGGATTCATTCATTGGAATTTTTTACCAATTTGGAAAACTTTAAAGCACTCGCATCAGATCCTCTTAATGAATTCTCTATTTTACAGTTTTAAATACATTTTTTAGTTTACAGAATCCATATCCAAAATGAAATGGATCAAAGTCTCTATTTCACATAATGGAATAGATATAAATATAAATTTACATAATCTGAATGAATGATGTAGAAGTGTAAGAAATTTTACAGAATCTGTATTTTAAAAATAAATAAATATATTATCAGCTGCAGTGTTATTTTTCATGTTGAAATATCTAAAATAGTGTATTTAAAAGATTTACACCATCTACTTCAAGTGCCCAAGATGAAGATTAATTATGATCAATATGTATTTGTAAACAAAAAATTTACTTAATAGATACAAGACTTTAATAATAAATATGGTAAAATACATCATAGGAAAACATAGTCACAATTTAACTTTCAGTCAAGTTTTTTTTTTTTTTTTTAAAATTAAGAAAAAAAAAAAAAAAAAACTTTCAGTTAAGCTGCAGGATTTACTTATACGTCCAAAACATTCGTAAAAAGAATGATAAAAATATTCTTTTATCTTCTTGTATTTATGTATGTATATATATATATTTTTATGCACACACAAATACATATATCAACTTTGATTAATTATGAATAATAGTATTAACGGAAGTGCATGTGTGTTTTCTTTTTAAATAATTCTATAGTGGATTTCAATGTGCTTTTAGACTCCATCTCATAAGTTAGATTAATGGTCTTATCTCTATAGTGTAAATAGCAATAAATGTGGTTGGATAGGCAGGAATTAAAAACATGTCGACACCAAATACGCAATGGGAATAATTATTGTATAATAGTTTTAAGGTAGTTCTAGTAGTTATGGACTAATTATAAATTGTACTCCTTTCGTTTTTTTTATCTGTCACTTTTCACAATTTGCTTTGTTTTTATTTATCTATCATTTTAAATTTCTAATGCAGCATTTTTTCCACTTTTACCCTTCATTTAAATAACCCAAATTTTGGTACATTTTTGCATGCACTATGAATGAAGGGTAATTGTGTTATTCTACACTCTATTTTTGTCACATTAATCACATTCTTAATCTGTGTGATTCATCTCTCACCGGCAGTTTAAAAAAACGGAAGTAGTATACAGGTTGATGTATATTAAATCACCTTTATACATTATTAACTCATTATTCTCCAATTGATTCCTTCTTCTATATCCTTCTCATTATCCTCCCCTTATGCCATTAATAACATTCGCCTATATCTCTACGTTTGTATCTTTAAAAATCATGATTCTTTCAATATAGATTTCATCTTTTCGATCTCATTTTTTACGATCCGTATGTACCACATTTTGATGTTATTTATATAGTATCATCAAAATGCACTGTTGAAATACAAGTCAATTGTGGATTTTGAAAGTAATGTGATGTATTTACTTTAGATTTCCTGAATGGAAAAAGACGATTCAATATGATTTTCTTGTTGTTGTAGAATCTTGTTGTTTTCAACTATTGCACTAAATTGAAACGCATGCTCTTGATTACCCAAAGGAGAATGATTTCTTTCTTTTTATGTTTTCACATAAAATAAAATTGAACATGTAATTTTTATTATATTAAATAACGTCTCAGATGGTCCGATAAATAGGTTATAATTTGAACAAGATTTTATGTTATATTAATTTTAGTATTTCTACGGGAATATTAATTTTAGATATCGAAAGAAATCTAACAGTAGCCATTAGATAGATTATGATATGTTTTAATAATTCTTATTTTCTTAATGATAGGTTATTCGATCCATGAACTATAATTGTTTTCCAACGTATTGACTTTTGTTTGTGCTTACCTAAGGAAAAAAAAAAGATAAGTATATGGATCAAAGATACATTTGATGATGTATTTTCTTTCTCGTTTAATGATAATAAGATAATGTTTATTATTGTTATTTTATTCTTACAATTATATAATGGTAAAAAGTATTATTAAATTGTGGATAAACTCTTTTTAGGAGAAACACCCGAGGGGGAAACACTTTTGAGGGAAAACACATTGGTTTTTTTAATATAGTTAATGATTAATGATTTTAGTTGTACACTTTTGTAGGTGGGCTAATTAATTTGTTGTTCTTTTATGGGGTTTTAAGTATTATATGTGCGGTTCGGGTCGACTTCATCCCTCTTCCTTATGGGATAAAGCATGTGTATTCTGCTTATTTTTCTAATTTCGCATTTCTATTTCTGCTACAGACATTACTATTCATCCGATCAAGAAGACATCTTATTCATCGGAACCATGAATGTCTTGCCATTTCTCGGTGATATTTCATACAGGTGATAAAACATGTGTCTTATCCTCCTCCTCAAAGTTAACACTGTCAAAATCCGATCAATTCGCAGTTAAACCTTCGTAAATAATGTTATTTTACTTACTCTCTGATATAAACTAAATGGTGGCAAAGAGATATATAGTTGAGTTGGAACCGGCAAAGAAAGCTAAATATGGTTAAGCTGTCGGTGGCACATATATGTGTACATGATTGTTTTCGCCAAGGTTGGTTTTATGAAGCCAATTAACGGATTAGACATCTGCTGGGTTATTTTCCGGTAAGAGTTTCAACTTATTTTTTTTAGGTTGAATTTCTCTTTATTTCGAAGAAGTCGAGTTTAATTTGGATGCTTATGAAGAAGTACTTGGTTATATTAATTTCCAGTTTGATTTATGGTATGCCGTTGTTGGGGGGTCATGTTATTTTGAGATTAATCAGATTTTGAATATTTGATAGATTTGAGTAGTGGTCGAATGTAAACATATACTATAATTTCTGCTTCGATGTCATTACATTTGCAAAACTGAAGCATGTTTGTGTACATCGATATTTTCGTTTCCTTTTCTACTGGCTGACATGAATGCATTCATGAAAATTGTTAGCCACAGGTAAGAATGCAGGTTGCAATGCTTCAGTACCAGCAAATTAAAGTCTTCTCATAGCTCGAGAAGTAGGCCTTAGGCCCTGTTTGGATTAGCAGAAAAGCCCAGAAAAGAAAAGAGATGATTTGGAGGGTGACGATGCTAAATAACGCACCACCAATGAATTGAGGCCACGCGTAATCTAAGGATGAGCTGTAAGAGATCGAAATGGCTAAATATGAATGAAAGGTGGTATTTTTGGTGTATTATGGCTGAGTCCAAGAATGTATCTTGGATTGCCTACGTATCCTGTCTGAAAGTCCAGGAATCAAGCCTTACGTAGTTCCTGGAGCTATGTATTTATAGGCACGTCCTTCTTACCCTTTAAAATTAAGGGCGGTTTGGGTCTATTGGCATAAATACCCTTAAATGGGCCTTGCCTCCTTGTCCAAGTAACACTGTGGATGTGGGCCCGGGTACCGGGCCAAGGATCATGATATCGACTCGAGGTAGTCGGTGGGTGCTCGAGTCCAAGTACTTGTAAAATCTCCCTAGGCTGCGGTCTTAAGGTATGTTTCTTCCTCGACCCGATGCGGGTAGCACACTTGGACTTTTCCACACGCCGGTTTGGACCACTCGGATCATTCCACGTGGAGGAGTGAAACCCCGTATCATCGCCCCCCCAGGATCGGAGTGAAGCTCATCTCGAACGGCGAGATCGGATCGAAAATTTGAATAACTCTAAAGACACGTGGTCTTCTTTAGGCGGGAAAACAGCTGTCATACTAGCCGATGTAGGCTATCGTCAGGCTGACGTCACGCTGTACCATTATTAATGAGCGCGAGAAACAAAGCGTTTTGTCGATACTATCCTTGAAAACCGTGTTTCAAAACCTATAACTGCCCTTAACCTCGCCCTTTCAAATCATTTAGAGGATTGACAAGCATATAAGGAGTCCAGGACCTTGGGGTTTTTCACACGCCATTCTAAACTTCTGCAATTCTCCGTTTCTTAGCCGAAAACTCAAGTAAGCCCTAATCTTATTCCAATTCTTTCTTCCTGTTTTTATTTCTTGTATCTTCTTCGCAAGTCCATGTCTAGTAGCAATAGTGACTCCCAGAACAGAGAGGAGATTGTTGAAATTGAGGCAGAATCGACGGAGGAAACAGTCTCTGAGAATCCAATTGCTTCCGGTGAGAGAGCAGCCGGAGAAGAAGAAGAGGAGGAAGAGCAGGAGATATCTCCTCGACCCATTGGATCTTCTCGACCTGTCGCCAAACGCAAAACCAGAATGCAGGGCCAGGGACCGTATGGATGTGTGTCAAATCTAACGCAAGAGAAAGCCAAGGCGATCCGTTCGAGATATGGAATCCCCTACTCGTCTGACAACATTAAAGTGTCACACGATCGATACCGATTCGCGTGCGACCCTCCCCCCAGGTTACGTGCCATATACGAGGCGCAACTGAGAGAGGGATTAAGATTCCCCTTCGACCCGTGCTTAGTAGAGGTCCTTCGTCACTACGGGATCGGTGTCCCACAACTTGCTCCGAATGGGGTTAGGAGCGTCATGGGATATGTCTTTGGCGTGTCGAATAGCCGAGGTCGAGTTCTCGGTTCGCTTATTCCGACAATACTATTCTCTGTCAAGTTTACGGGACGCGGGATGGTACACATTTCGAAGCGTGCTCTCGCATCGGAGTTCGTTAGAAAGGGGATCTCGTCTCGTGGCGAGTGGAAACCTCGGTTTTCTTCATCCGACACGGATTGATAGATATCGACGTCCACACTTGGTTTAAGAGGCCGCAGAAGTGGCATGACCGGCTCGACTCTAACGCTCCCGGAGAATGTGGGAATCTCGAGATCGCTCACCCCGACGTCGCGACTCGGAACATGCGTCCTTTATATCCTTTTGCTGACGTCGAGGCTGCGGGACCGGGCGCTTATCGGAACTCGATGAAGACATTCGAGTCTTGCGTAGGATTCTTATTTGTTCGTCGAGCCGTTGTACTTGCTTTCCTTTTCCAAGAATGATAAAGGTTTCATGATGTATTAATGTCGAGTTATTTACGTTTGCGGTGGAGCATTTTTCAAAGATGGAGGCATTAGGTAAGATGCACGATCCCAAGACGGCCGACCCCAAGAAAATCCGGGAAATTGTCGGTCTCAAGTCGAAGGTCCCAGCCTCTGGTGTAATAGCCTCTGGGAGTCAGAAGGCTCATGTCCGATCTGCTACTCCAGTATCGACGTCTAATATCCTCAGGAGTCAGCCTGACGAGGCTCTCGTGACTGAGGAGACCGGAGAGAACCTTGTCCCTCGTAAACGTCACAAAACAACAGAGGTACGACACGGGGTCGGAAAAGAGACTCGTAACCTTGCTCCCCCTAATTCCACGGACGCGCTCCCACGCGAGCATGGCGGAGATGGAAGGAATGACTCCGGAGGAGTTACGCGACTTCATTGTGAAGAGTAATCGAGCTGTGAGTCTTTTTCCTATTTTCCTTATATTTTTGGAACCTTTGTCTATTTTTGAAATCATTGGTATGCCTCTTTGCAGACTCGACTTGCAGCTAAGGCTGCCCTCAACAGGATAGCGTCCCCGTCTGCTGCTCTAGAGGAGCACAAAGAGAAAATTGCCAAGTTGACCTCCGACATCGAGAAGCAAAAGGCCAGGGTGAACAAGTTAGATGAGCGCCGCGTGAAGCTGGAGTCAGATCTGACAAAGGCCAGAGACGATCTTTCCAAAGCTCTGAAGGATGTTTCGACGAGAGACGGCGAGATGGCGGTGATGAGAACAGAACAAGCAGAGTTGAAGTCGGAATTGGCAGAGGTGAAATCGGAGCTCGAGGGAACGAAGGCCGAATTAGCAAAGACAACCAAGAATCGAATCGATCTCCAATCTCTCCTCGACGAGTTGACGAATCGTATGGAAACCGCCAAGCTGGACTTCCTGGCCTCGATTGAGTTGGAGAATGATCTGTCATTGCTGATGAATCAGGGTATGAAGGGTGGTTTCACCATGGCTATTGACCAAGTCAAGGCCGTCGACCCGAGCTTTGAGGTTTCCACCATTGAGAAAGCTTTCTTGTATGATCCTGAGGCCATTCCTCGATATGGACGATACTTCGACGAATTCAAAGCTGGTGTCTCTTTGTATGGTAAATACGTGGCCCCTGTCTGGAGCAAAATGCGGCGGAGAATGTCGAGTTAGGTGGACAAGCCGATCCTTTTTGCTTCAACTTTAAACCAGCCTGCCCCCTGATGTTGATGCTATTTTATCTTTATCTTTTTAAGAACTTGATTCGATTTGGTTGTAATATCATTGATATTTTTGTTTGTATGAACTCGCGTTTTCTCGATCCGACCTTGTGAACTTCTTCATTTGGACGTCTCTTTCAATTCGAATTGTGGTTGATCATTTGAATATGTTGTCTTTTTTTTTTTTTTTTTTTTTTTTTTTTTTTGAATGTGTTGTCTTTTACCGATCATTTGCCTAGGGTGTAGTCCTCTGAACTTAATTCCCTTGCAAACAATGCCTTATGGGGTGTAGTCTTGTTGACTTAATTCCCCTATTAGCCCTCGAAGTGTAGTATGAGTTCATGACTCGTAGTACACTTGAGTAAGAATCGACCTAGCATTGCCTTGCCTTATTGGCTTGACTTGGCTTTTTGGTCGGAGCTCGATTCGGCTATCCTACTTTCGATCGAGCACATCGTGGTGCTTACGATCGAGCCGAGTTAAGGATCCATCGTGGGATCCGTCGGCGCTTAGCATCGTGGCTTGCGGCATGTCGGAAGTGATGTAAGCATTGTCAGTGACTTGGCTTTATTCACTATCTTTATTTTAAATCCATCGTATCGATGGACCATAGCTCGGAAGTGATATAAGCATTGTCAGTGACTTGGCTTTATTCACTATTTTCTCCGGCTTCATCGTGTCGAGGTGATAGAAGCATTGTCAGTGACTTGGCTTTTTTCACCGTATAGTGCTGAGTTGGGCGGGCCGGGGAACTAATGTCGTTGTCGATCGTTGCGCTTTTTTCCCCCTCTTTACCTTTTTATACGGTCTTACCTATGTAGTGTAATTAAAAAGGAAAAGAAAGCATGCTTTATAAAAGGAATCGAAATACAATGTCACATCGACCTATTACAACTGATGAAAGTAGAACTGCTGAAGTCATGAGAATAAGAAATAATTTAAACATAATACTTTCTGAGGTTGGTGGCATGCCAAGTTCGAGGCACTTTGTGCTTCCATCCGACACCCCAACCGATATGACCCCTTAGGATGCACTTTCAAGATTTTATATGGACCTTCCCAATTCGGCTCAAGCTTGCCTATTGGGTCTGCTTCTTGGCTTCATTTTTTCTCAATACGAGGTCTCCTACTTGGAAGTATTTGTATTTCACCCTCGCGTTGTAATACTGAGAAATCTTTCTTTTATAACTGGCCATCCGATACGCCGCCATTTCCCTCTTTTCTTCGACATTGTCTTTTTCTTCTCTTAGATCGGCAGCATTAGTTTCGACATTATAAGCTAAAACCCGAGGCGATGCTAGTCCAATCTCTGCAGGTATCACGGCTTCACATCCATAGGCCATGGCAAAAGGAGTTTCTTGGGTTCTTTGAGTTGGGTCTTGTGCGATATGACCACAATATCTTGGGTAACGAGCTGCCCAATCTCGGCCTTCATCTTCCAATCGCTTCTTCAATCCAAACTTTATCTGCTGTTCGTACGCTCGACTGTCCATTGGAGCGAGGTCGGGCCACGACGTCGTTCTATGCTCGATTCGAACTCTTTCAACCAATTCGCACTCTATCATCAAGAAATTGAGTCCCGTTGTCCGAGATTAGATACTTCGGTATTCCGAACCTGCATAAAATATTCTCCCATAGAAATTTTTTAATGGTCCGAGCCCTGATGTCAGTAAGAGCTTTGGCCTCGACCCATTTAGTAAAATAATCAACCGCAACGACGACGTATTTGAAATTCCCCGGAGCTCGAGGTAGAGGTCCAACTATATCGACTCCCCGTTCATCGAACGGCCATACGGACTCGATGGCATTCATTTCTCGTGCTTGCGATGAGTTACCACATCGTGTACACAGGCAAGCTACGCAACTCATTACCAATCGACTCGCATCTTTTTGCATTGACGGCCGAAATATCCCGCCGGTTGCATTTCCTTGCCAACATTCGAGCTCCGCAATGATTACCGCGGATCCTCGGTGTATCTCTTCGAGCGAGATAAGCCCCTCTTCTTCCGATGCACATCGCATCCAAGGGGTTACAAATGATTTTCGATAAAGCACATAATCGAAAAGAGCGTACCTGGAGGCTTGAAGTCGGATTTTCCTGGCCCGAGATTTATCGGCGGGGAGGATTCCATCTTTCAAGAATAATGCTATAGGGTCCATCCAGGTCGATCCTTGGACCACGGGTTGCACGTCGACCTCGTTATAGCTCCGTTCTGCTAGCATCTCAACCAGAACTTTCCTCTTAGATTTGAAATTCGACGCGAGCTTAGACAACGCATCGGCTCGCTTGTTCTCACTCCGAGGCACTGTTCGACTAGGATCGTCTTGAATTTCGACATTAACCCCCGAACAACCTTTAGATAGCTTTTCATTGATTCTTCTTTAGCTTCATACTCTCCCCGCACGTGATTTACCACAAGCTGAGAGTCGCTGTATACTAGAAGATTCTCGACTCCCAACTTCGATGCTAGCTTTAAACCTGTGATTAAGGCCTCATATTCGGCTTCGTTGTTCGTAGCCTTGAACTCGAATCGGAGTGCATACGGAAACTCTTCCCCTTTCGGACTAACCGGCGGTAAACCGGCTCCGGCCCCTCTTTACTCGAGGCACCATCGACGTGGAGTGTCCCTTGCTCCTCGATGACTTGTTTTCCCCTCTCTAATTGAATCGACAACCCTTACGCTATGAAGTCGGCCCGAGCTTGACCCTTGATGGTGTTCGAGGTAGAAACTCTATGTCGTATTCCGCTAGCTCGACAACCCATTTGGCTAATCGACCCGATGTCTCGGGCTTTGCCAGAATTTGTTTTAACGGTTGGTCAGTAACCACAGCAATGGGATGTGCTTGGAAGTATGGCTTCAACTTCCTCGACGCATGAACTAAACTCAACGCTAACCTCTCCGCAGGAGTATATCTGACCTCTGCACCATGTAGGGCTTTGCTGACAAAATAGATTGGGATTTGTCCCTGGTCTCCTTCTCGAACTAAGACAGCGCTTACCGCTTCCTCACGCTGCTAGATAAACCAAGAGCTTCTCTCCATCTCGAGGTGAGGACAGCGTTGGCAAATCAGATAAATATTCTTTCAAATCGTCAAACGCCTTCTGACACTCCCCATCCCATCGGAATGGACTAGCTTTTTTCAGGATCTTGAAGAAAGGTAGAGCTCTCTGTGCTGATATCGACAGAAAACGGTTGAGAGCCGACATCCGACCTGTCAACCTTTGCACCTCTTTGACATTCCGAGGTGTGGGCATGCTTTTGAGAGCCTCGATTTTATCTGGATTAGCTCGATCCCATCTCTCGATATCATGTATCCCGAAATTTCCCGATCGGACCCCGAATGTGCACTTCTTTGGGTTGAGCTTCATTTTTGCCGTCCGCATACCTCGAAAACTTCTCTCACATCGACAAGAAACTGTCCCAAGGACTTGCTCTTGATCAATAAATCATCCACATAAACCTCCATATTCCGACCTATCTGTTTCTTGAAAATTTTGTTGACGGCCCGTTGATAAGTAGCCCCTGCATTCTTAAGCCCAAACGGCATCGTAACGAAGCAAAACGTGCCAAATTCTGTGATAAAAGCGGTTTTTTCTGAGTCCTGTGGGTCCATAAAGATCTGATAATAACCCCTGTACGTATCGAGGAACCCGAATACCTCGAAACCCAATGTCGAGTCGACTAACTGGTCGATCTTCGGCAGCGGGTAAGAATCCTTGGGACATGCCTTATTAAGATCGTGAAGTCGACACACATTCGCCAGCTTTGATCTGGCTTCTTAACTAATACTGGATTGGCCAACCAATCCGGGTAAAATACCTCTCTCACGATTCCAGCAACTAGCAACTTGTCGACTTCTTTTCTTCTTGCTTCTTTTCTCTCGGGGGCAAGATTTCTCTTCTTTTGCCGTATCGGCCTCTTTTTGGGATCGACGTTAAGTTGGTGCACTTGCTATATCGCCGATAGGCGGGCATGTCATCTGCCTTCCACGCAAAAACGTCTCGAAACTCAACTAGGAGGTCGACCAAGGCTCTCGTGTCGGGGTGTGGCATCCACTTCCCGATCGGATCCCTTGACCTTCTTCCTCTCTCCAAACTCGAACTTCCTCGGTCGGGTCGGCGAAACCCGGCTCCGATCTTCCTCTTCTTCAGGTATCAACTCCTCAACCAATACCTGCCCAACCCCTTTTCCTTTGATCGTAACCAGACTACAGTTCCGGGCTACCTCAACGTCTCCTTTGACTTCATGGGTACCGTACCGGGTTGGAAACTTCATCTTGTTGTGGAAGGTCGAGATAACGGCTACGAGATCATATAGAGCCGGTCGGCCCAATATCGCGTTATACCCCGAAGGGGCCTTAACTACGACATAGGTCATTTCCATCGTCCGACCACTTTTCTCCGTCTCCCACCGTCGTTAACAAATTGATCGACCCGACGGGATGGATGGCACATCTGTAAAACCAAATAAAGGGGTAGATAACGGAATAATGTCTTCATCTTTCAACCTCGCGGCCTTAAATGCTTTGAATAATAAAGGATATTAACGGCGCTTCCACTTGTCCACACAAACCCTTTTTACTCGTCCTCTCGCTTATTACCGCTTCGATCACTAACCCCTCACTATGGGCGTGGGAACTCGGAACATCGTCCTTAGGCCCATAACCCACCTCCGTGGTAAACACGATCCTTTTTGACTCTCTCGATACGTCGACGAATGTCGACTTGATCGAGGCCGATCTGACTCATGCTCTGCAACGATTGTGTTAACGTCATATCCGGCGCGATTATCTCGATGAGGATCTCGGTTCTGAACTTCTCGAGGGTCATCTCGGTGATTGTCTCTGTATGTTGGGTCGGATGACCTCTCTCGGCGATTCCGATTATCTCGACGTGGAGACCGATCTTTCTTTCCGTTGTAGCTCTTTCTCTTGTACTCCCGACGGCCCTTTGGCTCGTCTTTTTCTGACCTGTCGACAACTTCATCCAATCGACCCTCTTGGATACAGGCGTCGATATCCCTCTTCAAATCAAAGCATTCCTCCGTATCGTGCCCCACATCTCTGTGGTAGTCACAATACTTGTGAGTATTTTTTCTTTTCTCTGGATCTTTGGACATCGGCTTAGGTGTCCGAGCGATGTTCTTCTTGATCATGATTGCCAATACCTCCCCCCGAGATCGGTTGAGGGGTATAAAATCTCGGTCTTTCAAATTTCCTTTCTTTCCCAACCGATCCGATATCGGAGCTGTCAGTCGATCAAAGACGTTGGACTTGCTTTCTTCGTTCCGACCTCTAGGCTGACCCTTGGTCTGGCTTCGGGAGTCGTTCCTCGAGCTGAGGCCAAGTGAAATGGTGTGCAGACGTACTGCCTCTTCACCTTGGCAGAATCTATGGACTATGTTCACACATTCATCCATATCATTCGGCATTTTCTTGGATAGCTTATCATACAGCTTCATATTCCGCAGACCTCCCACAAAGGCATTAACTTGCGGTGCATCAACGGCATTATGCACTTTCATGGCTTCAAGGTTGAAACGTCTCGTGAAGTCGATAGTAGATTCCCTTTGTCTTGCTTGATATTCATGAGGTGCGTAGCGCTAAGGTGGAACTTCTTGTTCCCAATGAAAGCGTCTCGGAATTTTTGTCCCAACTGTAAAAAGCTAGAGATAGATCCGGGACGTAGCTTGTGAAACCACTCCCGAGCTCGACCTGTGAGCAACGTATCGAAAGCTCGACACTTCATGGCGTCATTGGCGTTTCTCAACCTCATCAGAGATATGTATCGATACAGATGATCCTCTGGGTCCGTAGTACCGTCATAGGGCTCCATCTTGGGCGGCTTAAAGGATTCGGGCATCGTATATATCTCGATTTCGGGACTAAATGGCGACTCAAGCCATTCAGTGGGTTGATCTTTCCCCACAATGCGGTTGAACTCGTTTCGGATGCTATCCTCAACCTGCCGTTGAAGCTTTTCTTGTTCAGGACGTTTGCGGGCGTCGGTCACGGCGATTTCAATCGCGCCTTCCTCACACTCTTCTTGAGGCTCGGCCGGCCTCTTCCCGCTAGCATTATCAATCTCCTTATGACCTGGAGGGTCTAGGCGATGTTCTTCGGGGGATTGCGGATTCCCTTACCTATGAGTGCCGAGGCTACCACTCTCTTCAAGGCGTCCTCATCCAAAGATGCTAGGTGATCTGCCATGTCTTGCGGTTGTGTGGGGAAGGCGGGGCACAGGTGGATCCGCGGTGCGGGTCTAGATCCGGTGGGGACTTCTTGAATGCGAGATGGAACCCTGCTTTGGATCTATATCCGTGCGCTCTTCGATCTGCATGTTCTTCTTTGTTCGTCGGTTTCTTCCTTCTTTGGCGGCACCATTGAAATCTCTTTACCAACTCACCGGTAGAAGGCCCTCCTTCTAGCGCCAAATGACGATGCTAAATAACGCACCACCAATGAATTGAGGCCACGCGTAATCTAAGGATGAGCTGTAAGAGATCGAAATGGCTAAATATGAATGAAAGGTGGTATTTTTGGTGTATTATGGCTGAGTCCAAGAATGTATCTTGGATTGCCTACGTATCCTGTCTGAAAGTCCAGGAATCAAGCCTTACGTAGTTCCTGGAGCTATGTATTTATAGGCACATGTCCTTCTTCTTACCTAAAATTAAGGGCGGTTTGGGTCTATTGGCATAAATACCCTTAAATGGGCCTTGCCTCCTTGTCCAAGTAACTTTGTGGATGTGGGCCCGGGGTACCGGGCCAAGGATCATGATATCAGAGGTGGGTGCTCGAGTCCAAGTACTTGTAAAATCTCCCCTAGGCTGCGGTCTTAAGGTATGTTTCTTCCTCGACCCGATGCGGGTAGCACACTTGGACTTTTCCACACGCCAGCTGGACCACTCAGATCATTCCACGTGGAGGAGTGAAACCCCGTATCATCAGAGGGATTTAATTTTGTGTGTTTGGTAAACTTTATCACGAAGGAAATGGAGGGAGAAGAGGGGAAACCAAAGGAAATGACCCAATACAATTTTAGCAATATGTTTTCCTTCCAAAATAGGTAGGAAACGGAAGGAAACTATTATTTTTTAGAAAAATAGACTTGACGATCTATCCATCTCCTTTCATTTCTGTTTAGTTCAATCCAAACAGGCAAAGTAGATTTCACAATCTATCATTCTCCTTTCTTTACTTTTTTGTTATTATCTTCTCTTTTCTTTTCTATAGGTTTCATTCAATCCAAACGGGGCCTATAAATCAGGTGTGTTGGTTGATTCAGGAGGCGGAGATGTATTTTAGGAAAGAGGGAACATGACCAATCAAACAAAAAAACGAAAAACTGCCAATTGAGGATCTCTATATTCATTGTTCACTTTGCGGTGCAACATTCATGTAGCCTTTTAGAAAGGAAAAAAATAGGGATGACTTGATAAAAATCAAGTACATTTACTTTATATTCGTTAGCTGGATATTTCATAAATGAAAACCTCATGAAACAACATTTTGATTTTGTTCCAATTTTATTAGATGTTTGTGAAGGGACAAACAACATTTTGATTTATAAGAAACATTTATAAAATTTACAATATCCCCGTGCATCGCAAGGGTTTTCCTACTAGTATAACCATATGGTACAAGATATAGGGAAGGTGAAAAAAAAAAGCAAAAATCAAAAGTATACCCCCCCAAATAGGAAAAAAAAATGAAAATTAATATGAAGCACGAGTACAAAAGCCGTGAAAGACCACAACGAAATAATTCTTCAGTTAATATAAAGTATGAAGCTTTATAAAATTCCTTATACATGATACGCACGTTGAAATTAAAACGACGACAAAGAAACGAGTACGATTAAAACCCAATAAAAATCAACACATATTGTTGTTAACGGTGATTTTTATGATTTATATAACTTTATTCCGTAGCAATTTCCTTTGTGTTTTATTACTTTTTATAGAAAAGTAAGTGTTTAAGTGAAATATTGGAAGAATGCGTATAGAAATGATTTAAGTGCAAACTCGAGCTTATTACGTGGTTTTATTAGTGATTTTCTAGTTATCTATACGGTATTACATTTTGCACATTTCTATCATCTTGTAGGTACGCTTACATGTTATGGAGGAAGCTAAAAAGATTTCCAACCGGAGTTTAAATGGAAAGGAGGAAGATGCAAGTGGAACTTGGAATAAAGATATCAAGTAATTTAGACGTGCGTTTGCCACTCCGTCCATCAGGACGGGCGTCTGAGGAAGAGGACGGGCGTCCACGAAAGAAATTCGATTCAGGGAAGACAGATTTTTGCTGAACGAGCGTCCAAATTTGCATAGGACGGGCGTCTGATATGACTCGGCCCGACTCGAAGATTTTATACACCCTGGACGGGCGTTCACCATTCTAAACGGGCGTCCGGTCCGCCGCCTCAGCTAAACCGACTTAAAAACCTATTTATAGTCGCGTTTTCTGAACCCTAAAAGATATAATTCCACCCCTGGCCGCCCCTGGCCCCTTGGGGGCGACTTTGCTGTTTCCTTTTGCTGCCATAAACATAGTTTTATCTACTTTTTTATTTTCTGCATATCAACAATGAATAAAGGCTAGAGCATGGTTGAACAAGCTTGTGAAGCCGATCGAGCAACTTGATTTCTTCTTTGGGATTGTTTGTGAGTTTTAATTCATAGTTTGTTTCTTTATTGTGTTCATATTGTTATGCAATTTAAATCGATGGATGGTTGCGATTTGATGTTTAACGTTTGATGAGAATCATTGTTAGACTTAGATCACCATAGTAAAGATTAGATTTTTAACCTAAAAATAACGAGAGTTGTTAGGTTAATTTCTAGGTTGCTAGATTGAGAAATCTTACACCTTTGTTATGAAAGCGTTAATCTTTAAGATCGAGAGATGAGAGATTAATAGGCGAATTATCTAAGAGATTAGAAATTCATACTTTTGATAGGTAAACCACAATCTTCATTAAATCTTCACTAAACAATCTAGAGAGGAAGTTGAGGGTTGTGAGATCGGTGGATCATTGCTTGTTCGTTTTCAATTTATTTGTTATCATCTTAGTAATTTTATTATCTTTTTAGAATAGAATTATTTTCATTAGTTTGGCTCGTAACTATCTTTCCTGGCTTTGGATTCTAGATCCTCTGTCCAGTTTATTGTTTTCGTTTTTGTTTTGTTCTGTTTTGTTTTATTTTTCGTGATAACTTTAGAGAAATTAAGAACTAGACCAACCTCGATTCCCTGTGAGTTCGACTCCGGTTTTAATCATTATACTACGATCCCTGCACTTGGGGTAAACCAGATTTATTTTTATTACTTGTTTATTTTTCATTAGATAAAATCCGAGACAATTATTCATTAAAAAAAACCGAAGGCGTAAAAGAACAATAAACACGTAGCATGATTTGTTCCGGTTTGGCTGATGGTGTTGTACTCCTCGTTTATAGGGGGACGGGAACGGCAAGCAATGGCCGGGATTTTTGGAGTGTGATTCCGAATTTCTCCTCCATATCCAAGCCTTTTGGTGCATTCCCGGCTTCAAGCTCCCACTTGAAGCAATTCAACAGTGAACCAAGCATTACGTGTACCATTCTGATTGCCAACGGCGACCCAGGACACATTCTCCGGCCAGCACCGAACGGGGTCAGCTCAAAATCTTGTCCATGTATATCTACTTTTGATTCCAAGAACCTCTCAGGCTTAAATGTAGAAGCATCTTTCCAAATACTTTCGTCTCTCCCAATTGCCCATACGTTGACAAGCACCTGTGAGCCCTTTGGAACACTGTAGCCACAAACCTCAAGTTCTTGCTCGACTCGCCGAGGAATCAAGAACGGGGTAGGAGGGTGTTTTCGTAGAGTTTCTTTGACAGCACACCGCAAGTATGGTAACCGAGCAACATCTGAATCCTTTATAACAATGCCTTCGCCGACGACTTGAGCTATCTCATCTTGTGTTTTCTTCATTTTATCTGGATTTTTAATCATCTCTGTCATTGCCCATTCTAAGGTGCTTGATATCGTATCTGTTCCTGCCATAAATAGGTCCTGTGACAATTTTCGTTGATGTAAGAGCCATGATTGCAAAGTCTAACATTGTGAAGAAGAACATCTACGACATCATTGATAGAAAAGATAAAAACTAACCATGCACAAATGCTCGATGTGTTTTCTATCAATCTGTTCTGGTGTTTCGTGGCTGATGGTAAGAAGAACATCTATGACGTCGTTGACGGCTCCTTGGGATGTGCTTGACCGCAGTCTTTCATCGATAAGCCCTCTAAACATGTGCAAAAGCCTTCCTAAGTGGATGGTCATACGCCGTCTTATACCTTGTGGATCGATTTTTGCCAGAATAGGGAAGTAATCAACCAAGTTGGGCTTACCACCCTCCACCATAGTGTTCCACACCGATTCCCTGAATTCTTCCGCCGAATCAGAAAAATGGTCGGTGTCGGTCAAATCTTTGGAGAAAATGATGTTTGACAGCGTATTCAAGACGGTCATGAATGCAGCTCTACCAACATTCACCGCCTCACCCGTCTCACTGTTTTTTCGGCAATAGTCAACGAGCTCTTGCACCTTTTTGTTGACCAAATGTTGGTTGTCATCAAGCCTCTTGACAGAGAAGATGTTGGTTTTAATGACCTTACGAAGGCTTCTCCACCGTGGAGCCACCGGTAACAAGACCACGGAGTATTTATACAGATCATGTGCATGGAGAGCGTTCGGTATTGATCGACTAGAGAATGCAATATCTTGGTTTTTGAGGACTTGTTTAGCCATCTCTGGAGATGAGACAACAATTGATGTAACTTGTCCAAGTTTTAGACTCATAATGGGACCATGTTTTTTGGCAAGCTTAGCTAGTGACTGGTGTGGTTTATCACCAAGCAAATGGAGGTTGCCTATGATCGGCAACTGGGTCGGGCCTGGAGGTAGTCTTTTGCCTCTAATTTTTGTAATAGTATTGATCATCAACACCTCGAATAAAGTCAAGATGAGGAGTAACCAGACTGCAAGTGTAACAAAATCCATGACTCTATTTTTTTTTTCCTTTCTTTCTTCATTGTACTGTTACAATGAATGTTATGTGAAGGCTTATTCATCAATGTGCTATATATATATATATACATATAGGGATTACAAATATTAATGCTGTTAACAACACTAATTAATTTATTCAAAAAAAAAAAAGCAACACTAATTAAGCCACTAGTTGACTTTGGAGGAAGGGAAATGGCTAGATCGTACGTCCAATAATATATGTATATAGTACACAGTCAACGCTCCTCGTACTATGTTAGAGTATTACTCCCTCCGTGATCCGTCCTAGCTAGGCGGATCTACCGTCAACGCTGCTCGTACTATGTTAGTGTATTACTCCCTAAGTCCTAGGCGGATCTACCATTTGTTAAAGGGGGTCTACACAAGGACGGAGTCAGGATTTTAAATTGTGGTGGGCTAATGGACTATATCGAGTTCGTCGGGTGTGTTGGATTAAGAATATTTTATGGATCCGACTAGACTACACATATTTTTTAGTGTAATATTTTTTTGTCCGGGTGGGCTTAGCCCTCCTCAATTTATACAAACCTCCGTCCTTGGGTCTACAGACCCCGTTAAATATAAGAAAACTCTACATTTTATGTTTAGAAAAATATTTCGGACCCTGTGAAAAATAAGGTTTACTCTGAAAAAAAGTTACGGACCCGCTGAATAATATTTCTGGATCCGATTTGTCCTGTTTGACTTTTCAAAGAGATTTTGGCTAGCGTATTTAATACTTTGAATCTCATTAAATAATCCAATATTTTTACCTATGATAAAGTATTACTTAAATGATATAAATGTAAAAATATTTGATTATTTAATGAGATTCAAAACATTAAATTCGCTAGTCAAAATCTCTTTAAAAAGTCAAACAAGACAAATAAAATGGGACAGAGAGAGTAGCTTAATTAAGTTATCTTAATCTTGCAGCATGTTATGGTGTAAAAGTACTTAGTTATATTTAGAAGTCGGTGGCTTGTTGTATGGAAGAGTAGTATCTCTATTTCCAGCATCGAATGCATGTGGCAACCAGGTCATACTCCAGGATTACCATTTTTTTTAGTTGCACTGCTACAAAATACGAGATAGGTCACACTTAAGATATGATAACAATCAGTTTCAATAAAATCGAGACAAAGAAAAAATATATATCACGCTTACAACTTTCTATCACACTTATTGAAAAATTGAGATAAGTTATATTAATCAATCTCATTTTTAAAGTGTGACTTAATTGATATGTTTTTTCTGTCAAAGTTATTGAAAAATCGAGATAAATTATATCAATCAATCTCATTTTTAAACCGTGACTGAATTCATATGATAATTCTGTCACAGTTATTAAAAGAGCAAGATAAATTATATCAATCACTCTCACATCTAAAACAGTGACTGAATTGATATGATATTTATGTCACGGTTATTTAAAAAGCGAGATAAATTAAACTGTGACCGAATTGGTATGATATTTTTGTCACGGTTATTGAAAAAGCAAAATAAATTATATCAATTAATCTCATTTTTAAACAGTGACTGATATTTTTGTCACAATTATAGAATAAGTGAGACAAATTATATCCACTAATACAAAAAGAAACATAGATCAAGCTTATAGAAAGATAAATGTCACACTTTTAAAAGAACCGAGACAAGGAAAATGTATATATCACACATAAATTTTTTCACAGTTATTTGGTGTGAAAAAAAGAATGATCACACTTTTTTTAGTTGTGATTGAAGTTATAATAGATTTCGGTTTTTAAATGTGATAACAACTACTAAATAGATCATAGTTTTTAAATGTGTTGAAATTATAATAGATCTCGGTTTTTAAGTGTGATACCAACTATAATAGATCACGATTTTTAAGTGTGATAACAACTAAAATAGATCACAGTTTTTAAATGTGTTGAATTATAATAGAATTCGATTTTTAAGTGTGAAAACAAGTAAAATAGATAACAGTTTTTATTATCACGGTTTTTAGGAAAACTGAGACAAGAACATCAATCAATCACGGTTTTTATCTGTGATTAAAATAATAAGATATTTTATAATGAGATTTCAATTAAGTGTGGTAAAAAACGATAAGAAAGTAGGCATTGGCCAAGCAGTAATTAGTATGGTTCCTTAATCCAAAGTATCTTAGTTCGAGTCCCATTGAGAACAAATAAATGTGTTTGCTTATATTTCTTTTTCGAAAAAAAAAAGAATGATCACACTTTTTTAGGTGTGATTGAAATTATAATAGATAATTTTAGGTGTGATATGTTGTGTAAAATGCCCTAGTTGCTATTTATATGTATTTGATTAATTCTCAAAATAGTATCATTTTATGTGTTATAATATTTTTTTGTCACACTAATGGCCATGAAGTTAAAGACTTACATTATATGGTAAAATTGTATGATTTATATTTTTGCAGGAATTCTTAATTATTTAATTAATTACCCATTTTTTATTTGGTTAATTAGTTGGTTTTATAATTAATTTTATAATCATACCAGTAGGAAACCCATGCGATGCACGAAGAACGTTATATTTAAAAAGTCGATCTGTGTATGTAGAAATTTTTAGATACTCGATAATACCCGTCAACATCTTCAAGATGTATATGAAGATCAGGTGCTTGATCCTACAAAGATTGTCAGCACCATAAAGGGAGTCCAAGAGTGATCCCAAGGGTAACAAATTCTTCAGTTTTTCAGGTCAGGTCCTGTATTTACCTTAATAAGTTTCAAACTCCCAATAGGGAAGGGCGTTGGACTCATGAATAGAATCCTTAAGCCTTGAAGCAATTCCCTATATAAGAAAGAACGGATGAAACAGAAATACGTACTGAGTAGTGAAAATTAAAGCATGAGCATAAGTAGGGAAAGAGCCTTTAACTTTAAGAGAAGGTCAAATTGAAACCATGGCCTTCAACATACCCCAAAAGCCTCATCGTTGAGCTCACATTTTAGTATTCCGTTTACTCTTAACGCCAGGAAGACATCCTTTGAAGCTGAATTAGGAAACCCGTGCGATGCACAGAGAACGTTATATTTAAAAAGTCGATCTGTGTATGTAGAAATTTGTAGATATTGTAGTAATTGAAGAGCTATTTAGGTGAAACCAAAATAAAAAAAATGGCATGAATGAAATATTTACAATGATATATGTGTATGTAGAAATTTGTAGATATTGTAGTAATTGAAGAGTTATGTAAGTGATAAATCAAACCACTAATATCCTTAATACACATTGACCATTCTAGGTTTCTGACGATGGTGGAAATAGACCTGACTACGTGTCACTCTTATAACATCCCAAGATGGAGAGAGAAAGATAAGAAGGAAGCATTTATGGCCAGGAGCCCACACTAGTAAAACCTTACCCCAGGAGGGAGGTCTGTCCATCTCCTTCCTGACTACCGCACTGCAGGGCAGCTAGGCCCAGGCTGGAGGTAGGACGCGCAGCTCGGGTCGAGACGACCTGAGGAGCCTATCGAAAGCCGACTGGCTCTTTCCTTATATAACAATCCGCATATGTGTCTATATTATAGGAGAATCCCTGGATTACCGGGAGGAAATCCTATAATTCAGATATAATCATAATTATCTTTTGCTAGAGATAAAGACGTGATGATCCTTAGGGTTTAAGGATTCTACAACTTGTTTGGCAAGGAAAGGGTGAGACGCCTCCCTATATAAACAACCCTAAGGAACTACGAATGACTTGATTCCAATTTAGCTATTGGATACGTAGGCAACTTGAGAGAAGCTAACTCTCAGGCTCAGTCTTAATCACACAAAATCACCATCCCCATTATCTCTGTTCTTGTTTGAATCGTCCTAGAGGTTATTTGGATCCCTAGGTGATATTCGACATCATCAATTGGCGCTAGAAGGAGGGCCTCAAGTTGCGATTTGATCAAGAAACAGCGATGGTACCACCAAAAAATACCGGAAAAAGGACTCAAACCGCGGCGGCTAGAGATACTGGAGACATAGACCCCACGGCTACTGCTAGCCAGCCGCAAACCAATCCGGAGGAAACATTGGCGTATCCAAAGCCACGCGAGGCCTTGCTGGAGGCATTACGTAATTTGGACGTACCAGCGTTCAAAAGTGTACTGGGATTGGCCCTAAAGGGGCGAGAAGAAGAAGCTCCACAAAACGTGGACCCAAAAGATAACGCGGCAAATAAAGAAGATAGAGGAGAAACTCTCTCCTCTACCTCTCATACGCAACACGGACGCATTAAGGCTCAGGCCCAGGAGGCTGCCAGGGCAGAACTAGATGGGATCCTGGGAAAGAAAACGAATGATCTCTCTATCGAATCACCATTCTCAGAACAGATTTTGAACTACCCACGCCCGGAGAGATTTAAGATCCCAAAACTAGAAGCATACGACGGAACGAAAGACCCCCAGGACCACCTCTTTCAGTATCTAACGCACATGAATTTAGACTGTGCACCCGAGGAGATGAAGTGCAAAGCCTTCCCGGCCTTACTCACGGGCAGGGCTCGTGAGTGGTTCCGGAAGTTACCACCTCGGTCCGTTGAGAATTTTGAAACCCCGGCAAGAAAATTTTTGCGAGGCTTTTGTCACCGCTAAACCCTTCCGAGGAATGTCACGTACCTCCTCACAATTCGTCGAAAAAAGAAGAAACGGTGCTTTGCGATACGAAAAGATTCAATGAGGAATCTAGGCGGTCGGGAATGCCGATGAACACCTCCCGATCACCTCTTTCGTAGCGGTGTCCGCGAGAAGGTAGATTGTATGCAAAGCTCAATGGTCGACTTCCGAAATCTATGGATGAGTGTATGGATCCGGCATATAAACACCGTCAAGGTGAAGAGGCCAACCGTTTAAAGAGGGAGTCGGAAGCCCCTAAGAAAGAGAAGGCGGAGGACGGATCCGATAGAAAGCGCAAACCGGTATGGGACCGAGTAGCCGCGCCCATAACCGACCGACTCGGAAAGAAAGAGGCCCCGCAAGAGAGGGACTTTATCCCTTTGAATCGATCACGCGAGCGCAGTCCTCGCCATAATGCGAGAGGAAAGGCATTGCCCGTACTCCACCTCCTATGAAGGGTCCCCGGGAAAAAAGGGATCAAACCAAATACCGTAAGTTTCATGAGGACATTGGTCACGACTCGGAGCGGTGCGAGGGATTTACGAGAGAGAGATCGACGCCGCTCGCTGTTATGGAAGGTAAACTCGATGAGGTGATAGATAGGTCTCGTCACCCAGAACCTCGGGGAAGGCGGGAATACAAGAGGAGAGATTTCGGTCATGACCGAAAAGATGATTATAGACGAAGGAGGGACCCGTCCCCTGGACCGGAAGGGCAGCGAGATAATCGCCCCATCAATACCATTAATACCATCTCAGGTGGTCCGAGTACACCGTCAGGAGAGGTCGTTTATGGCCCTCGCGATCCTCTTCCCCTCGTCAGCAATAACACCGACTCAGGAAAGAGACAAAGGCTGTCAGGAGAGGTCGTTTATGGCCCTCGCGATCCTCTTCCCCTCGTCAGCAATAATGAAGGCTTGGTTATCGAGGCGGTAATCAACAAACATACGGCGAAGCGTATTTGTGTAGACACTGGAAGTGCAGTCAATGTGCTGTACTACAATGTGTTTCAATCCATGAAGTTAAAGGATGCAGAGCTAGCACTTTTGTATCATCCCCGCTATTCGGGTTTGCGGGGCCACCGGTTCACCCTACGGGCATGATCACCTTACCAACCACCTTTGGGAAAGCACCTCGGGACAGGATCCTCATGGTGAGTTATGTGGTGGTCAGGGCCCCATCAGCCTACAATGTTATTATGGGGCGACCTGCCCTAATAGATCTGCGAGCTGTGATCTCTCCGGCTCACATCAGTTTGAAGTTCCCGACCTGGGAGGGGACAGCAGAAGTCAAAGGTGATGTCGAAACAGCCAGGAGCTGTTACACGGCCACTGTAAATGGAAAAATGATGGTACAACAGGTATCTGTGGAAGAGTTACTCCCAGAGGAGGAAGAGAGTTGGTCTTCAGATGATAAGATCGAGTTAGTAAATTTGGGAAAGAAGCAAGAAAGCTTGTCGGTCAACATAGGATCATGGATCCCGGATCGGTTTAAAACGAGCTCGTTGAGATTTTAAAGGAGTTTAAAGACGTGTTTGCATGGAAGACGGATGACATGCCGGGCTTGTCCCCCGAGCCGGCTCGCACGGGTTGCATGTGGATCCACCCGGAAACCGATTAGGCAAAAGAAAAGGCGGTTGCAAAAGACCGAATGGAGGCCATTCAAAAGGAAGTAGAAAAGTTATTACGGGCCGGGATCATACGTGAAGTGTTTTACCCGACTGGCTTGCCAACCCCGTCCTGGTAAAAAAGCCGGATGGTAGGCGGCGAATGTGTGTAGATTTTACCGACCCGAACGGGGCTTGCCCCAAGGATTGTTACCCACTACCTAAGATTGACGGGTTAGTTGACTCAACGGTTGGATTTGAAATCTTCGCATTTCTAGATGCATACAAAGGATACCACCAAATTGCCATGGACCCGGACGATGCGGAAAAGACGGCATTCATTACGGAAGAAGGAACGTTCGCTATGTTACTATGCCGTTTGGATTGAAGAACGCAGGAGCCACTTATCAAAGAGCGATGAATAAGATCTTCGAGAAACGGATCGGGAAATGCAGGAAGTCTATGTGGATGATCTCCCGATCAAGAGCGGGTCTCTAAATCAGTACATGATCGACGTCCGGGAAGTATTTGGGGTACTCAGGCAGACCCAAATGAAACTTAACCCAAAAAAGTGTACATTTGGGGTCAGGTCAGGAAAATTCTTGGGTTACATGATTTCAAAAGAAGGAATTAAGGCTAACCCGGACAAAGTTGAAGCTTTAAGAACAATGCCACCACCCAGAAGCATCAAGGAGGTGCAAAGGTTAACCGGCCGCATGGCCGCCCTGAGTAGGTTCCTATCCAAGTCGGCACAACGTGCTTTACCATTTTTTAAAATCCTGAGGAAAGCAAGTCCCTTCCAGTGGAATGAGGACAGTCAGAAGGCATTTGACGATTTAAAGGAGTATTTGGCCGAGCTGCCAACCCTAACATCTCCCCAGGAGGGAGAAACTCTGCTTTTATACTTGGCAGTAGTTGATGAGGCAATCAGTGCAGTCTTGATTAGAGAAGAGGAAAACAGGCAGACACCCGTGTTTTATGTGAGCCGGGCTTTACATGGACCAGAGCTCAGGTATACCAACGCAGAGAAGCTAGCTCTGGCTCTAGTCCATGCCTCTAGGAAGTTGCGACCGTACTTTCAGGCACATTCAATCATTGTGGTTACAGATCAACCCCTGCGTCAGATTTTGGCGAGACCAGACACCTCGGGAAGATTAGCCGGATGGGTTATCGAGCCGGCGAGTA
The DNA here is from genome assembly GCA_036785695.1 of Gentiana straminea. Taxonomy (NCBI): domain Eukaryota; kingdom Viridiplantae; phylum Streptophyta; class Magnoliopsida; order Gentianales; family Gentianaceae; genus Gentiana; species Gentiana straminea. The sequence goes on along the minus strand of JAVUPR010000239.1, from coordinate 2,273,419 downwards.
TGACCTGGACTACCAACCCGGGACGGCGGTCAAAGCCCGGCTCTAGCGGACTTCCTAGGGCGAAGGGCTTCAAGTCGAGACGCATAAAGAACGACCCCGGCGGGTCGGGTCGATACATGGACCCTTTTTGTGGATGGAGCATCGGGAAAGGAAGGAGCGAGGAGCGAGCCTTTTGCTCCTTAGTCCGAAGGGGGAAGAATTCCCATATGCGCCGCGTTTCAACTTTGCGGCTACAAACAACGAGGCGAATATGAGGCTTTGATTACCGGGCTCCGACTAGCCGGCAAGGCGGGGCGGATAACCCGCATGTATTCGGTGACTCCCGAGTTGGTGGTTAACCATATTAAGGGTGAATATGAAGCAAAGGAGGAATCAATGAAGAAATACTTGGCGGCCGCTCGGGGATTTGTCAAGAACTTCAAGTCGGTTCATATAGAGCAGGTCTCTCGGTCCAGGAACAAAAAGGCTGATGCCCTATCGAAACTGGCATCCAATTTTTTCTCAGATAAAAAAGTTCTGGTGGAGCGGTTGGCCGAGCGAAGTTACAGAAAGAATGAAGTTCAACCGATCAGCCAACAGGCCACCTGGATGGATCCCATAACGTCCTATCTAAAGCACGGTGTTCTACCAACTGACAAGGTTCAATCCAGGAAGATCAGGTTACAGGCTAGCAGGTATGCTCTCTTTGATGATATCCTATACAGACGATCGTTTATATCACCATGGCTTAGGTGTGCTACCCAGGAGGAAGGAAATTATCTCGCTCGGGGAAATCCACCTCGGCATTTGTGGAAACCACGCGAGCCCGGACTCTAGCACGTAAATGCCGTTTGTTCGGGTATTATTGGCCAACCATGCAAGCGGATGCGAGACGATCTAGTAATGAGATGTAGGTCATGCCAGGTGCATGATAATTTGTTTCACCAGCCAACCCAGAACATGATCCCCTTGGTTTCTCCTTGGCCCTTTTATCAATGGGGGGCAGATCTGGTTGGACCCCTTCCCCGAGCTCCAGGTAACCTACAGTACCTAGTCGTGGCCATCGATTACTTTACTAAGTGGGTAGAGGCTGAAGCCTTGACCACTATCACGGGGAAAGCAATACAGAAATTTTTATGGAAGAATATTATCTGTCGTTTTGGAATACCCAAGATCCCGGTGTCCGACAATGGAACGCAATTTGAAGATAGGGCGGTCAAGTCATGGTGTGCCGAGCATGGGTATAGTCCAACATTTCACCTCTCGTCGGGTACCCTCAAGCCAACGGCCAGGTGGAGCAAACAAACAGGCAGCTCAAGGTTGGGTTGAAAAAGAGGTTGGAAGAAGAGGGACAAGCATGGGTCGATCATTTGCCTAACGTTCTTTGGGCATACAGAACGACTCCAAATTCGGCTACTGGGGAAACTCCCTTTGCCTTAGCTTATGGTTGTGAAGCAGTCATTCCAGCTGAAGTGGGGCTCCCTTCTCCGAGGATCGAGCTCCATGCAAGTGCCGACCAGGATACCGAGCTCGGACATGCCAAGGATAACTTGGAAGAAGCTAGGGAAGTAGCCTACATCCGGATGGCAAAATACAAGCAAAAGATATCCCAGTATTACAACTCTAAAGTGAAGCATTCATACTTCAGGGAAGGAGACTTGGTATTGAGGAAAAACGAGGTCAGCAAGCAAATTCCCCAGGGGAAGCTTAACCCGAACTGGGAAGGTCCGTACAGGGTAGTAAAGGTTCATGGCAAAGGTGCTTACCAGCTAGCTGACGCCAGCGGACAGACCATACCGAGAAGCTGGAATGCTAGCAACCTTAGGAAGTTTTATGCCTGAGATGAATCCAGGCTTGATTCTATCTTTTCATTTTATGTTGTCTTTTTCAATAAAAGTGTTATCAAAGATACTTGATTTCTAATAAATATATGATTTCTTACATGTTATTTATTATTATGCTCTGTAGTGAGATTATTTTTAACTGAGTCCTGCAGGTCAGACTCAGAAAGCTTGAATACCACAAGCTTCCCGAGTCCTCAAGCCAGGACAGGGCTTTAACTGAGTCAGGTTATACTCAGAAGGTTTGCAAAAGTCAAACCTCCTAAGTCCGCAGTCGGGCCGGAATTTAATCGAGTCTGCGCAGGTCGGACTCGAAAGCTTGAATACCACAAGCTTCCCGAGTCCTCAAGCCGGGACGGGGCTTTAATCGAGTCGTTATACTCGAAGGTTTGCAAAAGTCAAACCTCCTAAGTCTCGCAGTCGAGGCCGAGAATTTAACGAGTCCCGCAGGTCGGACTCGAAAGCTTGAATACCACAAGCTTCCCGAGTCCTCGAAGCCGGGACGGGGCTTTAACGAGTCGGGTTATGCTCGAAAGGTTTGCAAAAGTCAAACCTCCTCAGTCTGCAGGTCAGGCCGGGAATTTAACTGAGTCTGCAGTCGGACTCGAAAGCTCGAATACCACAAGCTTCCCGAGTCCTCAAGCCAAGACAGGGCTTTAACCGAGTCGAGTTATACTCGAAGGTTTGCAAAAGTCAAACCTCCTCGGTCCGAGTCGGGCCGGGAATTTAACGAGTCTGCAGGGTCGGACTCGGAAAGCTTGAATACCACAAGCTTCCCGAGTCCTCGAAGCCGGGACGGGGCTTTAATCGAGTCGGTTATACTCAGAAGGTTTGCAAAAGTCAAACCTCCTAAGTCTGCAGGTCAGGCCAGAATTTAATCAAGACTTAGTATGTCATCCTAACTATCGGTAATGCATGCCATACTGGGGGGTTATAGGGGACATCTATAAGGCAGAATGCGAATAACTAAGCACGAAATAAACCAAGTGAATTCAAAGTACAAAATACAGTGGGCAGGGCACCATAAGGTATAAAATAAAGTACAGAAACTTGGATAACAAAAAGTTTCAAAGTTTTCAAAAAAAAAAAAAAAAAAAAAAAAAAAACAGTAACAAGGATAAACAATCGTGTCCGGAAACAATCGGTGCGGGTCCTTGGAGCTCCGCTTCGACGAAGATGGGTTTGGACCAGCACTTTGAGAAGCAGGACGACGTCTGGCATACTTTGACCCGATGTCTTCACCTGCCCTGAACTCTCTCAAACGATCGTCATAGATCTGACCTGCCCCTTCTTTGTACATAGAGCGGTAATGTCTAAGGTCCGAAAGAACCGGCTCGGGCGCTCGTTCTTTTGCCTCGTCCACACCGGTCGTGTACCCATGCGCATGACGGGGTTCGGCAAGACCTTCGAGCTCCGGCTAGATGATCGGAGGACTTGTACTCATGCACAACTCGGGCATCCCGAGCAGGGAAGAGAAGCTTCCAAAGTAGTGAGCTCGGCCCGGACCTTGGCCGGCGCACCGCCCGAGCTCGAGTTCTCCGCCACATACTCGTCGTGTTTGGCACCGGAGTTCGAGCGGTGCACCCGGCCCTAGTCTCGACCGGTTCCTTCTTCTTCGGGCCGCAATCTCCCGATCTTTAGTCTTGGAGGCTTCTCTCGTGCCTATCACGTGCAGCCCGGAGCTCCTCGATCGTCCCCCGTAAAGCCTCCTTACTCGCCGCAGGATTCGGCAAGGCGGTCCGGGGAATTCCCGACCGACCCGGGCACCCCGGAAAAGACGTAGGAAAGGTAAGAAGGAAACAATATGCATAGGAATAACCGACATATGTACACTGAGCTTACCACGGCGGCGAGGTCCCGATCGACGGCTCGTACAACCGGTTGTGCCCGGGGGAAGTTTGCTCCTCGGGGAGAGTCCTCAACGTTCTCTATGGTCCGTCGACCCGCTTTCCTTTTCTTAGATCGACCCTTCCGAGTCGAAGAAGAGGCTATCTTCTTCTTCCGGTGCCGGGCTCGATCGCATCCTCTCTCGCCCTCGATTTTCATCCACATCTATCCTCTCCACTTCCCCGGATGAGTCATCTCGGTTGCTCGGATAAGAGTTGGACCGAGGTGGGGGTCGGGACGGTCCCGGCGGCTCGGAGAGGCTCCGGCCGTATGTGCTCCCGCCGCTCGGTCCCTGGATAGGCTCGTCGGTGTTAACGAAGGAACCGCTTCATCATTCACGTCCTCCAAGAGATCAGCAAAGGAAGACACTGCCAATGTAAATAACAAAAAATGTTAGAGGATGTTTTACAAATAGCAAAATACGATAAGGAACAGACTTTAAAGTCCTACACATCTTATACTCTTCCTTGGTTAACTCCTTGTAGGGGTTAGGGCCCGCGATAGGCAACCGGGGCGACGCGAATCAACTCAGAAGAATATTTTTTCTCTCTGATGTAAACCCCACTTTTGCGAATGTCGTCTAGCAGTTTCTGATCCACGTCAGTTGGTCGCGGATCGCTGTCCAGGTCAGAGGAGTTCCACCTGCCTAGGTTCCGAGCCACCTCCGGACATATGAAGAAGAATCTGGTCTTCCAACCTTTGTATGAGGTATCTCCCGGCTCCGTAAATTGAACGTCAGGCATGAAATCCCCCCGGCGAGGGAAGCAATAGTACCCAGCCTGCCCAGGCACTTGTTTGCGCTGAAAGAACAGTCGAAATGTTTGAACTTTGAAGGGGATGCAGGCACATCTACACCAAATGGCAAAACCCACTATTGCCCTTATCCCGTTGGGCACGATCTGGGCCAACCCTAGGTTGTAATGCTCCAGGACAGACAAAATGGCCGGACGATAGGGAACCGTAAACCACATAAAAGCTGCTCCCTGTACACAGCGCAGTACCCTGCCGGAGCTTGATAAGCGTAAACACCGGGAGCCGGGATAATGGGTTTGAAAAGTGGATTGGTTAGGTTGTATTGTTTACAAATGCGGGTCAAATCGTGGGAGTTATTTTGGTATCGATGCCATGGCGAGCCGCTTTGTGATTTCAAAGCCATAAAGGCCTTAAGGGAAAGAACAAACCTAGAAGATGAGGAAGAAGGGGGAGGATTGAAAAAAGAAAGAGCAGGTCTCTCGGTATCGACCCCGGTAGTGGTGATTTCTTCCTCTAATTCCGGCTCCGATTCAAATAACGCCTCGATGGAACTATCAGTAAGAATTATAGGTTCGTTCATTAACAACGGAAAAGACTTAGAAAAATAAGAGAAGAAAGAAAACTTACTTGAGAAATCGAAGGAATGGAAGAATAGAATGGCAACCGTCCCGACTTCACACTTGATTTAAAGAGTAACGTCTGAAAGGATTGATGAGACTAGGAGTTATAAAACCCCAAAAAAGAAGTCTTGGAATAACCGCCCCATTATTGTGTCACGACGCTTCGTTTCACGCACTTAATACGGCAGTCTAAACGGTAGCAAGGACACGTGTCATGGTAAGCATATTACTTTGAGACGTCCGAGCTGATCTCAGGTCTACCCAGCTCCTGGCGGTCGGCCGGACCGGGGGCTTATGACGATGGTGGAAATAGACCGACTACGTGTCACTCTTATAACATCCCAAGATGGAGAGAGAAAGATAAGAAGGAAGCATTTATGGCCGGGGAGCCCACACTAGTAAAACCTTACCCCGGGAGGGAGGTCCGTCCATCTCCTTCCCGACTACCGCACTTTGCGGGCGCGGCTAGGCCCGGGCCGGAGGTAGGACGCGCGGCTCGGGTCGAGACGACCTGAGGAGCCTATCGAAAGCCGACTGGCTCTTTCCTTATATAACAATCCGCATATGTGTCTATATTATAGGAGAATCCCTGGATTACCGGGAGGAAATCCTATAATTCAGATATAATCATAATTATCTTTTGCTAGAGATAAAGACGTGATGATCCTTAGGGTTTAAGGATTCTACAACTTGTTTGGCAAGGAAAGGGGTGAGACGCCTCCCTATATAAACAACCCTAAGGAACTACGAATGACTTGATTCCAATTTAGCTATTGGATACGTAGGCAACTTGAGAGAAGCTAACTCTCAGGCTCAGTCTTAATCACACAAAATCACCATCCCCATTATCTCTGTTCTTGTTTGAATCGTCCTAGAGGTTATTTGGATCCCTAGGTGATATTCGACATCATCAGTTTCCATCTCTCTTTCGTAATTGTGTGTGATCGAACAATTGACCATTTTAAAGGTTAATTGTGTGTGATCGAACAATTGACCATTTAAAAGAAGTAACCGTTATATATTTGATCGAGCATAGACTTAAAAGAAAACGAATACTTTATGTTCACAACAAGGTGTTAATAAACTTAAAAGAAGTAACAATACAAAATCAAAAAGACGCAATTGCAATGGAAAACATTGAATTACCATCAATATGCTTAGATGGTAACAACGTATAAAGAAGATGGACAGGCGTATTTTGCAAGTTAACAACGCTAAAATAAAATTATAAAAGAAAACGACATATTGTCTATTGCTGATCTCCATCTCCAATGTCTAGCAAGTTGATTTTCTATTTAGTACATCATTGAAGATAAATCTGAAGCTTACGCCAAAAAATGTCCAAGCAGTAGAACTTATGTCATTGGTTGTGTCGATTTTGTGGCGGTCGTAACAATGCCCCAAACACAAAGAGGTATGTTATGTACTCGGCAACACCGGTGGAAAATTGGGAAAGAAGATTGTGTTAGAATCAATAGTACACATTGCCGGCATTCAAAGATTAGCACGGATGACGAATGTGCAGAAAAATAACAACTCAACACCTTTGCAAGTTGAAAGGGCAATACAACATGAAATCCAAAATGAAGAGTGGTTATTTTCCTTTAACCCTCATACATTATAACACTGAAATTCTATCTGTAAGGAATCAATTGGCTCGAACTTTTGTTACAATAACGCACACAACATAATCATCAAAATGTACAACTTAACACTATTTTGTCCTCAAATTCTCGAATTGAATGAGGAAAAAAATAACCCACACCAGAGGTAATCCAAAAATATAAGTATGGTGGATGATGCATGAGATGGATATGGATACAATTATTACCATCGGAAAAAAAAAACCCTCGAGGTGTTCTAAAGTTTTCACCAGATCCATCAATCACCGAGTTCACCACAACAACCTGTGCTAAGCCACTAAGGTAGAGGTAGAATAGTTCTAAACATAGCTGCAATTGTTCGATATCTAACCTTCGAAAACAAAAGCATTTGGAAACTTGCCAAATGGTGCATAATCATATTAAGTGTGTATATAGTATAGATAAGTGCAGCAGTATACACACATTCCACCAGCCCGTCCCCACCACACATGCATATCAAAGATCACAAAAACTGCTAAATGTGACTTATTGTAAATGAGAGCTCCATAGACAATCATACGTACCGAAATCTGAAAAGAGGCTTATTTTTTTTTATCCTGATATGAATGCATATGGATTCATTATAAACTGTTTTTTTTGGGTGATACTCCTACTACATGTTTGTACAATGATTAAGCTATGTAAAAATTTAGTAAAATTGATAAGAATGCACACAGATGACTGCCAAGTAAAATATTTAAGAAATATGAAAACCCAAAAAGCAACACTGAAACCAAACACACACACGTCACCCTAACACTGCCACACATATAATCCACTGAGTGAAAAAGAGGGAAATATGTTTACATGCATAAACCAACATAAGGAAACAAAAATGATATTATTAGAACCGCATCAAGTAAAATGCTCATATGACGATCATTGTGGAGCTTGGTCTGCTTGGATATATGTCATATCACATGCCAGAACCCATTTAACATAAAGCAAAACCAATTTTTTTTTGCAACATTGTCCACTATTTAACTACATTATGAAAAGCAAAACCAAACTTGATTAGAATGATAAAGAAAAAGCTAGCCACAATATAGCACGCCCTTGACTTATTTGAAATAGACCCTTAGCAAATTTAATGAAAATCAAGAATTTTGAAATACAGAAGAAAATGTAGAAATTTACGGGGAAGGAAATCAATGAAGACGAATAATGACTTTTTACATACTGTAACATCCCGACTTTTCGTAAAAGGGTAAAATAGTCATTGGGTGTATTTACTACGACCTAATTATTATTTATCCTATTTATTTAATTAAACATGATTTAATTAAAAGGATTTAGTTATTTAATTAATGGGTTTAATTAAATGGCTATAAAAAGAAATAATCCCAATTATTTCCCCACAATTGACACACGCATATTTCTGAAAAAGAAGAGGGGAGAACGGCGCTGAAGGAAGAAAGCAACGCAGAAGAAAAGCGAAATAATAGGAAGAACCGTGTGATCAATCCGTTCATCTGATCAAGATGCCGTAGGAGAGAAAAGTGATCCGCGCGAGGAGACGCAACTTTGGAAAATAACATCTCTCGATTTCGTAAGTTTTCAATTTAGCCCTAGTTTTCGGTATTCGTAGAGTTCGATTCTTGGAAAATTCATATCTTGTGATCCGTAGCTCTGTTTCGCAGCCGTGAGTAGTCGAAACGATCGTCTTGAAGCGTAGAATAATCTAAAAATAGTTTCACAGCAGTAAACCCAGGTAATCTTCAGTTTTACAGGCTTTTTCAGTTTCGTTTTTATGCAAAGAAATAGGATTTTAGGGTTTCTTGTTGATCACATAGGTTTTGGGGTTGAGGATCAATAATTGTTGCAGTTGCTTGGTGTTTTGCTGTCGGTTTTGCAAGGAAATATAAGAGGCTCTTCCTATGATTTCAATTCTTAGTTGTAAGGATTAGATATTTTCTTAAGAAGTTTTGGTGTTAGAAAGATGAGTTTTGCTTTGGTTAATGACTATGGATGATATGGTACATTTAGATGAGGTTTTTTCGTGCTTCACTGTGTTAATTTTGCTGATGTTTGGTTGAGAAACGATGTGGAAATCGTGTTGGAGATTTTAGGGTTCTAGCCGAAACCCAGGTCGGACGGGCGTCGCCGCCTTGGCTACGTGGACGGGCGTCCGCCTTGGCTACATTTCGGACGGGCGTCCGGTTTCTCCGGACGGGCGTCGAGGTGTTATTTTACATTCGGGTTGTAGGCTTGTCTTAGGGTGGACGAGCGTGCGGGAAAGATGGACGGGCGTCCGCAGGGGTTCCGGACGGGCGTCCATCTCTTTAAACGGGCGTTTGGTTGTTGTTCGGCCTTATAAGTACGTTTTATCATTTCTAAACCTTTAAACGTGATATGTTAACACTGTATAAACTTGAACAAGCCTGAATTGAGCTTCTGACTCGTTCAGTTAAAACACCGAATGTACTCTTAAAGGGAGTTGAAGTTCGGATCCGTCGGAAGAGCATGATAGGCTTGTGCTTTGATGAGTTAGCATTCATCAATGTCTGTGTAATTGCTAGGACTTGTCCGTGTCCAGTGGTCTAGGAAGAGAGTAGTATGTGTGAGGGAGATTATTTGAAAACACTTAGGTGGCTAGTTAATCATCCTAATAATCAACGTACTTGACTAGTAAAAGATTAAACAACTTGTCCCTCTTGGCTAGGCACCAGGCTAAATCGCGATGCATGTGCTACCTCTGAAGGTGGAGGAACTCTGTAGGTCAAAAGACCCTAAGTACGGAGGGACTCTGCTGAGACGCGCATGCTATCGGAGTCTACCTTTTCTAGACTTCGTGGATATTGGTGTGATCCACTAATATGTTGCAAAAGAGTGTTCCCGAGGTGGAAGAACTCCGTAGGTCATAATGACCCTAAGTACGGAGGGACTCTGCTGAGGTGGATGCGCGTAGTGCCCTTGAGTGCGGTTGTAACACAAATAAGCTAAGTAGAAACGTTTAGTCAATTCATGTTGATGGACATCGAATGAACCCTAGATTGAGTCGGTCACACAAAGATAACTAACTAAACGATTAAATATCTTTTCTTTATCAATCTTAATTGTTGTCATAGCTTCTCACTTTTACTAAGTACTATGTACTTACCTCCTTTGCATTTTCTTTTGTATGCATCGTGGGTTGAGAAGATGAACAGGTTGAGCGTGTTTACGAGGAGGATTTCGATGACGACGTCTCGTTGAATATTTTTCTTTTACTTATTCTGTTATTCATTTAATAGACTTTTTAGTACCTTTGGAGTAGGCTTTTGGTCTTTCGAGACTTGTCGTACGTTTATTTTGGATTTCGTATTTTCCTTTTAATGTAATAAAGTTACATTTCCATCTTTAGTATGGTAAATTTCTATTCATAGTAGCTTTTACGTTTTACCCGAGTCTTTTTAGCTTCCGTTTGCTTTTATTTGATACGACGACGTAGAGGCTTGCGTATAATATTAGATTTATTTAATGCTATACGCGCCAAACGTTTCTCTTCCGGATAAGGGCTCGGTATCTGGGAGCGGGGCGTTACAGTTGGTATCAGAGAGAAGTGTCCTTTCTATCCTAGGCTTCTTTTCCTCTAAGATAAGATTCCTTCAGACCTTTTAGAACTTGAGCTTGGTGGTAATCCTCGTATGACTAAGAACCCTTAAACTGTGGTCAAGTTATCAAGACCTAGTGAAGAGTCGTCATAGACGGAGGTTAAGTTGAGTTCTCTGTTCACATCTTTCATGTGATCACCTCAGGTTTTGTCCCTTCTAGTATCCTTAGTAGGAACTCTTTCTTCTTTTGAAGTTCCAAACCGTAGCTTGTCACATAGGGTTAAGTGAAACCCCTTAAGTAAAGCTTTGGGATCGGAGTCTTATGCCTACACTTTAAAGTCGAGGTCCTCTTGGTTGATTTCCTTTTCCTTACTTTCCCTATTGAAATCTCTTCACCTTCTCTACACATGAATATCTAAGTTTACTTTTATCTTGGCCTAACTTTGTAGAGAATGATATTTGATTCAGCCCTATAAGTCCTCCACTTTCTCTTTTCACAATCACTTGGTTGAGTTCATCAACATTCCTTGACCTTTGCTTTGCTTGAGATGGTTCTACACGAACTCCATGTGTAACTCTATTATTTCCAAGTACTCCTCAGTCATTTTAACTCATAGTTTTAAAGGTCTCTTACTTTGGCACATACTTTTCATTGTCCTTGTGTTTGGATTTACCCAACATGAGTGAATGTTTTGTTTCCGTGTTTTCCCTCTAACATAAGACTGTCTTCCCCTACTCTAAAAAATTCTGCAAATTTTCAGCAAAGTAGATTACTGTCTTATCTACAATTTCTCTTTTTACATCAACTCGATAATCATTATGGATTATTCAGAAAATTCATGTTTATACCGGACACTCTGTCCAGAAAATCTGCAGCAGCACCTTCACTTCTTCTTCTGTTTTGAACAGGTTAAACATCTTCAAATGACCTGAATTTTTGATATGTTGCAGACAACAATTTTATCTACAGCTTTCATTTTGGAATTAAGTTCAGATTCTTTTTCGTTTGATCTCGATTTGCAATTCAACATAGTGTTTATTAATCTGGAAATTATGGCAGCTTGTGCAATCGTCAGAAATAACTGTTTTTGACCTACTTATTTTCATTCAAAAATTCTAATATTTTTATATCACCTGGAAAACTCCGGTATCTAGATCTTTTCTCTTTGGATCGTGCTCAATTTCTTCTTCTTTTGTTCTGTACAAACTGATAATGTCAGATCCAGAGTAAAAATCCTACACAGCAACCTAAAAGGAATATTCACCTCCTTGACTTAGAGTTTGGGCTAAGAGGGTAGTAAGTTACGACTGTTATGTTTAGGAGTTCCCTGAAGTTTGATCTCCTTATGAGTTAAATCTTTTAGTAGAAGTTTGTAAAGCTAACGTTATAGTTTCTTTTGCAGTTGTAGACAAGAACAAAGATACTATCCTCCAGCATGCCATGTTTGATTTTCAGACCCTTTTCGTTCCCTCTTGTAATTATATCTTTTCTGGTAATTTATTTCTCCTGTAATCCCTCACTTGAGATCTTTAAACGCAACAAATCCTTTTTCACATGTTGTCATGAGTTACTTCAGAAACAAATTCTCTTCAAAGTTCTGAATTGTTGCACTCCCATCATACATGCAAATTCAAGTTTGCTGAACCTTCTAATGTCAGAACATCCTTTTTACTTGTATTTATTCTCAGCTCCCCTCCTAAGGGTAGTGTCGATATTGTAACTATTTCGCCTAATGCTGCATGTTCCTTTAAGGTATGCATATCTTCTTTTGCTGGTCAAATTTTTAAACCATCATGGCATTCCTTTTCAAGTTGCTTATCTTTAACCTTCCAGCAATTTATGCTAAGCTAGTTCAAGCAGAAGGTAGTCTTTGCCAAGGTGCCTTCCGAACCTAACTAGCCAATCGACTTTTGAGTTCCTAAACTTCATATCTCTATTTCAGATTATTGTACCTTGTACCCTTCAGTTTTAAATCTCTTTCGGGCCATTTAGAGCCATGAACCGCCATATACACCTTTTGACTTTCCATCTTTTGTTTGGCGTTTCTATTCCAATTTTGTTACACCGGTTGAAAGTCTATTTATTTATTTATTTTTTTTTTTACCTTTTTTTTTATTCCCACATGAGGAATAACCTTGAGCATTTATTCATTGCCAGTGTACTATTCCTCTCGAGTACTGCAACCTTGAACCTTTGATTTGAATCGTCAATGATCGTTTAAACTTCCTTTGAAGGTTTGAATTAATTCTTTGAAAGCAAACCTTATCCGACGATTTTTATGTGTCATTTCCTCTTCACTCAAAATCTTGTTTGACGCTTAATTATCAAAACTTTTGATATTCCCTTACAATTCCTTGAGGGAAATTTCTATTTCTTTTAAATCTCGTAATAACCTCTCTTTGACTTCTGCAAACTTGGACACTTCTTGACAAGTGTTTATTTTATTCTAAGACCTTTTGGTGTGCTCGTTTTCCCTCCATAGCTACTTCATGATGAGATTCTTGCTCTCTTTTGATTTCTATCTTTCTAGTCCTTCTGGTGCTCGACCTTGCACCTTTACTTTGCTTTTCTGTTGTGTGATGTTTCCCTTACGAAACTCATGTGAACTGAAGATTTTTCCAGTTCGCCAACATCCATCTTTGTTAACCAAATGATTAACAATCAAGGTCACTTTCTTAATGTTCTCAAGCTCGGTGTTCTCTTTTCATACATTGGGAATATCTTCAAGTCCATCTGGTGATGTTCTAACGTCTCCACTTTCAAAAGGTTTATGTGAAAGCCTATTACCATTCTTCTAAGTTGCCTCTGAAGTCCTTGTAGGCCACCGTATCTTGCAGAATTCCACTCTCTCAAAAGAATTTCATCTGTAAGGTGTTCTTTTGTTGTCCTTCTGGTGGCCATCTTTTGTATTATGATACAATGCCTCATTCTTCATCCTGGAACCAACTTCAACTTTCCTCAACACGGAATCATCTTGTTTTGCTTGTAACCCAAGCAACCTTCCTTATTTCAAGTGCATTGTACCCTTCATTGGCTTACCTAGTTGACATACCACCCTGGTACTCAACTTGTTACTTTTCAACTTCTTTTATTCTCCAAGCTAACTCCCTTGGCCTAAGAATTGGATTAGACCGTCAGAGAGACAAAGGGTGGCAGATGCATGCTTCTCTTTTCCCCAAGAAGTCTCAGAAGTCTTTCAGCCGGGATCCTTGCAGTTCTTCAGCAAGCTTGTGGTGCCATGAGGGAAGTTGAGATCAAAAAAGTCAAGTGTGCTAGAAGTGCAGTTTCGGCTGGGAAGATTCAGCTTTCCGGGTATAGGTCAGCAGGAGCAATCAAAGAGCGGTAAACCGATGATTGCAAGATTCGAGGCATTCGATGAGTTTGTAAAAGAAGCAAGACAAAGATCCAGTTGTTTCCGGTTACAAGTGAGTGGCTGGAGCCCAACCAGCCAATGGTCACAAGTTAGATGAAGATGACAACAGTTGGCATTGGAATCAGCTTTGGGATTCCGATTGCGGAAGATTGGGAAGGACAATGAAGAATGGAAACCTTGAGATGGCAATTGCAGTTCCTCTCGGAGCGACCAAGAAGTACAAGAATCGGAACAGTACTGCTGGCGATCTTTCAAGAAGATAGAGGTAGAAGAACACGAGTTTCTGGGATGAAGTGGAGCGATGACAGAATACGAGACTAGATTTGATACAGCAAGCCAACGAGAAGAAGAAGAAGACTATACAAGTTAGGAGACGAAACGCTTCGCAAAGTCCAGAGTTCAAGTACCTCTTGGTTACATTCGAGTTTCGAGGACGAAACTCCTCTTAAGGGGGAAGGAATGTAAAATCCCGACTTTTCGTAAAAGGGTAAAATAGTCATTGGGTGTATTTACTACGACCTAATTATTATTTATCCTATTTATTTAATTAAACATGATTTAATTAAAAGGTTTTAGTTATTTAATTAATGGGTTTAATTAAATGGCTATAAAAAGAAATAATCCCAATTATTTCCCCACAATTGACACACGCATATTTCTGAAAAAGAAGAGGGGAGAACGGCGCTGAAGGAAGAAAGCAACGCAGAAGAAAGCGAAATAATAGGAAGAACCGTGTGATCAATCCGTTCATCTGATCAAGATGCCGTAGGAGAGAAAAGTGATCAGCGCGAGGAGACGCAACTTTGGAAAATAACATCTCTCGTTTTCGTAAGTTTTCAGTTTAGCCATAGTTTTCGGTATTCGTAGAGTTCGATTCTTGGAAAATTCATATCTTGTGATCCGTAGCTCTGTTTCGCAGCCGTGAGTAGTCGAAACGATCGTCTTGAAGCGTAGAATAATCTAAAAATAGTTTCACAGCAGTAAACCCAGGTAATCTTCAGTTTTACAAGCTTTTTCAGTTTCGTTTTTCTGCAAAGAAATAGGATTTTAGGGTTTCTTGTTGATCACATAGGTTTTGGGGTTGAGGATCAATAGTTGTTGCAGTTGCTTGGTGTTTTGCTGTCGGTTTTGCAAGGAAATAAGGTAAGAGGCTCTTCCTATGATTTCAATTCTTAGTTGTAAGGATTAGATCTTTTCTTAAGAAGTTTTGGTGTTAGAAAGATGAGTTTTGCTTTGGTTAATGACTATGGATGATATGGTACATTTAGATGAGGTTTTTTCGTGCTTCACTGTGTTAATTTTGCTGATGTTTGGTTGAGAAACGATGTGGAAATCGTGTTGGAGATTTTAGGGTTCTAGCCGAAACCCAGGTCGGACGGGCGTCTGCTTCATGTGGACGGGCGTCTGCCTTGGCTACATTTCAGACGGGCGTCTGGTTTCTCTGGACGGGCGTCTGAGGTGTTATTTTACATTCAGGTTGTAGCTGTCTTAGGGTGGACGAGCGTGCGGGAAAGATGGACGGGCGTCCGCAGGTTCCGTACGGGCGTCCATCTCTTTAAACGGGCGTTTGGTTGTTGTTCACCTTATAAGTACGTTTTATCATTTCTAAACCTTTAAACGTGATATGTTAACACCGTATAAACTTGAACAAGCCCGAATTGAGCTTCGACTCGTTCGGTTAAAACACCGAATGTACTCTTAAAGGGAGTTGAAGTTCGGATCCGTCGGAAGAGCATGATAGGCTTGTGCTTTGATGAGTTAGCATTCATCAATGTCTCGTGTAATTGCTAGGACTTGTCCGTGTCCGGTGGTCTAGGAAGAGAGTAGTATGTGTGAGGGAGATTATTTGAAAACACTTAGGTGGCTAGTTAATCATCCTAATAATCAACGTACTTGACTAGTAAAAGATTAAACAACTTGTCCCTCTTGGCTGTGGCACCGGGCTAAATCGCGATGCATGTGCTACCTCCGAAGGTGGAGGAACTCGTAGGTCAAAAGACCCTAAGTACGGAGGGACTCGCCGAGACGCGCATGCTATCGGAGTCTACCTTTTCTAGACTTCGTGGATATTGGTGTGATCCACTAATATGTTGCAAAAGAGTGTTCCCGAGGTGGAAGAACTCCGTAGGTCATAATGACCCTAAGTACGGAGGGACTCGCCGAGGTGGATGCGCGTAGTGCCCTTGAGTGCGGTTGTAACACAGATAAGCTAAGTAGAAACGTTTAGTCAATTCATGTTGATGGACATCGAATGAACCCTAGATTGAGTCGGTCACACAAAGATAACTAACTAAACGATTAAATATCTTTTCTTTATCAATCTTAATTGTTGTCATAGCTTCTCACTTTTACTAAGTACTATGTACTTACCTCCTTTGCATTTTCTTTTGTATGCATCGTGGGGTGAGAAGATGAACAGGTTGAGCGTGTTTACGAGGAGGATTTCGATGACGACGTCTCGTTGAAGATTTTTCTTTTACTTATTCTGTTATTCATTTAATAGACTTTTTAGTACCTTTGGAGTAGGCTTTTGGTCTTTCGAGACTTGTCGTACGTTTATTTTGGATTTCGTATTTTCCTTTTAATGTAATAAAGTTACATTTCCATCTTTAGTATGGTAAATTTCTATTCATAGTAGCTTTTACGTTTTACCCGAGTCTTTTTAGCTTCCGTTTGTTTTTATTTGATACGACGACGTAGAGGCTTGCGTATAATATTAGATTTATTTAATGCTATACGCGCCGAACGTTTCTCTTCCGAATAAGTGCTCGGTATCTGGGAGCGGGGCGTTACACATACCGCAAAAAAGAATCTCTCAACCAGATAAATTAAGTCAAAACCATCTAGTCTCAAAAAATGGTTGAATAAAAGGTCCCCCAAACCACCTGCAACTATGAAACCATACCAACAACAAACAATATCAAACAGCATGTGATAAGATAAGGTTACTCCATGATCAAAATATACTCAGCACAAAATTAGATAAAATAAACATGTTTTCTTTTCATGTAAGAAATAAATTTATGTTGCTTGACTTTTTTTCTGCCGTTATTAGACAATATAGCCCCGTCCGTACGCAGCAGGATGGACTGTGCCGTCATTTTATATTAGGGTTTTATATTTATTTTTGTATTTCCGTTCATAGCCCTTGTGGCTCTCTATATAAACATCTTGTAATAGCTATTCTATCAATCAAATCAATAAACAATGCATTTTGATGTTATAATTCTGACATGGTATCAGAGATCCGATCCTAAACCCTAAATCTTTTTCTCTTCTTCGCATGAATTTCTCCTTCCTCTGCAAATTCCTCTGCTCTTTTCCATTTAATTGATCTTGCTTGTTCGATCTTACCAAAAAAAAAAAAAAAAAAAAACACAAACAAACACAAACAAAAAAACAAAAAAAAAAAACCAAACCAACGTCCCAACCCTTCTTATACATCCTGCTCTTTTCCCTTTTAATTTCTTCCACCCTCAGGCTTGCCGCCGCCGCCACCCTCAGGCTCGATGCGATGACGACTCTCTCTTCCACTTCTAGAAAAACCCTAGTAGCCGCCGCTGCTAGGTTGCCGCCGCCGGATCTTCTCTTTGCCGCCGCTGCGATGACGACTCCCTCTTCAACTTCTGACAAACCTTAGCAGCCGTCGCTGCTAGGTTGCCGCCGCCGGATCTTCTCTTTTCCGCCGATGCGATGACGACTCCCTCTCCAACGGGTTGATTTTATTTTCTGCATGGGTATATCCCAAAATATTTTCTTTTCTGCATGGGTATATCCCAAAATATTTTTTTTTCTGCATGGGTATATCCCAATATATTTTATTTTCTGCAAGGGTATATCCCAAAATATTTTTCTTTTCTGCATGGGTATATCAAAAAAAAAAAAAAAAAAAAAAATCCGTACGGACACAACAGGTTTCAAGCTTCATGTCTGCTGTGCTCCCATGTGATTGAGGGGGCCTATTGGAGATATAATTAAATTTTCTCGTGTATCTGGATTTGCTCGTGTAGCTGCTGCTTTATTTCCAAGCTTGGTCTTCGCACAACGCCGTCCGCTTGAGGGAGCGTATTAGACAATATAGCCCCATCCGTACGCAGCAGGATGGACTGTGCCGTCATTTTATATTTGGGTTTTATATTTATTTTTGTATTTCCGTTCATAGCCCTTGTGGCTCTCTATATAAATATCTTGTAATAGCTATTCTATCAATCAAATCAATAAACAATGCATTTTGATGTTATAATTCTGACAGCCGTAAATCGCCGAAGCTACTCATATCCTCTGTATCACATAATTATGGCATCAAGAAAGCACGGCAATGATTTCAAAGAAGAAAATCTCAAAATATAATGCTTGGCAATAGTTTCAAAGAAGAAAATCTCAAAATATAACAGCAACCATACCTTTAAGGATGTTGTGGGTTCTTCTCCTCCAACCTAGCTATATTACTCTTCAAATCATGTGTAAAAATGCCCTTTTTTTTTTTTTTGTCTCTGCAAGCTAATTTTTACTCAGGCCAAAAGTACAGATTCTTCAGTTTAGAGTAGTTACCGCTACAAAAAATTTCACTGTCCACATTGATCTGTAGCTCATAAATTTTCAAAAATCCACCAAAGTCAATAAAGGAAAAGATAATTGTTTCAAAACAAAGTGAAGAAAATCATTTTGAAGAAAAATCTACCCCTCCCTCCCCACCACTTGGGAAATATATTTTTCTTATAATACATCCTTAAGCACTGTTGAAATGTAAACTTGATTTTGAGCCTTAATTTCTCAAAGAGTCCAAAATTAAATAGGCCTTAAGGTCCAAGTTCTAGAAATTTGTATGAGTCAATCTAGAATTATGTTGTAGGATGTACTTGTGTGGAGAATTCTAGAGAGTTAATAAATTATCTTGTATGGAAGACACTAGAATAAGGTAGTAAAGGAATAAGGTGGAAGACTCTAGAAATAATCCTAGTTGAAGACTAGTACTATAAATAGGACCCAACCCATACTGTTTGTATCAAGTAAAAATCAAGAAGTTTTGAAGTAATAAAAGAAGTCTCTTCCATCAAATCTTCCTACCATCTTCCACTTTCAAATACTTCTCCATTAATAATATCTCATTCCAACAAAGTGGTAGCAGAGCCCAAGGTTCGTGATCATATCAAGAAATGGCTAGCAGCGGCATGGTTCCCTTTCAAGTCCCGATGCTCAACAAAAGCAATTATGATAATTGGAGCATCAAGATGAAGGCCCTCCTTGGATCACAAGATGTATGGGAGATAGTAGAGAAAGGCTACGATGAGCCGAATAATGAAAGTGGTTTATCTCAAACTCGAAGGATAGTTTGAGAGACTCAAGAAAGAGAGACAAGAAAGCTCTCTACCTCATTTATCAAGGGTTGGATGAGGATGCTTTTGAAAAGATATCGGAAGCAAAGACTGCCAAAGAGGCATGGGAGAAGCTTCAAACTTCCTATAAAGGGGCAGATCCAGTCAAGAAAGTACGTCTTCAAACCTTAAGAGCTGAGTTCGAAGGTTTGCATATGAAAGAAGGAGAAGTCGTCTCCGACTATTTCTCAAGAGTATTAACCATTACTAATCAACTAAAGAGGAATGGTGAAAAGCTCAATGACGTAAAGATCATGGAAAAGATTCTTCGATCGCTAAATCCCATGTTCGAGCATATTGTTGCTATCATCGAAGAAACTAAGGACTTGGAAGCCATGACTATAGAACAACTCTTGGGTTCCTTACAAGCTTATGAAGAAAAGAAAAAGAAAAAGGAAGAGATTGTGGAACAACTCTTCAAGACTCAAGTTAATACAAGAAAAGAAACAAACAATCATAGTGAAAGTCAACACATTCGCCACCAGGGATATTGTAGAGGCCGTGGTCGAGGATGAGGACGTGGACAAGGATATGGACAACGTCGACAATCGATTGACGACAACGACAATTTTCAAATGGAGGAACTCCATCACGAGGACGTGGAAGAGGCAACTCAAGATCAAGGAATGATAAGTCATATGTGAAGTGTTATAATTGTGAAAAACCTGGTCACTATGCCTCCGAATGTAGAGCTCCTAAAATTAATAGAGTTGAAGAAAAGGCCAACTATGTTGAAGAAAGAAATCAAGAAGATGGTACTCTACTTCTAGCTTACAAAGGCCATGAAATTGGAGAAGGATGGTACTTGGATACCGGTGCAAGCAATCATATGTGTGGGAGAAAAAGCATGTTCGTGGAGCTTGATGAATCGTGAACGGGAATGTATCCTTTGGAGATGACTCTAAAATAGCAGTGAAAGGCAGAGGTAAAATTCTTATCCGATTGAAGAATGGACAACATCAATTCATCTCCAATGTCTATTATGTCCCAAACATGAAGAGCAACATCTTGAGTCTTGGGCAACTTTTGGAGAAAGGTTATGATATTCACTTAAGAGATAATAACCTTTCTATACGAGACAAAGCAGACAACTTAATTGCTAAGATGCCGATGATAAGGAATAGGATGTTTGTGATAAACATTCAAAACGATGTTGCAAAGTGTCTCAAGGCATGCTACAAAGATGCATCTTGGCTTTGGCATCTTCGATATGGGCATCTCAATTTTGGAGGTCTAGAGTTGCTCTCCAAAAAGGAGATGGTGAGAGGATTACCCAGCATTCGTCATCCCGATCAAGTATGTGAAGGGTGTCTACTTGGAAAACATTTTAGGAAAAGTTTTCCAAAGGAATCCACTTCAAGAGCTCAAAAGCCACTAGAACTCGTACATACAGACGTGTGTGGTCCAATCAAACCAAGCTCTCTTGGTAAGAGTAACTATTTCCTCCTCTTCATCGATGATTTTTCAAGAAAAAACATGGGTGTATTTCTTGAAGCAAAAATCAGAGGTCTTTGAGATGTTTAAGAAATTTAAAGCTGCCGTGGAAAAAGAGAGTGACCTAGAGATCAAATCCTTGAGATCTGATCGGGGAGGAGAATTCAACTCAAATGAATTTTAAGAGTTTTGTAGTGCAAATGGAATACGTCGGCCATTGACGGTTCCAAGGTCCCCCCAACAAAATGGAGTCGCCGAAAGAAAGAATAGAACAGTCCTTGATATGGCGAGGAGTATGCTCAAAAGCAAGAGACTTCCAAAGGAGCTCGCGGGCGGTAGGCCGTTGCATCCGCAGTGTACTTGTCAAATCGGTCACCAATAAGAAGTGTATGGGGCAAGACACCATAAGAAGCACGGAGTGGGAGGAAGCCTGGAGTCTCTCATCTACGAGTTTTCGGGAGCATAGCCCATGTTCACATACCTGACGAGCATAGAAGAAAGTTGGATGATAAAAGCGAGAAGTATATTTTTATTGGTTACGACTCCAACACCAAAGGATACACGCTTTACAATCCGACTACTAGAAAAACAATCATTAGTCGAGATGTTATATTTAATGAAGAAGGAGAATGGGATTGGGAGACATGCGAGGATGACTATAACTTCTTCCCTTACATTGACGAGGACGACATGTAGCAACCAAGAGAGGAGCCCACTACCCCTCCAGCTTCACCAGTTGCAACTACCCAAGAAGACGTATTGTCATCAAATGAAAGCTCAGAAGAAAGAACTCCACGCTTTAGGAGTCTACAAGAAATATATGAGGCAACATAAAACCAAAATGATCTTACCTTATTTTTCCTTTTTGCTGATTGTGAGCCAATGGACTTTGAAAAGGCTGCGAGGAGCCAAAACTGGAAAGACGCAATGGATGAAGAAATAAAGGCAATTAAGAAGAATGATACTTGAGTGTTAGCTACATATCCAAGAGGTCACAAGGCGATCGGTGTGAAGTGGGTATATAAAACAAAGAAAAATGCCAAAGGAGAAGTTGAAAGATATAAGGCGAGATTAGTGGCAAAAGGGTATAGTCAAAGAGCTGACATCGACTACGAAGAGGTTTTTGCTCCCGTTGCTCGACTAGAAACTGTAAGACTAATAATTTCTTTGGCAGCTCAAAATAGGTGGAAAATACATCAGATGGATGTAAAATCTGCTTTCTTAAATGGGATTCTTGAAGAAGAAGTGTATATTCAGCAACCACCCGGTTACGAAATCGAGGGAAGTGAAGACAAAGTTTTGAAGTTAAGGAAGGCACTTTATGGGCTAAAACAGGCTCCTCGAGCATGGAATAGCCACATAGACAAGTATTTTCAAGAGAAAGGCTTTAAGAAGTGCCCATACGAGCATGCTCTCTATGTTAAAAGAAAAGGCGAAAACATTCTAATAGTTTGCCTATATGTGGACGATCTGATCTTCACCAGCAACAATCCGAAAATGATTGAGGAGTTAAAGAAGGATATGGCCAAAGAATTTGAGATGACATATACTGGACTAATGGCATATTATCTTGGCATTGAAGTAAAACAAGAGGATCATGGAATCTTCATCTCACAAGAAGGATACACAAGAGAGATTCTCAAAAGGTTCAAAATGGAAAATTGCAAGCCGGTAAGTACACCGATAGAGTGTGGAATCAAGTTGTCAAAATACGACAAATCGAGAGAATAGACCCAACACTCTTTAAGAGCATGGTTGGAAGTTTACGGTACCTGACTTGTACAAGACCCGACATTCTCTATGCGGTTGGAGTAATCAGTCGTTACATGGAGAATCCAACAATAACTCACTGGAAAAGTGCAAAGAGAATTCTTCGGTATCTCAAAGGAACGATAGATTATGGATTATACTATTCGGTTTCAGACAAGTACAAGCTTGTGGGTTACAGCGATAGTGATTGGGCTGGAGATGAGGATGGCCGTAAGAGTACAACCGGCTTCACATTCTATATGGGAGACACCACTTTCACATGGATGTCAAAGAAACAACCGATAGTCACCCTTTCTTCATGTGAAACAGAATATGTAGCTGCTACCTCATGTGTTTGTCATGCAGTCTGGCTACGAAATCGTTAAAGGAGTTGGGTTTGGCATAAGAAGATCCAACTACTATTCGCGTGGATAACAAGTCGGCTATAGCTTTGGCCAAAAACCCAGTCCATCATGATCGAAGTAAGCATATTGATACGCGCTATCACTACATAAGGGAGTGCATTGCAAGAAAGAATGTACAAGTGGAGTATGTGAAGACACAAAGACTTCTTGCTTAAGTGGTGGCAGACATCTTCACAAAACCACTTAAGCAAGAAGTCTTTGTGAAGATGAGAAACTTGATTGGAGTAAAGAAAAATCAAGTTTAAGAGGGGGTGTTGAAATGTAAACTTGATTTTGAGCCTTAATTTCTCAAAGAGTCCAAAATAGGCCTTAAGGTCCAAGTTCTAGAAACTTGTATGAGTCAATCTAGAATTATGTTGTAGGCTATGATGCACCGACACTTCAATATGGGCGCCGTGCGCCGTGTCCGACACAAGACACGACACGACGTACGCTCCGACACACTCCGACACCGTGTCCGACACGTGTCGGCTGATTAAATTAATATTATTTAAAATTTTAATATCCGACACACCTCCGACACGTTGTCGACACACCTCCGACACGGCGCCGACACCTCCCGACACCTCTGAACACAATTTTTTCAATGTTTTTTTGATTAAACCTGAAAATATACAATTTCTATTTTGATTACTCTGTATTATGTTTATATGTTTTTTTGTTATAGACAATCGTTTTTACACTTAATTTGTAATATTTTGAAAGTCAAATCATAATTTTCTTTTTACTTTTGACACCGTATAGATAACAAATATCTATTTTAGATATTGATAGAGTTTAAGTATTACATATCTTATATAGATGTATATATGTGTGTATATACATATATATGTGTGTGTATATATATATATATATATTATATGTAACGTGTCGGGGCCGTGTCGTGTCCTTAAATTTTAGAATTAGCCGTGTCGCCGTGTCCGTGTCGTGTCGTGCGGCGTGTCCGTGTCCGTGTCCGTGCAACATAGGTTGTAGGATGTACTTGTGTGGAGAATTCTAGAGAGTTAATAAATTATCTTGTATGAAAGACACTAGAATAAGATAGTAAAGGAATAAGGTAGTAAAGGAATAAGGTGGAAGGCTACTGAAATAATCCTAGTTGAAGACTAAGACTATAAATAGGACCCAAGCCATAGTGTTTGTATCAAGCAAAAATCAAGAAGTTTTGAAGTAATAAAAGAAGTCTCTTCCATCAAATCTTCTTACCATCTTCCACTCTTAAATACTTCTCCATTAATAATATCTCATTCCAACAAGCACTACGCCAAATGCGTAACACCAAGGGACCTTTCATCCTTGTGGAAAAATGAAGCAAATAATGACCCATAGAGAATTAAAATTGACGCTGAAAAGCTAACCACAGTCATGATGTATGAAATTTACTTATCATGACGATATTCTTGACAGTTGACACACCCCATAAACATTTAGTCTCTCTCGTTGCTGTATATGCAGATGGATCTTTTCTGTTTTGAAAAACAAATGTGATGAATCTAAAACACGATTGAAGACCCAAAAAATGGACTTGACCCCAATAAATACTCCAGAAGACCCTGAAAAATAATGCTAAATAACCCACCTATTTGCAAGTTAAAATAGAAACTTTACTATTTCACATCAAAAAAATTACTATTTCACATCAAAAAAAAGATTAAAAAAAGGATGGTGATGGAGGCACATCTATTGTGCACTGATATGCTCTCCCAAATATTACTGAACCGTACAATTAGGATATAAAAATAAAAAATAAAACGTACAAATTTTGGACCACAATTTTCATCAGTCGGGGAATATGTTGTACAAATTTCCGGTGCCTTAATCATTTGCCTTAAGAAAAAAACAGAGAAAAATAAAAGGCAAGATTTCACACTTATTGCCAGCAGATGAAAAAACGTTCCCTCTGAATGCTTTGGATACAATAGAAGAAAATCACAAAGTAAATTGAGTACAAAGGCCATCAGATTTATAGTATATTTTCCCAGTATATCCTGAAATATTGCTTATTAGTTATTATGGCAGTTCACGTATCAACACCAAATTGATCAACCACAATCAATTCAGATAAACAAACTTTAAACTTTTTCATGACTTTTAAAGCATATGAACATAGAATTCATGGAAGAATTTAAGCAGGAAACAAACTCACCTTGCATAGTTAGACCTTCTCGGATGCTTTGTCCATCTACGGTTGAAGCAATAGGTTAGCGCATCCAGCATGTTGGAATTCCTTCTAAATTAGATTCAATTCACATTTTGTTTAGACTCAATTAGCCAAATTGATCGACTTAACCAATCATGAAATGTTCAAGCAAAATACAATATTAACAACACTGTCAACACGTTAAAATGTTTAAGATAACATAAAAAAACTACTCCTAAATATACAGTTCCACCAACCTTGTTAGACGCAGCAACAGACAATAGTTTTGTACGTATCCAACTCTCAGAAGCACTTAGTCTATCCTCTGCATGAAAGACTTAAAAAATCAATTGTACTCTTCAAGAAATCATTCCTCCAATACTCACCAAATATTCTCAAAATATATTCAAATGAACCTCGTGATACCAATGTTATCACTATTCCACAGCTTCCTCGGAAATCGAGTAAATATAGTACTTGTAGTTTATCATAATCACATGTTTTTTGCAACCTGTGAAAAGATCAACATATAAACAATGGACAAAGAAAATACCGAAAAGAGAACACAATAAAATCAACCAAATTATATAAAAATCTGGAAAAGTTAGAATAAAATCACATCTTACAGTTTAATCATCTTTCATTGATTCAATCCTAATCGTGAATGGGTTTCTCAATTCAATGTTTTCACTGTAGATGCAGGTAAGAGATCGCCTGCGAATTGCAGCACTGCAAAAGAAAGTTCACCATGATTTTATCCATAAAAATCATAGAATAAATTTAATTTGTGCAAAAATGAGAAAAAAAAAAAAATCTAATCCCTAAGCCCATCAACGCTTGCTTGAATCAAGTTCTGCGCCTGGAACTTAGTAACTACATTACATCCAATTCTGGGGTATGTTCTCCTACCCCATTTTGTTCTTCTGTGGCCCAGTCCAACTAAATGCAACACTTGACTCAGAAATACGGCAACCGAATATGGATTCATCACATACGTTTCGCAATCATTTCTATTTTTGAACAACTAACTGGGAAAAAAAAAGGGGGGCCTTTATTCGCACCACACTAAACCTACCAATGCACCATTCTATACCCTACACCACACCTAAAACATCGATTTTACCTTTGTACCACACTAAACTTCTTAGGTTTTTTTTTTTCTTTATTTACACTCGTACTTTCTACCTTTACACTACAATTGTATATTATTTCCACACCATTTTTATATTACAAATTGGTCCTTTCTTCTACACTTTTCTGAATTCAGATCGGGGGAGGGGGAGTTTCAGAATTCAGATCGGGGGAGGGGGAGCAAGGAGCGGTTGGTTTGGGAGGAGGGGCGGACTGGGTGGTATTGGTGGCGGTTCAGGTTGGGGCTGGATTTCCGGTGGTGGGTGTTCGAAAAGGACCTATATCTGAGCTGAAAATCCGCCGGCGCCGTTCATCTATTTTTTTTTTTTTTATCATTAGAAAAGTTGTTCATCTGCTTCTGTGTTTGTAATTTGAGAATTCCGATTTGAAGGGGTACAATGGCTTCAAAGAGGATTCAGAAGAAAAAAAAACGCCGGTGGTCATGGCTGTGGGGGGTGTAAGGGCGGCGAAGAGGGCTTTTTTTTGGGTGGGGATGTAAAAGGTTTTGAATTTAATGGTTGAAGGGAAGGAAGAGAGGACGGTTTAAGGTGTAGGGTGGTGGAGATGGGTGGTGGAGATGGTGGAAATGGGTGGTGGTGGGTGGAGAAGAAGAGATGGATGAAGATGGATTGGGTGGAGAAGAAGATTTGGCAGATTTTCTTTGTGGGTGGGGGGTTTGTAAATTTTTTAAGTTTGAGGGGAGATATGACATATAAAAATCTTGTGGTAGTAAAACAAGATTGACAAAAGTGTTTTTTTTTTTAAACTTTAAAATGAAGGTGTGGTGTATTTTGACAGATTGTGGTGTAAAGAGTAAATGCGTGTTTTTTTTATTGTAGTGTGGTGCAACGGTAGGTTTAGTGTGGTGCGAATAAGCCCCCCAAAAAAAAAAACTTAAACGTCACACCAAAAAAACCAAACAAATGAAACAGAAAGATTAAGTTATTCACCTTAACTTAAAATTTTAAACTGAAATGCCTTGCATCTCGAAAATATAATATTAGATATATATATAGAAAAAATTACCTGAAGTTCTCGATCCTCCACAATGCTGCCACCATTGATCAAGTTCATTGTCACTCTCAGGAGGTACCTGCAATGCACCCAGCACAGGCAGATGTAAATTGTTGTATAAACAAAAGAGTGCTCCGGTAGGTTGAATTGTATCTACTGGTTTGTTTTTTCATGTCCAAATCTACTTGGTTGAAGTTTGGGAGATGCAAGAGGTCTAGGAACATACGTACCTCAGATTAACATTCACTCCGTGGCACATTTCATGTGGCAATTCAACATAACAGAACAGAAATCATTAAAGATTTAAACCGATCTATATCACCTGGACTGACCAACTCCCAATCTGAAAAATAAGGAAAGTAGCAAGCAAAAGCTATTAAGAAAGAATGATTAGTTGTAGTTTGGCAGAGTATCTTTTGTACAACATTTATTTTCCTTAAAAAATGACCCATTATTATCTTACTGTGATGTGTTTTCACTTTGATACTTGGTTTGTATCCAAAGCATTTCAATAAACAGAGCCTTCTACCATAAAATACCTAAATGGATATCATAATTACCATGAGAGATGAAACGATAGTCCCTGGTGCGGTCAGAGAGCATTTCTGCAAATAAGTACATAATCAAAATTATAAGGAGCAAAGAGAAAAGTGCAAGACATAGACATGAAAAAATATAAAGGGCAATCCACTCATGACAAAGCTTTTTCAATAGAATGCCAATCAAATAGCTAGCCCAATGAAAACTTGTATTACCAGTACTGTGAAAAAAAATACATGGTTATCTAACTGTACTATAGTAGTTCAAATTTGGTTACCACTTTAACCCTCCACTTCAAAAGGAGGAAGAGCATCTTCACAATAACCAACTGCTCTTTGGACTAAAAGCTCCTTTGTGACTAAAAGCTCCTTTGCAGCAGTATCATTGAACAAAGAATCTCATCAATGGCTTCGAAACCAATTTGTAAGTAGGCATGCATATGTAATACTACGCAGATGGTTATAACAAAAATGAAACATAAATCAAAATTCAACAACAAAAATAGCAAATACAAAAGGCAACCGATTAATCTGATTCAACGGTCATACCAAATACATGAGGCAACCGATTCCCGATTCATCTGTTCTCCAAAGGAGCAAAGAAGATTCAAAGACCTCTATGGTAAAAACAGCACCAGAAATCGCACCAATGGTGGCACCTCTAAGAAAACCGCTATCGGTTTCCTGGCCAATGAAGCCTACAGTCATTGGTCCTAAGAAAGTACCAAGTACCAACTGCAGGAGCAAGATCAAATCTTTAATGAGATTTGAAAATTTCCAGCATTCTTAAAAACAGTTTTCCTTCACAATGAGATATTAAATAAAAAATAATGTACCTTTAGAATGACACAGAGAAAATAGGTTGGATGGACTTGGGAAGTCTTTGCTTTAACCTCTTCTCTGCCGGTGTAGCTTCCGTAGATATCATCTTGATTGGATTCGGTAGCATTATCAATCTTTTGAAACGAAAATATAAAAGCTAAAACAGAAAAGTAATTCGAAATTTCGAAACAATGAAAAATGGTTGCCAGAAACCTTACCATGGACAGAACATTCACTCCGTGGCACGTTTCATGTGGCAATTCAACATAACAGAATAGAAATCGGTAAAGATTTAAACCGATCTATATTACCTGGACTGACCAACTCCCAATCTGAAAAATAAGGAAAGTAGCAAGCAAAAGCTATTTCTAATTTATAGTGTTTAGATCGTATTGTCACAAAAAGCATAAAGTGTAATATTTCTAATTTATAGTGACAAATTACTCTCGACTTTTGATTTTAATGAATGACCATTGGCAGGATAAAACACAATGAAATTTCTAATTCTTGGTAAATTATCTTTGTGGGAGAAAGTCCATTTTCTGGTTAGCCGACAAAATCTATACCATAATAATTACACCAAAACCAATGTTATATTTTAGGAAAACTTCACAAACTTACTACTACACAATAAACAAATAAAATAAGCAAAAAACACTTCACAAACCAACAAATTTTCTGCCCGCTATTCAAAGATAGGCCCTTCATATGATCGCCAAAAGTCGTAGTCCCATCTAACTTGTTCTCTTAGAAACAAGTATATTTCCCACTCAAAGTGCTTTCAAGGTGGTGATGGAATGGAAACAACAACCCCTCATATACCTGACTATAATCTTGATTTGTTTCATCACTGAGCTGCCGTATCAGTGGACGGTTCCCAGCAATCCTAATGCCAAGCCATATCAGGGTAAGTGTCAAATGTGCCGCACACATGGGCATAGTGCTCGGTGGTGATCCAATTTTCAATTTTTGCCCGTCACAGGTTCTGCAGCTCCGCGTTCTCCCCAGCCATGGCGTCCAACTGGACCATAGGCCCATCTTGCTACACAGGTTCCAACCGAGCCGGCTCAGCCCGCCCAAGCTCAGCTCGCTCCAATGCAGCCCACACATGTACAATCTTCCCCGTGGCTCCTTGACAACGGTGCCTCGCACCACGTCACCAACGACCTTGCCAATCTCGCCCTCCACTCTCCTTATCCCAGCTCAGACGATCTTATGATCGGTGATGGTAGTTCTCTATCTGTCGCTCATATTGGTTCCACTTCCCTCCCCCCTCGTACTTAAATTTTAATCTTCGTAATGTTTTATATGTGCCCAGTATTTCCCGGAACTTATTGTCAACCTCCCAATTTTGTCAGACTAACAATGTTTCTGTTGAATTTTTTCCGGACCTTTTTCGAGTAAAGGCGATCCCTACCGGAACTTGCCTTTTGACGGGACCTGCTAAAGACGGTCTCTACACCTGGCCAACCAAACCACTGCTTGATTTTGCTGTCTCTACCGCCTCTCGGGATACATGGCATTCTCGACTAGGCCATCCTGCTTTTTCTATTTTCCGTAATATTAGTACTGTTGCTCGTTTACCTTTTTCGAATAATGTTAATCTCGACCATTGTCATGCTTGCTTTTCTAATAAAAGTCATAAATTGCCATTTGGCACGTCTACCTTACGCTCGACTCGCCCACTTGAAATTTTATTTTCCGATGTATGGACCTCCCCCGTTTATGGTCTCGATGGCTCCAAAAATTAAGTAATTGTCGTCGACCACTTCACTAAATATATATGGTTTTATCCCCTAACACGCAAATCGGACATCGCCACTATTTTTCCCCATTTTAAAAACCTTGTTGAAAAATATTATTCTTGCTTAAATTCGGATAACGGCACTGAGCTTATTGGACTTCGTCCTTTTTTTGTCTTCACACGGCATCTCCCACTTCACCTCCCCACCCCACACACCCGAACATAACGGCTACTCCGAACGTCGTCACCTGCACATTGTCGAAACCGGACTCACCTTCCTCACTCATGCATCTATGCCTCTTTCCCACTGGCCCCACGCTTTCGCCACTACTGTTTGCCTCATAAATCGTTTACCTACCCCACCCTTAATATGAACTCTCCCTTCCAAAAAATCTTCGGGCACCAACCTAATTATGAGAAGCTTCGTACATTTGGTTGCCTCTGTTACCCGTGGTTACGTCCCTACACATCTCATAAACTTAAACCCCGCTGCCGAGCTTGCGTTTTTGTCGGATACTCCCTCACCCAATCCGCCTACCTGTGTCTCGACACAACTGAAAATCACTTGTACACCTCTCGCCATGTTAGGTTTGTCGAAGATGTCTTTCCCTTCCGCTCCGCCACCCCATCTCCTACACTTAGCCCCTCCACGACTCCTCTCAGTGCTTGGATTCGCTATCCGACTCCCACTTCCACACCTCCAACTACACAACCGCCACCCTCACACCCAACTCCCCAACCGCTCCCTTCCCCACCCACTCCACCACCATCCCCGTCCCCCCCAATTTCATCACCTCCTCCACCCACTAACGCTCACCCCATGACCACTCGTGCTAAAAACATCTCCAAACCCACTCAAAAATTATCTCTCCTCACCACTCTCTCTTCCCCCGACGCCGAGCCTTCCTCCCTTTCCCAAGCCCTAGACTCTCCTCCCTGGAAACAAGCCATGCAACTTGAGTTCAATGCCCTTGTCAAGAATCACACGTGGGATCTTGTACCTGCTGACCTTTCTTTTAATGTTGTGGACTGCCGCTGGGTTTTTCGCACTAAATATAAGGCAGATGGCTCTCTAGATCGTTACAAAGCTCGGCTTGTCGCTAAAGGATTTCATCAACGCCCGGGTGTCGACTATTTTGAAACCTTTAGCCCCGTGGTCAAACCCACCACTATTCACGTTATTCTTACACTTGCTACTTGTCATGGCTGGCTGTTTCTCCAACTTGATGTTAATAATGCTTTTCTGCAGGGGTCTTTATCGGAAACAGTTTACATGCAACAACCCCCGGGCTTCTCTGATTCTTGTCATCCAGATTATGTATGTCGGCTTAATAAGGACTTATATGGCCTCAAGCAGGCTCCTCGTTCTTTGTACTCTGAGCTTCGGTCCTATCTTTTATCTACAGGTTTTAAGAATGCTCAAGCTGATGCTTCTCTATTTGTTCTGCACGACGGCTCTCATTATTTGTATATCCTGGTGTATGTTGACGACATTATCGTCATTGGCTCGAACCCGACTGCGGTTCAATTATTTATTGACAATCTCGGGAACCGCTTCTCTATAAAGGATCTCGGCCAACTAAGTTACTTTCTTGGTATTGAGGTTCTCAGTACTTCCGATGGTATTCTCCTCTCTCAACGTAAATACATCACCGAGTTACTTGCAAAGATGCGTATGGATAAAGCCAATCCGGATACCACCCCCTTGCCTACAGATATGTCTTCTCTCACTCCGACTGCTGGGACTCCACTTTTTGGCGCTACTACCTTCCGGAGTGTCGTTGGCAGCCTTCAGTATCTCTTATTCACTCACCCCGATATCGCCTTCGCTGTCAACTAGTTAGCCCAGTTCATGCATGCCCCCACTGAGGTTCACTGGTCCTTTGTTAAACGCCTTCTGCGGTACCTTGTTGGGACCATCGACACATGGTTATATATCTCTCGCCAATCCCCCCACGTTTTACATGCCTTTTCTGATGCTGACTGGGGTGGCAACAAACCCGATTACTCATCCACCGGTGCTTATGTTGTCTATTTGGGCCGCAATGCTATTTCCTGGAGTTCTAAGAAACAACGCACCATCGCCCGCTCTTCCACTGAAGCTGAGTATCGATCCGTTGCTGACACCGTTGCTGAACTTAAATGGCTCATTTTTCTTCTCACCGATGCTGGCTTCCTTCCATCTCAGGTGCTTGTTATATACTGTGACAATCTCGGTGCTACTCAGCTATGCCTAAATACGGTGTTTCACTCCCGTATGAAACACGTTGCTATTGACTATAATTTTATTCATGAT
The DNA here is from genome assembly GCA_036785695.1 of Gentiana straminea. Classification (NCBI taxonomy): domain Eukaryota; kingdom Viridiplantae; phylum Streptophyta; class Magnoliopsida; order Gentianales; family Gentianaceae; genus Gentiana; species Gentiana straminea. Next base: position 2,241,120 of record JAVUPR010000239.1, on the reverse strand, counting down.
CAAGTCTCCAAGGGTGTCCTACGCGTTTCCCACGTCCCAGCTGGAGATCAAATTGCCGATTTTTTGACAAAACCTTTGTTGCGTATTGACTTCACTTCTTGGCGTGACAAGTTGTGCCTCCGTTCCCGCAGCACAACTTGAGGGGGCGTAATAGAAGATATTGTAATTATTGTATAGATACTAGAAGATATTATAGTTATTGTGTAGATTTATTTCTGATTCGTTCACACTGTGTATTTGATTTAGCTACGACTCTCTTAAGTGTATATATTGTAACATCCATACAGTAATATACTCACTCTTTTCCAAACTCGTTTAGTTTTGGGCAACAAACCCAAGGTCCCTTAGATGCTGACAGTGCGTAGCTAATGCATTGTGGCATCTGGAGTGACTTCACGAATACCTGAAAGACAAAGCTTTTGTAGTTGTGGGGGCCGAAAAAATGCAACTGATTTTATTGCATCACCTGTAATCCTTACACAAGCTGAAGACTCTCGAGTCTCTTGTGTCGAGCAGCGATAACCGATAGAGTAGCATCATGTATTTTAAGGCAGTAATCACCACTTATATCCAACAAATTCCTAGCTTGAAGAAATACAATTGCATCAGCTCATTCAACACCACGAAACAGAAGCTTAGGAAGATAACGATACTTAGAGACAAGAGAAGCAGTGGCGGATACATCACATTTGTGAGACGGATGTCTAAAGCCTGCCATAAGCACATAGACGCCCCTAAAGTCCTCCAAGTCCTATGGGTGGACGACAAGCTTGCTCTATCATGATAATTTAGACAAGAAAACAGTTATATCACCGTATCATCAAGTAGTTTTGTCAAATCAGCAATCCTTTCGTCGTCTAAAACTAAGAACTCTTCAGACTCTATGTAATCCACCTTCTCTTTACCTTTCCTTGTCACCTTCCTCCTAACTCTAGGACTCATACTCAATCAACTCCGTAAACAACAGTTTGCTACTGACTAATTCAACAAATGATCAATGCTTGAAATGCTGACTACACAAGAAACAGATAGATTATTGAGAAACCAAAACCGCTGTCTACTAAATACTCAAAGATCAAAAGCAGTAGACAAATCCCAGCTATCTTGATTACAATTTAACCAGATGGAAAAACCAATACATCAAAGAAAAATAATGAAAACTAACCGGACAACAAATGGGCACTTTCTTCACTTTGAATTTCCAACTTTATCAATCAACCCAGACACCAATAAGCTCAATGAACAATACCCAAATCATTTGATTAACATACTATGTAACCATGAATTCGCAGGTCCAGTCCCCTTTGAACGACATTTCCCTTGCAATGGATAACACAGAAGTCGTTTGGTTTGTCAAGTATTACTATAAACTGATCAAAGGTGAAATGCTTCGAAGGTATGTGATACTTAAGACCTACACGGCTGACGAAATGTAAGCATTTACTCAGAATACAGCAACAGCAATAGCTATGACAACTGGGCTTGATTCAACGACTTATGCTGCTGTATCTAATGAGGTAGCACTCTCTGTCACATGCCTCAAACAAAGCAGATGGGTCAGAAACTCAGTTTTTTACACCACGACTAAAAAGATTTTTGAAGAAGTTGGCCTTCCGGCCTTCCAATGCTAAGAGGACCATTAAATTTGGTAAAATAACTCTTGCCTCGCAACAACCTCATTCAGACCTTAACAAGATTATGGAAACACCGAAAGAAAAAAACAAAGGAAAACACAAACATGTTTACAGTGTTGATTAGTTAATACTAAGCCATGAACACCTTTTGATTGTAACAAATTCCAGCTAAAAAGACGGCCCGACTTTATTTATTTTGCTTTTTTGCATCCATCACGATACTTAGCCGGAGATGTTGATGGTAATCTGATAACAATGCTTGCACGATTATCAAATCAACCAGCTTTGTTAATTTGTAGTTTCTGCATGTAATATGACCTTATTAGTTCTTCTTAAGTACTCAATTTAGTAAGTCAAGTTACAGTTCGCTGCTTCTTTGCATCTTCATATGCCTTTATCATATTTAGGGTAACTCAAGTTACCCTAAATATGTGTGCTTCGTTTATGATTTTTAAGTTCTCTGGTATTTAAAAAACGATTTCCATTTCCTCAAGTCATAATGCTTTGTACTCTCATTTCAACTGCAATTGTTAGTCACGACCACTAAAACACTATACAATCAAACTATATAGAAATTCAGGGTCTTGCGGTGCAAGGCCTAACGCTCCTAGTACTAGTAATAAGAAGAGAGGGTGTAAGTTAGATGGTGAAAAGTGTTTTTTTTTTTTATTGGTTTTTTTTTTTTTTAGCTGTTCATCGGCCCAGTCCAGTTTTTTTTTTTTTTTTTTTTTTTTTTACTGTTAATCGGCCCAGTCCAGTTTTTATTTTTTATTTTTTATTTTTACTGTTCTTCGCCCCATTCCAGTTTTTTTTTTTAAACTGTTCATCGGCCCAGTCCATAATTTTATTTTATTATTTTTTTGAGAAGAAGAGTTTGAGTTAAATTGTTCCATTTTGGAGGACTCAATTGTATTACCTTTTAATATGCGAATCAGAGGGAATCAATACGAGCCTTCACAACTATTCATTGTATCCTTATGAACCTGTTTTATTCGGTTTGAATCATTAAATGTTTTGTTGGGGTGGGGTTTAATTTGTCGGCTCGTTTACATTTTCATACTTCGGTTTTTGATAAATAATATATACTTCTTCCGTTCTACTTTGTTTCGGATATATTCCTTTTATTGATGTGCCAAAATAAGTCTTATTACTTCTACTATTACTATTGTTTAAATTTAAAGTTGATTCTAAATGTCTAAAATTCCCATATATCAACATTTATTAAAAAAATGTAAGAACAATATAAGGGTGTAATGGTATAATCATGTTTTTGACTACTAAACACTAATAAATAATGTTTTCTTATCCCTCTACTATTAATAAAAAAGCAAGAAATGTGGGTGACGTGTTCCCTTCTGCTTCAATGCTGGAAGTTGTTGCTATTATTATTGTTATGAGCTTTGCAATTTGCCCAATGAATTAATTTGTTTGTGGGTTTTTTGACTCGGCCGGTTTTTGTGGCTTGCTGATGTGAGAGTTCATTTTCAGTCCGGTTTAGGCCCACTATTAAATAAAAGAGGGTATTAGGTGTTAGCTTACATAGACACGGATACAGACATATCATACGGCACGACATGTACACGACGGTATGACTATTTTTAAAATATAAGGCCACAACTTGTTGCCGGCATGATTTTTGTATCATGCCAAAAAAATTGTGTTTGAGGTTTACATGAAATATTATAAATTTCTTAAAATAAATTCATTTCATAAAAAAACATATCGTTTGTACACGGCGATATGACTATTTTCAAGATATAATGCCACGACATGTTGCCTACACGATCTTTATATCATGCCAAAAAAATTTGGGTTTTACGATTACATGAAATATTAAATTTCTTGAAATGAATTTTTTTTTTGTTAAAAAACATATCGTTTATATAAAATATTAAATATCCTGAAAAAAAAAATTATTTCAGCCACAAATATTGTTAAACTGGCTATAGTATATTGTTGATTTAATTTCTATGGAAATTCAAATTGTGTATTTTACCATGGCCATTAAAATTAGCCTAGATCTGATAATACAAAAAGGGTTCAGTAGTGTCGAAATGTGTTGATTTTGTGTCGTGGAGTGTTGACAGTGTGTTAAATTTTAATTAATATTTATTTCATCAACCGACACCTGTTGGATATGGCGTCGGGGTGTATCGGAGCGTGTCGTGTCGTGTTTTTGGTAGAACACGTGTTGTTGCAAATAATGTCGAAGATAACTTCATTTTTTCGGTTAAAATAGATTTAAGTAGAAATTGAAAAAAAATTGTTCAGTAGTGTCGAAAAGTATCCATACGATGTCGGGAGGTGTCGAAGATGTGTCGGATATTCATTTCATCAACCGACACGTGCCGGACATGCCATCGTAATGTATCAGAGCGTATCATGTCGTGTTGGTTGTCGGACACGTATCGTATACCTTTTTATAGTTTACTCGGGTTTATTATTTCAGTCATCTATGATTATTACATTTGCTGATTCACTTTTGATTTTCGCATTTCGGTGATTATAAAAATAAACCGGACACCAATAGTGCAAAGCACGAATGCTTTTCTTCCTAGGATTCAAATAAAAAGCTTTTGTTTTCCACCAAAGACAAATGTTTTATTTCCATAAAAAGATAACTAATTTACAATAAAACCTAGCCAAAGCTAGATTAAAGACACGACAACACGTTGCACTACAACCAGGCCTAATGTCAGGCTAGCAAAAACAAAACAAACCGAGATTACAACAAAACGAAGTCAGGTAATATATTGGTCAAATAAAAAGCTTATTCAACTAAAAAAAATTGAAATCTCAACATATTTAACCAGAAAACTTGGTCAAACAGCTTAGGCAAATTTTATGGTGGTCAATTACCACTAAACCCCGATTTGAGAATTATGTTGGGTAATCGATGATTGGATGTCGGAGAAGACCGCGTACAAGTGAAGCGACCCCTCTCCTTTATGTGTATGTGTGTTTGTTTTTAGGCATAAAAAATGGCAACCTGAGAAGTTTCGTGCATTTGACAACATATCTTCAAAATGCCATGATATTGCCACAAACTTTTCCGACATAATCACGAAATGTCGAAAAAGTGACGCGTATTATACGACATAACATTAAAGTGCCACAAAAAGTGCCACGCACATTTTTGACATAAACAATGAGTGCCGGTTAATTGTCGGCAATTAGGTCATAAAAAAAATATGCTGCAAAAATGTCGTACTTTTGTGGCAATTAGTAACTTGCGTCGGTAAATTTAAGACAATTATCAAAATGCCAGGAATAAAGTGTCGTCAAAAGACTATTTTGTTCTGGTGACGGTTTTTAAGTGTGATAACAACTATAATAGATCACGGTTTTTAAGTGTTATAACTATTATAATCGATCACAGTTTTTAAATGTCATTGGATTAAAGTACTTTACGTCACACCTCAATATGCCACACTTTGGATGCCGTGACTAATTTGAATATATCACAATTAAAAACCGTGATCTTTATGTTTTTTTGTAGTAGTGTTGCCAATTTTTTTATTTTTTTATTTGATGTATGTAATTTCATTTCCAACTTTATAGAGAAATTTTCCGATACAATAATTGTATGAAAGTCATAGCAAGTGGCATAGATTACAACATTTCTTTTTTAACCTTTTATTCACGATAAAAGTGTGTTATATGAAAGAAGATAAAATAAGAGATTCTATAACTTTTCTACCACCGTTGCACCGTAAAATCTCTCAACTTTATATGGCCGTGTTCCAATTACATGTTTAACATACAATATCAAATGTGGAGTTTTTTTGTTTTGTTTTGTGTTCATTCTTCAAACATACGTGTTTTGTATTATGCCTGTGAAAATTAGTAAATGGTTAATTATACACATGCGTCTTCTTCAATTTGACGTAAAGTTCCGATCTTTCACTTAGGATGTTTGTTTCACACTTCTTTTGTGTATAGCAGACAGATTTGATTGTTGATGTGTCAACGTGTTCCACATCCATTTCTCTGCATTTTTGTTCGAAGCACCATGGTGTATGTACTAATAACTATACTTACCAACAGGATAGGACTATTAAGCGAAATATGATACAAAACAACAACATTAATTATAGGCACATGATGCTACAACTTCAAATGTGAACTATGAGTCACTTTTGCTTCTTCTTTGCCTTGTTCTTGCTTTCTAAATTGGACTTTCCCTCATAGGAACATCATGCTCACCAGATTGTTGAGTGGGTAAATTGCTTGCTGCATTTGCAGTTTCCTTAACAAAATTCTTATCAAACAATTGCACACACTTTGTGGCCGGAGGCTAAACACCAAACATCGTCTCGCTAGCTGACTCTCTTGATCTCCTGAAAGATTGTATTCGTAGTTGGGATACAAAAATTGTTGGTCTTCTGCACTTGTACCGATCAACTGAGAGGGCCGGAGTATTTGTCACAGTCAATGTATCACTTGCAGCTTGACTTGCTTTAATGACTTCCTCCTGGGCGTAAAGCTCAAGTATGGGGTAATTCCTCAAAATATTACCACGGAATTCACTGTCAAAGTATATGACAAATCAAAACTTGTTTCTCGTGTAACGTAGTTTCAAACTGATGTGGTATGCATGCTAGAAGTAGTAGCACCTATCGAGATACTCGATCTTAGCACAGCGGAAGCTTATGCGATTTACGATATGAAACATAACTAATTAATCTCTACAAGAAGGTTAGTAGATTTACCCAAACCGGAGATAGATGATAAAATCGACCAAGGGAGAGAAGCCACAATCTTCCGGATTGTATCTCCTAGCGACAACTGGTGGACGTCGATCCTCGTCGTAGAACCTCCTCGAATATGCACAAGAAAAACCTAACTCCGTTTGGTTTCGGACGTCGATCCATTTGGATCCAACTTAATATTTTATTCACTCACTATCTTATTTACTATTATTTTACAATCATTTCACCAATCATTTCACCTTCAACAAATAAAATAATATTAATCAATTCATTTTATTCACCACCTACACTATTCAACCATTACTTTATCAATATAATATTTCTCACCAATCATTTCTTCATCAACACAAACTTTAATAAAACATTTCAACCTTATAATCATTACTTTACATTATTTTATTTTATTTTCTCTCTCATGACTCAAATGGATCCAGTCCAGTCCGAAACCAAACGGAGCCCTAGGTTTTTCTTCTCTTAATGACTAGAACGAGAAACTAATTTTTCTCTTCTTTATTTTAATTGTGGCGCCAATTTCAATGAATAATTGTGTTGGGAGGAACTATCTTTATATAGGAAAATAACTAGTAAAGAGAGATGTCATTTTCACAATACAATTATCTATTCCCATAAGGAAAATATATTTGCTAAAAGATAAGAGATAATTCCCAAAAAATCAATCTCTTATTTTTCCATTAATTATCCAACAAATAGATAATTAATTAATTACACATGTGACATAATCTAGAAAAATTTCTTTTCCTAATTATTTATCACATGGGGTGCCACTTTTAATATCATTTTAATAGAAAATGTCTTTTCTATTTTACATATTATTTACCAAATACATAATAGTGTTATTTGTTTATAAGGACGTGTTTTGAGACTTAATTAGGTATTTAGAACACACTTAAAAGATCATTAGTTATAAGGACAAAATAAAACTTGTTGGACTAAATTAACCCTATATACTCATTCTGTTTAAAAGAAAGCAGCTTCATCCTCTCCTCTCACTGCCGAACATTCAGATCCACCCTTGGTGAAATTTTAATCGATCGTGAAGAGCGGCGATCTGTTGCGGAAACTTGAGATAGAGTAGTTCCAATTGAGATTGATTATACATGTTCGGAGAATTTCTCTAATGAAGACTTCTCAGGTGAGTGCGAGTGCGACTACGGCTACTCCTCGGCATTTTCAGCGCTCTTGTATGATACCCACACACCTAAATTTCTGTTTGATATTTGCTTTTCTTGTATACACTGATAAGCATAGGATTTTTCTAAAATTTGTAGCTTTGTCTAATTGTATTTATGTGCGAATTCAGGGACAAGCTATGTCATGACTTTCTGTTTCTTCCGTTTCAATTTGACCCCTAATTTGCATTTTAGTTTTCCCTCAAAACAATTATACAGGTGGTTGCTTTCTAGCAGGGCTTGTTATTAGAAGTTTGAGTATCAGGTGGATGCAGACAAGCTTATGGTATCTTTGTTTTGTTTTGTTTTTTTGCAATGGCATATGTTGATATTTATATCATGTTGAATTTTCTCCAGTACCTCAAATTGACGATGTACAAAGACAGTAGGAGACTATCTGGTTTCACAGAACATCATGTGCATATGTGAGTCACTATCTTTTGTACCGTATTTTCACGTTTCTTGCAAGATCATTCTGGATATTGATTCCATTTTAATTTTTCTGGTAATAGATGACGTTGATACTCGTGCAATAACTCGTAGATTGAGACAAGATGGGAGTCTTATGTTGGACAATCTTGTTCATAAACGAAATAAAATACAACTAAAATGAAATACAATAAAATCGAATTACAATTGCAAAGAAACGAAAAAGAATATATGATTCGAGCCCTGTGTTGCACACAGTTTCCTTAAGACTAATTCGTCCCCTCACCTTCGTGTGCCGTGAGCTTCAACAGAACGTTAATCTCCCAGGATAGAACGGATAGCAATGACAGGAAGCACAACGCCTTCAATTGCTTAAGAACCTTGTAGTTTGAACTCTCAGTTTTCATAAGTAAAAGAGGAAGCAGAATGCTCTATATTCGGGTGTGAAGAACTGATCAAGAAGTCTGTTTATATAGGCTTTATTCTGTAGAGGAGAGCTGGGAACTGATGGAATACGAAAGATGAACAGCCTCAGCATCATTATTTCGAAATGAATGTCATCACAGTATCAGCAGATGCCATAAGTGTTGTCAGTTGAAAGGTCACTCTGAATTTTCAGCACATTCAGTTCGAAAAACTGATGGAATACGAAAGATGAACAGCCTCAGCATCATTATTTCGAAATGAATGTCATCACAGTATCAGCAGATGCCATAAGTGTTGTCAGTTGGAAGGTCACTCTGAACCTTCACTGGGAGCCTTTGAATCGAGTTGCATTCGTGTCTGCAGGACGCGCGCTCGCACACAAGTTCAAGCTGAAATCCAGATGGATTTGTACCCCCCCTGCGCCCGCGTAGAGAACGGTGTATAAAGTTGGTAAATTTTTACCACTACACTAATACAACATCATATATATGTTGGCTCTTTTCCTTCCTTCCTTCCAATATGGGAGAAATTGGTTTCTCCAATTTTCCCTTTATTACTAACACTTTCCATTCACCACTTAGGCCCAATAGGCCCAATATGACATATCATTTAACATATCCATTTTAACCATCATTTTCCAACATCTTATTGGTGTGCTAAGCACAGAAGAATCTAAAACAGACAATGAACTGCTGGAGATGTCTCGACTCTCGTACATGGGATACTGTTGGTGAGTGGATGGAAGGAATTGTTCATGACATCAGATCAATGATTTATTAAAGATCCAAATTTTTTTTTCCATTTTGCAGGTGTTGATCTGATAAGTGGAGTGTCATTCAAGATCCATTTTTTTGGCCATTTTGTTGCCTCCGCCTATAAATATATGTATATCAGAGAAATTGAATGAGTATGTGTTTTGGCATGTGTTTTGGATTTGTAAAAACTACTCAGCACCTTGCTGTTTTTATTCTATAACATTGGCTATTCAAAAAACAATATATCCTTATTTTCTTGAATATATATACATCTTTTTATTATCAATTTTGATTGAGTTTCATGTGTCTATCTTTGCAGTCGAGTCGATACTCCCTAGGGCTCGAGCTCGAATCGACTAAAAAAGTTCGGGCTCGATTGAGCCATAAAAAGGCAACATCGAACTCGACTGCCTAAGTACTCGATATAGCTCGATGCGGCTCATAAGCTCGATTTCCCCTGAAAAATCTTCCTAATTTTCGGACAAAAAGTTCAAAAAAAATGTTGATGTCACTGCATATTTGTTGCCGATGTCACTGCATAAATTATTGATGACATTCATATACAATTGCTGATGTCACTGCATAAAATGTTGATGTCACCGCATATCTGATCGCCGCTGTCACTGCATAAATCGTTGAGTGTCTAATGCACCAAAATAAAAGGCTCACATTCATAATGCAGTGACATTGATGTCACTCCATATACATTTTGGTACACAAATTTGGTAGCTTTGTAAAATAATTGTGTAAAATAAGTGTTGTGTGATTCACATTAGGGGTGTAATCGAGCCGAGTCAAGTCGATACTCTCTAGGGCTCGACTCGACTAAAAAAGTTTGGGCTCGATCGTTACATAAAACGCTGCATAATGTGGATGTCACTGCATAAAACGCTGCATAATGTGGGTGTCACTGCATAAAATGTTGATGTCACTGCATATCTGATTGTCGATGTCACTGCATAAATTGTTGATGTCACGCATATATGATTGCCGATGTCACTGCATAAAATGTTGATATCACTGCATATATGATTGTCGATGTCATTTCATAAAAATATGAATTAAGGAGAAAGATTTATGTTGATCGTAGTTTTATATCAAAAAATATAGCCATTTGAAGTCGATTTATGAAGAAAAGAAATCAATTTTATGAAATTAAGGTGAAAAAATATCAAATGTCATCACGGTGTTTCTTCATCAAATGTCACTGCATCCCGGTGATCACTGCATCCCGATGGTCTCTGCATCGCGGTGTCTCTGCATCGGGGGTGACCACTTCATCGCGGTGTCTCTGCATCAGGGGTGGCCACTGCATCGCGGTGTCACTTCATTGCGATGTCTCTACATATATGATTGTCGATGTCACTACCTAAATTGTTGATGTCATTCATATATGATTGCTGATGTCACTGCATAAAATGTTGATGTCAATGCATATCTGATTGCCGATGTCACTGCATAAATTGTTGATGTCACGTATATATGATTGCCGATGTCACTGCATGTATGATTGTCGATATCACTGCATATATGACTACCGATGTCAATGCATCACGGTGTCTCTGCATCGGGGGTGGTCAATGCATCGAGGTGGTACCTGCATCGTAGTGGTAAATTAATCGGGGGTGGTGACTGCATCGCGGTGGTCAATGCATCGGGGGTGGTCAATGAATTTATAAGGAAAAAATATCAAATGTCATCGTGGTGTCGCTTCATCTCGGTGTCGCATCATCAAATGTCACTGCATCGGGGGTGGTCGCTGCATATCTGATTGCCGATGTCACTGCATATCTGATGGATGTCACGCATATATGATTGTCGATGTCACTGCATATATGATTGCTAATGTCAATGCATCGCGGTGGTCAATGCATCGCGGTGGTCAATGCATTGGGGTGGTCAACGAATCACGGTGGTCAATGCATTGGGGTGGTCACTGCATCGCGGTGGTTAATGCATCGGGGTGAGGAATGTCTCGCTGTGGTGAATGTATCGCGGTGGTCACGGCATTGCAGTGGTCAATGCATCGGGGGTGGTCACTGCAGTGCGGTGTTCTGTGCATCGAGGGTGGTCTATACATCCGGGGTGGTCACTACAACGGGAAAAAAAATAAAAATAAAAATAAAAAAACGACGCCTGGTTTTGATAAAAATAAATAAAAAAAATAAAAATTCAATGCCTGCTTTTGATAAAAGAAAAAAAAAAAAAAAAAAACCAAAGCAACAACACAAACAGGTTCAGCGCCTGTTTTTAAATTCCATGCGCCTCCTCTTATTTTTTTATTATTATTATTATTTTTTTTATCCTTCATTAAGGGTATTTGGGTCTATCTACCTATTTTTTGTCCTTATAACTAAGTGTTTGTTTTGGATGTTATTTTTACCTAATTAAGTCCAATATGCGTCCTTTTGAATAATTGTCCCATAATAATATTGCATATTCAGTAAATAGACCAACTATTTAATTTATTCTCGAGGTTCCATAAAACGAGAAAACACTCGCGTGTTAGGAGCCAACCGGGGACCATGGACCTATAACAAGTAGCTACAATAAATTGAATAAAATATTCATCGAACAGAATATATCTACTCAACTCACTAATTCCGGAATTACGCCACCATAAATCCGAAACTGAACTCTATCGAGTATAGATATAACTTATTCTAAAAAACGTCGAGTTGAGTCGATAAGTGTCCATTGATATAATCATTTCATATAAACTAACCCTCCATAAACTATCCGTAATGAAGTAGGATTATTTCCGTAAACCTTCTTCACTACATCTTTTCCTTATTTACCATTAACCCACTAGTGATCAATTAGTTCATAACCAATACGAGCTCCCGGGATTGATCAGTTTCTAGGATCAACAAATAAGGGGATTGTCTTTCTACTTCCCGTAGGAAGGAATGTATTCCATATCTGTGAGACACACACTTCTCACTCATTCCAGAATAGTGCTAACGTGGAAAGTGATTCGGACCGCACCTCTTAGCGATCCTTAACGAACACATCAAACCCTATCCTGAAACAAGTAGGAGTATGCAATCACTTCAGGATTAAGGTTAATCCATATATGATCATCTTGTGATTTAATGAGATTTCTCAACCACGGAATTATATGAGAAATACGGATTAAATCGGTCCAGTCCTACTTGACTACATCATATATAAATGCCCCACTTAGACAATCAATGTCGACGGTCCGGATAGGACGGTTGATGACGGTCAAATTATACCCGTAAAAGCCATCAACGTTGACCTTAAATCGAGATTAATAATATATATTTTATATTAAATCACACGTTTATATTTAATATTTAATGTTATGTGATTTATATTATGTAAATTGGTATTTAGCTGTTTTTATTATTTAAAGCCGATTTATTGTGTGATAATTATTGATTTTGCGATCACAACAAATCGAGAGGATTAATGTCATTCAATCAATTATATCAAGATAAAGAAGGAAGAAAATCGGAGCATTAATCAAGAGATAAATGAGAGATTAATCGATCAACACGAAAGCGTGCGATGGGGAACAAGATAGACGAGAAAAACGATTGACGCGTGAAAAGTTAGGTTCGGTCGACCGAGCCCGATGCTTCGGTCGACCGAGTGTCACCTCTCGGTTGACCGAGCCTCGGGTTTGGGTCGGTTTTCGGCTTTAATCGTGCTTATCTTCTAGAACCTCCCTAAGTCGGCGTAAACTCCTATATAAGCAAAGAGCCTTCGAATTGTAAATTCATTCATATTCATTCAATAATACCATACAATTCTACTTTGATATTTTGATACAATGTAGCATAATTAGATTGAAGGTTTCCGAGTTTAAGGGCTGCAAATTATGTAAGCCTTTATTTTCTGTTTCTTTTATTTTAAGTAATTAATCCCTCCCAATTATGCTTTATTGTTTGAGTTAGTTAATTCATAGCTAGATGATGTAGATCTAGGCTATGACGTTAGGGAGGTGGAGATACCTTGTCTATAAGGATCCCATAACCTACGTCATACACTTAGTATTTATTCATGAATCTACTTGCTTTAATTAATGCGTATCTATGTTAGTTTATATGAATGCTTTACGAATTACTGTTTAATTCGTTGTGTATGATGAAACGCTGAGAGATACGTTCGTGGATGTAATCTGGGACGAAATTGATTCGGGTGACCGAATGAGTTCACTCGGTCGACCGAGCCCACCTATTCGGTCGACCGAGCCCCGTTTTATCCGTTAAATAGCCACGTCTTTATGGTTAGGTTAACTTAATAGAATTTATTATCTCGGTAGGTATGGCTATGGCTACGTTACTCGCTTAGTTTAATTAAAATGTGTAAAAAGGAAATACCAATATAAAACTCTTAGGTAGGCTTATGAATTGATCTTCGGACGTTCGGCGTTATCTAGGTAGGTTTATATTTGGGGATTGCTAGCACTCGATTATACATACGTCGTAGATTAGCATGAGACTATAACTTGGTAATTGCTAGTTGGACGAGAGCTTGAGTAATCGTTTAGGAAGTACGCCTAACCATAGGAATGTTGCCCGGACGAGGTGTACGGTTAATATCGGCATCCTTAGAGTCGTAAGCGTGTGAGTTATATGAGATGGAGGCACCAAAAGGCGAAGTCACGTAACAATATCACAGTGATCTAGCGACCTACCGGTGCTAAGTCAAGTTTAAGGGGATGACTCCCGTAGCCAATCTAAGATAGATACAAACGGATTTACGCTTAATAAGTTCGGTTTATTATATAAATTATCTAGGTCCAAACGATAAAGACTATAATTGGGGAGGTTAATTACGTTGTGTCGAGTCGTGTCTTTACTTTTCTTGTCCTATGTTGGTCGTAGACCGCCTCTATGTCCTTGACATGTTTAATTAATTGTTTGTATATAAGATGATCCATAATTGGTTCCCCGTGGGATCGACCTTGATTCACTATAGCTATACTACGATGGGCCTAGTCCTCTTGCTAGTATTGGTTTATGGTGGTCAAGTATATTATAACCTGATTGACCCCGTCATCAAGTTTTTGGCGCCGTTGCCGGGGAACCAACGGTCAATTTTATATATAAATAATTTTCTTATTCATGTCAAGTTTTCTGTTTTAGAGTCTGTTTTTACGTTTTGAGTCCCTCTGGTTGTCTGCTCTGTCTGAAAGTTCCAGCTTAAAATAAAAATAAATAAATAAAAAAAATAAAAAAATATTTATTCGGTCGACCGAGAGACCTCATTCGGTCGACCGAGCACTTATAATATTTTTGTTTTGTTCTGTTCTGCTTACACGGTTTCTGATTTGTGTTTTTCGAGTCTGGAATTTCGCGTGTCTGTTTATCCCCGTATGTTTAATCCGTGTCCGATAGTAGCATGGGGGAAACCATGTTAAAATCGCCTACGGTCCGTTTTTGTTTTTCTTCTCGCTTGCGTAAACCGGAGAAACAATAATCCAAGTCAGTAATTTTTCAAGGGGCGCTGAGAAAATAACCCAGCAAACATGTGGAGCTACGAATCTAAGATGGGAAAAGCAATGGAAGCAATACCTTTAAAGCACCAAGATGGCTCCGATTTTTTTTTTAAAGGCTTAAATTCTTCGTGGTACAATGTTGGAGGCAAGGTACTACCTTTTTTTTGCTTATGTTTTATTACCTTTTGGTTTTATGAGCATAAGTTAGCCTATACATGAACCTTAGTATGAATCTTGGCCCGGAGTGGTCTGTAAGATTAATTCTATTAGTATGGAAGGTTCTGCCCCATATCTGTCTCATCTAGAGGGTGTAAGGAAACATGTAGTCGTTGAAGGAAGCAGTGAATAAAGAGTTCCTCGTAGTTCTGTTAAAATCTCATTGTCCTATGCATGAGATTGCTTCTACTGGCCAGGGGAGCAACAAATTGTGTAGTTTAAGCATTATTAATCTAAAGAAGACGTTGAGTTTTGAGAGAACACCATCTTCTGCTTTCGTTGATGTTTATGGTGATGGCTTCTCGGTGAACCCACCTTAAAAAAAAACGAGATTACGCTTTGGGTGACAATTTAGAAATCGAAGACTCTTAGTACATAGGTTCGGAAATGGTTTAACCATGGCTGGGCGAGTTCAACCGAGCTTCGGCTCAATCAACTCCCCTCCACGTGTGATGTACGTTACAAATAGCTTCGACAAGACTTAGCATAGCCGATAAGCCTTCGGGCTAAACGGGGCTTATCTTGACGGATTGGCCTCGAACCGTCACATATGTTCCAACGAATAAGACGGCGTAGGCTTGCCTACACAACCGAGCTTGTTCGGAGTACTTAGATTCATTGTTTCTTATTGTCAAGGCCAAAACCATAATTTTAGCCGAGTTTCTCAGAATTCACTAATTCCTAAAACGAGAGCCGAGGTAAGAGCTTTGTATAAATGGTATGGATAAATGTCGTTTCCTAGGTCTCACAACCAAGGGAAGGGTATTAATCCGCAAAAGCGACAAGCCACCTCTAATAGTGCTCAGAGGGTCAAAGTCTGGCGATCCAAGAATGATAACTGACAAGGATAACCTTTGGAAAGTCGAGCTGAGGACTTTAAACTCAGAACTACTTCTTTGAAACCTTTAGGATTTCTTTTTAGGATTTTAGGTTTTGTTTTCTTTGAGTCAAATAAGAGTAACGTGAAATATGTTGAGGTTTTTTATTTTGCCGTGTTCCGATGGCCATTGGGCTAAGGATGTGCAAAACTTTTTTACTCAATATAGGCCACGTGAAATAGAGTTCCGTAGGAGAGTCGAGAAACTGCTAAATAAAAGGAAATTTAGCAATCAACCTTAAGATGGAAGCATTAAGAGAGCTTGAGAATTACTGAAAATGTAACAGAGAATGATTGGTGCGAACAAGAACAATTTTGGTCAACTTCCAAAATCTTTTAGAATGGTGGTCCAAGTGAAAATTCAAAGTGGTGCGCAATTCATTCTGCAACTACCTTTATCCTTTCATTTATACCTTTTCACCCTTAAACCTTTTCGATCCTCTCACCAATCTGCCCCAACAGTTCACATTTCTAACCATTCTTTCATCGCCTCTCTTTCTTTCCATCCGTTTCACTCTCCCACCCAATCCCATTCCTTTTAACAATTCTCAATCCCAAAAACACAATTTCTTACCCACCCTTTATCACTTCTTTCCATCCTTATGTGTGTCCTTTTCTAAACCCATCATACTCTCAACCTCCATTTTGTTTACAAAATACCTTTGTGTTGCGGAATTCGAAATATTGCTAAGCTTTAATGATTATCTTTTATCATTTTGATTTTCATGATCCTAGTTGGGGTGAGTGTAGCTCTGGCCCTAGCTAGATTTTAAAGGTTTTTGGTTCGACTAAAGTACAACTTATCTTTCTACCGGAAGTTTTAACTTTCGCATTTTTCCGTCTATTCCGGCATTTATAGATGATCAGTTTTGTTCTACATTATCCCACCGATCAGACCTTGTTGATGACGGTTATGACTTTTACGTGATACATTGGGTTATTAGTAATTTCGAGGAGTAGCTACCTCTCCCTATGTTGTTGATATCCAATGCAAGCGAGAAGTTTCTGCGTTAAGTATTTGATTTTATCTTTAGCCAATAGGTCGCATTCAATCTGTTATACCTTACCAAGTTTCTCTTTTATACTGGACTGATTACATAGTGAGCCAGTCCACCTCGTGTTTTCCCACATGGGGTTATGCTTTTTTATCTTTGTCTTCTCCACCCGGTTTTAAGAATATTTAGGCGGTGGAGGTTGTAGATGAAGCCCACCATCTTTAGTTGCTTGTTTATTTTTTATTTTTTTTTCTATTTAGTATTTTTCTTGTCTTTGGTTGTATAAAATAAAGTGGCTTAAACTGTTTTTAGGTATTTATACCTCATTACTGCCACATTATTTTATAACTTCCATAGACATGGTATTTGACGGTTTCGTGGAGTTTGTCTGCTTATACAGGTTTTCACTTGCTTCTCCACAACATGCTGAAATTTACTCCGATCTTTTTCCTTTACTTGAGAGCCGTTTCCAGAGCTAAGTCTTTTTCTTAACTTCTCATTTATTTTTGTCATTGAGGACAATGCCATGTTTAAGTGGGGGGTAGGAGACTTAGCCATGTTATGTTATAATGGAAAATTGAATGAAACGGTACAAAATTGAAAAAATTGAATAAATACCATATTAGGTATCTCGTACCCTTAGAATTGTGAGTTCCTAGCTAAGAATTGATAGGAAAGGAACCAAGTTTCATGAGTACGTGATCATTTTATACTTATGTTAAGTAAATTTAAGGATATTCATGCTGGTTGTTGCGAGTAGTTATTTATTATTCAATTACTCAAATCTGTGAATCGAGTATACCGCGCAATCATAATAATCCGAAGAAATTATGTGTACATTGCATAGATGATTGGTTATGTAGACTTAGTGTCGATACTTATTGGCCGATGTATTCTTATCTTCTTGCCAACAAAAGCGGAGTAATAAGCTTGAGACGTACCTGTGTTTTAGCAAAATGTTAAACACTGGGCTTGTAGTAACATTACCAAAGTAGCCCCGCGCTTGTGGTATTATTCGATGCTATACATGATCTAAGATAGGGGGATACTCTAAAAAGTTTTCTTCCTTGAGATTAATAGTATTTGAAAAATATGAAGATATGAAAAGAATATTCAACTCTTTAAGAGGCTTTGAGTAGTACTCGGTCTCCAAGTCCAAAAACCCTATAGATACGCTCTTGCTTATTGCTCTAGTGCTTCAAAAATTTAAAGGCTTGAGAAGTATGAATGTTGAGGTTGGTAGGTTGAGATTACGAATTCTGCATAAACTCTAATCTTGCTACGAATATATAAAACCTAATGCACATGCACACGTCACTGCGATTCATAGTGAGTAGTGAATAATGGATATCTTATAAGCATGACTAGCATGAGTTGACTTGAGCTTCTTGCGTAAGTATGATTTGACCATTGAAAATGTTGTCTTGGGAAATGACTTATTGATGCTTTGTTCGGGACGATCAAAGTCTAAGTGGGGGGTAGTTGATGACGGTCAAATTATACCCGTAAAAGCCATCAACGTTGACCTTAAATCGAGATTAATAATATATATTTTATATTAAATCACACGTTTATATTTAATATTTAATGTTATGTGATTTATATTATGTAAATTGGTATTTAGTCGTTTTTATTATTTAAAGCCGATTTATTGTGTGATAATTATTGATTTTGCGATCACAACAAATCGAGAGGATTAATGTCATTCAATCAATTATATCAAGATAAAGAAGGAAGAAAATCGGAGCATTAATCAAGAGATAAATGAGAGATTAATCAGATCAACACGAAAGCGTGCAGTGGGGAACAAGATAGACGAGAAAAACGATTGACGCGTGAAAAGTTAGGTTCGGTCGACCGAGCCTGATGCTTCGGTCGACCGAGTGTCACCTCTCGGTTGACCGAGCCTCGGGTTTGGGTCGGTTTTCGGCTTTAATCGTGCTTATCTTCTAGAACCTCCCTAAGTCGGCGTAAACTCCTATATAAGCGAAGCGGCTTCGAATTGTAAATTCATTCATATTCATTCAATAATACCATACAATTCTACTTTGATATTTTGATACAATGTAGCATAATTAGATTGAAGGTTTCCAGAGTTTAAGGGCTGCAAATTATGTAAGCCTTTATTTTCTGTTTCTTTTATTTTAAGTAATTAATCCCTCCCAATTATGCTTTATTGTTTGAGTTAGTTAATTCATAGCTAGATGATGTAGATCTAGGCTATGACGTTAGGGAGGTGGAGATACCTTGTCTATAAGGATCCCATAACCTACGTCATACACTTAGTATTTATTCATGAATCTACTTGCTTTAATTAATGCGTATCTATGTTAGTTTATATGAATGCTTTACGAATTACTGTTTAATTCGTTGTGTATGATGAAACGCTGAGAGATACGTTCGTGGATGTAATCTGGGACGAAATTGATTCGGGTGACCGAATGAGTTCACTCGGTCGACCGAGCCCACCTATTCGGTCGACCGAGCCCCGTTTTATCCGTTAAATAGCCACGTCTTTATGGTTAGGTTAACTTAATAGAATTTATTATCTCGGTAGGTATGGCTATGGCTACGTTACTCGCTTAGTTTAATTAAAATGTGTAAAAAGGAAATACCAATATAAAACTCTTAGGTAGGCTTATGAATTGATCTTCGGACGTTCGGCGTTATCTAGGTAGGTTTATATTTGGGGATTGCTAGCACTCGATTATACATACGTCGTAGATTAGCATGAGACTATAACTTGGTAATTGCTAGTTGGACGAGAGCTTGAGTAATCGTTTAGGAAGTACGCCTAACCATAGGAATGTTGCCTGGACGAGGTGTACGGTTAATATCGGCATCCTTAGAGTCGTAAGCGTGTGAGTTATATGAGATGGAGGCACCAAAAGGCGAAGTCACGTAACAATATCACAGTGATCTAGCGACCTACCGGTGCTAAGTCAAGTTTAAGGGGATGACTCCCGTAGCCAATCTAAGATAGATACAAACGGATTTACAGTTAATAAGTTCAGTTTATTATATAAATTATCTAGGTCCAAACGATAAAGACTATAATTGGGGAGGTTAATTACGTTGTGTCGAGTCGTGTCTTTACTTTTCTTGTCCTATGTTGGTCGTAGACCGCCTCTATGTCCTTGACATGTTTAATTAATTGTTTGTATATAAGATGATCCATAATTGGTTCCCTGTGGGATCGACCTTGATTCACTATAGCTATACTACGATGGGCCTAGTCCTCTTGCTAGTATTGGTTTATGGTGGTCAAGTATATTATAACCTGATTGACCCCGTCATCAACGGTCACACCATAAAGTGTTCTGGGCGCATTAATGGTGGTTTAATCAATATACCCCATACTTTGATTGACTTCACCACGGACTAACATTTCAAGTGTATCACCATAAACTTAATCCTCATATGTGACATACACAAAGTTATATGGCTACAAATGGTACGATTTGGGGTTTTCAGTAGTGTATTACTTACAAGAACGAAGCAAGTAATAAGATGAGAATAAATCTTTCATTAAATAATTCTAAAAACAATTACATAAATTGTCTTTCGGGCGCTACTTCCAACAATCTCCCACTTGCACGTAAGGACAAACAACAATTGTCTTTCGGGCACCACTATATCTAACAATCTCCCACTTGCCCGTAAAGACAAGCAATGATTGTTTTTAGTGCACCACACCCTTATTCTTTCTATCCACAACATTCTCCCACTTGCTCTAAAGCAGATGAGACATATCTCCCAACTCCATACCCGCCAAGCGCTTATCAGTGACATTAGATGCCACTTGACTTGGTAAACTGATCAGCTAGGTTATCGGCTCGAGGTGATCTTAAGGACCGATATTTGCACGGTATGTCTGACCAGGTGGTACTTTCTCTCAATATGCTTTTGACCTCTTGTGATTGCGAAGATCATTTGCATGAGCTACATCTCAACTGTTCTCACAGTAAAATGATATCGGCTCATCGAGACCTGGAATCACTTCCCGATCCAACAAAGAACTTCTCAGGCCATACTGTCTCTTTAGCTGCTCCGAAAGCTGCTATGTATTCGACTAACAGAGTCAGATTGGCAGTACTGGATTGCTCCAGAATATAGCCCCATCACTATGAGTAAACACTGAGCCTGAGATCGATTCATGATCATCCTTAATCCGACAAAAAATCAGAATCAGTGTAGTCAACGACACTCAAGTTCGCACCCGAATGGACAAACATACGATTCCTCGTTCTCTCAAGATACTTGAGGATGCACTATACTGCTGCTCAACGTTCGAATCCAAGACTCGACTTTTATTGACTTTTAATAACTTGACTTTCTCTATCCAAAAGAAAATCTATCCCATTTTCTTTATATACGGAGACTAAGAGAGTTCTTCCATGAGGGGTTGGGTCGGAAACCTCTCGTTGAATTATGCATTCGAAAATGCATTATCATCTTTAACCAATAAGATGGATGGGATATAGCCAACAACTTGTTCTCATGAATTCGACCGAATCAAATTCTAAGAATATAGTCCACTTCTCTGATTCAGAGAAGCTTTGGCTCGTCAGTTCTTGACTTCAGATAACACTCCCATGTTGTTTCCAACTGTTGCAGTGTTATCTTTTATTAACACTAACGTCTACTACTTTACCAATATTGATTCTCTGGTCTACAAAAGACTCATATAGTCAAGCCCACACATGTTAAACATGTGGCTTTTAATGCCCTAGAGGTTTGCTTTAATCCATCAATGGATATAAGCATAGGCAGTCAATCCGCCATTGGCTTTAAGCTAAAATCCTTCCGTTCTGAATGAATCTAAGCTCCATTGTACGGCAAGAAAGTTTCAGGGCATCACCCATGTTAATCTTTCTGCTTTCCATAGAGTCAAGCAAGGCTGAGTGGTGAGAAAGTTTTAGGGCATCACCCCTGTTTAACTGTCTACTTCTCAGGGAGTTACCCCCAAAGCCACTTGGCTTTTCTTAGAAAGATAAACTTTCTCATTCATTCAACTATTTTCCTTGCAGATCCAATTTCTCCCACTGGGCCTGAGACACCCAGGTGGTTCTACAAGAGTATGAATAGAACTGGAGTACCAAAACTCCATTTACCGGTTTATGGCTTTGAACCAACCTCTTATTATCAGAATCCTATACAGCCCTTCAAAGGGCCATAGTTTATCAATCACCCCAGCAGGATGTAAAGTTTGCATAATCATTGCAGGTCAATGGTTAAACCATACTCCCACTGCATTAGGGTGGATCGATATTCTGACCTGGTGTAGTGGTATTTATCAGTGTTATCCCCCAACAACCAATGTTGGATGTGGTCTGATTAAATCAGATAGTAATATCAGAGATTCCTCCAAAATATTTGGATAAACTAATCGGCGTTTCAAGTAGTTATCAAACAAATTGTCCACTACTCAAAAGCTCCCGCTAGCTTGTATCCTTCATAAGACCCCGAAGGTCAATATGAACAAGTTGTGATACTTCTTCAGCTCTATTACCTTTTCCTAATTGAAAGGTAACTTAGTCATTTTTCCTTTGAGATAGTGTTCTTAGACTGGGAGATAGGAATCACCCTTAGCCAGTTTTCAGACCTTATCTCTAGGATATATGCACTAATTAATAGATGCCGAAGAATCGTTCATCTAAATACGGAAACCATTTGTCTTAATAGTTTATGATGTGTTACATATACCTTTTTAGCATTATTTAGTGGTTCTGACTTTATCAAATAAAATTCTGAATCTTAGAATCATACTACAAACGTCATGTTCACTTTCATTTAGGCAACTATATTATCGATGTGAAAGTGAATCAATTTGTTCCAACGAATCCGAAAGCATAAATTAAATTTCTACGATATTCAAGGATTAAAATCCGAAATTTGTTTCCTTATATCACTCCCACTTTCTGAGCTGAAATAACTGCCCGTCGTCTACTCTTCATCATGAATGCTCAGCTACCTTGTTCTTAAAAAAAGAACTTTAGCTTCTGAGTCAAATTACTCGGTTAAGAAAGTCTCTAAGGATTCATAGGTTAGTGATCTGAAATCACTTTCCTTATCGTATATTTCTCTTATTAATATTTCGGTTTAGCCTTTAACTTATTTAGTTTAGATGACTTACACTTGTAGACATTTACCATCCCATTCTTGGCTTCTATAAAGGAAATGGCCGTGAACTAGCAGTTCATTTGAGTAGACACTACTCGTAAACTGTGGGATGTCTAGTGAGATTGATACCAAATCATTCTCGTCATCTTTGAACCAATTTTGTTTTGTCTCTCATTCAACACCAGTGACAGCAGTGACATTCCTATCAATGTCACTTAAGTTTGAAGGCTGAGCATCCTCTTCCGAAAAAATTAATTTGCATTCTCGATTATTGTGTTCAACGTTCTTGTTACTTTTCCACTTTTACGAAGTCATCATCAGTCAATTTATCATGTTTAGCAGTTTAGATGCCATGAGATGATATGTAGTTGTAAAAATAAATTACGACAGAAATATAAATCAAATCATACACCACTACAAATAATAAATTTTAGGAATTATAAACGTGATGTCATGCATGCAGTTTATCCTACCATTCCAAGGATTTAATCTCACACCTACAGTGCCGCCTTAGGGTAGGTCAAAGAGGTGACGATTAAATTGAGACAATCTCTCTCAACAATTAACTGAGAATCGGACATCTCCATTTAATTGTTGATTACCTTCATTTTTCAGCCAAGATATTTCCAACAATACCCTTATGAGTGTGACCTACTGTTTCAGATCTCAAAGTACACCCTGAGTATGCCGCCTTAGGGTCGGTCAGTGACTCGACGAGTACCCAAAATCCTATCCTTTCAGAGACCAAGCCATGCATTTTGATAGCGGTGAAGGCCATCCTTAGGGGGCCGAAATCAAAGCGGCACGATGCGTCACCATTCTCTCACTTGCTTGTGTCAACAGTAGAGGCCGTGGGGTCGGTTGTCACATTCCCCGCTCCCACTCGTTATTTTGAAAAATTAGGTAGTCTCTTTAGGATTTTTTAGAATTTCTTAATCATCCGAAATAAATCATGAATATTTAAATTAATCCTCCCACTAGTTCATTGGTTCCAAATACCGTCTAATTAGTGTCACTTATTCACTACTTTCCAATTTCTCGGATTTATAAATTCTTTGTGTAGACACTTACACAATTAAAATTCACCAGGAATTTTATAATCCTAATCTATTAGGACTTATGAATTTTCCACCAAATCGGAAAAACAATAAGTCACAAATTTAAAGCTCCCACTAGTTTATCGGTTCCAAATACCGTCTAACTAGTGACACTATATTCATGATCTTCCAATTTATCGATTATTTAGAAAATCTCTTGTGTAGTCACTACACAATTAAAATTCACCGAAAGAATTTTATAGTCCTAAGAATGTCATGATAAAAATTTAGGATCGTAGAATTTTATCTCAATAATTTAAAAACAATAAATCTTGAAAAGCAATCACCAACTTATCGGTATTAAACCCTGGCTGAGCTTTAACCAAGTTCACCGAATGGTGTCCGGATTGGCTAAGCTGACACGTTCTTTTCGTTGGTTCATATACGACGCTTACATCGCACGTGTGTTGGTGCTGCCCGTGGCTAACCCCGTGCTTGGACGGACAAGTCGAGTCGAGCCGAAGCCCTATTGACCGCCCAAACCAATTTTCGAACCTTTCGCTCAGTTGGTGTCCAACTTTTCTGGATTTTCCAATTTTTTTAATTATTAAAATTCTTTTATGTAGTCACTACACAATTAAAATTCATTCGTAGATCCCAAAATTAAATTTACCGAGTAATTTTTATTTTATCATGTGAATTTTATATCCCGATAAAATTCCGTTCGTTTTAATTAATTACATAAATTAATCTAAATTAATTACGTCTCCTACATGCCTAATTAATATCACGATTAATTATCTACATGTATGCATATGCTAGGAATGGAATTCATGAAGATGATGCGTATAAGTATGGCGTGGTTATCTCACATAAATTATCAAACATGAAAATAAATGCGTAAAAGTAAACCACTGAGATGGACCGTTGGTACCCCGTATCTAACCTATTTAAACTAGGAAAAGCAAAAAAAATAAATCCCAAATAATAAAAACAAAGGATTTGAGCCGTCCCCTTTTCTTTTCTTGTTGCAGCACCTTTTTCTTCCTTCTTCATTGTACTTCAGCCGTCCCTCCCTTTTTTTTTCCTTTTTTTTGTTTGATCAGCTGCCTGGAAGTCCAATATTGTTGCCTGGAAGACCATGCGCCCCTTTTCTTTTCCATTGAAGATTTTTGGCCCATGGATCCGACGAAAGAAAAAAAACTACTACTATAAAATTTAAATTGTAAAAATAAATTACATAAATTGCAAATTAAATTACATATATCCTATACTCGTATAATAATAATTATACGAGCTTACAATAGATCTAACGGTAATCAACTACCAACTCCAATCCATCTCGTCAACCACAACATTTAATCATTCAACAAAATAAAGGATGCAACCTAATATGCAATTCCACTCCTAAATTAATTATGCTCTCGATATCGTAAAATTTAACCTGGCTTTGATACCACATGCTAGAAGTAGTAGCACCGATCGAGACACTCGATCTTAGCACAGCGGAAGCTTATGCGATTTACGATATGAAACATAACTAATTAATCTCTACAAGAAGGTTAGTAGATTTACCCAAACCGGATAGAGATGATAAAATCGACCAAGGGAGAGAAGCCACAATCTTCCAGATTGTATCTCCTAGCAACGACTGGTGGACGTCAATCCTCGCCGTAGAACCTCCTCGAATATGCACAAGAAAAAACCCTAGGTTTTTCTTCTCTTAATGACTAGAACGAGAAACTAATTTTTCTCTTCTTTATTTTAAGTGTGGCGCCAATTTCAATGAATAATTGGGTTGGGAGGAACTCTCTTTATATAGGAAAATAACTAGTAAAGGAAGATTTATCCTTTTCACAATACAATTACCTATTCCCATAAGGAAAATATATTTGCTAAAAGATAAAAGATAATTCTCAAAAAATCAATCTCTTATTTTTCCACTAATTATCCAACAAATAAATAATTAATTAATTACACATGTGACATAATCTAGAAAAATTTCTTTTCCTAATTATTTATCACATGGGGCGCCACTTTTAATATCATTTTAATATAAAATGTCTTTTCTATTTTACATATTATTTACCAAATAAATAATATTGCATATTCATTAAATAGACCAACTATTTAATTTATTCTCAAGGTTCTATAAAACGAGAAAACACTCGCGTGTTAGGAGCCAACCGGGGACCATGGACCTATAACCAGTAGCTACAATAAATTGAATAAAATATTTATCGAACAGAATATTTCTACTCAACTTATTAATTCCGGAATTACGCCACCATAAATCCAAAACTGAACTCTATCGATTATAGATATAACTTATTCTCAGAAACGTTGAGTCGAGTCGATAAGTGTCCATTGATATAATCATTTCATATAAACTAACCTACCATAGACTATCTGTAATGAAGTAGGATTATTTCCGTAAACCTTCTTCACTACATCTTTTTCTTATTTACCATTAACCCACTAGTGATCAATTAGTTCATAACCAATACGAACTACCGGGATTGATCAGTTTCTTGGATCAACAAATAAGGGGATTGTCTTTCTACTTCCCGCGGGAAGGAATGGATTCCATATCTGTGAGACACACACTTCTCACTCATTCCAGAATAGTGCCAACGTGAAAGTGATTCAGACCGCGCCTCTTAGCGATCCTTAACGACACATCAAACCCTATCTTGAAACAAGTAGGAGTATGCAATCACTTCAGGATTAAGGTTAATCCATATATGATCATCTTGTAATTTAATGAGATTTCTCAACCACGGAATTATATGAGAAATACGGATTAAATCGGTCCAGTCCTACATGACTACATCATATATAAATGCCCGACTTAGACAACCAATTTCGATGGTCCGGATAGGACGGTCACACCATAAAGTGTTCTAGACGCTTTAATGGTGGTTTAATCAATAGACCTCATGCTTTGATTAACCTCACCACGGACTAACATTTCAAGTGTATCACTATAAACTTAATACTCATGTATGACACACACTAAGTTATATGGCTACATATGATACGACTTGGGGTTTTCAGTAGTGTATTACTTACAAGCACGAAGCAAGTAATAAGATGAGAATAAATTTGTCATTTAATAATTCTAAAAACAATTACATAAATTGTCTTTCGGGTGCTACTTCCAACAATGCAACCTTTAGGTTTAGCAAAACGAAACAAAGTATGTCATCAAATCCTCAACAACTTGTTGGGTAAATAATTGAAAAAAAAATCTCATTAGGTGTGGGTCGTCAAACATTTTTCATGCACAACATTAAGAATCCAAGCATACATGTTTAATATTCATTGGAGAAGAGTTTAACATATAATCACTATGTGTAACATAAGTACCTCGTCTTCGGATGCTTGAACCTCTTGAACCTGGACTGCTGTAAAACATGTCAGTTTTTCAGCATTTGGTGAAAACAGTGTAGCACTACCTGTTGTTCTAGATTCGTCATTTTAGAAAACCCCGATGTACGTGACAGCTTCATAATGCAAAAAAATAATCAGTACATCATAAATTATTACAAAAAAATGCGAGTGAATAATAGGTTTATGCTCTTACCGCGTTATAACCTTTTTGTCTTCATAAAAAATAGTACAGTATAGGATACAACCAACAGTGAGTGATTTATTACAAACACCACACATACTATTCCACAATGCTTCTTGCGCCGGCATTAGTTCCATTCTTGTAGAAACCATGCAGTCTTAAGTGGTACATGAAAAGAAACAAAAGTAACCACAATGCATGTAGCTCAAGATACCAAGAACATACACATCATAAACTAACGCTAAAAGTTGCACACCACATCAACAGAAGAAATCACATTGTCTATGGGGACAATCTCAGCATCCTTTGGCGGTGGAAGCAGGAAGCCAGTATTTTTTTAAGCCTTGGTTGTTTGACTGAAAGTCTCAATGCATAAGTCCTAAGCAGTTTTGATAGGGCGGCCCCGTCCTCCGGCCCGGATCCATCTTCCGGCCCACCCACATGCATGTCTGCTGGGTTCCCAAGAAACCGATCATCCGCCCCTACAGAGTGAGGACGAGAGTTGTTTGGGACGACCCCGTATCATAGGATGCGAGCCCGGATCCGGCACTGACGGGCCTCTATTACGGAGCGAGCATTCGACACATATCCGCTTATATTATGTCCTTTATTGTAATTATATCGAGATAAATCGGTTACTTCCCTATAAATATGGCTCCAAATGCATTTCGTGATAGATTCGGATGATATATAAAATATAAGGCTAAGCCAAATTTACCCACTCTCTCGGCTCAATTGTACGGCACCACCATCTCTCTCAACTAACCCATACATAGCTCCACTGTAAGCAACCAACATTATCACCACTATAACAGCCAGATATCCACCATTGTTCCACCGCTGACCACCTCAGATAATTTAGACGTTATCAGTTGGCTCCGTTACCGGGAAAAAGAAGGTTTTCAGCCTGCTTCTGGTGTACGGCTCATCCACGGTTTACAGAATTCATGGCGGCTGTAGGAAGGACTCCCCTCCTCCAGGTCACCCTCAGCGTTTCTCAGCAAAAAGCTCTCAACTCTCGCACACGGACAGTCGTGTTCTCAACTCAGTATCAAAGTCTTATCAAAATAAGGTAACCTCCTCGACTCCTTGTACAAAACCACAAGTTTGCGCTTGAATCATCACCTCTTTCATGACTTTTGCACAAAGAAGCTCGCCGGAGTTGGTACTATGCGTTTCCTGGCCGGAAACCTCGTTTCAGAGTCTTTAGTCAGTTCTGTGATTACACATTTGTTGAAAAGATTGCATGCATGTGAATCTGTCAATTTTGCCCTGGAGAAATCAACACCCTCGATATTTTCACAATAAGGAAGGGAGCTAAGCTTTAATTTGATTGTTATCATAGCACTGTTTTGGTAGTTGCTCTTGTACCTGATTAAGTTTCTGGATATCATATCAGAACAAGGACTTATGCAGCAGTGTTGTGTCGCTCTCTTAAGATCTGGAAAAAAGGCATAACGGAAGCAATAGGACATTGGAGTTTTTGGGACCTCACGCTTGAGAAATCACAGTTGTTCCCCAAACTCCGACATCCGTACGTCGGCTCCGCCGTCAGATCCATCGGATAATTCGTTTTCAACAATATCCTCGACAAACCGCTTGCACGCCCAGATAGTACAAAGTTGGTAAGTGTCAGAGCAGTTGAGGGTCAAAATACTATTTGACTTTTAGCACAAGCACACAATCAAAGTTTGACACATGGCAGGGGCCAGAGATAAAGTCCACGTTCCACCTACTCCAGGGAAGGGATCCGTAAGAGATCCCCACCATCAAGACGGCGCGGATCACACGCTTGAAAACCCCACTGCAGGATGGGGCAACACACAGACAGAGGCCGGATCAAAGTTAGATACCGAAGCCAGAAAATATAATAAATCGGAGGAGGTCCAGTTCTAGGCACGACACGGGAACTCGGTATCGGTTCGTTCCGCCCTGACATATGGAAAGAACATAGTGGGGAGCTCGAAACAGCATAAGGGTAAAGTGCCAGCCCCGGAGAAAATCCAGGGGGTAGAAGAGACCCCAGAGGCCAGATCTCCTGAGGCAAATGCAGCGTTGGCCTACACGGAATACGTGAAGCAAATGTATGTGGAAAACTTACGTCTGGCCGCGTGTAACCTACCTCTCATGATCATTGACGAACATATCCCAACTCCGCCTGAGCCTAAGGGAACACCCCCACACAGAGAACCGCCGGCTCCTACACACGAGCCGATGAGGGTAGAAGCCGAAGGAAGTGAGTATTCGTCAGCAGGGCAAAAAAGAAAATAGGTACCTGAGAAAAGCGGGGAAAGGGGGTCGGTCTTGAAACAGTCAGGCCACCTTGAGAAAATAGCCCTACATCAACGCTTGGGCCCCCATCAACCTAAGAAAAACGCAATACCGCGTCAAGAGACCAGGGATCCCCAAGACGCTCGACAAATCTTAAATGAAAAAAAGGCAGAGACGGACATGGAATCAGTCTATTATGCGGACTTAGAAGACATTATTAAAAGGAAGATGATACCCGTAAGGAACATCATGCCCGCAAGGGAAGACAGAATGGAGAAGATGGAAAGAGAAATCTCGGAGTTGAAAAAAGCCAAACAAGATGGGAAGCCAGAGCCGACTCAGGGAATTGACGTCCTCTCGGACGAGATACTGGAATCGCTATCTCCCAGAGGCGTACAATATTCGCAATATGTCTACTATAAGGGAACCACCTGTCCCTTGGAATGGATAGCCGCATTTTAAAGCCGGACACTCTTAGCCACAACGAATAGATTGGCGTGGTGTGTTGCGTTCGTGGGAAGTATGCAGGATAGAGCCGCCTGGCTCCGGAACTTACCTCACGGTTCAATTAGAAATTAGGAAGAGTTAAGAGCAAAATTCCTGGAGGAATTCGAAACAGTAGAGCGGCCTAAGAAATCCATCGAAGATCTGTATGAGATACATCAAGGAGATGGAGAATCCTGCAAGAGCTACTATGACCGGTTCATAAAGATATGCGAGCAGACGAAGAACCTGCCTGAGAATGAGGTTCAAAGGGGTTTTTTAAACGGTATCGCCAAGGGAGCGATGAAAATGCACTTCGCCATGAACCCTCCTACGAATCTGCGTGACCTTCTCAACCAAGCCCCAATCTTCGGACTGACCGAAGCAACTCCCTCAACCTCAGGGAAAGGAAAAAATCAAAGAAAATCCAAACACTCGAGGGAGGAAAAGAGGGAAGAGCACAGAGAAGAGCGGAAAGACGACCGTAGGAGAGGAAAGGATCGAGATAGGGAAGTCAGAAAGCCATACAAGTTCTACAAGTCTGAGTTTGTTCCCATCAATGCAAGCCTGTCTGAAATTTTTTATGAGATCCGGGATAAGATGGAACGGCCTAGACCTCTGAGGTCCGACCCCGGAACGAGAGATGAAACAAGGTATTGCGATTTTCATGAGGATCACGGTCACCTCACCGACGAATACTTCACCCTGAGAAAAATCATCGACAAAATGATCAGGAATGGTGAATTAGACAAGTATAAAAAGCATGGCGGTGGAAACAGAGACGATAGGGGGCCTCGAAGATACTGAAGTGAAATCAAGGTAATCATAGAGGAATTCCCTAGCAACCACCTAATCAAAAGTCAAATCAATGCAATCAATATCAGGGGGAGAGAGAAACCGGTTATTTTGGCTCCAGATGAACAACCGATATCGTTCACTCACAGCGAACTGGCGGCCCACCCGGGGCTATGGAGCTGCCGATAGTGGTACAGGTCGGAATAAACGATTTTGGTGTCAATCGGGTACTCCTTGACACTGGGGCCGCACGAGACATCATCTACCTAGAAACCCTGAAGCAATTGAAGATTGGAATATCTAGGCTGAAGCCTTATTTAGGGATGTTGAAAGGATTCTCCAACGACAAAGTGACAGTGTTGGGCGTCATCGACTTGGAGGTAGAAATCGGCGACTACCCGCCATACCGCAAGGAGAAAATCATTTTCTTGGTTTGATTTGCATTCCCACTATACGGCGATCTTAGGAATCCCGTCGCAAAGGAAATTCCAGATGGTTGTTTCGATTCCCCACCAGAGCGCAAAATTGTACACAGACGAAGGAATCGGATTAACCGTCAGCCGACCTCAAACTCTACTAAACCACGTGACGACAAATCGTAGCGATTATCCCGCAAGAGGAATGGGCAAGAGGCCCCAGGGCGAGGCATCTAAGTCGGCCTTGAGAAGGGCTCGCGTGGACACAATCGGGGTAACGAAAGCTCGAAACGATCCATGCCCCCCAGAAGAGATCGTACCCGCCGGATCCAAGACAGTCATCTGCGACACCCTTCAGGTCAGAGATGAATCAGATTTCACCGCCGAAGATGAGATGATTGAAATCGCTATCAACGAATGATATCTTGACCAAAAGGTGAAAGTAGGTGGACAAATGGAAGAAGATGAAATGGAGAGTCTGGTCTTGGTGGTAAAGAAAACTTGGATGCATTCTCATGGGTAGTCACGGACATGAGAGGCGTGGAGCCCGAAATCGCGCTATACCATCTAAATGTGGATCCTCACTTCAAGCCTATACAACAGAAAGCCCACCAATTCTCCAAAGAAAAAGAGAAAGCAATCAAAGTTGAAGTAAATAAGCTGGTTGAAGCCAGAATTATCCGAGAGCTCCAATACCCGACTTGGCTGGCCAACGTAGTGATGGTCAAGAAGCATAATGGAAAATGGCGCATATGCGTTGACTTTACCGATCTGAACAAGGCTCGCCCAAAAGATCCTTATGAGCTACCTAGGATTGACAGAATGGTCGACCGGATAGCCGGCTTCGAAATGTTAAGTTTCTTGGACGCATACTCCGGGTACCACCAAGTAATGATGTCCGACAAAGAGAAAGAATTGACTGCTTGCCGTGGGCGGAATGTACAACTACGAAATGATGCCGTTTGGGTTGAAAAACGCTGGATCGACTTACCATAGAATGGTCAACAAAGTGTTTGGTTCTTAGATCGGGAAAAATATGGAGGCTTATATAGATGACATGGTTGTCAAGTCCACCCGAACTGATCACCTGGCCGACCTAAGAAACTTTCAACAATGTAAAGAGGCATTCAATGAAGTTGAACCCCGCGAAATGTACTTTTGGAGTCCAAGCCGGGAAGTTCCTACGTTTCATGGTAACTCAAAAGGGAATCGAGGCGAACCCGGAGAAGATACAAGCCTTGGCCAACATGAAAGAGCCAACATGCGTGAAGGAGGTCCAAAGACTAAATGGAAGAATCATCTCTTTGGGAAGGTTCGTCTCTAGGTCCGCCGACAAATATCTCCTATTTTTCAAGATCCTCAAAGGAAACAAAACCTTTGAGTGGACAGAGAAGTGCTCTCAGGCCTTCAAAGCTATCAAGACATACCTGGCAAATCCTCCGCTGTTAGTCAGCCCGATCCTAGGAGACGAGCTCTTTTTGTATCTGGCAGCTTCGGACCGGGCCATCGCCGTTGTTCTTGTCAAGGAGGATGGGACCCTCCAAAATCCCATTTACTATGTTTCTAAGGCCCTCAGTCCCGTTGAGAGCCGCTATCTTAATGCAGAAAAATTAGCTTACTCGCTCGTCATAGCCGCCCGAAGACTTAAGGCCTATTTTTCGTCACACACGATTGTGGTCTGAACAAACTGCCCTCTGCGACAGTTGCTACATAAGCCGGACCTAGCAGGCCGTTTTCTACAATGATCCATAGAATTAACCGAGTTCAACATTCGATATGAGCCCAGAAAAGCTATCAAGGCACAGGCTCTAGAGGATTTCATAGTCGAAACAAGCTTTAATGAGGAAGGGCCCGCCGGACAGCCTAGTTCGCCGAGCGTTGACAAATTGAACACCCCAGCAGAGGTCGAGCCGGACAGACCGACCCTCTGCTGGCAGAAGTATGTTGACGGGGCCGCAAGCCGAAACGGTTATGGAGCTGGGATAATACTCTTGGCGCCAGGTTGATATGAAGAAATTGAAAAGACCTTAAGGTTCAACTTCACTGCCTCCAACAACCAGGCCGAGTATGAGGCAGTCATAGCCGGACTGGAATTGGCAAAATTTATGAACGTCGAAAACATAGAGGTATTATGTGACTCAAAGGTGGTGGTATGCCAAATTAATGGCACGTTTGAAGCACGGGACGAAGTGCTGAAAAAGTACCTCAACCTTGTCAAAAACCTAAAAAGCGGCTTCAAATATTATGAATTCCAGAACATACCACGGGAGCGGAACGAGCGGGCAGATTACTTATCCAAGCTGATAGCCAATGACGAGTTCAGCGACCCTGCGGTCATGTTCGAATATCTGGAGGAGCCCGTTGTCTGCCGAGCTGAAATCATGGATATTCAGCCATCGGCCACATCTTGGATAGATGAAATCAAGGCATATATAGAAAATGGGATCTGGCCAGAAGATGTCAAAGAAGTTCAAGCCTTAAGGAAGAGAACGGCATGTTATACGATCCTAAACGGGGTTCTATACCAACGATCATTCTCGAAGCCGTTACAGCGGTGTGTCCGGCCCGCCGAGGTGTAAGGGATACTCGCAGAACTGTATGAAGGTGTGTGCGGTGGCCATCCCTCCAGCCGCACGTTAGCCCAAAAAGCATTGCTGGCAGGGTACTATTGGCCAAAGCTGGCAGAAGACGCCGAAAGATACGCTAAAAGCTACAATAAATGCCAACGCTTTGCCAACATACCTAGGCTGCCCTCAGTGGAATAGAGCATTGTTGTCGCCGCATGGCCTTTCGACATATGGGCAATCGACCTCATCGGCCCACTGAAAAAAGGTCGATCGAAGTGCGAATGCGTGGTTGTCGCCGTGAACTATTTCACGAAATGGATCGGGGCAAAAGCACTCGTGAAAATCTAGGCCAAAGACATAATATACTTTTTACTGGACCAGGTTTGGACTCGGTTTGGGGTGCCGTGAGCTATTGTATCAGATCAGGGCCCACAGTTCAGGGATGAGTTCGACGAGTTTTGCAAAGAGCATAATGTCAAACACTGGCAGTCTTCGGTATGCTACCCTCAAGGAAACGGTCAGGCGGAGAACGCCAACAAACAAGTGTTAACAATATTAAAGAAGAGCCTGGACAAAAAGGCCGGTAAATGGGTAGATTACCTGCCAGAGGCCCTCTGGGAACTTTGAACAACCAGAAAGGTAACAACGGGGGAGACCCCGTTCGCACTGACATACGGATCAGAGGCAATGGCACCAGTGGAGACGGCATTACCAAGTATAAGGGTCTCCCACTTCGACGAGGATGACAACGCGATTAATCGGCAAATCGAGCTGGACCTGGCCAAGAAAAACGCCTGAAGGCCCGCACTCGGTTGGTTAATTATAAACAATCCACAAAAAGGTACCATGACCAACGCATCCGAGACCATTCTTTCGCGGTCGGCGACTTCATCCTTCGTAAAAGACGAGTAACAGGTCAAAAGACCAACAAAGGAAAGTTGGTTAAGAACTGCGAGGGTCCTTGGCAAGTATCAAAGATAGTCAAGAAGGGGACCTACATCCTAAAATACAAAGAGGGTCGCGAGTTCAACAGGCCCTGGCACGCCGACAATCTGAAAAGATACTACATGTAAGGTCAATAACCTTAACTTGTTTTTAGCAACAATTTTTATATGAAGGCGTTGAACCCCTTTTGGTTGTTATCAACGAAATGTTTTTCAAAGAAACCCCCTTCGGACACAAACGAATTCTGTTTCCGACAGAGAAATTCTGCGGTCTGCGGACACGTTTACGAAATCATCAGAAAAACACAAAATTCACAAAATAAAGTGCGAAAACAAAATCGAAAGAATATAAACAAGAGATGTAATTCAATACAGAAGAGGAGAAATTTTTAAAAGGAAGCAAAAAAAAAAGAGCTCCGCTCCTCACGCGTCCACCTCTGGATGGGTATAATATACGTCCGTGGTCGGACACACTGGCATCCCTCGGCTTCGGATACACATGTTGGAGATCATCCAAGAAAATGGTAGAGGCAAGGCGTCACTCCTCTGGGTGGCAAACTTGATCGCCTCGAAGTGGATCCGACGACCCCAGTTAAAGGTCACCTCTGGCACAGAAAGAGCATAAAGGACGAACGTCTCGGCGTCAGTGACTTCGTTAGGATCGGGCATACAGAAAACCCGAGTGTTCAAGAAGCGCTTCCATTCCCTCTCTGCCCGACTGAGGATATAGGCTTTGAATTCCATACCACCTACCCACTCATTGCGCAATAGAAACTGGAAAGCATCATAGAGGGTCGCAAAGTAGTTGATCCCATCCTCAAGGTCCCAGGTGAAGTCGTAATCCTCAGCAGGATTGGGAGGGCCATAAAAATCGTTGATAGCGGCCGGAGTAAAATTCACCGCCACTCTATGAACGGTGACGGTGGTGGTACGATCAGCGTGGCCATTGATGAGAGTCAAATTGGCTATCATTTACTATGTAATTATACCCCGTTTATACCTCGTTTTATGTGTTTCCGGAGACATTTGCTTGTATTTTTATGTATTTTATACCTTGGTTATCATTTCGAGACCTAGGACGAAAAGTCCGGAAATCTCATTATTTTTCGGTGTTTTAATATATTCTCGGTCACCCTAGTATCCTATAGGGGTTACGTGTGGTATTTGTTGTGATTTTGTGCAGGACCTAGGTGTTCGAGATGTCCGGAAAGTGAGATACGAGGATTGGAACGTGTGCCCGAAGCTTAAACGTTCAAACGGATCAAAACGTGTTGGTACTACAACCATTCCTTCCATTGATCTGCATTTTGATCCACTTTCGAAGAATTTTCTGGGCAGGACATCTTCATGAAAGTTGTATAAAATTGAATGAGCTTTCCAACGCATCTTGAATCACTCAAATCGGAGGTCTACAGACAAAGTTATGGCCGTTTTACTGAGGGTGTGTCAGCGTGGCGCGCGCCTAAGAAATGCTAGGCGCACGCCTAGCAGTTAAATTGGTCCAGAAAGTTTCAGTCCATGTTTTATCATGCTAGGCGTATGCCTAGAAATCCCTAGACGCACGCCTAGCATCCAGATCTACCAAAACACTATAAAACCCCACATTTTCATCTATATAGATATATATACAGATATAAATCGAAATTTCCAGTTTTTTCTGCCCTTTTTCTTCATCTTCCTTAGTTTAGATTAGTTTGTAGGTAGATTAGCTTAGTTTAGTTGTAGATCGTTGTAATCCGGAGGATGTCGGTGATATCTTGACGCGTTATTGACGGGATTTCGCTTGGAAATTCGATTTTCTACAGCTATATATATATATTCGGTATTTCGTTTTCTTTCGTTGTTCTTGCTTTTAATCTATTATTGTTGATTTCTTATTGTTTTTGTTGATATAATGAGTAGCTAATTGCCCGATAGTCGAGTTATGTGATTGTCTATGAAATCGAATCCTAGCCTGTTCATGTGGTGTTCTTGATGTTTGATTATTGATTCTCGATGTTAGCGTAGTTCTAGAACTTATTCTTATAACTCTTGTTGAATTGATCACTCGATAATCATATCACACGTATCATCTTTATAGATATATTTTGTGAGAGGGTACGGGAACCGGGGTTCCAGGATCACCCTGTAAAACCGACTGAGTTGTTCAGATTCGGTTTCGTGTGTGAGGTTTTGTATCGACTTGTCAAGCGTTTCATTGATCGTAGACCGTGTGAGGTCAGTTAAATCCGGTCACCGGACTGTTGAACCTGCATAGGAAGGTAGATCATTGAAATAATGTCTATTCTAAGAGCCAGGAAACGACACCCTTCGGGTGACATCGTGAACGTTTAGCTGAATCAAGAATACCTCGGGACTTAGCTAGGGTTTGTGAGTATTAGATTGGATCATTTTTTGCTTGAGGGCGAGCAAACGCTAAGTAGAAGGTAGTTGATGAGAGTTAAATTGGCTATCATTTACTATGTAATTATACCCCGTTTATACCTCGTTTTATGTGTTTCCGGAGACATTTGATTGCATTTTGATGTATTTTACAGCTTGGTTATCATTTCGAAACCTAGGACGAAAAGTCCGGAAATCTCATTATTTTTCGGTGTTTTAATATATTCTCGGTCACACTAGTGTCCTGTAGGGGTTACGTGTGGTATTTGTTTTGATTTTGTACAAGAGGTGTTCGAGATGTCCGGAAGGCGAGGTACGAGGATTGGAACGTGTGCCCGAAGCTTAAACGTTCAAACGGATCAAAACGCGTTGGTACTACAGCCATGCCTTCCATTTATCTGCATTTTGATCCACCTTAGAGGCATTTTATGGGCTGGACATCTTCATGAAAGTTGTAGACAATTTAATGAGCTTTCCAACGCATCTTGAATCACTCAAATCGAAGGTCTACATACAAAGTTATAGCCGTTTTACTAAGGGTATGTCAGCTAGACGTTCGCCTGAGAAATGGTAGGCGCACGCCTAGCAGTTAAATTGGTCCAGAAAGTTTCAGTCCATGTTTTTAGCATGCTAGGTGCACGACTAGCAAAGCCTAGGCGCACGCCTAGCGTCCAGATCTGCCAAAACAGTATAAAAGCCCCCATTTTCATCTATATAGATATATATACAGATATAGATCGAAATTTCCAGTTTTTTCTGCACTTTTTCTTCATCTTCCTTAGTTTAGATTAGTTTGTAGGTAGATTAGCTTACTTTATTATATTGTTGTAATCCGGAGGATCTCGGTGATAGCTTGACGCGTTATTGACGGGATTTCGCTCGGAGATTCGATTTTCTACAGCTATATATATTCGTTATTTCGTTTTCTTTCGTTGTTCTTGCTTTTAATCTTTTATTGTTGATTTCTTATTGTTTTTGTTGATATAATGAGTAGCTAATTGCCCGATAGTCGAGTTATGTGATGGTCTATGAAATCGAATCCTAGCTTGTTCATGTGGTGTTCTTGATATTTGATTGTTGATTCTCGATGTTACCGTAGTTCTAGAATTTATTCTTATCACGTTTGTTGAATTGATCACTCGATAATCGTATCACACGTATAATGAGTAGCTAATCCGTTTTTAGTCGAGTTATGTGAAAGTCTTCAAAATCGAACCTTAGATTGTTCTTGTGGTGTTCTTGATGTTTGACTGTTGATTCTCGATGTTACCGTAGTTCTAGAACGTATTCTTAATGACCTTTATTGAACTCGCGACTCGATAATCGTATCACACGTATCGTCTTTATAGATGTATTTTGCAAGAGGATACGGGAACCGGGGTTCTAGGATCACCCTGTAAAACCGACTGAGTTGTTCAGATCGGTTTCGTGTGTGAGGTTTTGTATCGACTTGTCGAGCGTTTCATTGATCGTAGACCGTGTGAGGTCAGTTAAATTCGGTCAGCGGATTGTTGAACCTGACATTTGAGGGTAGATTATTGAAATAATGACTATTCTCAGAGTCAGGAAACGACACCCTGCTTGACATCGAGAACGTTTAGGTGAATCAAGAATACCTCGGGACTTAGCTAGGGTTTGTGAGTATTAGATTGGATCATAGCTCGGCTATCTCTTTTAATTAGTTTTAAATCTTTCTTTTGTATATATTTAGTTTGTGGAACCGGTGATCTGACAAATCACCATGTTTAGTAGTTTTGTTGGCCTAAACTAGGAACGAGACCGACTTTGGCACTCGACTAGATTCCATGTGGGATACGACCTTGACTCACCAATACGTAATGATTGAGCAAAAATATCACACAAACAATTGCAAGTAAAAAGGCATTATGATTGACTTTCCTGAGCCGTGGAAGCCGGTGATGACGATGGCCGGAATTCAATTATCCAAGTTCAAGGCAGTGGAAATTGAGGAATCGGTGTCCTGGGAGACATAATCAGAGGTAGTAGATAAACTTAGAATGGAAATGTGGATTCAATTCCCGTGAAGCAAAAGAAGGGAGAGCCCTGTCCTTTCCTACTACGTACGTGACATGGAATATGAAGACCTAAGCACTATCTTTAAACACTGTAGAATCTACATTCCATCCAAATATAATATCATGAAGCAATACTACATTCATTTAACTTGCAGGCAGTTGGAAAGAACAAACAAAAAACATGAAAGAAAGCTATAAATGCAAGATGCCTTCAATGGTATTCTGAAAGGCCAGAAAAAATAAATAAACCAAAAAATACATGAAGTTTGACTAACCAATAATCAGCACTACATAACAACCTAAGGATTTTTTTTAGAGACCTAAGGACCATTTGTAAACATTGTAAAATCTGTATTTCATCCAAATCTGATACTATGAAGTAATACTACATTTGTACATAACCCAAAACGACTTTAGTTTTTTAGAGGAAACGTGACTTCAATCTTAATGGTTGTTTTAAAGAAGCCACTGAAGACAAAATCAGAGACCAACAATATTTATTAGTGTTTACTGATTCTCTACATGAACCAAGCAAAAAAACAAAAACTTAGTATTTGCTACAATTGTAAGAAGAACAATAAAGAGCTAAGTACAAAGAAACACAATCTTCACTAACTTTAGATCATTTATAAGCGAAACACATAAGCATGCATTAATGAAGAGAAAAACTGGAGTGAATTTCGGAGGGTAGAGGAAATACCTTAACATGCAGTGAATTTATGCGAAGCTCTTTACATCTGAGGGGTATTTAAAGCCATTAAGGGCTGCCAAAGCAGTGCAAAGACTATCAGACTATAATATTGTGATAGAATGGACAATAAAATTGTTACACAATGGACAATAGAGAAAAAATCTGCAATTATACCTACCTATGTAGATCTTAGGCAGAGAAAGGTGACATTTTTCTGCTGTCAAATGGTAGAAAGGCGGCATCCAATCTCCTTTATCCTATAAAACAAAGAAACCAACGGTTACTCGGGTGTGTCGTACGATTTTTGACACCAGCATGGTTAAAGTGCTGCAATTTGGATCAATTTCTTTGATTTACAGGCCATTTCCATCGAATGATAACCTTTTTTGGGCGACGGTACTGAGAATCCACCCTACAACGACGTGAATCGGCTCACGTATGACAAAACCGCCCTCTATGTTCCACCGGATAAAGCTTGAAAACGCCGGATAATCGGGAAACCCTGCAGATCCTTCCCCGTCCGGAGAGATGAAGAAGCTGTAATTTTTTTTAAAAATGAAAATGAAACGAAAATGGAAATAGAAGGTAGATATTTGGTAGTAAAGAGAGCACTTGGCAATCCCAAAAACTATACGTGGTCATTCACCCGGCTTTTACCCTTCCTTTTAAGATTTAGGTAGAAGATTAGTTAGTTAGTACTATATATTAGGATAGGTTATATATACATACATGTGAGATATAGGAAAGGAAAAAAAAAAAAAAAAAAAAAAAAAAAAAACACCCAAAATAAAAAAAAAATAAAACCCAAAAAGCTGCCACGTGTCCTCTCCCCCTTCTTCCCCCCTTGTCTTTGTATTAGTTAATAATAGTACTACTCCCCACTTAGCTCTTGATCGCCCTCGATCAAGAAGGTGAGAAAAAGGAAATGTAAGTCAATAAAATGATGCAAACTTTATGAATTATTACGAAAATCAAACTCATTTGACATCCACACTACATATCCACTCCCCACTTGAAAAACACATTGTTTCCAATGTGAAGTAAGAGGTAGAAAAGTATGGTGGGTATCAAGGGAGGGTGACCACTCCCCACTTAGTTCTTAATCATCATGATGCAAAAAGGAGCGATCAAAATGATTTAGAACAAGAAATATACTTAAACAAATGGAAGATGCAATAGATAGAGTAAATGATGCAATGCGTCAAGAATCATGTAACTACAAATTAATCTATAAGTAGTTGTGCTACGAGGTGTGTGTGTGAATAGTCTATCAAAAATGTTATCCAAGCATATTAGTTGTAATCATGCAAGCAAAATGATTATAGCAAACCATAGGGTTAGGAATAATATCTATCTCCACTAATCGGGGCATTAAGAGTCAAAAATAGATCGGGTAGGACTTGATGGCTTGTAATGTTAGGCTCGGGTAGTTGGCTAATCGAAGGGATAAAAGGATAAATCAAAGAGAATAAGCAAGATAGCAAGAATCCATACCTTCTTCTCGTCGATCAAGTACCGCTTCAATTGTGTCATCATCCAAACTTAGATTACTTGGACTTGTTGAACTTGTCCTCCAAAATTGATTTCCAAGGCTCACCATTTATTGCATCTTTATTTATAACTTTATTGAACTTCATTTGATTTGTTTTTGAAATTTTTGGAGAAAATTTGATTTTTGATTTTTTTTTTTTTTTTTTTTTTTTTTTGGAATACACCAATGGACTTCGAACTTCAAAAGATACCATCTCAACTTATGCCAACAATGTCATCCAACTCTTAACTCCAAAGTCATCACCACACAATACATAGAAACTTGCTAAGCTTGCGGGATGCCAAGGGAACGTAGACCAAAATTAGGATAAGGGTCGGATTATAATGAGGTTAATCACGAATGGCTATTTTCGAGTGGGGTCTCACCACTCTACAAAGGCTGAGATGGGGACAGGTGGAAATTACGTTCGGGAAGGCCATTTGGCTATGATCGAGTCAAAGAAATGCCAGGACCGTCATCCCTAACTTCGACTCAAAACACCCTTCTATTTCGCATCGAAGATATACATTCTAAGTTATAGTTGCTTATCAAAATTACTTGCATGATTACACACCAAAATACTTGTTAACAAAATATCAGGACTATACGTGCGCAAGATATCAAGTAGTCACAACTAAATATAAGACGAAAATGCAATTAAAGATTACTATTGACATTACATATTTAGAATACTATTAACATCTATAAATGTCAAGTATATGCCTTAGTCTAAGTAATTTTTATCAAGCAACTTGATGCACGAAAATAAGCAAGA
Organism: Gentiana straminea; assembly: GCA_036785695.1. NCBI lineage: Eukaryota > Viridiplantae > Streptophyta > Magnoliopsida > Gentianales > Gentianaceae > Gentiana > Gentiana straminea. The sequence goes on along the minus strand of JAVUPR010000239.1, from coordinate 2,198,791 downwards.
ACTAAGTTTGTAAACAAAAATCATCGATTTGCAAACGAAAGTTATTATTAATTTTGTTTGAATAGCACATAACTCCCAAGGCTATCAACATTGCACTTATACTTATAGAGAGTCATCATGCAAGTTGAATGACCACAAAATTCTCAAGTGAGAGGAAGCTAAAAACCTTTCCGAGGTGATTTTAGTGAGATGAAAGAAAAAAATTGCACATTTTTTGCTCAAAAGCTTCAAGAACATGGCAATTAAAAAAAACTTCCATTCACATGAAAAGAAAAATCTACCTAAACATTCTAAGTTTAGAGTCCTTAGCTCGACTTTCTACCCAAAACAAAGTTATTGATAGTTATTTTAAAAGGGTGAAAATTGTTGTTAAACGAACCATAACGAGTACCTCATAGACAAGGCAAACATAGAAGTTGATAACAACAACATCCAACAAAGAATAAAGAATGAGAAAAAAAAAAAAAAAAAAAAAGAGGTGAAAAACTTTTGTTAGAGCATTTTGACAAACATCACATAGACATGGTAAGTGTCATAATGATAACAAAAAAATTTCCAACAAAAACCAAAAGAAAAAAAAAGTGCCTAAGCCCAAACTTACTAGTAATTACAATGATATTAACCGAGACATCCCCGGCAACGGCGCCAATTACTTGATCGACCTTTTCCAAGTGTCCAATCTTACCGGCAGTGTACCGGATCAATTATAGCCTAGAATCGGTGAGTCAAGGTCGTATCCCACGAAGATGCCGGTTAAGTACCAAAATCACTAGTACGTTTGGTTTAGGCAAAATAAAAAAGATGAGTTTTAAAACTAAGGTGAGCCATGGTGTCACTCCACAACTCACCACCTAAATGCCACAAAAAGAGAAAAGAAAAGAAATAAAATCTAAGGTTAGCCAAGGTAATGGTCAAAGTGATAAAGTAGAACTTATGATTCGTTAAGAAATGATTCGACCTACCCTCCATCCATTTGTGACTTTGTGATAAATTATTGGTGCGAACCCCCGCTTTAGTGATTGCCCGCTCTCGCGTGATACAACCACTCTATATCTCTTCAACGGTCTAATTAACTAAAATAGGTCTAGAAGAATCGATATGCATTACACTCATTGGGTTGCCTAACCACGATTAGTGAACCCCACTCTAGAAACCGAATCTATCTCTAGTCGATTTTACTAAGTGGTCTCATTACTCATTTTCCCACACTAAGTATCTTCTCTCGATCTCAACAAAGTGTGTTAAATCATGTATTAGGTGCTTAATCCAACACAAGCATTAAGGTCAAGTAATGAGAAATAATTTCACAAAATGCTTGAAATCTAAACAATCATTCTCACAAATTACAAGAAACTACAACATCACAATTCAAATTTCTTGGGTTAGATTTCTACACTCCATCTTCATCTTCCCCAAATTGGAATTTTTGACCCCATTCCAAGAAGATGAAGAATCCAAGTAAAAACCTAACTAAAACTAACACAAATCAAGATGAAATTAAAGAACAATAAGCTAAATAAAAGATTACCCATGAAAATCCATCTTTATTGACTCCATCTCCTCCAAGTACTAGCAATCTTATGACACCCATGAAAAAAAAAAGAAGCTTGAAGAAGAACAACATGAGATTTCAACTATCTAGCTATCAATCCGTTAATTACATTGTTTTTGTGTTAGAGTGACCTCCCCAAGGTCTCTAATGGAGGAATTTCGGCTCTAAGGGTTTGGGGGAAGGGGGAGATCAGTTTCCAGCTGCAAAATCGCGTTTTTATGGTGTAAAACGCGTAACGAGCCGAGCTATCCGAAGTTCGGCCCGACAGATGGTTCGATACTAGATTGTCTTCAGTAAATTGATCATAACTTTGCTTGTAGACCTCCGATTTGAGTGATTTAAGATGCGTTGGAAAACTTGTTCAAAGATCTACAACTCTTGTGAATATGTCAAAACCTAAATCTGTCTCTAAGATGGGTCAAAAGTCGATTTAAGTCAGCTGTGAGTAAGTGTGCTCGAGACAATTGACCCGTAACAACTCCGTGGCTTCGGGTACACACTTCGCACCGTACAAACGCGTCTTATCAACATCAAAAGCATCTCTCCCGAGGCTTGGTCAACCTAAGATCCTGCAATGACACGCCAAAAATACCAAGCGTAAACCCGCCTACAAAAGATTGGTCCTAATGACCCAAAAATATTATAAAAACTACTTTATTTATTACTACTTACTACTTATTGTATCCTTATGAAAATATGCAAATCGATGCCCGAAAGGTGCAAAATTACTATTAAAATCATGGGAAACGGAGCTAAAAACATAGTGAATACATCATAAAATTGACTTACATCAAATAGTAGGAGATTAGAAGATAGATTAGATAGTAGGATATACACGAAGGGTTGTGCTTAACATGTACATACCCGTTACTGTTTTATCCACCTTCAACTTTAGCCTCTCTCTGTCAACTATTAGTTTTTTTTTTTTTTTTGCTCCTTTCATCTTTTTTTTGTTACAGCATCACTTCTACTACAAGGAGAAGGGTTGCGCGGTATAAAGAATTTTTACAAATAGTAAAGAATTTTCACACCTATAATAATCTTAAAATAAGGGCACTATATGTAAAAAGAAATTCATGAGTAATGTTTTGACGAAATGGAGAAGGGCACCTATAATAATCTTAAAATAGTAAACAGGGCACTATTTGTAAAAATTTACACTAGGCATCACTTCTACTACTAGGAGAAGGGAAAGGCGTATGCTTTGGAGCTTCTCGCAACTCTACGCCTTTCCCTTGTTTGCCGTGTCCTCTCCTCTAGTCCTCTTCGAAGGTAATTTCTAGGCTCTTCCTTTATATATACAGGCAATTGGGTGTTCCATTTCGTCAAAACATTACTTGTAACGCCCCGTTCCCGGATACCGAGCCCTTATCCGGAAATACGACGTTCGGCACATATATAAATAAAATTTAATTCATTTATATATGTAAGCCTACAATCAATACAATCAAAGCGCGCGGAATTTAATGCTCGGGTAATGAATATCCATAAAGATACTAGAATACGAAAAGGTACTAAAAGTCGAAAGTGTATCAAAACAATACAACTGAAATCCCCCGAAAGTCCAAACGAAATACTATGAAATAAGAAATAAAGATGATCACACGTCATCCCAAAGTACTATGAACAAAGTATATATAAAAAAAGTGCAACATCGCCAATGTAAACAAAAGTGCAAAATGAAATATCAAGCTCAGAGATCCTCCTCAGGGACATACTCCTCGAAATACTCGTACTCCTGTTCGCCTTCTCACCCCCAAGCACATATAACCAAAAACATGCACAAGGGGTAAGTATATAATACTCAGTAAAGAAGAGAAGTACGTTTAAGCTTAGAATATAAGGTTTACTATTATTAGAGTTCTATCAAAAGGCAAGACAGACTCGATTCTACGCATAAAGGTTACATCTCCCAATATGCCTAAACTGTAGCTACTAAACTTATCTTTGTTACAACATGCTATCAAGGCGGAACGTGACATATTGAAATCTTCGGATACAATAACCACGGAACGTATTGAAATCTTCGGATACAATAACCGGTTCCGATAGTGTGAACGTACGGCGATGCCTATAGGCCCGCAGCCGATAGGACACTCACTTTGACCGTCCGTTCACACATCACGCTATAGATCTTCGGGATCTACCCAAGACCACATGGTGTTTAATCTTTTATCTAGCAAGTTGTGTAGTATTAGGTGATTAACTAGCCCTCCTAGTTCATTTAGATAACATTCCCTTACCGACACCACTCATCATGATCAAGAGACCAATTCTAGCTTAAGTAAAGTTTAAAGGTATTATACTAAAATAATAATACGTTTACAAAGAGTTAAGGTTGATTAAACAACCCTAAACGATAGTCGAAAGCCAATTTAAATAAGCCGGGAGACCGGCTCCGGTGGACGCCCGTCGAAGGACCGTACGCCCGTCGAAGTCCCCGGACGCTCGTCCAAAAAGTGGACGCCCGTCCGGACATCCCTTTTCAATCCTCGTATCAAAAACGCACCTCGGACGCCCGTCCGAGGATCCCGTACGCCCGTCCAAGGTTGGACGCCCGTCCGTAAAACCGGACGCCCGTCCGACTCCGGGAATTTCCAAAACCGAAACGCGATCCTTCATCGTTTTCCTTCGATTTTCAATTAAAAACCCAATCTTTCTCAACCTAATCGTGTCGAAATAATCTACCATCCATACCAAAACCTCAACCATCTCATAGACATCAATTTAACGTAATTTAAGTCCCCAAAACAACAAGAATCAACACAAATACCACATATCCAAAAACCGAAACGTAAGGGTTTCTCCTTACCCGATGCACCCGAAACCGATCCGAAATTCAGCAAAAATCTGCAGCTTTGGTAACCAAACCGATATCAAAACGATCCTTGTTATTCCACAATTCTCCCGCTTCAAACGGAACTACAAACGGTGAAGTATCGAACCGGGAATTAGCAAAAGTCTTCTTCTTCCCTACCCTTGCTCTCAACAGCGCCTCTCCTCTTTTTTTTTTTTTTAACGTACAAAGCAAAAACTCGAAACTCCCTTTTGATTAATGGGAGGTTATTTCCAAATAATAACCTCTCCACTAAATAATCTTGTGGTTAACACCCTAATATTCCATAAAAATACCAATCAGCCCCAAATCTACATATATATACATACTCGCATTATATATATATACATAAATAAAATACTTAAATTCCATAATGAATAAATATAATATTTCGTTCTCGCAAATTGACACGTCTGCCCTTTCCCGAGAATCGGAATATTACATTCCTCCCCCCTTAAGAGGAGTTTCGTCCTCGAAACTTGAACGTACCTGGTAAATCCAAAAACTCCGGAAATTCGTTGATCATATCACCCTCAACTTCCCAAGTTGCTTCCTCAGGTGTATGATTGCTCCACTGAACAAGAACCAACTGAACCATCTTTCTCTTAATCATCTTTTCCTTCCTGTTCAGAATCTTAATCGGCTTTTCATCATAAGCGAGGTTGTCCTGAAGTATCTCGGGATCCACTGTAGACTCAACCTCTGTCTTCGTCAAACACTTCTTCAACATTGAAACATGGAAGACGTTGTGAACTCTGGACATAGACTCTGGCAACTGAAGTCTATAGGCTAACGGTCCAATCCTCTCCAGGGATCACAAACGGCCCAACATACCTCGGGCTCAACTTTCCTTTCGACCAAATCGCTTAACTCCTCTCATTGGTGATGCCTTCAAGTAAACACGATCACCAACCTCAAACTCGAGCGGTCTCCGTCCGACATCCGCCCAACTTTTCTCGCCTATCTTGAGCTATCTCGCATTTTTCCTCACTAACCGAACCCTCTCTTTGGCTTGCTCAACTAACTCGGCCCAAGCAAGTCGTTTCTCCCCAACATCGTCCCAAAACAAAGGCGTCCCGCATCTTCTACCATACAAAGCTTCAAACGGTGGCATGCCTATGCTCGCGTGATAACCGTTGTTGTAAGCAAACTCGCAACCGGTAGATAATCTACCCAAGATCCGCCTACCTCCAAGACACATGCTCTAAGCATATCCTCAAGTGTCCGGATAGTCCTCTCGACCGACCATCCGTCCGAGGATGGAACGCCGCCGTACTCAAATCCAACCGGGTACCAAAAGCCTCCCGTAAGCTCGCCAAAACCGACCGACGAACCTCGAATCCCGATCGAAACAATGGAGACCGGAACTCCACGAAGCTTCACTATATTGTCCATATATAGTTCCGTCATCCTTGCCAAGGGCATATTCATCTTGAAAGGCAAGAAATGAGCCGACTTGGTTAATCTATCAACGATCACCCAAATAGAATCATGTCCACCCTTCGTCTTAGGTAAACCCGAAATAAAGTCCATGGTGATCTTTTCCCATTTCCACTCGGGATATCCAATGACTTAAGCATCCCGCCCGGCTTCCTATGTTCGCTTTTCACTCTCTCGACGTACGTCACACTCGAAACAAACTTAGCTATCTCCAAACTTCATTGAGGGCCACCAAAATCTTTCTTTCAAATCCCGGTACATCTTGGTAGAACCCGGATGCACCGCAAAAGCAATCTTGTGTGCCTCTTCCATAACTCTTTGTCTCAAATCTCCAACATTAGGCACACAGAGACGATCCCGATACCACGATTTCCACTCGATCCAACACATAGCCGACCGTAGGCTTCTCCCTTGCAACCCTCTTCAAATCAACTAAAACTCGCATCTTCATCTTGCTTTGCTCGATCTCATCCATCAACTCGATCTAGCCAACAACGGTGCCGCAAACCGACGGTCCTCAATCCGATCAAATCTCGCTAAACCGCAAATCATCAACCCCCGCCGTGATAGCCTCAACACTCGGGCTCCAAAACCACCGGTTTCCCGCTTCGCTCAAGGCATCCGCTACTACATTTGCCTTCCCCGGATGGTACTGAATGTCTAGGTCATAATCCTTCACGAACTCTAGCCATCTCCGATGCCTCATATTCAAACTCTCCTGGGTGAAGAAATACCTTAAACTCTTGTGGTCGGTGAAGATTCTAGCCTTGACCCCATACAGATAGTGCCTCCAAATCTTCAATGCGAAAACCACCGCCGCCAACTCTAAGTCATGTGTAGGATAGTTCTTCTCATGTACTTTCAATTGCCTTGATGCATAGGCAATGACCTTTCCTCCCCGCATCAACACACAACCTAGACCCCGCCCGAAGCGTCGGTGTAGACATCATAATCATCGAACACCTCGGGTACGCCAAAACCGGTGCCGTAGTCAACCCGTCCTTTAACAACTCAAATGCTAACTCACACTCGGGTGTCCAATCAAACTTGGTGTTCTTCTGTGTAAGTCTGGTGAGTGGAGTAGCTATCCTTGCGAAATTCTTCACAAACTTTCTGTAGTAACCAGCCAAACCCAGAAAGCTTCTGGCCTCTGAAACTGTAGTCGGTGTAGGCCAACTCTTAACTGCCTCAATCTTGGCCGGATCAACCTGAATGCCATCACCTGAAATGACATGACCCAAGAAGCTCACTTGGCCCAACCAGAAGTCACACTTGGAAAACTTTGCATACAATCGCTCCTTCCTCAACGTTTCCAAAACAATTCGTAGATGTTCCTCATGCTCCGCCTCATCCCTAGAGTATACCAAAATATCATCAATGAAAACAATCACAAACTTATCTAGGTAAGGCATGAAGACCCGCTGCATCAAATCCATAAATGCGGATGGAGCATTAGTGAGTCCAAAAGGCATAACAAGGAACTCATAATGTCCATATCTAGTACCGAATGCCGTCTTCGGAATATCTCGCCACTTTAACTTTTAACCGATGGTAGCCCGACCGCAAATCAATCTTTGAAAACACTTTCCGACCCCGCAACCGATTGAACAGTCATCATCTATCCTCGGTAGTGGGTACTTATTCTTGATAGTCGATTGTTCAAAGCCCCGTAGTCAATACACATCCGCATGCCGCCATCCTTCTTCTTCACAAACAAAACTCGGTGCTCCCCAAGGTGAAGTACGATCGGGCCGAATGATGTTCCTTTCCAACATCTCCTTGAGTTGAGCCTTCAACTCCTTCAATTCAGCCGGTGCCATCCTGTATGGTGCCTTGGCAACTGGTGCCGCCCCTGGAACTAACTGTATCTCAAACTTAATGGCCCTGTCTGGCATGTTCCCTGGCAACTCATCTAGAGAAACCTCTGGATAATCTCTGACCACTCTAGTATCTTCCAACTTAGGCTTTGCTTGTTCCACATCCACTGCGTACAACAAGTAGCCCTCACATCCTTTCTGACATGCCCTGATGGCCTTGACCGCTGAAATGATAGGATGTCTCTTCTTGCTTGGCCTGTAGACGTTCCCCGATAAGTCTTATCTCGCTTTCCCCGGGACTCGAAAGTAACTCTCTTGGCCCTACAATCTAAGTGAACATAATTCTTGGATAGCCGCCTATCCCAAGAATCGCATCAAAGTCCGAGAAATCCATAACCGTGAAGTCACTCTTACACCGATAAGGTCCAACTCCGAACATCCACTTGTGGTATCATCTTAACCACCTTATTTACCTTGCCTAGTGGTGTAACAATCTCCATAGTATCTCTCAAATGCTCCATAGGTAAATCTAGTTTCTTAGCAATCCTAGAGGACACAAAGGTGGTTGAAGCTCCTGTATCAAATAAGGCCCTGACTACTAGATTGCCTACTCTTATCATACCTATCATGCATTTGTCCAATTAACTAAAGTTACAACATGTTCCAAGCATGCCATAAATAACTCAAAAGAACAAAATCAAACATAAAAGGTACCGAGATCACATCATCCTCTCGGCTCAAACTCTCGGCATCCATAGCAAACATCCGCACTTGCTTACTTGGACCTCGCTCTCGCTAGGGCCGACCCGCCCGAGCACCGGCTACCCCGCGTGGACAATTCCCGGAGTAATGACCCCGCTCGCCACAAAAGAAACAACCCGAGGTAGCCGGTGGCCTAGCCGCCGGTGGAGCGCCAACCGGTGGTCTAGCCGCCGGTGGCCCGACCGCCGACGGGGCACCAACCGGTGGTCTAACTGGCCGTCCGTGCGGGAAACCTCCCGAACCGCCGCCGCGGAGCCCTCTCGCCACCGCCCGACTTGTTTCAAAGCTTGTTTTATTACCAACAACCACCGTAGCTCTCTTCCCGAAAGTCTCGACTTCCAAGGCTTTATTCAAGCAGCTCCGCCATATTCCTTGCGGTAAAGCCTAGCATGCCCGACCGAATCCCACGTGCCAAACCGTCCTTGTAACGGGCCATTTTTCGTTCTTCCACTTGCATCAACTCCGGATAAAATCTTCCTAACTCATTGAACCGATTTGTGTACTTTGGGACACTGTCATTTGATCGCCTTGCTGAAGTTTCAGAAACTGGCTAGCCTTTTCTGCTTGTACCGTTGCCGGAAAGTACTCGTTGTAGAACATGGCTTTAAAAGCCGCCCAATCTGTTACCTTGCCGCTGCTACTCTGAACTGCATCTATCCAAGACTCGGCCGAACCTAAAAGAAAGCCGACCGCTAACTGGGCCATCTCTGGTCTCGGGAACACCTATATTCCGGCAAGATTTCTCAAAACTTCGATCCATTCCTCAGCCTTTGCATGTTCCACATTCCCATAAAAATCTTGCATACGGTTTCTTCTCAGCCTAGTGTGCCAATCTACTGATGGTGCTGACTCAACAACCGGCCTAACTGGTGGGTAAACCGGAGGGTAACCATAGGGTATCTGGTTGCTGCTGAACCGGTGGCCTGAAAGGCTGATAGACCGGGGAATGACCAAGGGGGTACCCGCGGGCCGTTGCCGATAGTAATACGGAGCTCGATGCTCACCGATAAGGAGGATACACCGGGTACCGCGGAGGATACGGCGGAGGGTACCGTGGCCGCCGAAAACCATACCGAGGGATAGCTCCGCGTGGTGCTCGTGTCACTGGTGGTGGATAAACAACCGTCCTCTGCTGAAACTGCCCCGACCTGGGTTGATACGAAGAGGGCCAAAGTGACGCTGCATGGTTAACCACAGGTGGAGGAGGTGGTGGTGGAGTCTGATGTTGATCCTGCTCCGGCTCAGGTGAAGGTGTAGCTGTGCGAGGCGGCGGTGACAAACTGCGACGACCCCTGAGGTTTCACCCCTCTCGGATGGCCGATTACCAAGAGCCAAAGTCTTCGATCTTGTGTTTCTACTCATCCCGACAACCAAGAGAACCGAGTGTTACTAAGGATCTAAAGATAGGATTGAGTTAAACTCAAAGAATAAAGCCTAAGGAACACGTATCTCGATACCAACCGTAACGCCCGTTCCCGGATACCGAGCCCTTATCCGGAAATACGACGTTCGGCACATATATAAATAAAATTTAATTCATTTATATATGTAAGCCTACAATCAATACAATCAAAGCGCGCGGAATTTAATGCTCGGGTAATGAATATCCATAAAGATACTAGAATACGAAAAGGTACTAAAAGTCGAAAGTGTATCAAAACAATACAACCGAAATCCCCGAAAGTCCAAACGAAATACTATGAAATAAGAAATAAAGATGATCACACGTCATCCCAAAGTACTATGAACAAAGTATATATAAAAAAAGTGCAACATCGCCAATGTAAACAAAAGTGCAAAATGAAATATCAAGCTCAGAGATCCTCCTCGGGACATACTCCTCGAAATACTCGTACTCCTCGTTCGCCTTCTCACCCCCAAGCACATATAACCAAAAACATGCACAAGGGGTAAGTATATAATACTCGAAAAAGAGAAGTACGTTTAAGCTTAGAATATAAGGTTTACTATTATTAGAGTTCTATCAAAAGGCAAGACAGACTCGATTCTACGCATAAAGGTTACATCTCCCAATATGCCTAAACTCGTAGCTACTAAACTTATCTTTGTTACAACATGCTATCAAGGCGGAACGTGACATATTGAAATCTTCGGATACAATAACCACGGAACGTATTGAAATCTTCGATACAATAACCGGTTCCGATAGTGTGAACGTACGGCGATGCCTATAGGCCCGCAGCCGATAGACACTCACTTTGACTCGTCCGTTCACACATCACGCTATAGATCTTCAGGATCTACCCAAGACCACATGGTGTTTAATCTTTTATCTAGCAAGTTGTGTAGTATTAGGTGATTAACTAGCCCTCCTAGTTCATTTAGATAACATTCCCTTACCGACACCACTCATCATGATCAAGAGACCAATTCTAGCTTAAGTAAAGTTTAAAGGTATTATACTAAAATAATAATACGTTTACAAAGAGTTAAGGTTGATTAAACAACCCTAAACGATAGTCGAAAGCCAATTTAAATAAGCCGGGAGACCGCCTCCGGTGGACGCCCGTCCGAAGGACCGCACGCCCGTCCGAAGTCCCCGGACGCTCGTCCAAAAAGTGGACGCCCGTCCGGACATCCCTTTTCAATCCCGTATCAAAAACGCACCTCGACGCCCGTCCGAGGATCCCGTACGCCCGTCCAAGGTTGGACGCCCGTCCAGAAAACCGGACGCCCGTCCGACCTGGGAATTTCCAGAAAACTGAAACGCGATCCTTCATCGTTTTCCTTCGATTTTCAATTAAAAACCCAATCTTTCTCAACCTAATCGTGTCGAAATAATCTACCATCCATACCAAAACCTCAACCATCTCATAGACATCAATTTAACGTAATTTAAGTCCCCAAAACAACAAGAATCAACACAAATACCACATATCCAAAAACTGAAACGTAAGGGTTTCTCCTTACCTGATGCAGCCCAGAAACTGATCCGAAATTCAGCAAAAATCTGCAGCTTTGGTAACCAAACTGATATCAAAACGATCCTTGTTATTCCACAATTCTCCTGCTTCAAACGGAACTACAAACGGTGAAGTATCGAACCGGGAATTAGCAAAAGTCTTCTTCTTCCCTACCCTTGCTCTCAACAGGCGCCTCTCTCTTTTTTTTTTTTTAACGTACAAAGCAAAAACTGAAACTCCCTTTTGATTAATGGGAGGTTATTTCCAAATAATAACCTCTCCACTAAATAATCTTGTGGTTAACACCCTAATATTCCATAAAAATACCAATCAGCCCCAAATCTACATATATATACATACTCGCATTATATATATATACATAAATAAAATACTTAAATTCCATAATGAATAAATATAATATTTCGTTCTCGCAAATTGACACGTCTGCCCTTTCCCGAGAATCGAAATATTACATTACTCTTATTTAATTACTTTTTTTTTTTTTTTTTGCTTGTTCAGCTACTTCATTGTTTCATTTGTCCAATGTTGTTCCGGCTCAATTTGCAAGTTTGTTTACTCTGAATTTTCGCTCCTTCTTTTCAGCACCACAATTGATTCTGTGTACATTTTCAAGTTCAAGGTAATGTAGCATCTATGGTGTCGTCGTCGTCTTTTGAGTTTTGATTCTGAACCTTTCAAAATTCTCTTCTTTGAAACAATCTATACAAAGAGGAAAATATATTTAATGGGTATATATTAGCAGGAAAAGAAGAAGAAAAACGTAACGAAAGAGAGAGAGCAGTAGAGATCGATGCCAAAAGAGATGATTAAAACACTTCTTAAACGAAGGAAAGATCAGTATGCTTGTAAAAACAGGCATGTTATTTATTATATTTATACGCAATAAATATAAAATCATCACCAAAATAACACAGGGTCATTTGAAAGCCAATTCAGCACATCCACAACAGATGCAAAGCTGATACCATAGTAGATGGTGAAGCAAATTGACCCCTTCAAGAAGTTTAAGCTCCCTTGGAGTATGCTCAATGAAAATGATATGATGTATAATATATGTTACTAACTGATGATAGCATTTTGATTTGACTATTAACAGTTGGGTCGTTTTGACTATGATAATGTTCTGTTCCAGAAAGCATCAATTGAGGACGTCTACGTGGATCTCCCATGTCGTAAATCTTAAATTAAAAAAAAAAAAAAAAACGGAATTTTTTTTATCAACAGATTTGAAAGATAGAAGAACCAGACAATTTAAAACAAATTCAAACACTAGAACAGATTAAATTACCGATTATTGTTTATCTACTATTGAGGATATTAGTATTTTAGTATTTTAGTATTCCCTCCTGTATTTATTACTTTGGGAGTTGAGTATTATGTATAAATATAAATAGCTGGAGCATTATTGTAATAAGTATGGAAAACACTTTACCAAAATTATCATCAATAAAACTCCCTTTTATTTTGTCCGTGTTCTTCCCAAAACCCTAAATTCCCAAATTGATTTCCTTCTTCGATTCAGTTGAGAAAGAATGATTTAGATCATTTCCACATGGTATCAGAGCCACATTTTATTGTGCAAGTGTTGGCCTCTTTGTTGGCCTTGAGAGTGCTCACACTTGAGGGGGCGTGTTAAAGTATTCACATTGGGAACTTGTGATTGTATCACCCACCATATTAAGAGATAGACTTCCCTCACCTCACAATCTAGGTTTTCTTCACTTTTCACCCTTAGATTAACTCTTCTTTCACTCTTTCTTTTAGATTAAACACAATTAAGCTTAGATTCAAGCTCTCTTTGTTGGATTTTTGCATTTTGGATCTTCTTCTCCACCAAATGACATGGGTGTTGATGGAGCTTGATGTAATGACAACTTCTCTGCGATTTTGGTAATTAATAGCATCTCTCTTCTTGTTTTATTGCTTTAATCCTTTCCTTGATTGTTATATCTTGTTTTGTGATGAGTAGCTAAACATATCATAGTCAAATCATGTAAGATTGAAGAAATCCCCTTTGAATTGATGAAATTGGGAATGGGTAGTGTGTAATTGTTGTTGTATCGATGAATTCGTGTCTTAAAACTTGTTCTCCAGATCCTTGATCTTGAAGAGACTGTGTAAATGTTCCTTTAACTCAGTGATAAACGGCATATGATTACCAGCCAACACAATGTCATCCACGTATGCCAATGCAATGAGAAAATTCCCATCAATCCGTTTGATAAACATACTGTGATCGTGCTTGGATTGGTCATATCCCAAATTGTGAAGTGCTAATGTGAGCTTTTGATTCCATTGTCGACTTGCTTGCTTAAGTCCATAGAGTGACTTACGTAGTCTGCAAACTTGATTAGGACGACTAGTGTGGAAACCCGGTGGTAATCGCATATAAACCTCCTTCTCAAGGTCCCCGTGTAGGAACGCATTGTTTACGTCCAATTGGTGTAGATGCCAGCCCTTTGATGCTGCCAAGGCTAATAGACTACGGATTGTTGTAACTTTGGCTACATGAGAGAATGTCTCTTCGTAGTCGATTCCCGGTGTTTAGGTATACCCCTTTGCTACTAAGCGAGCCTTGTACCGCTCGAGTGACCCATTTGAATTGTACTTTACCTTGTAGACCCATTTACAACCAATGGGTCTCTTTCCTTTGGGAAAATCGACGATTTCCCAGGTCTTGGTGGATTCCAGGGCATCAATTTCTTTCTTCATAGCTTCTTGGAATTCTGGGCTAATGGCAGCTTGATTGTACGTTTGGGGCTCAGGAATTTTTTCAATAGCAGTTGCAAAAACAGTGTGTGATGGTGAGAGTTGTGTGTAACTGATGACAACATCTAGTGTATAAGGAGAGGCCCGCTTTTTAGTGTGTGCACATATGTAATCGTGCAAATGCATATATGCTCTTAACTTGTTGGAAACTTTTGACATGCTGGATTTCAAAGCTGCAGTTACACCAATGAAATCCAAAGAATCATTGCATCATGGGGATTCTGCTTTGTTCTCAGACAACACCGTTTATCGCAGCTTAGTTGGTAAACTTCTCTACCCGACCATAACACGTCCAGATATTTCATATGCAACACAACAGCTGAGCCAATTCTTGGATGCCCCTACGGTTCATCATTTTCACGCAGCCCAACAGGTATTACGCTATATCAAGTCTGCACCTGGGAAAGGCCTCTTTTATCCATCCCACAACTCTATTGTGTTGTCTGTCTTTGCGGACTCTGACTGGGGTGCTTGCAAGGACACCAGACGCAGCATCATTGGGTATTGCATGTTCATTGGTGATGCCTTGGTCTCCTGGAAGTCAAAAAAACAGACTATGGTTTCTCGTAGTTCCACAGAAGCAGAGTACATGGCATTAGCTTTAGCTGTCTGTGAGCTACAATGGTTGTGCTTTCTGGGTAATGATTTGCTACCCCATTTCCTACACCAGTTCATTTGCATTGTGATAATGTTAGTGCAGTTCATTTGGCACACAACCCGGTGTTTCACGAGTGATGGCCAAAATAGTGACGGTCCAACTTTAATTGGCAGAGTACCGAGTCGGATGCACTATAGTAGCGAGCAAGGTCGTATCCCACGAGGAATTTATCGAATACCAAAGTCATTTTTCGATTTAGTTTAGGCTAACCAAGATGTTTCAAGTTCATTTACACTAAAACGAAATATAAACTAAAGATACTAAAGAGAAAAAAAAAGAGACATAGCCAAACCATGATCCAATTGATTACTTTCGCCCCCCTAATCGATTAACTCAGGAATGGGATTAACAAACCTACCAACCTATACTTATATCGACTCATTCATGGGTGTAAACTCCTAAGATAGTACTAGACGCCATGCAACAACCTAGTACCCTTTGCCCGGTTCAACAGTCCGCCTTTAAGGATTTAATTGACCAAAACAAGATTAACGCACTAGAGTTGCTCGATTTCACAACCGATTGAACCTCACTCCCTAATCAATCTAAATAACTCAGTTGATTATAAAGAATGATCTTAAAACCCCTTTTCCCACACCCCTTCGCAACATACATTTATAAAAGTGGTGTGTGTTCATGAACTAGGTGTACAAGCTAATTCAAGCATTAAGAACAAGTTTTAAGACATGAATTCTTCAATATAACCACAATTAAGCACTACCCATTCCCAATTTCATCAATTAGAGAGTGATTTCTTCAATCTTCATATGATTTGACTATGAAATGTTTAGCTACTCATCACAAAACAAGAAATAACAATCATGAAAAGAATTAAAGCCATAAAACAAGAAGAGAGATGCTATTAATTACCAAAATTGCAGAGAAGTTGTGATTACATCAAGCTCCATCAACACCCATGTCACTTGGTGGAGAAGGAGATCCAAAATGCAAAAATCCAACAAAGAGAGCTTGAATCTAAGCTACATTGTGTTTAATCTAAGAGAAAAGAGTGAAAGAAGAGCTAATCTAAGGGAGAGAGGGGGAAATTTCGACCTAGAAGGGTAGAGGAGTGTCTAAGAGTGTTTGTGTGGAATTGGGTGAGAAAAAACTCTGTTTTTATCGAAAAAAACGCAGGTATCCATTTTGCAGTAATCTCGGTAAGTACCCATATTAGTCTGGTAACTACCGAGATTTATATACATCCTGTCCAAAATGTGGTGAGTTCTGGTGACCACCAAGATGACTCCGGCAAGTACCAGGAATGCAGAGTTGCAAATTTAAGCTTTTCTTCAACTTTTCCAACCCCGAGCTTCGGTTTCGTCTTTCTAAGCCTCATGCCTCAACTCCTGGGTATACGAGTCACCTATTTTCTGCATTTCACATGCCAAACAACATACCGAGCGTAATTCCGCAAGGAACATAGGGCTCGTGAAGGGCCAAAACATCGTGAAATGGTGAGATTTCCCATCTATTTGATGGTTTACCTCATGGTGGACGTGCAAAGCGATTTTTGCCCTAAATAAGATCTAAAACTATCCGGAATGAACCAAAGTGCCGTAAAAGGGGTTGAAACATGCACCGGAGCATAGTAAAGTTGACTCTCATCAACGAGCGCACAAAAAACATCGAAATCGATTGTCATCTCATCCGGGAAAAGATTCAAGACAGCCTTATGAAACTGATTCCTATCTCCACCATTCACCAACTGACGGACATCTTCACCAAGCCCTTAGATGGTCCTTCTTTTCATTCATTGCTGCAGCCTTTTCACTTGAAAGACATATACTCCCCAAGTCCGTCTTGAGGGGGTGTTGAGGATATTAGTATTCTAGTATTTTAGTATACATATTTTAGTATTCCCTCATGTATTTATTACTTTGGGAGTTGAGTATTATGTAGAAATATAAATAGCCGGAGCATTATTGTAATAAGTATGGAAAACACTTTACCAAAATTATCATCAATAAAACTCCCTTTTATTTTGTCCGTGTTCTTCCCAAAACCCTAAATTCCCAAATTGATTTCCTTCTTCGATTCAGTTGAGAAAGAATGATTTAGATCATTTCCACATCTACCAGAGTAATCGTTTCTATCGTCCATATGCAGCTTCGATTTCGTTCTATTTCCAAAAGAGGCGGCTGACGGATTGAGAGGCCCGGATAAGCCTAGGGTTTGGTAGACCTAGGCTGTTCCGGTGCTAAATCCGGTTCGGACCCGGCGGTTCCCGGGTCTTACCCGGCGGTTCCACGGTTCCTACCCGGTTCTAGGTTTCACCGGACCCGGCCCGGCTAGGAACCGGCGGTTCAAGGAACCGGCCGGAACCGGCCCGGAGAACCCGAACCGGCGGTTTTATAATTTTTTTTAAAATTTTTATTCCCTTCAAATTTGACCAACATTCCAATTTGACCAACGTATATATATTCAAAAATTTTGAATAAATTTTATTTATTTTAAAATATCACACACTCATCACACTATAAATACATATCCATTTTATCACTTTCTACCACATAAATAAATAAATAGCGAGCAAGGATGTAAAATTATTTTATTTAAGAACATAATCATCTATGTAATTATTCATCTAACTTTTTGGCCTAAATTTTCAGTACACAACATACTAGTGTTACTATTACTTAAATTATTTTTAGATTTATGAAATTATAAAATAAATTATATAAAACACAAAAAACTTGAACAACAAATAATTTTTTTTAAATGTTACAAAATATTAATAAACTACAACCTACTATTTTATTCGTATAAAATAGGTTCATTGGGTCCATTAAGATATACATTTTGCCTCGATTCATTAAGATATAAAATCAACTTATATACATAATATCATAAGTATAAATCATCGTAATCACTATATGAAATATAAGTTTAATTCACTTACAAATCAATCATAAAAAATAAACAATCTAGAATATGATATACCAAAATCAACATTGGCCAAGGCAAGGGAATAAAGCGGCTAAAAACTAGCTCGGTACTAAGCACTTGGGGACCCGACCTGCTCGCCCCTCCGGCTCGCCATCCTTCAACACAGCTTGACAGTAAAGTTCCTCTAAGTCCGACCTCTGTCGGAACCCACGAGGACTCTTTGCCCGTCGAGGGCTCCCCGAGTCCGCGAGGACTCTCTGCCCGTCGTGGGCTCCCCGAGTCCGCGAGGACTCTCTGCCCGTCGAGGGCTTTCAGCCCTCCGAGCTCACGCGTCCCCGCCGGATGTCCCGCTCTCTCGCCACCGTCCCGCTCTCTGTCGGTCGTCCCCGCTCTCGCCAGGTGTCAGCTTCGTGCCTCTATAAATATCACATTCACCTCCATTGGAACTCTCTCACCTTTATTCTCCGAATAACTACGCATTGGCTTGATCCCTTATGGAGGGTACGTAGGCAGCCTTTCAGGCACAGCTCATAATGGAATACATGATCCTCCTCTTGTTTTTCCCTACTCCTCAAAAGCTCCATCTTTTTCTTGAGCTCCACCCTCTCTCACCGGAGAAACCACACACAATCAGCTAGATATCCACTTCAAAATCCATATACCGCAAACCTGATATTTCTGACAATATCAGTTGGCTCCGTTACCGGGAACAATCATCAAGAAAAGCCTACTCCGGTAGCCCGCACAACCGCGGAATCCGTTTTCACGGCGTCGCCGGCGGGATCATTCCTCCATCTTCAACTTCAAAATCAACAAAAGCTTTGATTTTCTGGGTTGTACAACATGGAAATGATCGTTTTCAGTCTCTTAGCAGCAAACTCGGTGCAAGGATCACTGATTTTACGGATCGTTACAACGTCATCTTCAAAACTCGCACACGAGTCCTTCATAATTTCCAGGTTGGTATACGTATTTTTTCAACTCAACTTTTACATATAAAGGGGATTGCCTCTGCTTGTGTTGTTTGAGACCATCTAGGGTTGCATCGCCTCAGCTCCGTCGGATTCTGGGTCGAGGCTTCACCGGCCGGCACAGCCTATGTTGAGTTCACCTCAGTCAGCAAGCTCTAAGTCCGATTTCTGTCGGCAAGCTCTAAGCCCGACATCTCTCGGCTAGCTCTAAGTCCGCGAGGACTCTCTGCCGTCGAGGGCTCCCCGAGTCCGCGAGGACTCTCTGCCCATCGTGGGCTCCCCGAGTCCGTGAGGACTCTTTGCCCGTCGAGGGCTTTCAGCCCTCCGAGCTCACGCGTCGCCGGATGTCCCGCTCTCTCGCCACCGTCCCGCTCTCTCTCTGTCGGCCCGTCCCGCCCTCGCCAGGTGTCAGCTTCATGCCTCTATAAATATCACATTCACCTCCATTGAAACTCTCTCACCTTTTTTCTCCGAATAACTACGCATTGGCTTGATCCCTTATGGAGGGTACGTAGGCAGCCTTTCAGGCACAACTCATAATGGAATACATGATCATCCTCTTGTTTTCCCCTACTCCTCAAAAGCTCCATCTTTTTCTTGAGCTCCACCCTCTCTCACCGGAGAAACCACACACAATCATCTAGATATCCACTTCAAAATCCATATACCGCAAACCTGATATTTCTGACAATATCAGTTGGCTCCGTTACCGGGAACAATCATCAAGAAAAGCCTACTCCGGTAGCCCGCACAACCGCGGAATCCGTTTTCACGGCGTCGCCGGCGGGATCATTCCTCCATCTTCAACTTCAAAATCAACAAAAGCTTTGATTTTCTGGGTTGTATAGCATGGAAATGATCGTTTTCAGTCTCTTAGCAGCAAACTCGGTGCAAGGATCACTGATTTTACGGATCGTTACAACGTCATCTTCAAAACTCGCACACGAGTCCTTCATAATTTCCAGGTTGGTATACGTTGTTTTCAACTCAACTTTTACATATAAAGGGGATTGCCTCTGCTTGTGTTGTTTGAGACCATCTAGGGTTGCATCGCCTCAGCTCCGTCGGATTCTGGGTTGAGGCTTCACCGGCCGGCACAGCCTATGTTGAGTTCACCTCAGTCAGCAAGCTCTAAGTCCGATTTCTGTCGGCAAGCTCTAAGCCCGACATCTCTCGGCTAGCTCTAAGTCCGACTTCTGTCGGCAAGCTTTAAGTCCGACCTCTGTCGGCTAGCTTTAAGTCCGACCTCTGCTGGCAAGCTTTAAGTCCAACCTCTCTCGGCAAGCTCTAAGCCCGACATCTCTCGGAAAGCTCTAAGCCCGACTTCTACCGGCAAGCTCTAAGTCCGATTTCTGTCGGCAAGCTCTAAGCCCGACATCTCTCGGCAAGCTCTAAGCCCGACATCTCTCGGCAAGCTCTAAGCCCGACATCTCTCGGCAAGCTCTAAGTCCGACTTCTGTCGGCAAGCTCTAAGTCCGACCTCTACCGGCAAGCTCTAAGTCCGATTTCTGTCGGCAAGCTCTAAGCCCAACATCTCTCGGCTAGCTCTAAGTCCGACTTCTGTCGGCAAGCTCTAAGTCCGACTCTGCCGGCAAGCTCCAAGTCCGATTTCTGTCGGCAAGCTCTAAGCCCGACATCTTTCGGCAAGATCTAAGCCCGACATCTCTCGGCTAGCTCTAAGTCCGACTTATGTCGGCAAGCTCTAAGTCCGACCTCTACCGGCAAGCTCTAAGTCCGATTTCTGTCGGCAAGCTCTAAGCCCGACATCTCTCGGCTAGCTCTAAGTCCGACTTTTGTGGCAAGCTCTAAGCCCGACAGCTAGCTAAGGACCGACTCTCGGCCGACCTCGGGCAAGCTCTAAGTCCGATTTCTGTCGGCAAGCTCTAAGCCCGACAGAGCGTCGTCGGCGACTCATAATCCCGACAGAGCGTCGTCGGCGACGACTCAAAAGCCCGACAGAGCATCGTCGGCGACTCAAAGCCCGACAGAGCGTCGTCGGCGACTCATAAGCCCGACAGAGCGTCGTCGGCGACTCATAAGCCCGACAGAGCGTCGTCGGCGACTATAAGCCTAATTCAAGCTCGGCATCATATTTGGAGCTCACCCTCGAGCGTCTTCTATGAGCCCGACTCCAGCTCGGCCTCATATTTTTGCTCGCACCCAAGCGAATCTTCTATCGCTCTACAAACAGCCGTCTTAGCAAAACGACACAACAAGTCATCTACAACTTTACTCCGTGATTCTCACCTGAACAGTAAAGAGCTCAAAGAGTATGGGGCCATTGATATACCAAAAGCAACATTGGCCAAGGCAAGGGAATAAAGCGGCTAACAACTAGCTCGGTACTAAGCACTGGGGGCCTGACTTGCTCGCCCCTCCGGCTCGCCATCCTTCAACATAGCTTGCAGTAAAGTTCCTTTAAGTCTGACCTCTGTCGGCACCCGCGAGGACTCTCTGCCCGTCGTGGGCTCCCCGAGTCCGTGAGGGCTCTCTGCCCGTCGTAGGCTCTCCGAGTCCGTGAGGACTCTCTGCCCGTCGAGGGCTCTCCGAGTCCGCGAGGACTCTCTGCCCGACTCTCCGAGTCCATGAGGACTCTCTGCCTCTCGTGGGCTCTCCGAGTCCGCGAGGACTCTCTGCCCACCAAGGATTTTCAGCCCTCCGAGCTCACAGTTGCCACCTGCCCTGCTCTCTGCCTGCTGTCCTGCTCTCTGCTAGCTGTCCTGCCCTCGCCAGCTGTCAGCTCCATGCCTCTATAAATATCACATTCACCTCTATTGGAACTCTCTCACCTTTTTCTCTGAAGAACTACGCATTGGCTTGATCCCTTACGGAGGGTACGTAGGCAGCCTTTCAGGCACAACTCATAACGGAAAACATGATCCTCCTCTTGTTTTCCCCTACTCCTCAAAAGCTCCATCTTTTTCTTGAGCTCCTCCGCCTCTCACCGGAGAAACCACACACAATCAGCTAGATATCCACTTCAAAATCCATATACCGCAAACCTGATATTTCTGACAATATCAGAATATAAGTTATGAAATTAAATATTATATATAGATTGGTTGAAATTAAATATATACAAGCCGTGTGTTTTTAAAAAAAATATTGTTATGAAATTAAATTAAATATTATATATGTTTAATAACCAATTAGAATTTATTATTAATTTTAACATAAGTTATACAAATTTTGCAAAAAAAAAAAGATTTTTTTGGAACCGTGATTGGAACAGTGATCGGAACCGTGATCTGAACCGTCTGACCCGGAACCGCCGAGACCCGGACCCAGACCGGGGAACCGCCAAACCCGCCGGTTCTCGGGAACCGGCTAGAAATTGAAACCCGCGGTTCCGGTTTCATTTTAGACCCGGAACCGGAGGGTCGTGCGATGGACCCGGAACCGGTCACGTCTAGGGTTTGGAAAGAGGAAAAGAAATGGTCGGATTCTTATTTCCATTTTCGTGCCTCTTTTGTATTTTTGATTATTTCCATTTTCGTCCCTCTTTGGTATTTTTGCTTAGAGAAGTAAGAGTATGTTGCACAATAACTGTAAATGCATACATGAGCAACCAAATTTAAAAGGAAAAAAAAAAGGAAATGAAAAAAATATATTAACTATGTATGATATTTTTATATATTTTAGAAAATTGGACTTTCTAATAGAACGGACCGTCGTATAACTGACACGTGTAAAAAAAGACAAAACTATTTGTTTGTTTGTATACGTGGCAGTTATCTGACGGTCCGTTTTAATGGGAGTCTCAACAACAGAATAACCCATATATTTTGAGGAAAACATCAACTTTTATTAAACTGTGCACGAAAGATAAGCATCTACTACATCTTGTGCCAGTAACACACCCCAAGTAACTAAGCACATCACATACAATGCTGCATGGGCGAGACAATATGTTGTCTTTTTACCTGACCGTTTAACAAAACCAGAGGTGCACTCACGAAAAGCACGTGCCAAATTCAAACTATCGATACCAAACAGCCTATGGAAGAAAGATCATCATTAGATGCTTGCATACGCCGAATACATGAGATAATATAAAATCACACATTACAAATGAACTTATAGATATATTCTAACATATAAAACAGACAATACTGATTCATACTAACTACTAAATATTACGTAAGATTATGGTTTACGAGACGAAAAAAAGGGGGAATTCATGTGTGGTACCTCCATTAATGCGGAGTGGTTGGGTGGCGAAAGCTGGACAGTCAATTTTTAAACTGGATTTACACTGTGTGGTTCAGATTCTTTCATCCATCACTTCATTTTAAAACACACTCATCACACAAGAATTTCCTCCAAAAAAAAAAGTTTGATTTCTAATATAGACTAGGTGACTATCAATACACAAAAAGGAAAACATTAGAATTTCAACGGGTGGGCCCGTGCATTGCACGGGTGCATCAACTAGTACGAATTAAACTAGAACTTGCTCATGAACGACTTGCAATGTCTCAGATTGCTCGTTCTACTCCTTATACGTGTATTGACTAGGTTCCATTTAATTCCGGTGATCAAATGTTTTATTTTTATTTTTATTCTTTTATAGCAATGATATTGACTTTCTTGTCGCTTGTTTTTATAAAAGACAAGTAAGATTCTATTTGGAATTTGATTTGATCCTTGTTGTTTGATTGTGGTGGTGATAAGTTAGGATTCTTTAATTTTGAACGGCAAAAATAAATATATTTGATCCTTGTGTCTGGTATATAAGATACTAGATATAATACTATATTATAATGAGCACATAAGGGGTAATAACTTGAAGATTGAATTGGTTAGTTTGATATTTAACATGTTGGAAATGGAATCTGATCCGGCTTAATGGTATAAGTCATTGCATTTTTATATGAGAATTAATGTTCGATTCGACAATCTAATAAAAGTTTCATTCCTAATTTTATTTTTATTTTTTTTTGGTATAAATCGGATATTTTATTAAATTAAGCAGATGTTCAAAAAATTGTACAAACAAGGGCAAAATTTGGATTTACATAAAATAGAATAGTAAAAACTTAGGGTCAAGCTAATATAAACTCGCGCGCTTTGCGTATCGCATTTGCAATAAAAACTGCCGCATGGGGGCGTTGAGTGTCATTCTGGTGGAAATCTTCGTTACGCCAATACCAAATGCTAGAGACAAACTCCCGAAAATGAAATCTCCAAAACTCAATTATGTCGTGTTTAAGTATGTTCACTCCAAGACAAAAATCAAGCCAACTCGGAATGTCAACAATCGAATGGAACTCATGAGAATAAGAATTATGAATTACCTTTCTCCAAACTTTTTTAGTCGTCGCGCAATCTCTCATAGCATGCATCACAGTCTCAGCGTGGATACCACAGATGCAGCAGGTTGCATCCGCAATGATGTGACGTGAAAATAGAACTTTGGCAATGGGGAGGGATTTCCTACGGATTTGCCACAAAAGAAGGTTACCTCGGGTTGGGCCCTTGATGTCCCAAATAAGCTTCCAGCCACGTTTATCCGGATTAGGGACAACCGAGTTGATCGTTTTCCGGACGGATGAATAACTCAGTTGAGCCTCCCCTCATTGTCAAAATCGAACGCAGCCCGAAGGGACTCCGCCGCAAAGCATACATGACGCCAAATAAAAGAACAACCCGATTTTGGCTTATCAAAAGGAGACCCGTATCGTTTACGTAAAACTTGAACCCACAGCTTGTTATTCTCCGTGTGAAGCTGCCATAATAATTTTGAAAGAAAAGCAATATTCATATCCTGAGGATTTCTGATTCCCACACCCACAAGGAGTTTGGGCTTGCAAATATCATGCCAGACCTTGAGATGAATGCCCCTATTGTCTTCCGAATCGTTACAAAAAAAGAACGCGCAATTTTATTTAAATCATGAATGGTGGACATTGGAAGCCTCACAGTTTGCATATGCTAATAGGGACCGTTGTTAAAGCCGTCTGGGTTGGAAGAACACGTCATGCTTTGGAAAGGGTGGACGCTTTCCATTTTTGTAATTTGGTGCGCATCCAATGAGTAAGGAAAGTAAAGTCCTCTTTTTTCACTCGGCTGTGATGGAGAGGAACTCTCAAGTACTTCTCTAAATTTAAAGTATGGGACATACCAAGGGTGCCAACAATGGACCTGATAGTGTGGATGTTGACATTTGCTGAGACCGAAAATTTAGACTTAGAGATACTAATTTTCTGCCCTGTAATAGCACAAAAATTTGTGAGAACTTGTTCCAAAACGTGAGGTTGGTCCGAGGAAGCTTCTGAAAAAAGGAGGAGATCGTCCGCAAAAAACAGGTGCGAAATCTTCTTACCGCCACGAGATATAGATATTGGCTTCCACTTACCCGCAACAATGGAAGCATCAATCATTTGGCTCAGGACCTGCATAACAAGGACAAACAAATATGGAGCCAATGGGTCACCTTGATTTAACCCACGCTTAGGTTGGAAGCCAGCAAGGGGATGGTCGTTCCAGAGAATTTCCAATGACGTACTCGAGAGGGTAAACATGATGAGATCAGCCAAATGTCTATTAAAATCCAACAGCAAGGAATGAGTAGTATAATTAGAATTTAGAACTAGCTAAAAATAAACCTTGGCTTAAAATGTACTGTTAATATAATGAAACTAGACTACAAATATACTACTAGACTCATGAAATTAGACCAAACATATACTACTAGCTTAATAAAATCAGCCCTTTAAAATATACATTTTAGAGGGGCCCTATGTTGTATTGTGATATATAAAATATTAATTATCTATCTTTCAATTAGCTTAAGATTTTGGGAGAGATGCTAGTTCAACAGGTTGGCGTAGGCCAAGCGAGAACCTTGCATACTATATAAGCAGTGTAAAATTTACGGAGTCTGTAGTTTACAGATATAAATAAAGTTTATGATGCATTATGTTTTTGGCTTCGTTTTTGCAGTAGTTGGCACCATGAAAGGGCCGATTAGTGTCATTGATTACTCTAGTGATCGAATCCTGCCTCCAAACGACTTCTGTGATTCTAAACTAACATGTACCGAGGAAAATAATTTTTATTGTGAAGACGATGAAGATACAATTTGCTATTGCAGCTTTAATATTTGCCGCACAACTGTGAAAATTTTCGGGTAGTATATCTACATGTAGACATATTGTATAAAACTCCAGAATTTTTTGTATGTTTTGCATATAAAAACTTTAGTGTTGTATCAATAAAGGTTGGTCGGAGTGGAAGAGACTCCGGTCGCTTAAACAAGAGGTCTCGGGTTCGAGCCCTTGTTGGGAGAGGTCCCCACCTTTGGTGCCCGACAGTATCTCGAAAGATTAGTTTCAAGCAATTGTCAAGTTTTTACGATGTACTCGAAACGTTATATTCTTATATGTTATTAGAGCACTCACATCAGATATGCTTAACGAATACTCTATTATACAGTATTAAATACATGTTTTTCTAGTTTACAGAATTTTTATTCAAGATGAAATGCATTAGACTTTTTAGTTTACATAATGTGATCGATATAAAAGAAAATATACAGAATCTGGATGAATACGGTAGATATAAAGAAAATTTTAGCCTTTGTTTGTTTTGGGTGAAGTTTTTTTGAGGGTTTTTTAACATCACATCGCCCATCATATCTTTCAATTCTCTTACCAATCATTTCTTCAATTACAAATAAAAAAATATTAAAGCATCTCTCATCATTTCACTTTATCAACTTTATAACTTTTTTTACCATTATTTTATTTATTATACAACTTTATTTCACCAATCAAATCATAATCTACACAAATTTCAAAAAAAACATCTTAATTTTCTAATAATTACTTCAATCACTTTATCTAAAAAAAACTCAAAAAAAAAATCCAACCCAAAACAAAGTAGAGTATCTGCTGCAGTGTTATTTTTCCTGTTGAAATCTCTATAATAGAGTTTTTAAATGATTTACAGTATCTACTCCAAGTGCTCTTAGGACTATATTTTCATCATTATTTCCACTTTTAGGCAATCTTTGTGGATTCAATTAACACAACGACAATTACTTCCACTTTTAGGCAATATTTTCATCAAAAAATCCCACAAATTTTCATTCAATGGATTCAATAACGACAACATCACCAACTAAATATATTCAATCAACAAATATTTATTTATATTAGAAAAAAAGATGAATGAACTGAAAATAATAAGAAATAAGAGATGAAGGATAGGGCGTAGTTGAGGAAAAATTAGGTTTGGATTAATGGGATATTGTGTATAGATATCTTCGTGAACTTAAAAAAACGTTCGTGATTATCTCTCGTGTTTATTCATGTCATCAGTATTTGATTCGACTCGTTCATTTAATTTGAATAAAAAAACAAATATGATTTTATATGATTCAAATTAGAGCTTACTGATTAACGGCTCTATTCGTTAACGTCACTACGTACCTGCGATATCTCAAATTTCTCATACTTAACTCCTAATGCGAATCCCGGGTGGCCATCTCTCTAGGTAGTACTCGGTTCAATTAACAACAATACCACCAATTAACGTCAATTTTTAATACATATATGTGTGAGTTTCAATTAATTAATTTGGTGTTTAATTGGCGGAGATATTGAATTCATTGTTCATTGTTTGTATTAAAAGACAACTGACTGAAATTTGGATTTAATCCATTTGATGTTTGATTACGTTGGTGATATGTTTAGCATTGATTTAATATGTTTGATATTTAAAATTAAACCTGGCGTGAAAATCAGTGTTCGAACCCCGTTATGGAATGGACAAAAAAAAAAAAAAAAAAAAACCTGTTAAAAGTTGTAAAAACTTCCACTCAAAAAAAAAATGGTGTAAAAAATTGAATGATTGCTTGTGTTTTAATAGGCAAGAGGAACGCAATGAACGGTGGTAATTAATTTAAAAACTAGAGGAAAGGGGAAGGAAGGAAAAAAATGTCATAAATGAGAATGAAATTATTAGAGAATCGCTTTGCGCCTGTAAGACCTTGATAATAATAAAGGTTTCTTTGTCTAAAAAAATAAAAATTATTAGAGAATCACACATATACCTAAAAAAGAAAAAAAAAAAAGAAGAGCCGCACATATGCAAAAAGTTAAGTTTGATATGCAAGCCAAGTTTAACATTATCTGTGGTTGAACCATATGTAATAACCAACCCAATTCTATAAATTCTTCTAAAACATAAAGCAAAATTACACATAAAAAAATATTTCTAATATCAAAGTCGTCTAGCAATTAAGAAAGAAGGAATGGGAGAAAAGCTTGGCCCCAAAATCCTCCTCATTTTGTTGGTTGTCTCTGGTAAGCATTTAACTTCGAAAATCTTTGGTTTATTTCATTTAGTTTACGTAATAGATACATAATTAACGATGTACATACAGAGAGTACTTTTATTTTTATAATATCTGTGGTTTATATAATTTTACGTATTTTGTTTGTATACGAAAATAAGTAGACGTATCATATATTCTTGATTTAACTTCCCATTCAAAACACGTATAAATCTTTAGAGTGGTGACATAGTGTCAAAACGAAATTGCAACAACACATGCATTTTTGCTCTATTCATCATCGTCTATATTCTATATCTATATATCTTTATATATATATAGAGAGAGAGAGAAATTAGGAGAAAAAACACTTTTGCCTCGATGGTATTTCACAATATATACTTGTATCTCTGTCAAACGTTTCATCTTGTCACATTGCCTTTAATCAATGCAATTGTTTTCTTTCTTTTGAAGTTTTTGTTGGTTGAAGTGTTTTGTGCATTCGATACCGATGGTTTGACATATAGCATTATTTAGACTGAAATAAGAAAAGAAAAAAGAAATTTGCATAGATGATGGGTTAAGATGCCAAGATGAAACATGCAACCCTCGTGAAATAAAATGGACCAAAAGTGTATTTATAGCTTGATTAAGGAAGGATGCAGTTTTTTGCTTTTATTTTTGCAGTATTTGACGCCATGAATGGGCCAATCACTGTCGTCGTGGATTCTACTCGAGTCCTCTCTGAAACCGACGTGTGCGTATCTCAACTACCCTCTTGTAAACCGCGTGATGATAAGTGCGTAATGGTTGGTGACATCCAATGCTATTGCAGCTTGGACAAAAAATGCAGGTCAGCAACGTCGTATGGGGGTGATGAAGATGATAATTATGAAGAGTAGTGAAATAGCCATAATAATTATGGCCATGAGAGCTTGTACAGGGTGAGGAGCTGATCAAACCGATTACTGAAATTTACAAAGAAAATTCTAGAGTCGTCAATTTGATTAGCTCCTCTACCTCTACGGTCTCTAATCTCTTTTAAAGTCAAAATCAACTTCCATGTTGAAAGTTTTTTCAATGGGAAGAATTAATGATTTTGTTTTCATTTTCTAAAACCAATTAAACTCAAATATTTCCAAGTTTTGGAGTATTTGCTTGTGTTTTTTTTTTTTTTTTTTTCCTCTTCTTTTTCATGCTTCTAAGATGTATTCTGTGTTTACTTTCGTCTAGTGTCGTATACTCTTACAATTTGATCTGATGTATTTCCTGGTTTGGTT
This sequence comes from Gentiana straminea, assembly GCA_036785695.1. Taxonomy (NCBI): domain Eukaryota; kingdom Viridiplantae; phylum Streptophyta; class Magnoliopsida; order Gentianales; family Gentianaceae; genus Gentiana; species Gentiana straminea. The sequence goes on along the minus strand of JAVUPR010000239.1, from coordinate 2,169,595 downwards.
TTGTCAATGTGATAATGTAATATATAATATCATCATGTGTGTTTTCTTTCGAGCTTTTGCTTCATAGTCACGTACAATCTTATATAATTCAAAAAAAATGTTTCTTTTTTTTGGAATGGCGATTTATTAAGATTAATTTTAGTGAGATGCTAGATACAAGATACACTACACATATATATATATATATATATATATATAATCCTAGAAATAAGTGGTCAAAAGAGTAAAAAAATATCAAAGGAAAAGCCAAACTTACAAAACACATGCAAAAGCTACCACACACCACAAGTGAGTCTAGCTAATAAAAAGTAGGAAAATTAGGACATTTTCCTAACCATTTACCAATCAAAGTTGAAGTTGCTCTTCCTTCCATATAACCAATAGTAGCACCAAGCTTGAATATGAGTATATGTATTTTCGGCAAAAAAAAGATTTCGATTTAAACACAAACTTATTCCGTACCAGCTAAATAGACAGCAAAGGAAGTCCAAGCCTATAGACACACGCGCGTATGTACGTATGTATGTATGTATGTGTACGTATGGAGGCGGCTCTACAAATCTTGACACACGGGTAATTAAGAAATTCATCAGTTTTGCCCTTTTATATTTTGGCTTGAATATTATGTTTATATTAAGTCATTACAAGTCAATAAATACAACTAAACATTAAAATTAATGAGTCAATTTCATGTGTGTGTGCGTGTGCCTGCCTGTGTGTGTGTGTGTTGGAACTTGGAAGAGCTTCTATAGAAAATAAGTTTGGGCCTGCAAGGTGGGTAGAACCCGTATCTCAAGGATCGATCAACCCATTGTTGAAGCTAATTAATTAGTACGTATCTTGCACTTCTGTAGCATACCAGCCTCCCAAAAAGGTGCACCGAGCCAGAGGGCGGGCGCGGGAATTTTGACGGGGGTCGGAAATTTATCAATTTTTTCCCGTATCACACATATTTGTATATTTACCTCTGTATACATGTAATTATAGAGTAACGTATAAAAAATAGGGGTCGATGCATAAAAATAAGGGGGTCGATTCATAGATATGCGTTTATTAAAAAAAATCTCCACTGTAGTTAAAAAAAAAAATATTTTAGGGGGTCGGCCGCACCCACAAGCTTGTGGGTGGAGCCGCCCCTGCCAGAGCGGTTACCACCTTACCTTGATCCAACGCCACCGTCATATCCACTATATACGGTATGTGGAACAACTCGTTGTATATTTTGGGAAGAAAAAAAATGGATTTAGATGATTTTGATCATGAATAAATTTTGTTTATTTAATGAAAAAGTGACTTAAGAAACTAACATAACCATCATTGTCCAAACATCCTACGCCGGCCGGTGGAAGATCTTACACCTCACGGATGTTTAGTGCACGACTGCTTAGCTTTAATACCTAGTTTCGCATCTGTTTCTTTTGCTTTCATTCAACGTGTGAGGAATGCTCTAGCTAGCGCCCTTTTAGCTAGACATATTTTGTTAATTTATGTTCGGACATCTTAGACCTCCTCGCTCCTGGTGACATGTTGGCCGTTTGTTTGACGGACGTTGATTAATAAAATTGTTTTTTCTCTAAATAAAAATAAAAAATACAACGATATATTCTAAATAGCTTGACTCGTTTATTAATGTAAAAAAAAAAAAAGATATAAAGTCACCGTCCAAAGAATCTTGTGAAACCATTAGTCTCGGAAAGAGGCAAAAACTCACACATGCAAAAACTCACAAGTTATATACATCGGTAGCAAAACATTTACCTCCACTTTCCACAACATCATCCACACCACACATCCATGTGGTACATTTCTCTCTCCAATCATCATCCACTACATCATCCACTACACATTTGTGTAGTGGACATAGCATTTTCCTATATACATCACCCATTTTAACATTATTTGTGGCAAAAGCCTGTGTGAGAACCAGCTCAACTCTATAAATTCTTCTAAAACTTAAAGCAAAACAACACACAAAATATAGATATATATATATAAATAATTCATAGATCATAGTTGTTTTTTCGAAAAAGGAAGGAGGAATTAATAATGGGAGAAAAGCTTGGGTACAAAATCCTCTTCTTTTTATTGATCGTATCCGTAGGTAAGTGTTGATCGTGTTCAAACCGAAAACGGTGAATGTAATTTTTGTTCCTTAGCTAGGTCGACGTCTACTCGTAGTTTCCAAATGGTTTTCTTTGTGTAGGCGTTTTTTGTTTCTTAATTAAGTTGTTTTTTTTTTTTTTTTTTTTTTTTTTTTTTTTTTTGAAACGAAAGGAGAGAAACGGGGGAAGGGGGATCGAACCCTGGACCTCTCACTTAGGCCAGGATAAAACCCAGCTGGCTAACCACCTGGGATGAGCCTTATGCTCCTTAATTAAGTTGTTTGTGACGGTAAAACTTTGTTATAATTATGCTATAATGATATTGAAGTTTTTGCTTTCATTTTTTTTTTTTTTTTTTGCAGTACTTGACACTATGAAAAGGCCGATTACTGTCAACGGATATCTGACGGACTTCTGCCAATCTCAACCCCCTTGTGCTTCGGAACCTGAAGATACTTGTGAAGACAATGATGAGATAATTTGCTTTTGCGACGACGACAACAATTACCAATGCGAAGAAGTCGTGAGACAAAGAGCTCCTATGCCATAACAATCATCATGTATTACAATAATTGTCATAATATTTTTTTACATTATTAATATTTCTTCAATAAGTATTACATCATGATCATTATTGTAGAGAATCGTTTTTGCATTAAATTTGTATAACTCAAAAAATATGTTTTGTTAGATTCAACAAATTTTTTATTTTTTTTTTTTTTTTGAAGATCAATAATGATATTAGGTTTAGTAAGCACTAGACAAGGATCCAACAAAGTGCGATTCAACCAATTTCTTGCTTGTTTTAATTAATTAGTAGCTATGTGAATTCATTTTTATTTAAGTTTTCATTCTCTGCCAATCATGTACAATTTTATAACATAAAAATGTGTTGGAGCGCTCACAGAATATCAAGGCACGTACATAATATCAAAGACCACGTAAAATGTCAAGACACAAAGATTAATTTTTAAAGTGGTTCGATCATCCAATTATATCTACTTTCACTCATCTATAAACGTTTACACTAATTCGCCAATAAAAATAGTAAACACAAGGTCTACATTGTTAGAATTAGAAATGGAATATATATATATATATATGTACGTTTGAATCTATAACCTCTTTGACTTCTATTTTGACACAATGTTGAATTACCATTATCAAAGCCGTCAATGGGGACAGACCAACAAAGCGCACGACTTAGGGTCCTGGCCAAAATTCGTAATTTCAGGGCCTCCGTTTTAATGTTATTGTGGTGTAATTTTGGTTCATTATTATTTTATACTTAAACTAAAAGTTCGGAAAACCTCAAATTCATATCGAAATTCAGTTTAAAAAGTCTAATCAATTTTTGTTACATTTTTTATATGCTCATCAACTCATATACCCTGATAATAGTTGTTATTGAATATTTTTTTCACATGGTCAAGGGTATTAAGAAATTTTTTTGCCTAGGGCTTTCGATCACACAGGGACGACCCTCCATTATGTCCCAAAAGCTTAAGGTGATAAGAAAATAAATATTAACGTTTTTATATATACTTCAGCGTATTAAGAAAGGGTTTGCATCCCGAAATCCCACAAATTTTCATTCAATGGATCCAATAACGACAACATCACCATCTATATTCTGTCATGTCCCGAGGTTTAAAAATTAGAAAGAAGGCCGAAGACGCGTCAGTGACCGTCCATATTCTATCAACAAACATTTATTCATATGATAATCGAGATGATTGTATTAGAAAAAAAGAAGAAAGAACTGAAAATAATGAGAAATAAGAAACAAAGGATGGGGCTGTTAGGTGTAGTGTCCGAAAGACAATTATCTAATTGTTTTTGGACAGAATTAATAATTCATCTTATTATATGCATGTATGATTATAATGAAGACACTACTGAAAACCCTAAGTATCTCGTTTATGTAATCACATAACTCAGTGTATGGCTATACACAAGATGATTGAGTTAGTGAGATGTACTTAAAATTAACTTAGTCCGTAGCGTTTATTAATCTGAGTACGGGTCTCATGATTAATTTGCTAATAATGCGCCAAGAACACTTTAGGTGTGACAGTCTTATCCGTACTGTCGGTAATAGGGTACCTAGTGGGGCATTTATATATGATGATAATCATATAGGGCTGGACCGATTTGATTTGAGTTCTCGATATAATTCCGTGATCGAGAAGTCTTATCAAATCACAAGATGATCATATATGGATTAATCTTAATCCTGAGGTGATCACAGACGACTGCTTAGACTAGGGTAGAGTTTGATGTGTTAGTAAGGATCACTTCGCAGTATGTGGTCCAACACTTCTCGTTGGCTCTATTCTGGGATGAGTGAGTAGTCTGTGCTATCACAGATATAGAATCCATTCATCCCCTCGGGAAGTAGACATACAATTCCTTTATTTGTTGACCCTAAAAACTGATATATCGATGGGCTCAGTTCATATCATGTTAGTTATGAACTAATTGATCACTAGTGGGTTAATGGTAAATAAGGATAATATGTTTCGAGAAGGGTTTACGGAGATATCCCGAATCGAAGTGAAAAGTCTATGGAGGATTTATCCGTATGTAATGATTATATCAGTGGACGCTTATCAACTCATAGTTGAGTATAAGTTATCTATATTCGGCAGAGTTCAGTTTCGGGTTTATGGTGGTGTAATCCCGGAATTAATAGATTGAATATTATTGTTCGGTCTGACGAATAATTTTATTTAATTTATTGTAGCTATTGAATATGGGTCCACGGTCCCCGACGTGGCTCCTAATATAAGCATATACGATTTCTCGTCGTTTCACCTCAATTGTAATTAAATAGTTGGATTGGACTATTTAATTGATATGTGGATTAATTGTTTAGTTGGACTAGATAATTAAATACATGGAAAAGAAATTTTTCGTGGACTCGGCCCAATGTGTCAAAAAATGCGCATGGACCTTATTTAATTAGGGTGGGGCGCATATTACTATTATTAATTATCAAGGAATTAGTTTTCTTGGATAATTATTTAATGTGTGATTTATCTTTTATTTGTTAATTGATAATTCATGGAATATTAGATAATAATATGATTTATCCTAATTTGTTTGGGATAATTATTTTATTTATCTTTTATTTGGAATAATGATTAATCTAATAATTATCTCTAAATTATTAAATCCTTGGAGGACAAGAATTACTCTCCTATATAAAGAGAGTTCTCACAAGCCTTATGACACAATACAAATTTCGAAATATTGCATGGAAATAGCTTAGATTTTTCGGCTATTTTCCTTGGGTTCGAGTTTTAGAAAAACTTCGGGTTTTTCTAAGGTAGCATATCGAGGAGGTCCGGCGGCTTGAAACACCATCCACCTGGTGGTGCTTGGAGACACACGTTGGAAGACTGTGGCTTCTCATCTAGCTTGGATCTTGGATTGAAGATTGTTCTTGGAGTTTATTCACCATAAACTGGTAAGCAATCTAACCCCCTCGTAGGTTAGATCTATTTATTTTATGTATTTTGGTTGACTAGATCTAGATCTATACTATTCCGTTGCGTAATCGAGTGGATCTTGATACATCCGGTGATATTACATCCAACAGGGGCGTAGTTGAGGAAATATTAGATTTGGGTTCACTACAAAAAAAAGATCTTTTCGTGACAAAAGAAATCGTCACTTAAAATGCGAATTTTTGTCACTAAAGTCCTTTTGTGACAAAATTATTTATTGCGACGATTGTCACATATGCGCCGACGCTAAAGGGTCCTGTAGAGACCAGCAAAATATTCGTCGCAAAAGGATTTCTACTGTGACAAGACCCTAGTATTGGTCACTGAATCTTTCCAGATCTTTAGTGATTGTAGTCACTAAAGCTTTTCAAATCTTTAGTGACTGTTGTCACTATAAAGCACTAAATGAGACAATGCTTTTGTCACAAAAGACTCCAGAATTCATCACTGAAAGGTTTCTCTCACCGAAGGGTAGAAACACATGTTTTCTTCAATGACAAACAGTTTGTCACTAAAAGTCATCTTTAATGACTGTTGTCACTAAAGTTTTCCAGATCTTTAGTGACTGTGGCCACTATTAAGCACTAAATGTGACAAAGCTTTTGTCACAAAAGACTGTAGAATTTAATAATAATTAATAATAATAATAATAATAATAATTATTATTATTATTATTTATTATTATTATTATTATTAATTATTATTAAACCAACAAAATAAAAAAAAAAAAAAAATAATAATAATAATAATAATAATTATTATTATTACTATAATATTCATAGTCTAAAGATACCCTATAAAAAAACTCACTTTTACTATAATATTCAATAAACAATAATGCTTTCATAGTCTTAACATCAACATCCAGTTTGATAATATTTTACATAGCATTCAAAAATCTCTACAGATAGCTCATGGCTCCATTATAATAACTCTATGAGAAGCCATCCAATTGTCTACAAAATGTTGACCTAACACAAACAAAATTCTTTGCACAACCACTTACCCGCTTGCTATCATCTTTCAGAATAGCAACCAGCACAGCAGAGACTGATATATGAAATACAATCAGGTAATTAGCAGACGGGAATTCATCGTTAATTTTCTTAGTATATAATGATTAAATTAAGTACCAACAGCAGAGCAGATGCAACTCCAGGCAGACTTGACTTGATGTTAACTGAATGTACTAAATGCAAACAAAACAAGGATATGACATATTAAGACCTGACTAAAATTCACAAAGACTTCAAAACAAACTGATGCAAAACAGCTAGCAAACAAGGTTATAAAAGAAACAGAGCAAACTAAGCTTAACTAACCTTTACAACTTGGAGCAAAGCACTTGAACAGGCACTTAGCAGAGTTAAACAGAGCAAACTAAACAATATTTACGACAACATTCAAGGCCCGAAACAGAGCAAACTAAGCTTAACTAACCTTTGAATGAGAAATTACTGAATGAGTACTACACTTGCAGGTTGGGACCGCTAAAATCCACCAAGTTACCGCATCCATCCTCCTGATTCAAATACAAAAGAAAACAAAGATAATAAACTATTGTGTAACAGATAACAAGTGTATTAAAATATTTTTTTCAAACTTATTGATACTCTTACAATCAACATTTAGACACAACAGATGTTTCAACTTATATGATATATGATATATGCTTCAACTTATGATGTTTCAGCAGATATACTAATATATCATCAGGAGGCTTACCCTTGCGTTTGCTTTAGAGCTTGTTGAAACTCTCATACCACACCAGATCCATCTACCTGGATTTCTTTCAAGCGTTTGCTTTCTGAATAGTAAAACATGCAAAGGATTTAGTACTCTGAAAATGCACAGAAAAAATCTGGTCTGCACATTTACGTAGAAACATTAAAAGGAAAAAAACACACAACTCGCACTTCTCGACATTGGATGGAGGTTTCGTTGCACTTAAATCCACAGGATGTTGAAATTCTGGGATCACACAATATCAAATAGTCATGTTTCTATTAGAGCCTTTATTGACTTGTAAGGTACTCAGGTTGTGGCTGGCTCATGAAGCACTTGGGCATAACATACCTTTCCAATGAGAGCTGGGGCAATAATTGAGTTCACATTGTTCACAGCCGACATATGAAGATAAAAAACAGTAATTAATCAACAATTACTTTTGGTCAATTTCACCAAAAGTAGACACAGCAACAATATCAAGATTGGTCTATAAACATACCTTTAAGTAAATAACATTCTCTCCTTTCCTTCGTAATTGCTCGACGCTTTTCAAATCCCATATGTTTCAAGTTTGAAAGGCCTAAAGCACAAAAACATACTTATCAGCAAAAACTAAAAGTTCCTAGATATAGATGATAAAAAAGTACATTCAATGTTACATTCTTAAGATAGTAAAGGGTGAAATCAGAAATAAACACTTTTGAGATGATGAAGCCCTTGCAATACATAAGCTAATAGATCCTACGAATCCTCGGTAACACCAGGATGAGGATAAATATGCATACTCAAAAAGTAAAACAAAAAGTTGTTACCTGTATAGAATGAAAGAGCATAAGGAAAAAGCCATATCTCACGTGCAACGGATAATTTCCCGACCATTATCCTCCTATATAGGTCAATAGAAAAGGAAAGGAGAACATGGGAAAAGTAAAATAGTCAACATGAATTTAAAGCTATAGAGAAAACAACGCTGAAAGCTGTACCACTTCTATTAACAAAAAGGTTTAAACCCTAACGATAACTAAGGTAGGACACACCAAACTGATGCCAATTGGATAGATAGACCTGATGCAAGACTTAAGATACAAGACTTAATAACAAGCTGTTAACCAACAAAGACCTGAAGCAAGGTCTCAGCAGATAATGACTCAAAACTGGACACAAACTGATGCAACTTAAGATCCTAGACACAACAGAGCTGAAAGCAAAACAAATGCAAAGGACCTGAGCATGAGATGCTAGACACAAGACTGCAAGACTTATATGCACATCCAGAAGCAAACCAAACTCAAACTCAGACTAAACAGAGTCAAACAGTTCAAAAAAATTGAAAGTATACTTGGATTCAAAGGCATCTAAATGTCATTGACAAGACAAGGCCGTAGGCATTAAGATGAGGGATTAAAACAAATGAGATTGATCTAGCAAAATCACTTGAAACAAAAGGGACAGCTACCACATAGCTGAATATATGCTATAACACCAATGCTCCAAATCTGAAGTACCTGGAAAATGGAAGGAAAAAAAGATATCATCGTCGCATACAAAGCAACAAAAGGATGTACTCAATGATGTATATTTTTAGCTTCCCAAAAGAACATGCATAGTATTAAAGACAAGTCATATGTACACATAACTTGAAATATTTTTTCTGTTGCAATACGTTGCTTCAATTGAAGTAATTTCAGTAGGGATTTTGCAGCTATATACTCTACACAAAAGGAATAAAAGTGAACTTGGAGTTAAAATGACATTATCATTTGCTAGCATTGAGCATACATAGCAATCTCACTCATATACGTGTATTATGTTGCCTTGTTTGTCCCGGAAATTTGAAAAACAAAATACTTAATTGATTTTTGTGCAAAATAAAGATTTCTAGACACAAAAAAAACACATTTAACTTACCCACGGAGAAATCTTGGTTTCAAACCGTTTTTATCATTAATAAAATGATAAAAATGGCAGACTTGTTTGGATTCAATTGCCTAACCTCCCTCTTGCTCTCTAGAATGAGATCTTTAAGTAGTATTGCACTTTTGTGGGTGCTCCTCTTCACACAGACCTGCTGACTGCTACTAGACACAGTATTAGTTTTGCTAGATGCCTTGTTGTGGTGGATATTGATAACTCTTTGCCTGATGAGATCCTCATCTTGTTACCAGGTGGTACATAGCTGATCCAGCTTATCCTTTATGAGAATTTACCTAAATTCTACACCTTGTGCAAGAACTTAGGTCACATTGGTACAGAGCTGATCCAGCCTGTAGTGTATAATTCTTGTTAAAAGTAGAACTACCATTCAATACACTCCAAAGTTGCAAAAGTCCACAAGTCAGGAAGCTTACCGATGCCGAGGTGTGTATTTATACTAGCATATCTGGCAGTTCTAGTTAATCAAATGACACATTTAAATCAAAGAGATTCTTTTAATTCATGACTAGGAAAATGTTAACAGAAAATTAAGTAGACCAACGGAAATCTCATAATAAAAGTTTACCTCATCCACTATTTTGGAAATTCTCTTTTGTCTTAATTCTTGATTTTATACAGCTTTCAATCTAAGAAACCCACAGAAACAAACCCAGGAAACAACATGTATGAAAAGGCCAAGTCACTAAAAATCTTTAACCGTACATTAAGAACTTTCAAAGATAAAGAAGAATAATAAAGCAAAGAAAAACTTAAAGAACCAACCTTTATTATACAACTGTAATACAAGAAAAGCTGTCAAAAACAAATATTAAAGGATACAACTTTTGAAACTTTTATCATACCAAAAACCAATCCAATAAGCAAGTGCTCTGTAAAACAATAAGCAAGCAGGTCTTAAACAGTCAGACAAATTAACGTCAAATAAATAGAACACCTTGATGGTTTAAAGCCTATAAAGCATTCAGAAAACATTGTAAGAATTGTCTTAGAAGTTGAAACAAAACACCCTTATGTAACAATCTAAAGAATGCATTTGCAACATTAATTCTACCTATACATTCCTCAAAGAAGCTTCAATGTTCAAAAATTGGCAAAGAAAACTTAAGCTAACTCCATTATCATAATTAAAGACTCCACGTTTGTAGAACCATTTCAAAGCGATCTACCAGCCACAACATAACAGCGCTTAACAATGACAATTTGAATAACAGCCATCTTATCGTGCAGCTTCTCTTTAAACTTGATACTGAAGTTTATCAAGTAATTTGAGTGATTATAGTTACTTCTCAAATTAGTGCAACAAATCAACAATTTTAATTGTAGATAAGTAAAGGCTGAAATCGGAGCAAAAAGAAAAATATATGACAAAACCATTAATTTTATATCTCCCCTGCATGTATCAAGGAAAATAAAAATGACATTTAAGATACTTAAACCATTAGCACCGAGATAGAATTCAAGGATACTCAACAACACATATACTAATACCTACTTCTGTGAAGCTGCTCTCCCTGTAAATTAAACTTCCAGGAACATCTGCATCAAACTTTCAAACATCAACGGAGTATACTACAGACTTTACATGCTACTTGCATCACTTTGTCTCTAAGAAAAAATATATATACATGAATGAATAGTCAGTGAACGCATTTAGCATAAATACCAATCCATAGTGAAAAGAAAAATGGAAAATAAACACAAATGCTTGGTCACATTATGCTTCGAAGTCATGCATATACCAATGGATGCTGGAACCTGAATGCTTTTGCGTAAATCCTCTTCCTCTACAGGTTTCTCGATTTCGCATATCTTTTTGGGTGACTCAAAATTCCGGTCAAACTCCCACTATTGCCTGTCTAGATGACCATTCCACGTTCTCAGCCATAGAAATTAGCCTCAGCGATCTTAAGCTTAAAGATCTCCTCCTCTCGTTGTAGATTCAACTGAGAAGATATTTTCATCAAAATCCAGAAAATCAAAATAAAAACGCACGTTTGCTTAAGAGGTGAGAATAAGAGAAGAGTCTCAATCGGAAATGGAGGAAAGCGGAAAGCACAGATCGGACAGCGGCCGACGATCGGCGGTGGCTCAATCTGGAAGGAGGAAAGGGACATTGACTCAATGTCGAAGGAAGGGAAGCGATCGGCGGCGAGTCTAGGGTTAAATTATTTCAGAATGAAACATCGATATGAGTTTCACGAGAAGCGCGTGTTTTATTATTTCTATTTTCCGAAAACTGCCCGCGTGTGACGAGGTGTTGTCACTGAAGAATGTTTAAAAGGTGTTTCTTAAAAATTATATAAAAAAAATTGTTAAAAGGATTTTGTGATAACACATGTTGTCACAAGAGCATCGTGCTAAAAAAAACCATATAAAGTGCGACTAAAATTGTATTTTTTTTTTGACTATCTAACAAACATTTTATGACAATAAACATATTTTGTCACTAATCAATGCTGTTTTGTGACAAACAAGATATTGTCATACAATGAAATTATCCTTTTGTGAGAATTTTATCACTTGTCACTAAAAATTTGTCTCAAAAAGGTAATTTTTTTGTAGTGGTTAATGGGATATTGTGTAGAGATCTCTTCGTGAACTTAAAAGAACGTTCATGATTATCTCTCTTGTTTGTTCATGTGAGCTTGACAAATATTTGATTCGACTCGTTCATTTAATTTAAATAAAGTAACAAATCTGATTTTATATGATTCAAACTAGAGCTTAATGATTAACGCCTCGTTAACATCACTACCTATGATGTCCCAAATTGTTCATTCTTAACTCCTATCCTAATCCGAATCCCAGGAGGCCATCTCTATGTAGTACTCGGTTCAAATAACAAAAATACCACCAATTAAGGTCAATTTTTAAGACTTATTTGTGTGTTGATTGAGTTTCGATTAATTGATTTGATGCTTAATTAATTGGCGGAGATATTGAATTCATTGTTCTTTGTTTGTATTAAAGGACAACTGAGATTAAATTAGAAGTTTGATTTGATCCATTTGATGTTTGATTATGTTGGTGATATGTTTAAAATTGATTTGATATTTGAAACCAAACCTGCTAAAAGCTGTAAAAAAATTGGCTGATTGCTTGTGTTTTATTAGGCAAGAGGAATATAATGAATAGATTTTTGTCTTCAGAAGGACAAAATTATCAAAAAATCGAAATAGAAGAAAACTGTAATTTAATAAGGACAAAAATAATAATTATGAAGTAACAAATACTATTAAGTAACAAATGTGGAATAGAATAAATATGAAGTAACAATTGTGAAATACAAAGTAACTTTAACACGTGAAGTAACAATTTTAAAGTAATAATTGTGATTTTTGTCCTTTATAATCATGAAAATATTACTTTTGTCCTTTCAGTCAGACCCATTTATTAATTTTTTTTGTCCTTGTGGCCCCTTCTCCCTATAATAAACGGTGGGGTAATTAATTTAAAAACTATTAGATGAGCAATAACTAATTTTCAAAGCATTGTCATTAGAATCAATAGTGATAAGTGGTTAATTATATAAAAATATTTTATGTCACTTATTGTGGTAATACCATTACCGTAGACAATAATTTCTTTGCCATTTACTTCGTCTTCTATCTATGCAGCTTGCATATTTCTTCACGTGGGTTCATATTATTGCATGTCATAGATTTTTCATTAACTAGAAAACTCTCGATGCTCCTTGCTGCATCATCATGACTTTGAGGGGTGATGTTATTATAAATATGATATTTTATACGTATGTATTAGACAGAAGGGTATTGTGGTCTTTTGTCTTTGAGTTTCCGGGTCCAGTTCGGCTTTATTGTTCGTTCTCCTCACTTGACCTGATCCAATGCGATTTATTCCAGCTCTAGCAATCCAATTCAGCGGCCCATCTCCTAGTTATATATCTACCAAAAAATTTATAAAATAAACATTTTTTCTCGATAATAACATAGGATAATTACTCAAAATATCACAAGTTATGAAACATCAAATAAATCTAGGGGTAATGAGGCACAAGGACAAAAGTATTTACAAAATTAAAGAATAGGACAACGTTTAAAAAATGTTGCATAAAGGACAAAATTGTAGTCAAAAAGACCAATATACCCTAATTATAAACAAATCCTGTTGTTCACGCCATTCACTCCATTACCGCAAAATTAGGGCTAGGAAGTTGAAGTTCTCACTTTCTCTCTGCGATTTCCAAAACAGGAGCGGAAATCATCACAAAAATTGGACGCGAATTCAGGTTTACGCAATCGTTATACCTAATTTGCAACCATTTATAGTCAATCGAACAGACTTCGAAGATCTACAATCTGAGATAAGCTTGAATCTGCAAATTTCAATTTCTTCAAAAATTAGGGTTCGAATTCACCTTTGCATCTTCCTTTCTTCTGTTCAGGTAACAAAACGAGTGAATAAATTTCTCTAAATGGCGAAAACAAGATCGAGGTCAGCTACGGAGGAAAAAACTGATGGAAAAATTACTAAGTAAGTACTAAATCGAATAATTCACTGCTCTGTTTCACTTCGTTTACTAGTCGAGATTTGAGATTTCTGGCATTTTGATTGTTTTTGTAGTGAACATTTACTCGAATTCACTATAATATGCATTGAATTTTTGTCACAGGTACATTATGCGGCAAACAAGATCGAAGTCACCGCGAAGGAAAAAAGCGATGGAAAAATTACTAAGTAAGTACTAAATCGAATAATTCATCGCTTCTGTTTCACTTCGTTTACTAGTCGAGATTTGAGATTTCTGGCATTTTGATTGTTTTTGAAGGAACACATTTACTCAAATTCACTATACTATGCATTGAATTTTTGTCACAGGTACATTATGCAGCAAACAAGTTCAAAATCAGCTGGGAAGGAAAAAAGTGATGGAACAATTACTAAGTAAGTACTAAATCGAAGAATTCACTGCTCTGTTTCACTTCGTTTACTAGTTGAGATTTCTGTCAATTTGATTGTTTTTTTAGTGAACATTTACTGAAATTCAATATAATATACACTGAATTTTTACTAGGAATCATGCTGATATTGTTAGGAATTTTTATTGCAGCAAGTTTTAGTACTCACATTCGCTGCTATGTTTCACTGAATCTACTGGATGATAAATCTATCAGCTTGATTGTTTTTCTTAGTGAGAAATCAAAAAGAATTATGTTTATAAAAATGAATGAATGTTTATAATATGAATTCACTTTGATATAATATGCATTCACTTTTTTACATGCAATCATGGTGATGTTTTATGCATTCACTGTTTTATGTATGTCAGAGATATATGTACAAAAAGTCTGATTCACTATGTCAAGAAATATTAATGGAAATTCACTTTACCATTTTATTCACTGTTTACATACATCCATGCTGATGTTGATTAAATTCAAAAACTCTAATTCCTTACTTGTCATCCCTAACTACTTTAGCTTTAACATAATTGCTTATCATGATCATGTTTAACTGGTTTCTAGCATTTAGGTTCCTCAAAGTTTGATGTACTAAGAATATTCACTACAATGATAATTCATGTAATACACATTAAACACCTTGCCAGCAAAGACTGTATTTGCCCATATCACACTTATTATGTGAAGATTGGTACACTTGTTAAAAATTAATGTAGCTAATTGTCCTACCCCTGTTTCTCAATTTTTGTGTTTTACATCGTAAAACCATGATTCACTAAGAAAATTCAACGAGGCAAGTATTGAATGTTAACTCGTTCACTTTACCATTTATTCATTGTTTGCATGCATTCATGTCAAGCTCTTTAAATTCAATTCATTCATTACTTGTCATGCCCAATTCAAATTTTAACATGATTGCTTATCATTGTCATGCTAGCCGATTTTATAACATATGTTCCCGAAAGTTTGATTGACTAAGAATATTCACTACAAATTCAACGACAAAAAAATGTGTTGTCGCGTTGATTTTTTCCAGTACAAAATCAATACGAAACAACATCTCATATCTATTGGATGCATATAACAAAGATACGGAAAAAAGCGACGAAGTCACAGAACATTATGCGGCAAAACTCCTTTTAAGCTCTTCTTCAAAGCTATTGACGAAAAGAGGATATGTTCCAACAGGCGAAAAGACCAAGTTTTGGACAACATCATAACCGCATACGTACCAGAAAAAAGAGGAATCAAAATTGGAAGAGAATGTTGTCAGATACGTAGAACTGATATCAAGCTGATTTTTGGAATTATGGATGGCAATTTAAAAGTTGACAAGTACCACGGGAAGAAGGTGAAATCTGAATTTGCAGATAGAGTATTCCCAAATGCCCAAAACATCACAGCCAAAATGATGAAGGAAAAGTTAGTAAAACTTGTGGACAATGAAGACACAACTGTTGTGGTAGACACTGTGAGAGTCCTATGCCTTTTGATGTTTCAGGCATGTTTCTTCACAAACACTGGACAAGACGATTGCATGGACATATGTGAAATATGTGGAGGACTTGGACACATTGAAACACTACGATTGGTCTTCTGCCATCTATGACACACTAATTCAGAGCCTTGAAAAAAAGAGCAAAAAGCCTCGTACAGTGCTTGGATGCACTAGTTCACTCTTGGTAAGAAATTCTAGGTTTTTTCCAAATATTTCTTATTACATGTGATTGCATATTAACAATTTCTTATTCTATTGTAGTATTGGATGTGTGAGCATGATAAAACAATGAAGCCAAGAAAAGAGGATGATCCAATAAAGCATCAAAACCAAGAGGACACAACTTCAATTCAATATTCAGAATTCCAAGGTGCACAAAGTGGGACTTGAGCACCTTGAACAAATTTGTGAACAAGGCAACAATCATGGCTTTGCCTAAACAAAGTGTAAGAACTGCATCTCCTATGCCAAAGAAAATTTCATGCCATACATTTACATTCATTCACTGACAAAATTCACTGTTTTAAAATATATACATAGGTCATATGGACTGAATTGGAGCCTACACCAGCTGAGCTACAACTGATACCGGATTTGACAAAGAATCCAGTTGGACACGATTCAGATTTTGAAGATGACATTCCAATGCAACAACTCAAACTCGAATCAAACTCCAACCAAAGTGGCAATGCATGAGCAAGACAAAAATGCACAATTCATGGATGAACCATCCGAAGAGGATTCCCTACACATAACACAAGTTGGAAGAGCGAAGAAAAAATGACACCTATCATTCCGAAGAAAATGCGATTTCATGCATGAGGATCCATTTGAACAAAATGTCCAAGGCATGTTGGAGTTCGAAACAAAGAAAGAGATTCTATTGAGAAGACACTTAAGGTAATTACCTGGCCTAACAATAACATGAATTCACCGTAATAATTCCCCGTATCGAAAATCATTTCATATATTCATCTCATTTAGTCAACGATACCTTCTTATTCACTATCAAATTTCACTCTAGGTTGAGATCCACTATTGATAAGCACTCAATGGTCTTCATTAGTGAATCTCATGAAAAATTGCAAAACGCATGCATTTTTTCCAGCCAATTGTTTTACTAGATATAATTTATAACATACAACATTTCATGAATGCAGAAAGGGATGACAAGGCGAACGTTTGAAAGCAAAAGTTAAGAGGATGAAGAAAAAGTTGAGAAAGCTTGGAGCGAAAAGAGCATGAGATAAGCAAGCAAAAGGAAGAAATCGAAGAATCAAGAACCGAACGGTGAGTCGCTTGTCAAACGAAAAAATTTGAGGAAAGGGAGAATGAGATGAAATCCAAGATTTTCAGTGAATTGGAGGAGGTATACAAAGGTGTAGTTGATGGTCTGAAAAAAGAAAATGCTGGACTTTTAGCTTCACTTACTGATGCTTTAATAAAAGATCACAATCTTCAGAAACATGTAAATGAAATGAGATCAAGATTGGAGGAATTTGAACAACGAGATGAGAAAGAGTGGTGATGAAGCCACCGAAGAGATCGAGCAACCGAACACAAGTCCGACGAGAAAAAGTGAAGCATCTTGAGGATGAGAACTCGCACAAAAGAAGCTACTATTTCGAATTGAACTCAACCGTGATCGACCTACGTAATAGATTGGATGTGTTCGAAAAAATGAAAAAAATCGTATGAGAGCAAAATAGAGGAACAACACACAAAAATTGATGCTCTTCATACAGAAATTGAGAATGCAGCAGTGCATGCAGTGACACAACAATATGGAAACACAGATGCTAAGCAAGTACAAAAATCTGTGAAGCAAAGTTCACGTGTAAAAGCAATAAAAGAAAGGAAACGAACAGCAAGAAAGGATGATGACTTTGTATATCCAGAAAATAAGAAAAGAAGAACTGAAATTCTGGACTTGACCAATGAAGCTGCAATAGAAGATGTGCAAAGGATGGAAAAAAACTGTGAAAGTCGCTTTAAAAAAGAAGAAAGTCAAGGTTACACATGTGGGGAGAAAATAACCGAAGAAGCATTTCAGTTGTTACACACAACACTGAACAACCATGGAAGATTGTAAGTAACAGTAGTTAACATATTTCTGAGTACATTTCATTTGGTTTATATGATAATAAAATTGTGTGAACCATGTTTTCAGGGGGGAAGTATGGTCAGACATTGAGAGTGGTACCACAATCATTGTCCATGACATGGTGAAATTACTAGAGGGATCATTCATTGCAGACAAGGTAAACAATTCAATCTAACTATTTTTTCTACGACAACATTCCAAGAAACCAACTAACAAATGAGATGTACATTTACATGTTATCGATGCATTTGCAACAATATTAAGCAGAAATGAAGAAGTCCGAAAGGAATTTCACATATTGCCAGCATCAACTTGGGTGAGATCAAAATTTCTTGAATGGTCGTTATAAGTATTCACCATTCACTTGCAATATACACTGAAACAGTTACTAAAAAACAGTATGAATACATTTTTCATTTGTGTATAATACATAACAAAAAATGGTGATTGATTGCAGGCGTACTGCAAGAAATATGAAGCAACTGGGAACTACTCAAATAATTTTGTAGATAGTATGAAACCACATCTGGAAGAAGGCAAAAATATTCTCATTCCGTTGTGTTGTCCAGGTGTGAAGAATGAATCATATCATTGGATATTACTCACATTTGCTTCGGGTGAAGAAGGAGAATGGCACATGTACAACTCATTGGCAAGCCGGAAAGGTGCTGTTGACAACTTTGAGAAAAATGCACTTGACATTGTAAGTATTATTTGTATTTGTGTTGTTAATATTACAGTAAAAATTACTATACTAATCAAATGTGTTAAACATGTGTTAATTTTCAGCAAAAATACTTGTGGAAATGCTTTTGTCCATCCGGTAAACTAAAAGCCAAAAAAATCAAGAAGGTTGCAAAGCTTCCACAACAGGGATCGGATACGTAAGTATTATTCATTAGACTTTTTGGTTCATACATGTAATGGAAATTATGGCTGACAAGTTTAATGTGAATGCCAAAAATTTGCAGGAATGACTGCGCAATATATGTCATGTACTACATCTACCAGATTGCACTTAATCAACCAATTGACAAGAAATGGAACACTGATGGAGTGCAAGATTTCAAAGCTTTCTTAGTAAATAGTATTACATCTAATAAGATGAACATTGCAATGTTGGCAAACATAACTGTTAATGTGTAGATGCCAAGGAACCTACACAACTTATCTTCATATTAGCACAAACATCACTATTAATATGTATGCGAAGTGAAACCTATTGCTTATTTTATTATGTCTGTCCTAAAATGACATGATTTGAATTACTATGGACAAGATTTGAATTACAAAGAGACAACTATTTCAATCAATGTTTACATATTTCAATTATTAAGTATTCTCTTTTCTTTTTGTCTATTGGTTGATTAGTAAATGTATATTTTTGATTCATAAGTTCGGTTACTACACACTCGTGAAAAATTCATTTGTTTGAAATTCATTGTTAAAATTCACCGTTAGTCAAAAATTCACTTTTAATATTCACTAGTGAATTTCGACAAATGAAACTCATAAAAAATGTTGTAACAATATAAAACCAACTCTCAAAACAAAACAAGGTTCATTACAACAAAAGTTTGGTGAATTTTTCATCAATTTGGATTGTTTGCATGCTTTTATTTTGTACATAACATATAATACAATAATGCACACAATGCTACAAACACAACAGAAAAACATTGAAATAAAATACATAAAACACAAATATATAATTCATAGACTTTGTATGGCACTTGGGGCCTCCAAGATGTACGTAACCACAATGTAAAATATAAAAGTCGATAGATAAGTCACTCAATTAAGAAGAACGAGTCGCAAAATAATAAGCACAAGCTAAAATATGAAAATGTCTAGAATAGCAAAGTTATACTAATGAATGTCATCTACATCATAACAGAAGAAACACATGTCCTCTGATTATGATGCCCCAACTTATGGCACCGACCGCACATCATTTCCCGTTTGGATTCACCTCTAGAAGGAATTCGCCTCTTCTTTGGCCTTCCAGGTTGCCTCTTTGAAATAGGAGGTAAAACAGCAACATTGGAATCCTGCGGCTCATAAACCAACGGCAACGGATGGATTGCAGATTCATAACAAGCAACATATGAACTCGAACGGAATCCAACATCAACAAATTCATGCAAGGGGAGACCAGCTTTCATTATACAACCTACCGCATGATCACAGGGGTAACCATTCAATTGCCAAAACTTACAAGAACAAGTAAAATTCTCAAGATCAACCATACAAGATGGCGTTGAACGCACTTCAAATACATATCCACTTGAATTGATGATAATCCAATTCTTAGATGCAGCAAATGAATCTGCTAATATCTTGTCTATACTTGGGCATATTGCAGAATTCCATGAAGCACAAGCGGACCTACGTTCTACAAATAAAACCAAGTGGATCTCATTATGTAAAAATATACAAGAGCATTTAAAATACTTAATACAAAAAGCCATTAAACGAAACATACCGTAAATTTGATTCATAATCTTCAAGCGCAGCATCAATCATATTACATACGGGTAATTGCCTCTCTTTTACAACCCACGAATTAAATGATTCTCGCCGCACTTGAAGACATTTCACCATATCGCATGCCTTTAAAATGAGCATTCGTCCATCTTTCAAAGAGGTAAGGCGGTAAAGAAATCACCTACAATTGTCTTACCCTCTTGTAACATAACACTCATCAAACTATCATATAGATCAACCGTTGGTGCATAAGCACACTTGTCGCAAAAGATAAACCATACGCTTCTTAAAACCCTTGCCGAATCTGGAACCTCTAAATTTGTCTTTCAAATTCAACTTAATATGAAAAATGCAAAAAGCATGGTCCGAATCCGGGAAAACAATAGGCCCGGAATCTATTAAACCGGTATTTCTATCCGAAATAAACGTAATTCGCCTAGTAGGATCAACTATGTTCTTCAAATTCTTAAAGAACCAATGCCGCTTCTCGGTATTTTCGGAGTCAACAACCGCAAAACAAAGAGGGTACAAGCCCGATACAAAAATAACGATTCATATCAACAAGTCAAGTAATAAAGAGAAGAAAGTAACACACAAAAAAGCAGAAAAAAATGAATAAACCAACAATAAAACTCTAGACATAGAATGAATACAGTACCTTGATCACCATCTTTCGCAACTGCCGACAAAAGCTGAGCTTTAAATTGTGTTTTCAAATGAGCTCCATCCAAACACGATCGGCCGGCAATGCTTAAATCCCTCAATGCGGCCATGAAACGCAACAAACACCCTCTTAAAACGACTTGAAACCTCATCAACTTCCAATACCACATAAGAGCCGGGGTTCGTTTCACGAATCTTTGACACATATGAATTTAAAAAATTAAAAGATTCTTTCATGTCACCAAACGAGCATTCTTCGCTTTTTCGATACCGGTCCAAGAATTGTAATATGAAACGGGCAAACCATGATTTGAAAAAAGCCGACGCTTAACATCAATAGGCTTTATTGAGGGATCATCACGAACTTCATTACAGACCAAATCACAAACCAAAGCTGAACTCATCCGATGCCCTTTGAAAGAACGCGATGACGTACCACATGTATGTAACTCATGCATCTTCTTAACATAAAAAAATCCATTAATAATTTCCTTTTTCGCACTAACCATCCAAGCACAGCCTGTTTCATCCTTCTTTGCACACACTGCCATAATCCTCTTATCATCATTCTTAATGTATATGAAATCACAAACCCACTGTGAACGGACATTTTACACAATGCTTTCCTAAATTCTCGTTGCTCCACCAACAAATTTTTGACCAACACATTCTACACACTTATCCCGGTTGATATATAGTTGCATATTCTCCTTCCGAGGACAAAACGTAGGAAGCAAATTGATCTCCTCATCATCGGATTCGGTAATAGATGATGATGCAACCGATTCAATACTAGTAGAAACCACGGTAGAAGCCACGCTAGAAGCCACGGTAGAAGCCACGGTAGAAGCCGCGGTAGAAGCATTACAAACAAACATGTATCGTACACGTGATGCACTAAACGAAGCACACACGGACAACATGATTTCAACATCTTCATTATTGAAGAGAAAACGGTTGCTTGTTCGGGTAATGAATAATACAAACGATCATATCTTCTCTCAATGAACTCCATCTCTCACATATACGTAGCTTAATACTACGTAGAGTATCAAATTCTTTGATTTTCAAAACACATGACTCACCATTGTAAGTACAAATAAGGAATACCATCTTCAAAAACATACACAACAAACGAATTAGAGAAAATCAGCAGTGAATCACATTATTTCTCATAAAACACACAATATATGTAAAACAAAAATCAAACTCAGCATCAACAACAAATTAAAGTTAACAAGCTCAGATTTATGTTCAATTCAATTAGGAAGATTGAAATGTAACTTATAAAACGCATAATTCTATTTTACTAATACTCTAAAAAGGAATCAGAGAAAATCAGCAGTGAATCGCATCATTCCTCATAAAAAACACAGATTATTCAGAATCAAGAACGCAAGAAAATTAAGAAGTTTAAATCTATGTTCAATTTCATTAGAAAATTGAAATTAAACTTATAAAACTCGGATTTCCAATGTATACCGTGTTTCAACAATAACCGAAAATATACCGATGAATAGATGATATGCGAGAGGAAAAATTCTTCGAATTAGATGCTCAATCGGCCGAATCTGAAGCGAAACAATGGACTACGGATGATTAAAGTTCATCGATGCAATTTTCGAGATAGACATTGAATTTCTTCGAAACCGAGAGAGATAGCCGAGATCCAGTTTATTGAAAACGGAAAAGATAAAAATGTCTTAACAAAGGGCAATTTAGTCATATAATTTTAATTGTGTCCTTTAGCCAATAAAAAATGTTAAGTAGGACTGTTAATTAAAAAAAATGCGTAAAGTGTCCTAATCCCTAATTTTCCTATAAATCTATTCAGGTCGTGATTTCCTCATAAAATAATACAATTCATATTCGGGGTGAATTAATGGTTAAATATTTAACAAAGTCGATTTACATCATACACTTGATTCAGTGGCGGATGACGATGCTGGATCTCGTCTATGAATAAATCCGGGCCGTTTTATCTAGGGTAATATGAACGAGAGATGGTTTTTGGGTAAATTTAGACTGAGCTTGGGTATCTTTCCAAGTTGCGTACGTATCCTGTTATGTTTCAGGAATCAAGTCTCCGTAGTTCCTTAGGGGTTGTTTATATAGAGGACGTCTCGTCCAAAGCCTTGTCCTGCAAGGGTTCTAATTCTTAATCCCTAAGGATTATTACATGTATATCCCTATAATTTAGGGATAATTATGGATAGTTTAAATAACAAAATCGGAGTCTTAATGGGTAAAGGATCCTTAAGATCTTCCCATAATTATCTTATAAGCACGTGGGCTAATTATCATATAAAGGAGGCTCTGGCCGACCTGGGTCGAGCCCCCCAGGCCGTCTCGGCCCGAACTGCACTGGCCCAGCTCTGTTGCGACCTAGCCGACTTGCGGTGGTCGGGGGAGCGGGACCGATCTCCTACCTAGGGTTCGGATATGCCTTTAGGCGTGAAGTGGGGCTCCTGACCCTTAATGTTATAGTTTTTATGTTTTCATTTAATGGTTGGCCAATATAAAGATGACACGTTGCGAGGGCTAGTCCGACCTTCGTCAGTGGACCTAAAAAAACTTTTCAGTGGAGGCACCTGAACAAATTCGAAGATCGATTGTGGACATTAATAATATTTTTATATTCTTTAACAACAAAATTACGTCGTTTTTCGGATCTCAGTGGGGACAGTAACCCTTACCCAAATACACATAGCTAGGTGCCCCTGACTTGCCGAAAAAAAAAAAAAAAAAGTGAGTTGAGGAAACCGTAGAGAGAAAAGTTACATTACCACCAAATTTTAGTTGTTTAAAGACCAATCATAAACATTTACATTAAATCACCAACAAAGATAGTCAACACAATAACGACAACATCACCAACTATATGCAATCAACAAACAATAAATTTTATGATGAATTAGAAAAAGAAGATGTCCAACATATTATCCTTGAATTCTATTTGTCATGCAACACCAAGTCCATAATTACTCTATGATCATTATAAAATGTGTGTTAGTGTTTGGTTAAAATTACACCGATTAACGCTAAGATCTTAAGAGTGATTTTTCAGTGGTATGTCCTCCACATGTGGAGGTGAGATATGGACTATACAATTTTGTTTCAGGATGAATAGTGTGGTTTAATATCTCTTTATGTATAAATAATCTTTACATATGGAGACACTAGGTAGGTAAAATATCATCTGGTTTTTAATAATTATACGTGTTGACTAGGTTTTTAATTAATTAGGTGTTATGTTTGGCGGAGATATTGAGTTCTTTGTTCTTTGTCTAGATGAAAAGACAACTGATCGAGGTTCTAATTTAAGTTTGATTTGGTACAACTATGCTTGATTATGTTGGTGATGAGTTGAATATTTTTGGATTTGGTCTATTTGATATTTAAACCTTTAAAAGTTTATATTTTTTTTTGGCTGATTGCTTGTGTTTTGTTAAGCAAGATCGAGGAACTTGTTTTACTTGATGACATACATACGTGTTAATTTAAAAATGATTATATGTGTAACATTTTTTTTTAATTATTTTTATTTTTATTTTTATTTTGGAGGAAGATCATATGTGTAATTAATAATGAATTTTTACGCATTGGCATTAAATTTGAAGTCCGTACCTTCATTTACGAATTTTTATTGAAATAAGTCGACAACTCTATAAATTCTTCTAATACTTAAACCAAAAGAAAACACACACATACACTGATACACACAAAAAGAATCTCCTGTCATAGTAATTTGGAAAGGAAAGGAGGAATAATGGGAGAAAATCATGGCTACAAAATCATCTTCTTTTATTGATTATATCTGGTAAGTGTTTTATCTCACAATTTAAAACACTTATAATTCATCACATATAACAAATTTATTCTTTTCATTTCCTACACATTTTTTGCATGCACATTTTTGCCCTAATGCTATTGAAATTGATGTATAAATTCATGATTGCGCTTGATTAAGCACAAGGGCAAACCCACCTTGCGTTTGCGTAAGGTTGTGACAATCGACCCGCTAAAAACGAATAAACAATTTGTTTGCATTTATATGTGACATGGACTTGTTAATCTTTATATATTAGTTCATTATTATTGTTATACATGTACAAATTTGATATATTGAAATGCGGACAAATTTCTTATCTTTATATCAAATTTTCTGATGCCGACCCTGATTAAGAATGAACTTCTTGCTTTGATTTTCACAGTATTTGATACCATGAAAGGTCCGATTAGGGTCATTGTTAAAGATCGTTTGCTACCGTTGTACTAAAACCAATTGGTGTTAGCAAAAGCGCTACTTATTTCTTATACATTAAGAGTGTGGGCAATATGTCCCAACACCCTCCTCAAGTGTTGCACAATTTTTTTTTTAATAATGTTCCAATCAGGGTTCGATCTCACGACCTCTCATCGCTACTACATGTTAAAGATCAAGTCTTTACCGTTGTACTAAAACCAATTGGTGTTAGCAAAAGCGCTACTTATTTCTTATACATTAAGAGTGTGGGAAATATGTCCCAACACCCCCTCAAGTGTTGGCAATCGCTAACACTTGCACAATTTTTTTTTTAATAATGTTCCAATCAGGGTTCGATCTCATGACCTCTGGCTCTGCTACCATGTTAAAGATCAAGTGCTTACCGTTGTACTAAAACCAATTGGTGTTAGCAAAGGCGCTACTTATTTCTTATACATTAAGAGTGTGGGCAATATGTCCCAACAGTCATCGGTTTGGATTTCGACTTCTGCGAATCTCAGCCTTCCTGTACTAGAGAACTCATCGGAAACGTTTGGAATGATAGTTGTGAAAACAATGATGACAAAGGGATTGTTTGCATTTGCCGCCTCAAAGATACCACATGCTATGCATATAGTTAATGGCAAATTTTATCTTGGTCCGGCCATAAATATAATTTGGTGGTCCGGAGCCAATAAGATTTAAGGATGTATTTGTGAGCCCTTTCTTAATAGAAAAAAACCACCTATGGAAAAATTCCTAACGGTTATAAATGCTGATATGGTGGTTCATTTACTTATAATTGTGTATTGTATATTAATTGATTAAAGTGTTACAATGGTGGGTATATATATACACCATACATGGGTACAACGGACCACCATAAAACTACTCTCTTATTATGTAGTAATGCTATAGTCGTAACAATGAGAAATGTTATTGTTGAGTCTTCCTTATGCGAAACTCATAAGCTGTTGCTTTCTTTTTGTTTAGTTGCTCTCCGTTTAAGCTTTAAACTTCGTTGCAATAATGTCGGTACTCTGGCTTGCCTTTTTCAACTTCTTGGTAAAAATTTATCAACTTTAATAATTAAATTTTGCACTACTGTTAAAATAAAATAAAAACGGCAAACACTAGAGTTTTTTTTTGTGTATTTAGTGGGGTTTTTTAATGCAAAGACTCCTTAATAATAAGTTTATTTTGTTTTTCAGCTTCTTGGTATCAATCAAAATAAGAACGCGTCTTTAATAAGTTCATTTGTATCATCAAATAAGACACAAGAACCTTTAAATAAAATAGGTCACCGTAATTATATTACAATTGGTGTATTTAATCGACATCATCTTCAACATGACTTTAGTTTTTTGCCGTTTACTTCATGTCTAATTCCACTCTACGTCCGGCCACCCTTTTAGAGTTTCATTAACACCCAAAACAAATGTTAATGAAGAGGAGGATGGATATTATATATTTGTTCGGAAACTTAAACGAGTGTTCGTGATTATAACTTTTGTTTGCTCATTCATTATCTGATCAGCTTGACAAATTGTTTGATTTTTACTCGTTATTTGAATAAATTAACGAACACAATATTATACGAGTCAAACTATAGTTTGCTTTACATGAGAAAGGCCGTGTAAATTTCTCTAGTTTTTTTTTGTATACATTGTCTTACATAAGTACACTTTGATCCATATGTTTGGGGTCTCTAATCTCTATATATGGGGACCAAACAAATATTTCCCACCAATTAAGCTCAATTTTTTAAGACTTATATAGCGGATTCAAAAACAAGAAACAAAAAAAGAAAAAAAAAAAATCATGTTGTGCATAAAAAAATTTCAATGTAAAAGGGTCTGTATATTTTATTTATGAGAATAGTATAGAGAAATTTATTTTAATTTAAGGGGGTGGGGGCCATGCACATGTAGATCCGTCGGTATTCATACATGTGTTGACTGGGTTTCAATTAATTTGGTGTTTAATTGGCGTGAAATTTTAGGGTGGTCCAGATATAAGTTTTGGACCATCAAGTCAGCACTTTTAAAGGAATATATTGGTGGAAAGTTTTTACAGGTAGGAGTTCATTTTAAAATGATTGATTCCTATTGGTTTTGGTGTACCAACTAAGATTTGCACCAGGTCTAACATAAAATTTGTGATAATCGGGACATATTGAGTTCTTTGTTCCTTTTGTCCGGATGTAAAGACAAGTTGGGTTCTAATTGAAGTTTGACTTCTTCTGAAAATGAAAAAAAAAAAAATTGAAGTTTGATTTGGTACGATTGATACTACTTCCGGTTCAAAATATAAGTCATCCTAGAATTTTCATACTGATTAAGAAAGTAGTTAAATGTAATTAATGTAGGGATAAAATGTCTAATACACCCCTTGACTATCATAAATAAATGCAATCATTGTGGAGTAAATAAAAGTGGTTGGATTGATATAAATTAGAGATAAGATAAAGAAAAGTGTTCATTAATACTTTCTTGGTATTGTGAATGACTTATATTATGGTAGGATGACTTATATTTTGAATGAGGTAGTATTTGATTAATTAATTGATTATGTTCGGGCGGTACAAAATTCGGAATCGAAAGAAGACCGATAAGACGATAGTTTTATCTTTTTTCGAAATACTTTGAATAGATTGAATAAACAAAAGGTAGTTGAAAATTAAAAAAATGATATTTATCTATATAAATATACATAGGAATTTTTTTTTTTTATTTAATAAGGGGGTCAAGTGCACCCCAAAAGCTTCACTTAAAGCCGCCCATGATTATGTTGGTGTAAGTTGAAAGTTGATTTGGTCTATTTGATATTTAAACCTTTTAAAAGTTTTAAAAAAATGGCCCATTGGTCGTGCTTTGATAAGCAAGATGAATCTTTTAAAAAATAAATGGTCGATTGGTCGTGTTTTGATAAGCAAGAGGAATATGATGATCGGCGTGGTAATTTAAAAATGATTATATCTGCATTTAATAATGAATTTCTTAAGCATTGCCACTAAATTTGATGTCCCTCCCATCATTTATGAACTTTTATTGAAATAAGTCAACTCTATAAATTCTTCTAATACTTAAACCAAAAGAAAACAAAAAGTTTAAACCAAAAAATCTGCTATCATAGTAATTTGGAAAGGAAGGAGGAATAATGGAAGAAAAGCATGGCTACAAAATCATCTTCCTATTATTGATTGTATCTGGTAAGTGTTTTATCTCACAATTTAAAGCACTTATAATTCATCACGTATAAGATATTTATTGTTTTCCTACCTTATTATATCTTGATTATTCATGCATGCACTTTTGTCCTAATGTTATTGAATTGATTTATATACATATGCATCCTTATGCTTGATTAAGCGCGGGCAACACCGCCTTACGTTACGTAAGGTTGTGACAGACAACACGTTAAAAATAAATAAACCGCTAAAAAAGCATAAACAATAAACAATATGTTTACGTGTGAAATGAACTTGTTAATTTGTATGTATTGGTTCATTATTGTTCAGAATGTGAAATGAACTTGTTAATTGACCCATTACATATTTGAATGTACAAACTTAAATTTAAAAAAATTGTAACTTTTACAAATTTATGTATTTCGAATTTTCTGAAGCCGGCCGTGATTAAGAATGAACTTTCTACTTTCATTTCTACAGTATTTGATACCATGAAAGGGCCGAATACTGTAATAGGAATGGAATCAGACTTCTGCCGATCTCAACCTTCCTGTACTAGAGTATTCACGAAAATAGAACAGAATGATAGTTGTGAAGACAATGATGACGAAGAAATTGTTGACTTAGTTCCGGGTAGGACACTAGATCACTGTGCTACATTACGTGACTTCACCTTTTGGGTCTCCATCTCATATAACTTGCACGCTTACAATACTAGGGATGCCAATATTAACCGTATTCCTCACCTATGCAACATTCCTGTGGTTAGGCGTACTTCTTAGGCGATCGCATCAGTCTCTGTCCCATTAACAATTACCTGCACGGTCTCATGTTAATCTACGACGTACGTATAACTAAGTGCATGCAATTCCCGAATACAGAACAGATCTAGATCTCGCTAAAAGTCCCGGAAGATCAATTCATGAGCCGACCTAGGAGCCCTATATTGGTATTTCCTAATCATACGCTAATTAAAACAGACGAGCAACGTAGCCGTAGCCATACCTACTAAGATAAGAAATTCTAGGTGGACAATTACACCATAAAGACGTGGCTAGATTGACGCGGCGAACAACCTAAATCTTTGCGTTTCTACATACGTAACGGATAAAATAGAGATTCATAAAGCAATTTATATAGATCTACTAAAAACACGATTGTCGATCATACCAAAGTCATCTATAGGTCACAGGATAACAGATCTGGGCGTGTGGATCCTTATACACAGGGAATCCCAACTGCCTCATATCGTAGCCTTAGATCTACATCGTTCGGTGAAGAACGAACAACCTCAAACGATAAACAATAATTGGGGGGACTTAATTACAAAGAACAAAGAACAAATTAATATAAGCAACTCACATAATTGCTGCTGACTTGTATAAAAACTGCTCTGAAAAACTGAGGATTTGTGCTATGAAAAGTTGTATTAAAATTATAATGTGTTGTCTAATGTTTTGCTATGAAACATTGTATTTATAAGTTGTAGAAACCGACTTAAAATCGTATTTCCTAAACCCAAATGGAGTCTAAAACGCGTCGAGATAACTCCGAGCCGATCCGATAATTTCCCCGAACTCGCTCCCAGCGAGCTGCCACTTCGCTGCCAGCGAGCTGGCCAGTCTCTGATTGACTCGCTGGCTTTTCTTGTTTGTTACTCAACTCCTCGTGCTGATTTGATGTCTATCTTTAATACGATCTGATTCTGCTCCGATTTATCTGAGATTTATTTTTTTATGTCGGTAGATATCCTTCTGATTTACTGTAATCTGTAAAATCAATAATTATCACACAGTAAATCATATTTTAATAATAAAAATAGATAAATATCAAATTATATTCTACAAACCACATATCATTAAATAAACATTATAAACATGTGATTTAATATAAAATATATATTATTAAGCTCGATTTAAGGATAACGTTGATAACTTTTACGGGTATAATTAGACCGTCTAATCTTTTTCCACCTCAATATGTTATCTTTACTCTAAATTTCTACAGGACTATTGACACAAATTTAATAAAGTACCATTTCAAGCAAACCCACATGCAATCATTATTTACAAGGTACAATGCTACACGAACACAGACTCATGAATTCAATGCAATAGGTATAGCAGATACTCAACAATTCAATATCATGAATTTGGAATCCAAAATATACACTAAAAATGAAGCCAAGGAGGCACATGCTGGCAATAGAATGCCACAAAAAGCAATCAAAAAGTCATACACACATCCAACAAACGGCGAAATTCGGAAATGGAAATACAGAAAGAGGAAGAAGAGAAGGCGGAGGAGAAGAAGATAGAAGGAAATACCTACCGGAGAATGAATAGCCGGAAAACCCACCACAACGCTGGGACACACATACCGGAGAACACAATGAACGTAAAACGAGAAAAAGAACGACAAAAAAAATAATACTAACTTCACCTGATCTAAGAGCTCATTCCGGGGAAGAATCTGGAGCAAGAAGCCGATCCAAATGAGAGGAAAAGAGCTTGATGATGAGATTTATGTGAATCAAAATGAAACCCATACGACCCACCAACATCTTCAACCTTTCAATGGGTTCTTTCAGTGGAGACCAAGAACGATTAGAGCTTAGGGGGGACGGTGGTGGAGATCGAAAGTGGAAGTAGGCAAAATGGAGGATTCTAACTGTAGACATCCGGTACGTGTAAGGACAGTAGAAAGGACACGCTTGACCAGACCAAAAAAAAATAGAGAAAAAAAGAGTTGTCGCAAACGACAAAATTGTCGTACCAGAGATGCATATTTAAATAGTACTCCTATTTACGATAACACTTATGAGCAGTGATAATGCCACAACAAAATAGACACAATAAAATACACAACACATTTTTGGATCATTGATTATGATGTGACACCTATTGATTCAAATGGGTCTCAAAAAAATCAATGATGAATTTTTTTGTTGTGGTAATTTGTTGTGTATATTTTATTGTGGCATAAATATTTCTATAAACTTATATTCGAAGTAGATTAATTGTTAAATATATCATAAACCTGATTCGCATAATGATTACAATTACTACAACGAAATCATATTATTTTGTGTGAGTAGAGAAAACCATAGAGCGAGAAGGAAAAAAAAAAAAAAAAAAAAAAAAAAAAAAAAAAAAACACAAAGATGTCTAATTCCACTCTACGTCCGGCCACCCTTATAGAGTTTCATTAACACCCAAAACAAATGATAATGAAAAGGAGGAGGAATATTCAGAACCCAAAAAAATTCATTCAATAGAAGTTTTTACATATATAGTCCATTTTACGTGTAAATTTCTCTTATTTTTGTATACATCGTCTTACATAAATACACTTTCATCCATATATTTACACTTGGTCTTCTTACAGGTATTACTTTCTGTACTAATAACGGATACCACATCAAGTTGAGTTTGAGACCGACTCTATGATCCTTGTCAATATCATTCATGGTGTTCTGGCAATTCCTTGGAGGATCGCTGGTGATATTTTAACCATTAAAGACCTTATTCGTAATCATGCATGTCAATCAAACACATATATTGTTAAGAAATGAATGATTATTATTATTATTATTGTCCTTTAGATAATGACTACAAGTGTCTCTCTATGGTTTTGACACTTGTCACCTTGGTGTGTTACCATGTGTTAATGTGTGTGTAACAACTAGGTGTAATTGCTCCTTTAAATGCATTTGCTGGTTGCTGTGTAATGTATGTGAATCTATCAAAAGATTTCCTTTTACAAATGTTTTAACGTCTTTCTTGGTATTGGAGCTCGTCGGTGCCATGGCCACCACCACCGGAGTTTCCACTGGAGAAGGAGCAACTCCGCCTGACGGCGCTCTTATCTCAGCTGGCATATCTACTCCTTTGACCGGTGTATCAACTACTACAATCATTCCGCCGCTTGTTTCTGGTTTCATACCTGGGAGCTCCACTTTCTTCTCCGATGCAGTCGTCACCGGAATACCGCTCACCAGCACGCAACCGTCAACAATAGCAAACACTCTTCCACCACTGACCGGAGTAACTTTTGGAAGAACTGATTCTCCTCTTCCCACTTTTGGTCTTCGATCTGGTAGCCTGAATCCGCCATTTCTTGGTTCTGTAAGTCCTCACTCGTCTTCTCTTCTTGCACCACCATTTTCTGGAAATCTAAGTCAGACATGCACTGTGAAACTTGATCGAAGCAACTATTTGCTCTGGAGGTACACAATTCTTCCTATAATCCGTGGTCACAAATTGGAAAATCACTTGTTGAATCCTGCACCAGCATTCCACGATTCTCTATCCAGATCTGTTTTAGTCAACCCAGCCATTGCCTCTATGAATGATGAATGGAACACCAAAGATAATCTGATTATGGGCTGGTTGCTTAGCTCGATGACTGAACAAGCCCTGTCGGAGGTTGTTGGGTGCTCAACAGCCTATGAAGTCTGGACAACCCTTGAGACACTGTTTAATAGCAAATCTGAGTCTAGAATGTTGGAGTATAAGGATGCCTTGTCCAAAGCCAACAAAGGATCCAAATCGATGTCTGATTATCTTGCACAGATAAAATCCTATTCGGACAACCTAACAACAGCTGGGTACCCCATTACCAAATCTGAGCTCATCCTAGCAACTTTGGGGGGTTTGGATCGTGACTATGAGTCTGCCATAGTCAACATTACATCAAGAGTTGGATCACTCAGCTGGCAAGACGTACAATCTCAACTTATGACTCATGAAAGGTTAATTACAAGACTAAATGCTACTGGAAATCCAGGATTGGTTAATCCATCTGCTAATATGGCTCAGAACTCTCTGCCTAGAAATAATGGTCGTCCACCCTATCAAAGTAACAACACTGGAAGAGGAAGAGGTCGTGGTGGAAGGGGCAGAGGTAGAGGAGGAGGTGCAAGAGGTTCTGGTAACAAGATGTTCTGTCAATTATGTGGGAAGAATGGCCACATTGTTACATCTTGTTGGCACAGATTTGAGGAAGACTTTGTTCCTCCCTCTCAAAATGCCAACAACAATACTGGTCCAAAGCAAGTTTCCGCTTATCTTGCAAGTCCACAATCTGTGGGAGATCCATCTTGGTACATGGACAGTGGAGCATCTAATCATCTTACTGCTGATCTCAACAATCTTCATCTCAGTGCTGGGTACAATGGTTCAGAATCAGTGGCAGTAGGTAATGGTGAACAACTACCTATACTACACATTGGTCATAGCTATCTGTCCACACTTCAATCACACACTACACTGCTTTTAAAAGATATCCTACATGTCCCCTTAATCACCAAGAACTTAATTAGTATTTCTAAACTCTTAACTGATAATTATGTTGTTGTTGAGTTTAATCCCAATTATTGCTGTGTGAAGGACAAGAAAACAGGGACACTGCTTCTAACAGGAATTCTCAAGGATGGTCTGTATCAGATTATGGCTCCTCATCCAAATAAGATCTCCCTTCACTCCAAAGTCAAGACATCTCAAGCTTCCAGTCAGTCTTTAAGTCAGTCCTTAAGTTCTCAGTTTAATATGTCTATGTCTGAGCCTTGTAGTGCTCAATTGAGTTCTGTTAATGTCAATAGAGATCCTGATGTTTGGCATAGGAGGCTAGGACATCCCTCCAAACAGGTCTTGAGTCAAGTTCTTGAGCAATGTAATGTGAAAATTAATGAAAAATTGAGTTTTTGTGATGCCTGCCAGTTTGGCAAAGGCCATGCTTTACCTTATTTACCTTCTAATTCTCATGCTGCCAATGTTCTTGACTTAATACATTCTGATTTATGGGGACCATCCCCCACACAATCCACATCTGGTTATCTTTATTATGTTCACTTCATTGATGATTGGTCTAGATATACTTGGATATATCCCCTTAAAGCAAAATCTGAAGTGTATCCTGTCTTCTTACAATTCAAAAATCTTGTTGAAAATCAATTTTCCAGAAAAATTAAGTGCTTACAAACAGACTGGGGAGGAGAGTATAGAACCCTAGAACCCTTTCTTAGGAATCAAGGAATTCAGTTTAGACACCATTGTCCTCATGCTCATCCACAAAATGGTAGAGCAGAAAGGAAGCATAGACACATTGTGGAACTAGGTCTCACACAACTTGCTCAAGCCTCTCTTCCTCTTAAGTACTGGTGGGATAGTTTTGTTGAAGCAGTCACCATCATTAATATTTTACCTACACCTGTGTTACAACACAAGTCCCCCTATCAAATCCTGTTTAACAAGCTCCCTGATTATAAGTTCTACAAGACCTTTGGTTGTACTTGTTTTCCTCATCTTAGACACTTCTTTCCTACTAAGTTCAAGTTCCACACCAAAAAGTGTACTTACTTAGGTGTCAGTCCTCTCCATAAAGGCTATAAATGTCTGGACACCACTGGTAGAGTTTTTATCACTAGAAATGTTGTCTTTAATGAGTATGAGTTCCCCTTTAAAGAAGGGTTCTCCCAAGGTCCTCATAGAGAAGTCCTGTCTGATTCTAATCTATCCTCTTGGTTTAATCTTCCTGTGACTGAGCCATATTCTGTGCAAGATCTATCTGGGAGAAGATCAGTGGAAGGCAGTGTTGCTGTGTCACCCTCACAAGAGCCTCACCCCTCCTCACCAACCTCCCCTGCTGTTCCAACACCAGTCTTTAATTCCTTTACACCCTTGTCCACATCTGTATCTGATGATGATGAGGTTTCCGTCTTACATCTGTTCCTGTTCTCAGTTCCTCACCTTCTGGACAAGATTCTACCACTAGCTCTTCCTCACCTTCTCCACCCCCAGAATCTCCCCCACGACCATCACCACCAAAAGGACACCCTATGCAAACTAGATCCAAGAGTGGTATCTTCAAACCTAAAACCTATTCCTCCCAAATCACCAGCAACATTCTGCCTCCTCACCTTACTGAACCTACCAAAGTTTCTGAGGCATTGGCCTGCCCTGAGTGGAAGCTTGCTATGGATGCAGAATTAGATGCTCTACAAAAAAATGAGACATGGGTCCTGGTTCCACCAGCAAGTCACCAGAACCCAGTGGGGAGCAGATGGGTATATAAACTCAAAATGAGTCCTGATGGTACAGTGTTAAAACATAAGGCCAGGCTAGTTGCTAAGGGGTTTCATCAAACCTATGGAGTTGATTTCACTGAAACATTTAGCCCTGTTGCTAAAGCTTCAACTATTAGAGTGGTTTTGGCACTAGCTGTGAGTCTGAATTGGCACATCCATCAAGTTGATATAGACAATGCCTTCTTGAATGGACCATTAGTTGAAAATGTTTATATGGTACAACCAGAAGGGTATGTGGACACCACCAAGCCACATTATGTCTGTAAACTGACTAAGGCTCTATATGGTCTCAAGCAGGCACCTAGGGCATGGTTTGGAGCCCTCAGGCATCAGATGTTGACATGGGGTTTCACTCAATCAGCAGCAGACTCCTCTTTGTTTATATTTAAAACTGATGCTCATGTTTTGTATGTTTTAGTGTATGTGGATGATATTCTTGTGACAGGAGACTCACAGCACCTGATCCAAAATTTTGTCCACATGTTGAACACCAAGTTTGCTTTGAAGGACCTTGGCTCCATAACACATTTCTTGGGAATGGAGGCACACAGAAATGCTGATGGCCTATATCTCACTCAAGGCCACTATGCTCCCAGTTACTAAAAAGGCTTCAGCTAGATCATATCAAGCCCTGTAACATCCCAATGACCCCTGGAGAACATCTTCTTCATGATCAAGGGGAGCCAATGAAGTCACCTAGTACCTACAGGAGTGCCATAGGGGGTTTGCAATATCTTACCTACACCAGACTAGACCTGGCATATTCAGTCAACTATCTAAATCAATTCATGCAAAAACCTACACAAGATCACTGGTATGCTCTCAAAAAACTACTCAGGTATGTAAAAGGCACTCTCCATCTTGGCTTGCTGTTTAAGGCAAATGGGACACTGCAGTTGACAGGCTTTTGTGATGCTGACTGGGCTTGTTATCCAGCTGATCGAAAGTCATTTGCTGGTTACTGTGTTTACTTTGGAGGATCACTGATTTCCTGGAGTTCAAAGAAACAAAATGTGGTGTCTAGGTCCAGTGCTGAGTCTGAGTATAGATCACTGGCTAACTTGTCCTCTGAAATGGTTTGGATCAGGCATTTATTAACAGAAATGGGGATCAGCTTGCCCTCACTTCCAGTGGCCTGGTGTGACAACTTGAGTGCAACTTATTTGGCTCAGAATCCTGTTTTCCATGCTAGGACTAAACATATTGAAGTAGATGTTCACTATGTCCCGAATCAAGTACTGAACAAGCAGCTTTTGGTGCAGTTTGTCCCTTCCTCTATGCAGATTGCTGATTCATTGACAAAGGCCCTGCCTGGACCTCAACTGGAGCATTTCAAGACCAAACTAAATGTAGTTCCTGTCCCCACCTTTAGTTTGAGGGGAGATGTTAAGAAATGAATGATTATTATTATTATTATTGTCCTTTAGATAATGACTACAAGTGTCTCTCTATGGTTTTGACACTTGTCACCTTGGTGTGTTACCATGTGTTAATGTGTGTGTAATAACTAGGTGTAATTGCTTCTTTAAATGTATTTGCTGGTTGCTGTGTAATGTATGCGAATCTATCAAAAGATTTCCTTTTACAAATGTTTTAACGTCTTTCTTATATCGCGAAGCAAACAATGCGGCTGACTTTCTCTCCAAGCAAGCTTCTATGCATGCGATTGGTTCATGTTTAAGCAACGCCGACCCTAAACAACTTCAACTACAGCTCATTCTCCATGCTGACCGATTGGAGCTTCCGACTATGCGCTTTGCTCGTTAATGGGACTTCTCAACTGGACACATCCTTCAATAATTTTTTGAAGGGTGCAAACCAGGTTGTATCATCTTTGATTCTCACCCTTTTGTCTGCCTATTATATGAACGCGCTTAGGTACCCCATCATGTTCTTCTCTGCAGTCTCTTTAAAGAGGGTGAAGCTGCCAATTCATTCAAGAATTTACACTGTAGCCGACATTATTGGAGGTCCAAAGATATACCTGCCACACACGCATCCCAGGCTGAAGGATCCAAGAACCGAGATGGTTTTTTTAGCTTTTCTGTTGCACAGTTTCTTTGTATTATCGTGGGGATTTCTTTTGAAAACATAGGGTGCTGCACTTTTTCCTATGATATGGATTTTCCCACATCAGGTTAGCCACTCATAGTTTTTGAAGGAGACAGTGCTATGTTTCATCAACAATATTTGGTATAAGGGGGCCAGGATATGATAATGTACAAACCTTTTTCGATCTATTAATTAAATGCTTCGTTTATTGAAGAAAAAAAAAACACTTGGTCTTTATATATGGGACCAAACAAATATTTCCCACCAATTAAGCTCAATTTTTTAAGACTTATTTAGCGGATTCAAAAACAAGAAGAGAAAAAAATCATGTTGTCCATAAAAAAATTTCAATGTATTTGGGTCTGTAAATTTTATTTATCAGAATAGTATAGAGAAATTTATTTTAATTTAAGGGGGTGGAGGCCATGCACATGTAGATCCCGTCGGTATTCATACATGCGTTGACTGGGTTTCAATTAATTTTTTTTTTTTGGAAAGGTTTCAATTAATTTGGTGTTTAATTGGCGGACATATTGAGTTCTTTGTTCCTTTTGTCCGGATGTAAGAGCACTTGCATTAGAATCTGTAAAAAGTGGTAAATCTGTATATACGATTCCAGATCCAACTAAAATGTCTTGCGTCGAATCAGTATACGATCTCTATTCAACAGATTACTGGATAAAATTGACATCATACTCTATATCTACCGCAATCGATTTTTTTTTACTGATTCAGTTTTTCTTATTTCTAACATTATATATATATATATATATATATATATATATTTCGAGTCAAAAAACTTTCTACAAATATTTCATTAATAAGATCTTATACATATTTTGAATATCCATACAATTAATATTTATCACTATAATAATAGACAATAAATTATTTATATGTGTATTTGTTTTTGAAAATATGTCATAATTTTTTTGATTTACGATTCTTTATTATTGTGGTACGGTAGAGATTACGTACGGTGATTATGTGTAGAGATTCGTAAATGATGTTGGAGTCAGTAAAGTAGAGGCTTATAAAGACAAGTGGGGTTCTAATTGAAGTTTGACTTCTTCTGAAAAAGAAAATATAATAAAATTGAAGTTTGATTTGGTACGATTGATGTTTGATTAATTAATTGATTACGCTGGTGTAAGTTGAATGTTGATTTGGCCTATTTGATATTTAAACCTTTTAAAAGTTTTAAAAAAATTGCCGATTGGTCGTGCTTTGATAAGCAAGAGGAATCTTTTAAAAAATAATTGGCCGATTGGCCGATTGGTCGTGTTTTGATAAGCAAGAGGAATATGATCAGGGCCGGTCCTATAATGAGATCAGAGAGACCGCGGTCTTAAGGCCAACGGTGTCGAGATGGCCTAACGGAAATTATTTCGCTAAAAGAATAAAAAAATATGCGTAGATTTAATCCGATCCAACCTAATATGATATGTTAATTTTTTTTGTGATAAAGACCCAAATTTTTTTTACTCCCTTCATGAACCCCGTTTCGCTGCGATAACATTATTTCGTTCGACAACTCGTATGCAAGAGAATACAAAAAATATTTATGGAAAAAATATCTAACAAAAGGTCCCAATAAAAATTTTTACTTGGCCCAAAAGACTATGTTTTGAGACTATTTATAAATTGAATTTTGTATTTACGGATGTTAAAAACCGCGATAAGTATGTTTTTTCAAAAAGAAAAAAAACTTGAACTAAAAGGCCTAATTCGGTGACTTGTTCTTAAGCCCAACATATGTCAGGGCCGGCCCTGAATATGATGAACGGCGTGTTAATTTAAAAATGATTATATCTGCATTTAATAATGAATTTTTTAAGCATTGTCATTAAATTTGATGTCCCTCCCATCATTTATGAATTTTTATTGAAATAAGTCAACTCTATAAATTCTTCTAATACTTAAACCAAAAGAAAACAAAAGGTTTAAACTAAAAAATCTGCTATCATAGTAATTTGGAAAGGAAGGAGGAATAATGGAAGGAAAGCATGGCTACAAAATCATCTTCTTATTATTGATTGTATCTGGTAAGTGTTTTATCTCACAGTTTAAAGCACTTATAATTCATCACGTATAAGATATTTATTGTTTTCCTACCTTATTTATTGTATCTTGATTATTTATGCATGCACTTTTGTCCTATATATATATATATATATATATATATATATATATATATATATATATATATATATATATATATATGCATCCTTATGCTTATTAAGCGCGGGCAACACCGCCTTACGTTACGTAAGGTTGTGACAGACAACATGTTAAAAATAAATAAACCGCTAAAAAAAGCATAAACAATAAACAATATGTTTACGTGTGAAATGAACTTGTTAATTTGTATGTATTGGTTCATTATTGTTCAGAATGTGAAATGAACTTGTTAATTGACCCATTACATATTTGAATGTACAAACTTAAATTTAAAAAAATTGTAACTTTTACAAATTTATGTATTTCGAATTTTCTAAAGCCGACCGTGATTAGGAATGAACTTTCAACTTTCATTTCTACAGTATTTGATACCATGAAAGGGCCAAATACTGTAATAGGAATGGAATCAGACTTCTGCCAATCTCAACCTTCCTGTACTAGAGTATTCACGACAATTGAACAGAATGATAGTTGTGAAGACAATGATGACGAAAAAATTGTTTGCGTTTGTCGCATCGAAGATACCACATGCTATACATTTGAAGATTATAAAACTTTTTATTAGGGAGTAATGCTATAGTTGTAACAATGAGAAATCATATTGTGGAGTCTCCGTTATGCAGAGACTCGTTAAGTGTTTGTTACTTTCTTTTTGTCTGGCTGCTCTCGGTTTATGCTTTTACTACGCTATTGTAATGCTTGTACTCTGGTTTGCCCTTTTCAGCTTCTTGTTGAAGCTTTTTTTA
Source organism: Gentiana straminea (assembly GCA_036785695.1). Taxonomy (NCBI): domain Eukaryota; kingdom Viridiplantae; phylum Streptophyta; class Magnoliopsida; order Gentianales; family Gentianaceae; genus Gentiana; species Gentiana straminea. The sequence goes on along the minus strand of JAVUPR010000239.1, from coordinate 2,129,142 downwards.
TCTTTAATAATATTTTACCCTGTTATTCAAAAACAAATTGGCAAGCACTAGCGTTTTATGTGTATTTAGTGATAAATTCTACTGTGGAGATGAAGCTTCATTTATATCCAATCAAAACAAAACATATTTTCTTAGGATTTGTGTGGAAAACACTAAGCTAAGTTTCAGCCGTAAGCAAGTTACTACTTCCGTTCTAAAATAACGGATGCCGTTGATTAAAACATGCATATTAATAAGATGAGTTAATGCTTTAATTTTGAATACTAAAATTACTAAAACTTCTAGAATATAATTAATGCAATGTTGTTTTTCTTCTCTCAATCTTTAATAAATAAGGGTGGATGTATGAAAAACACAATAAATAATGTTTTGAAAATGAAAGTAATCAGATAAAGGGGAACGAGCGTTCGTGATGATAGCCCATGTTAGTTCTATCACTACCTGAGCTTGACTAATTAAGTGTTTGAGTTTTGAGTCGTGTATTTAAATAAATGAAGAAACACAATCTTATACGAGTCATTCTTCTCGGCTACAAACTCCTATTCAATCTGAATCATGGGCGGCCATCTCTAGCTAGGTAGTACTTCCTCGGCCGGCCCATATGGTACACGGAGGAGGTGGTCGCCAAAAGCACAACTGTCCTGGGAGCCCGAAATTACATGCTTCGTTAAAAAAAAAATCGTGTAAATCCAATCCGATTCAACTTAACAAAATGTGTTAAATTAATTTTTTTAATTAAATTGATAAAGCCCAAAAAAAAAATTAATCGAATCGATAAAGACCCCCTTTTTTTTTATACTTAAATTGATAAAAACCAAAAAAAAAATTATAATGGCTAAATTATAAACATACAAGTTACAACACATATTAATACATAAAACAAGTTTTTTTTCGCATTCTAAATGTGCTGCAAGAGCGATATTAAAGTAGTAATATGTAAGTATATTTTATGTATATGTATGAATTTGGTTTTTGTTTCTAAATGTGCTAGAAAAAAGACTTTGAATTTTTATTAATTTGTAGATATGTTTTAAGGCTATCAATGAAGTGAATTTTTTATCTATGGATGTAAAAAACACGATATTGAAGTAATAATTTGTAAGTATATTTTCGAAAAATAATCGAACTAAAAGGCCTAATTCGACAACTTCGTCGAAGACCCAAATTTTTCCAGGACCGGCCCTGAGTACTTCTGTACTCCTATACATTAAACACAATTGTACTCCTCGATGATAATCAGAGTTGAATTATCATTTATCCTTCCAATATAATAACAATGGAATGGGAAACTTAAAAATACGGGTTTGATTTTAATTTTTCAACAAATAGATCGATCGAGGTCTAACATATTATCCTTTATTTATATTTGTCATGTGCAAACAAATATATGTAATGATTATGTAGTACACATATCATTTTCCTTATTAAAGTTGTGTGTAACGTCCCGTTCCCGGACACCGAGTCCTTATCCGGAAATGAAACGTTCGGCACGTATAAAATAGAAGTAAATCCACTTTATACGTAAGCCTCTACTACGTCGTATCAAATTAAAGCAAACGGAAGCAAAACTCGGGTATAAAATTTCTAAACGTTTAAGAATCGAAAGGTAAAAAAAAATCTAAAAGCGGAAATGTAAATTTATTACATTTGAGAATGTACGATAAATCCCAAAAGAAAGTACTACACGTCTCGAAGACCAAAAAGTCTACCTCAAAAGTATCAAAAGAAATCCAAAAGTAACAGTAAAGATGTAAATGATAAGTCTTCAACGAGCGCCGTCAAACGTCGTCGTCGAACTCCTCCTCGAAAACCTGTTCGTCTTCTCATCCCCAAACACATAGAAAAACATGCATTTGAGGTAAGTACAACGTACTTAATAAGAAAGAGAAGCTATGATAACAACTCTAGTTTATAAGGAAAAGATATTTCGATTGATTGGTAGTTTATGTGAGACCGACTCAACCTAGGGTTCATTTCATGTCCATCAACACGAATTGACTAAACGTTTCTACTCAGCTTATCTATGTTACAACCGCACTCAAGGGCACTACGCGCATCCATTCAGCAGGGTCCCTCCGTACTTAGGGTCATTATGACCTACGGAGTTCTTCCACCTCGGGAACACTATTTTGCAACGTATTAGTGGATCACACCAATACCCAGGAAGTCTAGAAAAGGTAGACTCCGATAGCACGCACACCTCAGCAGAGTCCCTCTGTACTTAGGGTCATTGACCTACAGAGTTCCTCCACCTTCAGAGGTAGCACATGCATCGCGATTTAGCCTGGTGCCTAGCCAAGAGAGACATGTTGTTTAATCTTTTACTAGTCAAGTACGTTGATTATTAGGATGATTAACTAGCCACCTAAGTGTTTTCAAGTAATCTCCCTCACACAACTACTCTCTTCCTAGACCACTAGACACGGACAAGTCCTAGCAATTACACAGACATTGATGAATACTAATTCATCAAAGCACAAGCCTATCATGCTCTTCCGACGGATCCGAACTTTAACTCCCTTTAAGAGTACATTCGGTGTTTTAACTGAACGAATCAGAAGCTCAATTCAGGCTTGTTCAAGTTTATACAGTGTTAACATATCACGTTTAAAGTTTTCATGAAGCTAAATCATGCTTATCAGGCTGAACAACAACTGACAATGGAAGAAGGACAAAACAAGCTAGACGCCCGTTTAAGGCTCTGGACGCCCGTCTGAACCATATTGGACGCCCGTCCAAAGATGGACGCCCGTCCCCCTAAAACAGTTTCAATCCTGAATGTAAAACAGCACTTCAAACGCCCGTCCAGTGAAGCGAGACGCTCGTCCGAAATGTACCCCAAGTAGACGCCCGTCCGGTGAAGCGTACGCTCGTCCACCCGGGTTCGACTAGAACCCTAACCCTTCATCATGCGATTCCCAAAACGATTTCAAACCGAACAACAGCAAGAACATCACAGAAAAACTCAGAAAAACATGTCTAAACATATCATGGTACTTATGGTCAAAGACCAATCCATAAACTCATCAATCTAGCATAAAAAACACCCTACAATTTCATCTAAACCTTATAAAAGACAATTGAGATCATAGGGATAGTTTTCTTACCTAATTGCTGCTCCAAAACAGCTCCGAACAGCCTCAGAATCCTGCAGCCCTTCCAATCAAACTGATACCCAAACGTTGCCCTTCTCACAACGATTCCAAATCTTCCGTCTGATCTGAAAACGGTTACGCTTTGCCTCAGAAATCGCGAAAACTATCCAAGCCCTATTTTCTCCTCAAAATTGCGCAGAGGAAGAAAACGTGAAGTCTAAATTTTGATTCAATTAGGTTATGGGAAGGATTAAGTGTAATTTTTCCTTAAATACATATTCCAAAATAATCCTCTTTCCTTAATTGCCCCTAATTACCAAAAATCAGAAATCCCCTTTTAAAATATATACATATTTTCGAGAATACATATATATAAAATCAACAAAATACTTAACTCCAATAAAAGAAAAAGAAACAATAATATTTCGTTTTCGCAAAATGACACGTCTTCCCTTTCCCGAAAATCGGAATATTACATTCCTCCTCCCTTAAAAGGAGTTCCGTCCTCGAAACTAGAACATACCTGGTAGATCAACAAACTCTCGGAATTCATTGATCATGTCGCTTTCCACTTCCCAGGTTGCCTCCTCGGGTGAGTGGTTACTCCACTGAACTAATACCAAGGGAATCATCCGCCTCTTAATCGTCTTTTCTTTCCGGTCTAAAATCTTGATAGGTCTTTCGTCGTAAGCGAGATTATCCTGTAGGATTTCTGGATCAACCGTCGTTTCAAACTCGTTCTTCGTCAGACATTTCTTCAACATCGAAACGTGAAATACGTTATGGACTCTCGACATTGATTCTGGCAACTGAAGCTTATAAGCTAACGTCCCAACTCTTTCCAAGATCCCAAAAGGTCCAACATACCTTGGACTTAGCTTTCCTTTCTGTCCAAAGCGTTTCACTCCCTTCATCGGCGAGGCTCGTAGATAAACTTTATCACCGACTTCAAACTCTAGAGGTCTTCTTCTAACATCAGCCCAACTTTTCTCTGCCCTTGAGCCGCCTTCAGATTCTTCTTGACCAACTGAATCCTTTCCTTTGCTTGTTCAACCATTTCCGGCCCTGTAATCTGTCTCTCTCCGACTTCATCCCAAAACAGTGGCGTCCGACATCTTCTCCCATACAACGCTTCAAACGGCGGCATGCCTATGCTTGCATGAAAACTATTGTTATAGGCAAACTCTACTACCGATAGGTAATCATCCCATGATCCGCCTACCTCCAAAACACAAGCTCTTAACATGTCCTCAAGTGTTTGGATAGTCCTCTCAGATTGTCCATCTGTCTGAGGATGAAAAGCCGTGCTTAAATCCAACTTGGTTCCAAAGGCTTCTTGTAAGCTCTTCCAAAACCGACTGACGAACCTCGAATCACGATCCGAAACTATAGAGATAGGAACTCCGTGTAGCTTCACTATATTATCCAGATATAGTGTCGTCATCTTCTTCAATGGCATGTCAACTTTGTATGGCAAGAAATGGGCAGATTTGGTCAATCTATCAACAATTACCCAAATTGCATCATGCCCTCCCTTTGTCCTAGGTAACCCGGTGATGAAATCCATCGTAATCTTGTCCCACTTCCATTCAGGGATGTCCAATGGCTTAAGCATTCCCCCGGGTCTTCTATGTTCTGCTTTAACCTTCTGGCAAACATCACACTCTGCCACAAACTTGGCTATTTCCAACTTCATCGAGGGCCACCAAAATCTTTCCTTTAAATCTCTGTACATTTTAGTAGCACCTGGATGAACCGCAAAAGCAATTTTGTGTGCCTCTTCCATAACTCTTTGTCTTAGGTCGCCGACATTAGGTACACACAGACGATCCTGGTACCACATATTCCCATTCTTGTCTAGCACGTAGCCAACTGTAGGCTTCTCTCTAGCAACCCGCTTCAAATCAACCAAAACCGGATCTTCGTCTTGCTTCTCCCGAATGTCATCCATCAACTCAGATCTTGCTAACAACGGTGCCACAAACTGCCGGTCTTCGATCTGATCAAAACTTCTGATTTGCAGCCCATCTAGCCTTTCTGCCACTACCTCGACACTGGAAGCTGGAAACACTGGTTCCTGCTCAAAGCATCTGCCACTACATTTGCTTTTCCCGGATGGTACTGAATATCCAAATCGTAATCCTTTACAAATTCTAACCATCTCCTCTGTCTCATATTCAGATTCTCTTGGGTGAAGAAATACTTCAGACTCTTATGGTCGGTGAAGATCCTTGCTTTAACCCCATACAAGTAATGCCTCCAAGTCTTTAAGGCAAAAACTACCGCTGCCAACTCCAAATCATGTGTCGGGTAGTTCTTCTCATGCACCTTCAACTACCTAGATGCATAGGCGATCACTTTTCCTCCTTGCATCAACACACAACCTAAACCCTGTCCCGAAGCATCCGTGTAGACATCGTAGTTATCAAAAATCTCCGGAACTGCCAAAACTGGGGCTGTAGTCAACCTATCTTTCAAAGTATGAAAAGCTGCATCACACTCGCTAGTCCATTCGAACTTCACATTCTTCTGTGTCAGCTTAGTGAGTGGAGTAGCTATCTTCGAAAAGTCTTGTACAAACTTCCGGTAGTAACCAGCCAACCCAAGAAAACTTCTTACTTCTGAAAAGGTGGTAGGTCTAGGCCAATTCTCAACTGCCTCAATTTTCACTGGATCAACTTGAATACCATCTCCAGAAATCACATGACCCAAGAAACTAACTCGATCCAACCAAAAGTCGCACTTTGAAAACTTTGCATATAACTGATTCTTCTTCAGGGTCTCCAACACTACCTTTAAGTGTTCCTCGTGTTCTCTTTCATCCTTTGAGTAGATAAGGATATCGTCTATGAATACAATCACAAACTTATCCAAATATGGCATGAAAACACGTTGCATCAAATCCATAAATGCAGATGGAGCATTAGTGAGTCCAAATGGCATGACCAGGAACTCATAATGTCCATATCTCGTACTGAAAGCCGTCTTCGGTATATCTGCCACTTTAATCTTCAACTGATGATAACCAGATCTCAAGTCAATCTTGGAGAACACTCTCTTGCCTTGCAACTGGTTAAACAAATCGTCTATCCTTGGTAGAGGGTACTTGCTCTTGATGGTAAGGTTATTCAGCGCTCGGTAATCGATGCACATCCGCATGCTACCATCCTTCTTCTTCACGAACAAGACAGGGGGCCCCAAGGCGAGGTACGGGCTGAATTATGTTCCTTTCAAGCATATCTTTGAGTTGAGCTTTTAACTCCTTTAATTCAGCCGGTGCCATCCTATAAGGTGCCTTAGCAATTGGTGCCGCCCCAGTAACAACTTGATCTCAAATTCGATTTCCCTATCCGGCATGTTTCCCGGTAGCTCTCCCGGAAACACCTCGGGATACTCTCTTACTATAGGAGTTTCTTCTAACTTCGGCTTCACTTGTTCCACATCCACCGCATACAACAAGTAGCCTTCACAACCCTTCGACAAGCCCCGATGGCCTTAACGCCGAGATGATCGGATGTCGCTTCTTACCTCGGCTTGTACACATTCCCTTGATACGTCTTGTCCGATTTTCCGGGTACTTTAAAAGTCACTTTCTTCTCTCTACAGTCCAAGTGAACATAATTCTCGGATAGCCAATCTATTCCGAGGATTACATCAAAATCCGAGAAGTCTAAAACTGTGAAGTCGCTCTTGCATTGATAAGGTCCAACTCGAACTTCCACTTGAGGTATTATCCTAGTCACCTTGGTTACCTTCCCTAATGGTGTAGTTATTTCCAAAGTATTCCTTAAAGGTTCTGAAGGTAAGTTCAATTTCTTAGCAACCTTGGTTGACACAAAAGTATTTGACGCTCCCGTATCAAACAAAGCCTTGACCACTAGGTTTTCTAACATTATCGTACCTAGGATGCATATTCATTTATTTAAATATAGTTACAACATGAATAAACACGCTATAAAATATCTTAACAAAAGAACAAAACAACAACATGGTACCTGAAATAACGTCATCCTATGGTTCCACAAAACCAGCATCAACTGCAAAAACTCGAACCGGTCGGCTTGGGCCGCCCTTTCCGCTTCCTTGACTCGAGCTACCTTTGTTCCCTCTGTCTCAGGAACATGTATATTCCTGCAAGCCTTTTCAAAACCTCTCAGCCATTCTTCTGCCTTCATATGTTCCACATTTCCATAAAAGTTCTCAACCCGATTCCTTCTTAGCCTTGTGTACCAATCTACAACTGGTGCTTGCTCAAAATCCGGTCTAACGGTGGGTAAACCGGTGGGTAGCCATAAGGCATCTGCGTGTGGTACTTGTTGTTGAGGAGGGTGAGCCGGATACGCTTGAGGTATAGGTTGGTAAGGATAGTATCCCCGTGGGTAAAACGCGAGGTGAGGCCGCGGAGGGTACCGGGGTTGCTTTGAAAACCAAAAGGTGGGTGACCAATGCCTTGTTGATGATCAAGGCGTGGTGAAGGTGGTACGGTAGGTTGAGGAGCATGACCTACAGGAGGAGGGTAAAAGACCTGCTTCTGCTGCTGTGGGTAGACAGGTGGTAAACACTTGTTGGAGGAGGGTACACGCTAGCCACGGGTGGTGGTACATAGCCACCGGGATATCACTTACCATGGTGAACTGAACCGAACTTCCCACGTGCCATCGTGGAGGTCGTTCCTGATGTGGTCGGGGTGACAAGCTCTGATGAGACCTCGGTGACGGTGTCGCCGTATGAGGTGGTGGTGACAACCTCTGCTGGGTTAAGGGTATCGGCCTCACTACACCACCCCCTACAACCGGTACGGGACTTTCCCTTCGAACTCTGGAAGACTCTGCACCCGCTCCAGTCCTCGTGAACACCATCCTGATGATCAAGAAAACCAGACGTTACTAAAAGATCTAAAGAAGCTTATCTTAAAAGAAAGGAAACCTAAAAGACGCTTCTCTCTGATACCAACTGTAACGCCCCGTTCCCGGACACCGAGTCCTTATCCGGAAATGAAACATTCGGCACGTATAAAATAGAAGTAAATCCACTTTATACGTAAGCCTCTACTACGTCGTATCAAATTAAAGCAAACGGAATCAAAACTCGGGTATAAAATTTCTAAACGTTTAAGAATCGAAAGGTAAAAAAAAATCTAAAAGCGGAAATGTAAATTTATTACATTTGAGAATGTATATCCCAAAAGAAAGTACTACACGTCTCGAAGACCAAAAAGTCTACCTCAAAAGTATCAAAAGAAATCCAAAAGTAACAGTAAAGTCAGTAAATGATAAGTCTTCAACGAGCGCCGTCAAACGTCGTCGTCGAACTCCTCCTCGAAAACTCGTTCGTCTTCTCATCCCCAAACACATAGAAAAACATGCATTTGAGGTAAGTACAACGTACTTAAAAAGAAAGAGAAGCTATGATAACAACTCTAGTTTATAAGGAAAATATATTTCGATTGATTGGTAGTTTATGTGAGACCGACTCAACCTAAGGTTCATTTCATGTCCATCAACACGAATTGACTAAACGTTTCTACTCAGCTTAAATATGTTACAACCGCACTCAAGGGCACTACGCGCATCCATTCAGCAGGGTCCCTCCGTACTTAGGGTCATTATGACCTACGGAGTTCTTCCACCTCGGGAACACTCTTTTGCAACGTATTAGTGGATCACACCAATACCCACGAAAGTCTAGAAAAGGTAGACTCCGATAGCACGCACACCTCGGCGAGTCCCTCTCGTACTTAGGGTCATTGACCTACAGAGTTCCTCCACCTTCAGAGGTAGCACATGCATCGCGATTTAGCCTGGTGCCTAGCCAAGAGAGACATGTTGTTTAATCTTTTACTAGTCAAGTACGTTGATTATTAGGTTGATTAACTAGCCACCTAAGTGTTTTCAAGTAATCTTCCTCACACAACTACTCTCTTCCTGACCACTTTAGACACGGACAAGTCCTAGCAATTACACGTACATTGATGAATACTAATTCATCAAAGCACAAGCCTATCATGCTCTTCCGACGGATCCGAACTTTAACTCCCTTTAAGAGTACATTCGGTGTTTTAACCGAACGAATCGAAGCTCAATTCGGGCTTGTTCAAGTTTATACGGTGTTAACATATCACGTTTAAAGTTTTCATGAAGCTAAATCATGCTTATCAGGCCGAACAACAACTGACAATAGAAGAAGGACAAAACAAGCTAGACGCCCGTTTAAGGCTCTGGACGCCCGTCTGAACCATATTGGACGCCCGTCCAAAGATGGACGCCCGTCCCCCTAAAACAGTTTCAATCCTGAATGTAAAACAGCACTTCAAACGCCCGTCCAGTGAAGCGAGACGCTCGTCCGAAATGTACCCCAAGTAGACGCCCGTCCGGTGAAGCGGACGCTCGTCCACCCGGGTTCGACTAGAACCCTAACCCTTCATCATGCGATTCCCAAAACGATTTCAAACCGAACAACAGCAAGAACATCACAGAAAAACTCAGAAAAACATGTCTAAACATATCATGGTACTTATGGTCAAAGACCAATCCATAAACTCATCAATCTAGCATCAAAAACACCCTACAATTTCATCTAAACCTTATAAAAGACAATTGAGATCATAAGGATAGTTTTCTTACCTAATTGCTGCTCCAAAACAGCTCCGAACAGCCTCAGAATCCTGCAGCCCTTCCAATCAAACTGATACCCAAACGTTGCCCTTCTCACAACGATTCCAAATCTTCCGTCTGATCTGAAAACGGTTACGCTTTGCCTCAGAAATCGCGAAAACTATCCAAGCCCTATTTTCTCCTCAAAATTACGCAGAGGAAGAAAACGTGAAGTCTAAATTTTGATTCAATTAGGTTATGGGAAGGATTAAGTGTAATTTTTCCTTAAATACACATTCCAAAATAATCCTCTTTCCTTAATTGCCCCTAATTACCAAAAATCAGAAATCCCCTTTTAAAATATATACATATTTTCGAGAATACATATATATAAAATCAACAAAATACTTAACTCCAATAAAAGAAAAAGAAACAATAATATTTCGTTTTCGCAAAATGACACGTCTGCTCTTTTCCGAAAATCGGAATATTACATTGTGCTAGTAATGGGTCAAATCACATCAACTAAGGCCAAGCTTTTAAGACTTATACGTGTTGACTGAGTTTTAATTAATTTGTTGTTTAATTAATTTGACGGAGATATATATATATATATATATATATATATATATATATATATATATATATATATATATTCAATTGACGGAGATACTGAGTTCTTTGTTGTTTATATGGACGAAAAGACAACTGAGTTATGGACGAAAAGACAACTGAGTTATAGTTGAAGTTTTATTTGATAGTGATTGCTTGTTTTGTTGTTTGTTTAGATTGCTCGTTATTAGAGATCAGATCACATGAGATACGAATGGATTCAAGAAGAAGATAAAAGATATTATATATTTAAGATTAGTTTATTAATATTAATGTTTATCTTCAATTATTTTATTCAAATAATTAATTGTAATTCTATCTTTATTTTATTTATTTAAATTATGATTTCTCTCCAATATAAAGGAGATTTATTGTATCATTTTATTCATCAATTTAATAAAAACAGTTTCAGAGTCTTTCACTACGTTTCTGATTTTCTTTATGGTAGTTTTTACGTTTCCGCTACGTTTCTGATTTTCTTCATGATATATCAGAGCCTGGGGCAAGGGTTCGCGTACCTTAACATTGGTGAACCTTAAAAAAAACACCCTCCATATGTTCCGATTTTTCCTGCATTGCAATCTACATATATATAACTTTTTTTCCCACGTTGCAGCAGCCATAAATTCCCCCAACCCAAAAACCAAAAAAGAACAAAAACACTTTTGAACCTATTTCTGCCGAAGCTTTGCACCAAAGCTATTAGAGATAGATCTGTGTTTACCTTTATTTATATATATATATTTTCTCTTATTTATCTATTTTACGATTCTAGATTGTTCCGTACATCATTATATAAAGCATTGTATCCAAACGATTTCACTCAATGGAAAATACTTTCATTCATCTATTATTTCGTATCATGGTATCGGAGCTGTTGAGAGTTTAACTCTCCTTTTATTTTTTTCTCAATTTCCATTGCTGCTCGTTTTTTTCTTTTTAGCAAAGTTTTTTTTTTTCTGTTTTTTTCCTGTTCCTTTTTTTTTTCTTGCTGCTTGCTATTTGCAGGTACAAACCCTAACCCTCTCTTCCCTAACATCTCGCTGCATCCTTCTGCCATGGCCACTACTGCCTCCTCTGCGTTTTCAACCACCGGTCAAACTCTGTCCGGAACTTCCATCCCAGCCCCAGATCCGAATTCAACCTCCCTCATCGCCTTGAACCCGATGCTTCATGCCCCCATCAAACTCACAGATGTAAACTACACAGCATGGCACCTTCAACTCTCCAAACTCCTCTCCGGCTACGGTCTCATCGGGTACGTAGATGGCACCACCGTCTGTCCTCCAGCCACCACCACCACCACTGGTTCCCCAAGCCCTAATCCAACCTATTCCTTGTGGATTCGCCAAGATTCTCTCATCCATAACCTGCTTCTCGGCTCGGTTTCCCCGGAGGTCCTTATTACCATTCAACACACCAATATAGCCAAGGAAGCGTGGGATCTCCTTGCTGATACTTATTCCCGTCCTAGTCGTGGCCGCATCAAGCAGTTGAAACACGACCTACGCTCCACAGTCAAGGGCAACTCCACTGTGTCCTCTTATATCTCGTCCATGAAGGCCAAAAGTGATACCTTGGCAGCCCTTGGTGCTAAGGTTGATCCCGAAGACCTTGTTGATCTTATTCTTCAAAATATTGGCCCCGAATATGCGGAGATTGCTCGGGCTATTCAAGCTCGTGACACCCTCATCACTATCCCTGAACTTCATGAGAAACTTCTCAACCATGAAGCCGCACTTCTCCATCACCAATCTGTCAACCCAAACCCTGCGTACTCTGCCTTTCCCGCTCAGCTCCCTCCTAGGCCAAATACCCCACGGCATCCCCACCCGTACCCTCAAGCTCGCCCACCCCAGCCTTTCCGCCCTAACCCTCCCCCACCTCCTTACCCGCCTACCCCCTCTCCCTATCCCCAAAACCCGCCACCACCCAACCTGCAGTTTGCACCCCCACGCACGCTTTGTCCATATCTGGGCCGATGTCAGCTTTGCGGTGTTCAAGGCCACTCGGCAAAACGGTGTCCCACCTACCCGCTGTTCCAACAGGCTCCCCGCCCACCGGTGCAGCCACCCAATGCTCGGCCTCCACCTCAAGCACACCCCACCATGGCTTCTCCCTCGTGGCTATTTGATAGTGGAGCCTCGCATCATATGACACATGATCTCAATCTCCTGTCTCTCCACGATCCATACTCAGGTTTGGATACTATTACTATTGGTGATGGACGTAGTCTATCCGTTACGCATGTTGGTTCTGCTTCGGTTTCTACTTTTCACTTATCACATGTCCTGTGTGTCCCTCACCTGTCAAAAAATCTTATTTCCGTTTCAAAATTTTGCTCTGATAATTCTGTCACAGTCGAGTTCTTACCTGATTCATTTTTGGTGAAGGATTTGAAGACTGGCAAATGTCTCCACCAGGGTCAGGGCAGTGACGGTGTCTACACTTGGCCCGCTAGTTCTCTCCTTGCTTTTTCAGCCAATAAAACATCCACTGCTACCTGGCACAGTCGTTGTGGTCATCCAGCTTTTTTCTATTTTACAGCATTTAGTTAAGAATAATTTTTTGGATTTATCGTCTGTTTCAGCTACATCTTGTATTGATTGTTTAAGTAATAAAAGCCATCGGCTTCCTTTTTCTATTTCCACTTTGGAATCTTCCCGACCCCTGGATGTTCTTTTCTCCGATGTTTGGACATCGCCTGTTTATTCAGTAGATGGTTATAAATATTATGTCATTTTTGTTGACCATTTTACTCGATTTGTGTGGCTTTATCCCCTTACTCATAAATCTGATGTTTATTCCGTGTTTGTCAAATTCAAGCCTTATGTTGAAAAGTTATTGGGTCTTTCCATTAAAACGTTATACTCTGATAATGGTCTGGAGTTCATTGCTCTGCGTCCGTTTCTTGCTTCGCATGGGATTGCCCATCACACATCCCCTCCTCATACCCCTCAACACAATGGCATTTCGGAACGCCGACATCTCCATATTGTTGAGACTGCTCTCACCATGCTTAAACAAGCTTCTATGCCTATCACCTACTGGTCTTATGCCGTCAGTGCCGCCGTCTACTTAATTAACCGCATGCCTACCCAAACCTTGGACATGGACACCCCTTACTATCGACTTTTCTCCAATCCTCCGAACTACGCCAAGCTGCGTGTCTTTGGCTGTCTATGCTTTCCGTGGATCAAACCGTATAACCATCATAAGCTGGAGTCCTCTTCGTTGCCCTGTGCCTTCCTAGGTTGCTCCCTCACCCAGAGTGCTTACCTTTGCTACGACACTGTTGGTGGCCGCCTCTACGTATCCCGTGACGTTCGTTTTGTTGAGGATCGTTTTCCCTTCTCCTCTATTCCTTCAGAGTCTGATTCTCCCCCCTTAGAGTCGTTACTCACTCCCTTGGTATCCGCCGACCTTCCTACTCCACCTTCCCCTCCCGTTCCTATACCATCCGCCCCACCTTCTTCACCTCCGTCATCTTCTCCCCTCTCGGCCTCCCCTGAATCATCCTCAACCTCCCATTCCCTCACGTCTTCCCCCTCCTCTCCATCCCCTGGTCCATCTCCGAGCTCCTCATCTCCTCTCCTCCCTCCCCCTCCTTCCCATCACATGGTGACTCGTGCACGTAATCATATCTTCAAGCCTCGCCAACTTCTTAACCTTAATGCCCAGTTGGACTCTCAATACTCTGATACGGAACCCTCTACAGTCAAACAAGCTTTACAAAGTTCTCATTGGCGTCTAGCCATGTCTGAAGAGTTTGACGCGCTTGTCCGCAACGGTACCTGGTCCCTTGTTCCTCATGATCCCCATCTTAATGTGGTAGGCTGTAAGTGGGTCTTCCGCATCAAGCGTAATCCAGATGGTTCTATTGAGCATTACAAGGCTCGTCTGGTTGCCAAAGGTTTTAACCAGAGGCCAGGGATTGACTACTTTGAGACTTTTAGACCGGTTGTCAAACCCACTACGATTCGTTTGGTTCTTGGTCTTGCAGTTTCTCTTGGTTGGTCCCTCCGACAGTTGGATGTCAATAATGCCTTTCTGCAGGGTTCTCTCACTGAAGCGGTTTACATGTCTCAACCTCCTGGGTTTGAGGACACTGACTTTCCCACTCATGTTTGCCAACTGCATAAAGCTATCTACGGTCTCAAACAGGCCCCTCGGGCTTGGTATCATGAGTTGCGCTCCTTTGTCCTCTCTATTGGGTTTGTTAACTCGGCTGCTGACTCCTCCCTATTTATTTGTCGCATTGATTCCAGCATTACGGTCTTACTTGTGTATGTGGATGATATAGTGGTTACTGGCAGCTCAGTTTCTCAGGTTCAACAGGTCATTGACTGTCTTGGCGATCGGTTCTCCATCAAAGATCTTGGCTCTTTATCATATTTTCTTGGCGTTGAGGTAACGCCTAACTCGCAGGGTCTTCTTCTGACGCAGAATAAGTATATTCACGACCTGCTCTGTCGGGTCAACATGCAGTTGTCCAAGCCGGTTTCCACCCCCTGCCTTCGGACGCCTTTACTTCTACTGATTCTGCTGCTCCCCCGTTTGAGGACGTCACTCTGTTTCGTCAGGTACTCGGTGCCTTTCTTCGTATCTGTTATTCACTCGTCCGGATATAGCCTTTGCGGTCAATAAACTCTCGCAGTATATGCATTCGCCCACTGAGTATCACTGGGGTTTGGTAAAAAGGGTCCTTCGGTATTTAGTTGGGTCCGTTGATGATGGTTTGCAGCTATATGCATCCAACCCGCTGGCTCTTCATGCCTTTTCAGATGCTGACTGGGGTGGCAATAAGGATGCAGCCTACACCTCTACGTCTGCCTATCTTGTGTTCATTGGTCAGAATCTGGTTTCCTGGAGTTCTAAGAAACAGCCCACTGTTTCTCGCTCTTCCACAGAAGCTGAATATCGTTCTGTTGCGGATACGGCATCTGAGCTCGCCTGGGTTACGTATCTCCTGTCGGATCTTGGTTTTTCTGTGCTATCCTCACCGGTTATTTTCTGTGATAATGTTGGCGCTACTCAGCTCTGTGCCAACCCCGTTTTCCATTCGAAGATGAAACATGTTGCCATTGACTATCATTTTATTCGTGAGCAAGTTCAAAATGGTGTTTTGCGCGTCTCTCATGTCTCTGGGTCGGATCAGCTTGCGGATGCGTTGACGAAGCCTCTACCTCGCCTCTCCTTTGATCACTTCAAGTCCAAGCTGGGCCTTCGCTCTCCTCGTCCCGCTTGAGGGGGCGTATTAGAGATAGATCTGTGTTTACCTTTATTTATATATATATATATTTTTTCTCTTATTTATCTATTTTACGATTCTAGATTGTTCCGTACATCATTATATAAAGCATTGTATCCAAACGATTTCACTCAATGGAAAATACTTTCATTCATCTATTATTTCGTATCAAAAGCAAATCTCACTTTTGCAAAAAAAAAAAAAAAATCCTTTCTTTTTGCATTTACGCAAATTTTCAATCCAACTGTTTGAGTCTAGTTTGTTTTTATGGTCATATTTGTTATTATAATTAATTTATCTTGAATACAATATCTACGATTTTCTTTTCGCATTCATTTAATCGGTTTATTTAGATTCAACAATGAAGCCAGATCCTTCAGTCAGACAACGCGGAGATCAGAGAACGCGTTTGTCGTCATCAAAGAAGACTTCACAGATTTTTAGACAACAACAAACAAACAAACAAACAAAAAAAATACCACAGGCCGAAGCCGAGAGCCAAGAGCTTAGAGCTGTGGGTGTAAAAAAGATGCATCATCTTCATTGCTGACAGACAAACGTTGCCTCCAACGCCGACAATGTTTGAGGGAGGGTATTAGAGATCAAATCACATGAGATACGAATGGATTCAAGAAGATAAAAGATATTATATATTTAAGATTAGATTATTAACTATTAATGTTTATCTTCAATTATTTTATTCAAATAATTAATTGTAATTCTATCTTTATCTTATTTATTTAAATTAGGATTTCTCTCATATATAAAGGAGATTCATTGTATCATTTTATTCATCAATTCAATAAAAACAGTTTCAGAGTCTTTCGCTACGTTTTTGATTTTCTTTATGGTAGTTTTTACGTTTCCGCTACGTTTCTGATTTTCTTCACTTGTGTTATAAGAGCAATCGCATCATATACTCTTAACGAATTCTGTATTTTACAGTTTTAAAAACAAATTTTTTCTAGTTTACAGAATCTATATCCAAGATGAAATGCATCAGATACTCTATTTTACTTAATGGATACTCTATTCTACTGTATTCTTACAGGAAAAACTGCAGTGTAATTTTTGCCGCTGAAATCTCTAAAGTACAGTTTTTAAAGGATTTACAGTGGCAAAACCAATATAATGAACTGTGAAGTAATTTTAAAAATTAATATTATCCGGCTAATAATTATTTTAGACAAACGTGAAAAACAACAAAACTTAATTAGGTAATAATTGACATTTAATCGAGTGAAATATTATTTATGAATTGTTTTGAATGCTACCTCCTTCGTTTCTAAATAACTGATAATGTGGACAAAAAAACACGCATATTAAAGAGATGAGTTAATGTATTAATTTGAATATCAGAATGACTAAAAAAACCATACATTATAATTAATCAATGTTGTTTTAATTCTTTTACTTGTTAATAAATAATGGTAGATGTAGGAAAAATACAATAAATAATGTATTGAAAATGTATAATTCCTCACATAAAATGAAACAAATAATTTTGACAACGACATCAGTTATTTTGGTTTTTTCTCATGCAAATCCTTTGCCTCTAATTAATTTTTAAGCATCGTCATTATATTTGATGCTATACATTTAAGTTTTTTTTTTTATTTTTTATTTTAATTTTTGTAGAGAAACAATAGACAAGATATAATTAATCCTCGCACGTAGCGGGATCCGAACCTCAACATCTCTTAATCCCTATATTTATCCTATGTGAATGAGAAGTTATTATATAACTGTGATTTTATGAGTGATACTAAGTGGATGAGTGAGATTTATTTTTACACACCCTCTCTCACATAGTAGGAGTGTGTAGGGGTTAATTTGACACGCCTCACCCTCCACTAAGTATCACCCATCAATCACCGTTGCACAAAAACTTTTCTCCATGTGAATTGTATTACAATGAGAATTGTATCGGTTCTCTTCTCATTATTTTAAGTATGAAGTATATTCGGTAGTTTTTAGTTTTATGATCAAGTAAGTATTACACCAAGGGTGATACACATCATATTTTGTTAAAAAGGATACTAATTAAGTCTTAAGCATTTGCTATGTTTAACGTTAATTGGCTACTATATCACATAGTATTTGAATTAATGCAGATTCAAAATAAAACACACTGTTTTATAATTTATATATTTATAATGGTAATAATATATAGCTATATTTTTTTTTTTATTACAATTGAAAGACAGAACAATCTAACTAGTTACAACACTGGAGGACTAATTTTGCCTCCAGAGGAATCCGAACCTGAGACCTTCCCGGATCGTGACCATTCTGCCGATTTATATACATCATCGGCAATATTTAAAACATATACTATATATGTTTTATAAGCATTTTGAATGCATGACCGGACGACCCATACCCGGAATGTATTTTAGTTTTTGGAACGGAATGTACACAGTTGTCAAGCATGTTTGCGACGTGTTTCATTGTGTATATGGTTTTTAGTAAGTCACGATAATTCAGTGTAATGATTTCTCTAGATGTCATCAGAATGTTTAGGACCGAGAGAGTGTTTATAACCTACCTTGGAAACCAAGTTAACCAAAGTTTATAGAAAACCGTTTATAACCGAACCATTATAAAATTTCTACGCCAGATATAAAAAAATATTGGCTTTTGTGGCGCACAATCTTTAAGTGCCACAAAAAAGGATATTATGGGCAAAAAATCCGACACAATACCGTGTTTTTCTTGTAGTGAATTATAAAAAAAACTGTTTATAGCCCAAAAAAGAATACTACTTTATTTTGGTTTTTGATTAATTGACTTATAAACTGGACTGTTTGACTCAATTCGTTTACTTTATTTAAAGAGTTTGGTTAATTTTGTAGAGGTTTGTAAATGGTAATTGTATTGTATTATATTCATAATGAGTGTTACATCAAGTATTTATAGGCAGAAAGATAAGAGGCCTAAAACGGTAAAATACAAATTATTATAAATAATAAACTACTTGATAATATTATACTCAACACGCCCCCGCAATCCCGTGGGAAGAGGATGAACACGGAGATTGGTCTTCATGGAATGGAACAACGGTGACCCCAACGGTTTGGTTAAAACATCCGCAAGTTGTTCCTTCGAAGTAATGAAGGAAATAGCAAGGCGATTAGACGCAACAAGTTCGCGAACATGGTGGAAGTCAATCTCGATATGTTTCGTGCGGGCATGAAACACCGGATTGTGCGCAAGATAGGTAGCGCCGATGTTGTCACACCAAAGAGTCGGAGTAGACGATAAAGGAACTTCCATTTCGGTGAGCAAGGCTTTGCAAAGCCATTGAATCTCGGCGGCGGTATTGGACAAGGTCTTGTATTCGGCCTCGGTGCTACTCTTTTTGAGACGAGTCAAATGTTGCTTGGTACGCCAACTGATAAGATTCGACCCCAAGAAGACACAATAAGCACCAACTGAGCGACGGTTATCGGAGTCAGCCGCCCAATCAGAATCAGAGTAAGCCCGGATGGTAATAGGAGAAGTACGGGAGAAAAACAGTCCCTCAGAAATCGTGTTCTTCAAATAGCGTAAGATACGTTTGACCGCAGTCCAATGCGCATCGGTAGGGGCATGCATGTATTTGCGACCTTATGAACGGCGAAGGCAATGTCGGGGCGAGTGAAAGCAAGGTACTGAAGACCACCCACAATAGTGCGGTAGAGCGCAGGATCAGAGCATGGAGGACCATCATCCCAAATCAAGTGAGTAGAGGCACTCATAGGAGTCTGACAAGGCTTAGCCTTATCCATGGATGCACGTTGTAGTAACTGTAGGATATACTTACGGCGAGTAAGAAAGAGTCCGTCGGCGGTGGGAAGAACTTCAATGCCAAGAAAGTAAGACAAGGCACCAAGATCTTTCACCGGAAGCGTGTAGCCGAAAGCGAATAACTTTTGCTCAATAAGGGAGGGGGAAGAACCGGTAATAATAATGTCATCAACGTAAATAAGGACATAAACTCGAGCACCGGCACGACGAGTAAATGTATAGGGAGGGGTCGGCCTTAGAGCACAGTAAAGCCAAACGTGTGAGCCGCGATGAACCGAGAAAACCAAGCCCGAGGAGCTGTTTGAGGCCATAGAGGCTGCGCTTTAAGCGACGGACGTAATGCGGGAAGTCAGGGTGGACAAAGCCCTGTGGTTGTTGCATGTAGACAGGCTCGGAGAGATGACCATGCAAAAAGGCATTATGTATATCAACCTGCCGCAGAGACCAACCCTGAGAGACTGCAAGAGACAGAAGCAGACGTATGGTAACCGGTTTAACAACAGGGCTGAAGGTCTCATGATAATCCACGCCCTCTGCTTGATGAAACCCTTTAGCAACTAAACGTGCCTTGTGACGCTCGAGGCGACCATCTGCAAGGTGTTTGGTACGGTAAACCCACTTATTACCAACAATATTCATATGAGGGTGACGCGGCACAAGATCCCAAGTGTGATTTTTCAACGGGGCATCAATCTCATCCCGCGTCGCATGACGCCAAATTTCATGTTTAGAGGCATCGGTATAGGAGGAAGGGTCTAAAGAGGTAGTGGTGGCAAGAAGTGCCCGAGATAAAGGATAACGAATGTAGTCAGGCATTTGGACCGGTTTAAGTTTATTGGTTTGGGTGCGGGTGAGCATGCGGTTGGGATTGGGAGGTGCGGGAAGCAAGGCCGTGGGTAGGCCGGGGAGAGGAGGGTTCGGCCGAGGGGGTGTGGGACGGGTCAGGTGGGGCAGAGTGTGGTGAAGGAGGTGAGTGGGGTGCGGGTGGCGAAGTGGGAGAAGCAGACATAGGAGGAGGGGTGATTAGGAGGTGGGGTAGATCGACTGTGAGAGGAGGAGAGGTAATGGGGGCAGAGGTTGATGTGTAGGGGAAGTGAGATTCATCAAAGATGACGTGGCGAGCAATATAGAGACGACCAGTGGCAAGGTCAAGACATTTATAGCCATGATGGTTTGGAGAGTAACCTAAGAAGATGCATGTGGCAGAACGATAGTCAGTTTTGTGGTGGTTATAAGGACGCCGATATGGCCAGCAAGCACAGCCAAAGACGCGGAGAAAAGAGTAATCAGGAGGACGATGGTAGACCATTTCATAAGGGGTTTTATAGTCAAGAGCTTTAAAGGGAAGGCGATTTATGAGGTAGGTGGCAGTGATAAAGGCATCTTCCCAGTAAGGGAGGGGAAGATTAGATTGGGCGAGTAGGGAAAGACCAACTTCAACAATTTGACGGTGACGGCGTTCAATAGCACCGACTTGTTCATGTGTGTGTGGGCACGAGCGGCAATGCTGAATGCCTAAGGTAGTGAGGGTGTGAGAGAGGTGGCGATATTCACCCCCCCAATCGGATTGTAGGGCTTTGAGTTTAGTGGAGAAAAGGCGTTCAATGAAATTGAGGAAGTCGGGAAAAATCTTTTCAACGTCGGATTTTAATTTAATCGGAAAAAGCCACAAATATTTGGTAAAATCATCAAGAAAACTAACGTAATAACGCGAACCATAAGTAGATAAATCAGTACAAGGACCCCAAACATCAGTAAAAATCAAATCCAATGGTGCACTAGAAGTAAAATCCGAAGTATAAAGAGGAAAACGATGGCTTTTGGCCAGTTGACAGGGGGCACACACAGTAGTAGGTGCCTTATTTGGAACATTAAAAGAAAGACGCTTAAAGACTTGTTGGAGCACTGGAAGGGAGCAATGGCCAAGACGACGATGCCAAGTGGTGGAGGAGTGGTGGGCGGCAGTGAGAGCTTGTGCAGGAGACCGACTGGGTTGAGGGGTGAAGTGATAGAGTCCATCTTTGACAACGCCTCTAAGTAGGATGTGACCCGAGTAGTCCTTCACAACAAAAAAGGTGTCATGAAACTCGAAGAAAACGAAATTGTCGGTGGAAATTTTTGAACGAGAGAGTAGATTTTTAGTGAGTCTTTGGGGAGACAAGTATATTGGATAAGTGATAAGTGTGGGGTGGGGAAACAATAGAAGAAGAACCGGAATGAGTAATAGGTAAACTGAGCCATCTCCAACATGTATTTGGTCAGTGCCGTCATACGGTTCGGAATGAAGATTGAGATTGCCAAAGTTATTTGTCATGTGATGAGTTGCACCAGTATCAGGAATCCAATCAGTCTGTGGAGTAGGATACTGCTGGGGATGTGGGAAAGCGGCATAAGCTTGTGGAGCACGAGGTGCAGGAGGCCGTGGTGCCGAACCCCGAGATTCCGAATAACGCCAGTAGCAAGTCGAAGTCCGAGCCGTGTGACTGTCTTAGCACAAATTTGACACTTGGGCAAGGAGTCAGTAGAGGTGAAGGGGGACGGTGGAGGAGGACGGGGCTGTCCATTGCCACGACCACCACGCCCCCGGCCTCGATTATTTCCAGAATTACCAGAACCAGTATTGCCATAATTATCACCAATGCGAGCATGCCCAGAATTATTATAATTATTATTTCTATAGTTATGAGTAGAAGAAGCAGGACGGGTATTACCAGAGACATAGCCAGCATAAGGAGTGGAGGCGGAGCCACCGGAGCTGGAAGATGAAGGTGCAGCGGCAATAACAGTGGGGCGGTGGTGCGAATTCGTGCCTCGGTTGTAAGCAGCTGAGAATAAACATCATCCAACGAAAGAGAAGGCTGAACCGAGAGCATGGTGACGAGAGAATCAAATTCAGGGCCCAAGCCGGCAAGGAGATAGGCAATAATGTCGTCGTCGGAGAGAGGATGGCCAGCGAGAGACAGTTGATCAGCGAGATTTTTGATTTTGAAGAAATAATCGGCAGCCGAGTTTTCTTCCTTGCGTGTGGAGGCCAGAGTGCTGCGTAGATGGACAAGCTTCGACCTGCTCTGGGATGCAAACGCGGTGGAGATCGAGGGCAGTCCAGATTGCCGCTGAGGTGGTTGCCGTGTATACTTGCATTAGAATATCATCGGAGAGGGAGGAGGTGATCAAGGAGAGTATTAAATTGTCAGTCTTTGTCCAGGCCGTGAATTCAGGATTGGTAGACGTTGTGGCAGCGGCACCAGTGCCGGTGATGATGGTGGATGGCGGCGGTGGAAGAGAGCCATCGACAAAACCGAAAACACCCTGGCCTTTAAGGTAGGGGACTATCTGAGCACGCCAGAGATGGTAATTGTGACGGGTAAGACGGGTGATACGAATAGCAGAAGAGGGGGTAAACGACGGCGTAGTTAGGCCGGCTGCGTTTGAGGTAGCAGCAGTGACGGTGGTGGAGCTATCGTCTCCGTCAGACATGGCGCCGAAGAAGAAGGGGATGCGGCGGCGGCTTAGGGTTTTGTTTTGTTTTGTTTTTTTTTTTTGTGAGGATCTCAGAGAGTCTCTGATACCATGTAGAGGTTTGTAAATGGTAATTGTATTGTATTATATTCATAATGAGTGTTACATCAAGTATTTATAGGCAGAAAGATAAGAGGCCTAAAACGGTAAAATACAAATTATTATAAATAATAAACTACTTGATAATATTATACTCAACAAATTTTGGATTCAAATATCAAATATCCCAAATTTTCGGTTTTGATGTAAATAAAATGACATTAATCATATCGAATCGAATCATATACAACCCTATTGTTGGAAAAGAATTCGAAATTAAATTACACAATTTAGAAGGAAAAGAATTCGAAATTACCGTCCAAAGAATCACACATATGCAAAAGGTTAAATTTGTGAAGTCGGATACATAACCCATGTCTAAACATTATTTGCAGAATTCTATAAATTCTGCAAAAAATAACCCAAAATCAAACCTTCATTCAAAAATATCTCTGAAATCAAATTTTCATCTAGCAAGAAAGGAGGAATGGGAGAACAGCTTGGTCACAGAA
Organism: Gentiana straminea; assembly: GCA_036785695.1. NCBI lineage: Eukaryota > Viridiplantae > Streptophyta > Magnoliopsida > Gentianales > Gentianaceae > Gentiana > Gentiana straminea. The sequence goes on along the minus strand of JAVUPR010000239.1, from coordinate 2,105,732 downwards.
TCCTCTCTATTTTATTGATCGTATCGGGTAAGTATTTATCTCATTGTAGAATTATCATTTCTCCCAAAAGTTTAAGTTGGTTTGGAAAGATAGATAGTCAACATTTTATATATTCAACATGTCCCATCAAGTGTGGGCTATTATATTTTTTAGAGACACCCAACACTAGTTTGTTTTTTTTTTTTTTTTTGAATGACTGTGCTCAGTGGCGGATCCAGAAATATTTTTCAGGGGCGTCCGTAATTTTTTTACGGTGTCTAAAATATTTTTCTATAGGTAAAATATAGAATTTCTTTTTTGTTCAGAGGGGTCCATGGACCTCCTTATATAACACATGGATCCGCCTCTGACTGTGTTAGTTTGAAGCGGAGTTTGAACCCATGATAGCTCATACCATGTTGAATTATCATCTCTCCCAAAACCTTAAGCTGGTGGGATTGTACGTAGATAATTAACATTTTATATGTTCAACACTCATTTTCTTAAAAATATTTGAGTTTGTTTATTACATTAAGGAGCTTGAGTATGCCTGTTCTATTTAATTTTTTGTTTAATCAGCCGTATTCGTTAAACAAGCTAATATCTTCTTAGTTTCTTAAAATTTGTATCATGTAGCTAGATCGATAGTCCTTTTTTCTTTCTTTTTCTTTTTTGAGAACATGCATGTAGCTAGATGATTGAGGTGAAAAAAATCTTAAGAATTAAGGTGGATTGAGAATAGGGTTAAAGCAACATTAAGATAACATTAGGGGTTTATGATTAGCATTTTCGGTTATATATATATATTTGCGTTTGATTAAGCATGAAGTTTTAGCTCTCAATTGTGCAGTACTTGTTACCATGAAAGGCCCAATTACTGTAATCGGGTATTCGAGTCGGTTCCTTGCTGAAACCGACATATGCGATCAACCCGAATGTACTACGCAACCCGACTCTTGTATAAACATTGGACAGACGACTTGCTATTGCAGCTATGGCAATTGCAAAGCAGTGAAGGTTAACTACAAGTGTGAACAGCAACCCTGGTGTACTACGAATCCCGACACTTGTGAAGACGAAGACGATGGCGAAACGATTTGCTACTGCAGCGGCGGCAAATGCGCCGCTGCAAGGGGTGACGACCGCTAACATTAACAAGCTGCGGTGTTATGATCACAACAATTCCGTGTCAGTATATATAATACGTTTTTATATTATTGATTATGATGAGACGTATGAGTCCTACATCATAATTAACAGTGTAAAAGTGTGTTTTGTCGATTGCTATATATGACACACTTGTTGTGACCATAACATTTTCTATCGAGGAAGGCAGGGAAATATCTGTTCCACAACAAAATAGTCGCAACAACATATTTTTACATCATTGGTCATTATGAGACACATAAGATATTAAGAATCGATAGGTCTCACACCATTAATCAATGATGTAAGAGGAATGATATGGGCACAACCGTTGTACCACAACGAAAGACACAACGGTCATTTGTACCGTTGATTTTGATTGTTCTCATCAAGATAAATTTAGACTTATAATGATCAAAGGTATGGATGACCGTTGTGTCTTTCGTTGTTACACAACAGTTGTGCCCGTATCATTACTCATGATGTAATTATACTGACACAATGCAACTACATCGAGTGATACAACTTGAAACATCATTGAAAATGATATAGGCCAATTAATGATGATCAATGGTGAAAAACCATATTGTGTCACTCGCCGTAGATGAATGTGGTTGCGTCCGTAGCATTATCTATTATGTTATCCACTTTGTTGCGAGTATTTTGCGGTGGAAATATTAGTTAATGTTACAATTATAACAATCATTACACGACGAATTAATGTCACTCCATGATATGACTATAATATCCTCTCGTGGAGTGACTTTCATTACAAACGTCTCACTGTTATGATTGTTATGATTGTGACAGTATAGTTATTCAATTCTTCTCCACATTCTCGTTGAAAGAATTTAATTTTCCGGGGGATAGAATGATATGATTTTCATTTCTAATCTTTAAATAAACTCAAATATTTCAAAGTTTTGGAATATTTGCTTGTGTTTTATTAATCATATATGTTTCTGTGATATAGATCTTGTGATTTTAATTTGTTATTGATATAAAAAAGGGCACAGAAAAATATACCAAAATAAGTGATAAAATAAACTTATTTTGAGTGTATTCAATGCACTTTCTGAGACAAATTACTATGTACAGTATGTATCACTCTTGACTGTTGACTCTTCATACGTATTTACAATTTGATCAGATGTACTGTATTTTCTTGTTTGGTTTTGCAAGGTGATAATGTAACATATAACATATTATCAGTCGTATTTTTTTTCGAATTATTTTATTTTATATAAAATTTTAAGTTACTAAAAAAAGATGTCTCGTTATTAGCTATGGAAATAATCGATATAATGAACGCAATTAAAATCCAATAGAAACATGCATATCCAAATTCTTAAAAGAGAACCGTAACCAATAAACAAACACGAGTCTACATTCACTCTGAATAATCTATATGTGATTAATTTGTGAGTTAATAAGATTCGTTATCACATAATTATATGGGAAATTATATTAAATCGGCTTCAGTATTGTATAATCATATTGTTTTGTTTTGTTTTGTTTTTTGTTTTTTGTTTTTTGTTTTTTTTTTTGACGAAACCTTTTTTTTATTATTAAGAAAAAAATAAAAAGGTTCGTACAAGCCGTATCCTGCCCTCCCCTTATACCAAATACGTAGACGAAGCGTAGCCCTGCCCTCTAAAAACCTATGAGTGGCAAACCCAAATATGTGGGAAAATCCCGCTCGTAGGAAAAGGTGCAAAGACCCTACGTCTTAAAAAATAAAATCTCCCAAAAAAAAAAGTTACAAACGAAAAAACAAGTGGGTTCCGCTCTTCTATGGTAGAAAATGATCTTCAATCCTTCAATGGTGGCTAAAACATTCGTCATGGTTTACTCCATTCAAGTTGCGTTTGGTGGGTGTGTCCAATAAATTGCACCAAGATTTGAGCCACAAAAGTTTTTTGAGGTGATTAGACCATCCACCGGTGACGCTGTTATAGAATCCTGCATAAATAATCGCGGGAAAGTAGTCTATCCATATAGTTAAAATAAAGGGTAGAGGCATACGAAACTCGTCAACTTGCAGCTTTGCACCCCTCAACGTGATGAAGGGTGCATCCAAGGATATGAGCCATATCAAACGCATGATGAGAAGAGCCATCCATACGATCGTAACTGAGCCATGAGTTCCTGTGGAAAGAGTAGTATGGGTATAATCCTTTATGAGAAAGGGACCAGAGACAAGGAACAAAATAAAAGTCACAACCTGGTTTGCACCCTTCCACAATAAAGTGTAGGGTGCGTCCATCTGTGAGAGAGTGCTATCTCGCAAATCGTATGTTCGGTATCTCATGTTGATCAGAATGAAGAATAAGACGGAGTTGTAATGGTAACTGAGTAGTTTGGTCAAAACGATTCCCATGCGAATGCTAGGAGGCATGCCGGGCAAGGAAATCAGCTGCTGAGTTGGCTTCGCGAAAAACGTGAGTAATAGAAAGTCCATGTTGCTGAAGAAGTGTGTCGATAGCTGCAATATCATCTTCAATACACCACGGTATGCTACAACGTCGGTTAAGGATGTTTACCAAAATCAGCGAGTCACATTCAATGACAAGAGGTAGCATTCCGTGAGTAATACAATAAGAGATGCCGGCAAGAAGGGTCTTTGTCTCTACAGTAATGCCGGTAGCTGTGCCATAGATCGTTCGCAGCCCAAATGAGACGACCATCTTCATCACGAATGATGTAACCGCCTCCGGAAGGTCCCGGATTACCCAAAGAAGATCCATCAGAATTAAGCTTGTAATGGTTGTGCGGGGGTTTGTGCCAAATGATCGGGATAGGGGGCTTGTAAGTTCTGATAGCAAAGCGAGGAATAAAGTTATTAGAGATGAGGCAGTCATCATCTTCATCAATTTTATAGATCTTCCGCTGACGTAAGCACATCTGAATGTTGCGATGGATGTTGTATAGCACTTGTGACTTAAGAGGCTGAGTGTTTTGTTGAGTATCGATTATCTGAATAAGACGATCAGACCCTAAGTATTATAGAGCAGTAATTGTATTTTAAATAACATATCTAATTCTTCGATTATGTTCACGAATCAAATATGCATGTAGAACAAGGGAAATTATGTACCATCATGTCATAACAAGGGGTTTACTAATGCATCCTTCTCAATCAACTTTGACGGTTCATGCAAGGGAGGAGGTATACATTGGGCTGAGGGTTGCTAAGTCCGTCCATTCCAACTTCGTTATAATTTGATTAAAATCACAACCAAAAACACAATTAATCCATCACAGGGTTCTTGATCAGGGGCAGACCCAGTATGCTAGTTTTTGAGGAGGGGAATCTTAAATGCCGGCCTTTCATCTGGGAATGCACTCTTCATAAATATGAAGAGATCTATTTCCATATGTGCTTTTCAATCCTTTGGAATTGTTGATGTGTTCCTTTTATTGCCTTGGCCAGGAGCTGTAGTGAGGTTTGCTAATTTGGAAGAGAAACTATGTTCTTGCTGCTTGATGCTGCTATGAAGATTCTTTGCCAGGAGTTTTTTTTATGTTTTTTCTCAATAATTTTGATGTATAGGTTTTTCAAATGTTTTGACAATATTTGGAGATTGGGGTTTATGCCAATGTGTTTGCATGCTCATAATCTTTCCCTAGCACCCGTTTTTTCCCACTCTGGGTTTTACGGACTAGGATTTTGAGGAGGTGGGGTGGCACATTGATGACATCTTGAAGTGAGGTGGCTATGGTTGGCATAAAAAATTGTAAATTTTCACTCATCAATTAAATTTACAGCTTTTGAAAGAAAAAAAAAAAAAAGGTGGGGTCCAAGGACCCCACTCAAATTTCCGGACAATTGACTAATATACTCCTCTAATAATATTAAAATTATGTATGTATATTGTTTTAGACAATTTCTAATGTAATAATCAATTTAGCTCAACTGGTTAAAAGTTTTATCACTAATCGTAAGGTCGTGAGTTTGAAACCTTGCAGGTGAGGTTTTTCAAACTCGCTCATCTTCTCATCTATGTCTCTGAGTTGATTTCTTAGATTAGTGTTAGAGAGTGATTCGCCCGCTGCTTTTCCTTCCTTGTAGCTAGATAGACTTAGCATGCAACCTTCGATTGGTGCAAGATCTTCGATTGGTGTTCTATTCAGTTCCTTATTTGTTCTAGGGATTAGGGTACGTACTTTCTGTTTGTTCTCTTATGTGGTTGCGCATCACAACAATGGTATTCGAGTTTAGGATGCCATCAAATAGGTTGTGATGCAATCCATTTGGACAGTGAGAAATAACATTGTATTCAATTCAAAGATGTCACAATTGATCAAACTTCTAAGAAAATTAATATGTGCAATTATGCTTGGTTAATTGGCAGGAACAATAAATTTAACACGGGTGTAACCTGTTTTTCCTTTGGATCTCCTTGTCTCTTCGGTTGGATTCCTAGTTCGGTGTTTTCTTTGATTTGGGTTTGGCGGTACTCTTTGTATTTTTGGCGGGTGTACTCTTTTTTTTTTCTTGTTCACATATATATATATATATATATATATATATATATATATATATATATATATATATATAATCCGACCAAAAAGGATCCATTTTCCAAAAAAAAAGGATCCATTTCATATGGCATGTACACTTGGAGAAGCCAAACAAAAATGGAAAATAAAGGCCGGCCACTTGTGCGCTAAGCAAAGGGAAAATAATTAAGTGATCACAATTATGGAGCTACATATATGGATGAAGCTTAACTATACAGATTCCGTACAGAATGAATCATATATATATATATATATATATATATATATATATATATATATATATATATATATATATATATATATATATATATATATATATATATATATATATCCGGTTTCAGACCAAAAAAGATCCCATTTCATATGGCATATAGCCACAGAAAAATATATATCCGGTTTCAGACCAAAAAAGATCCCATTTCATATGGCATATAGCCACAGAAAAATAATGGAAAATAAAAGGCCGGCCATTTTATGCCCTAACACAGGCAAGACTCCAACAAAGGAAAAATTCTTACATGGTAACTTTACATGTCCAGAGTTATATGTAACTCAACATTTGTGGAATTACAATCCAAGAATACCCCCCAGCAAAAACTCTTATTTCAATAAGTAATTGCACTTTCAACTTCGCTTGCATTTTTGTACGTTCGTTATAAAATTTAGGTTTTTTTTATTCCGGGTAAAAAATGGACAAAGTTCATAAATTACAAATAAAAATGTGTAAAATACCCTATGAATGTTATTAATGCAGTAAATATAAAGTATTAAAAAAATGATGAATGAATAATAAATTAATGATAAGATATATAATTGAATAAATAGAGAATTAAAGCTCTGTAAGTATTCTAAAAAGATTTATATTATCAGACAAAAATTTAGAATGAAAGTTACGTGAGGGAGGAGATGGTATATTGGAGACCTTCTGGCAATCAGTGTTGACTTCTAAGCTGCGTAAATAATTGTTGTTTTGAGGTTTTCACAGAGATTAAGACAAAATAATAACTGATATTGTCGAAAATATCACAGTTGCGGTAATAAATGAAGGTATGATTGTCGGACACAATGCTGTTGATTGCGGGCACAATGGTCGACAAATTGGCAGAGTAGCTCTGCTTGTATTAATATTCAGATAATTTATGACTTACAGGGTGCCGCTATTTATAGGAGGATTGCTAATGACGATTAGGCTAAGTATGACAAGACATAATTAACTAAGACGTGACATAGTAAAGTACAAGTAAGAGAGTAAATATCCCCATGAGCTGGCGCGGCCTCACTTGGAGCGGGTCCGATGTCTTGATCGTATTCTATCGTAGCCTCATAAATGTCATGTTTGAATCTTGCTCGCCTTGATGAGCGGGCACGGTCCGGCTAGGCGAACTACAAACTAGAGGGCAGCGGGCTCGGCCCCTAGTCTTATGGTGATGATGAGGGGATCATCTGGATGGATTTTGGCATGAGTTTGCAACCATGTGGACAGGCGGCGGCGACGCCCTGTCCGGCTTGGGGTCCCAGCTTGGGTCTACATGTGGATCCGAGGGATCGCGTGCGGGTTCGGTATATCAAAAACATATCATAATATTTGGATCATAAAGTCTAAACTATGTTTTAACTATCATTAATGCAATGAATAAAGTTTAGAAAGTTATAATAAAGTAGGATAATATAACGAAAATAATATAATTAATTGATATTCTAAAGTGATTAATATTAAAGGACAAATTATTTCAACTAAAACAACTATTAGGCATATTCATGTTTGTCAAATCTCGTGCGTCGTCAAGAAACAAAACAACTTAGCTCCGGCAACCGTTTGAATCCCTAAAATCCAACTAAGAAAATGCCAACAAAACAACTTAGCTCCGGCAACCGTTTAAATCCCCAAAATCCAACTAAGAAAATGCCAACATTTTTCAGCCTGATTTAAATAATTAAATAAAAGAAATTAAGCTCATAGCTAAAAAAGGTTAAGTTGGATACGTCCGGATTTTAACTTTAATTGTGGGCGGAAGCTCGAGGACGAACTAATTGTTTATCATTTTCATATTTTTAAAGGGTGCGTATTGCTTGGGAAAAAATTAACTCAACTCTATAAATTCTGCTAAAACTTAAGCTAAAAGAAAGCATAATAGAGGACCGGAATATATAAATCTGAGTTATATCTCTGGCTGGCAAGAAAGGAGGAATAATGGCAGAAAATCTTGGCTACAAAATCCTCCTCTTTTTGTTGATTGTGTCCGGTTTGTGTTTTTTAACTCATCATTTCGTAATGGGTATAAATCTTTAGCATATCGGTCGACGTAGAATTTGTAGTTTGTAAATGATGGTAGTAAATAGGGTCGGCCCTCGTTTTTATTGGGCTTAAGACCAAGTCTTCGAATTTGGTCTTTTAGTTGAATTTTTTTTTTATTTTTAAAACATACTTATTGTTAAATATTTTTTCATAAATAAATATTTTGGTTATCGTTTGCATACGAGTTGCCGTACGAATTAATGTTATCGCAACGAAACGGGGTTCGACCTGCCCGGTCAGGTCGCGGTGGGTCGAGGGGGCAGCGTCCCTTCGGAGGGGTTGAGGGGGCAGCGCCAACTCGTGGGGGTTCGGGGGCAACGCCCCCGAAACCTAGCTAAACCAATGTATGCATCAGTTAATGAAGGGATATGCATTTTCAGATACATGCATTTTCGAACTGATATGTACTTATCCTTTCGTGTAAGGGTTGCATGCTTTCATCCGGTGAACAGTGACAACCCTACCCTTTCATGCAAGGAATACCTCCATTCGTTTATGGGGTACTTGCAAACTATAAAAGGCATAAGTATGCAGACAAAAATTCATAAGTTTGACAACATCATCAGAAAAACTTTGAGTGTCCTCGAGTTTGATTCAAACAAGTCACTGTCTGAATCAAACACCCCATTGTATCCTGAAAGAGATTTTCATTTGATCCCTTAGTGACAAATCGTGTGGGACGAAACATTTCTTAAAAGACAACGTTATTAACAAGCATTGGAGTTTCTAATTCTCTGTCAAATCCTAAGTACTACATTTTTTCCAACACTTATCGCGTTTTTAACATCCGTAAATGCAAAAAATTAATAAAACTTGTTTGTATGTCTTTGGATCAAGTAAATTTTTTTATTGGGGCATTTATCAATTAGAGTAAAAAAAAATTGGGCCTTTATCAAAAAAGAAAATTAACATATTATATTAGGTCGGATCGGATTAAATCTACATGAATTTTTTTTTTTATTTTAACGAAACATGTACCGTTGGGCCCTCCGACACCGTTGAGCTTAAGACCCGGGTCTCGCGGGCCTTAGCATAGGGCCGGCCCTGGTAGTAAATCTGTATTTTAAAGATTTGAACCCTTCAGATTCACTCATTCAATTGCATTATAATATGTTATAATAATCAGTATTTTACAAATTTTGTATATCATATTCTACATATTTTGCAATCTGATGTACATATTATGTATGTCAAACTATATGTGTCGCAATCGATCCGAAGAAATTTTGACATTCAAATCTTTGTTATTCTAAATATTTTCTTGATTGTAAATATTATAGTGTATGAACTTTCTATTAACCTGTTATATATGAGTCTTACTAAGCACGTGTTTACCATGTTGTATCTAGTACAATCTATGCATGCACATTTTTTTGTCAATGTGTTATTGCAACCTGATCCTCTACTATCACAGGAGGGTGCTATGAAGCCGTACGTTAAACACTACAAACGACGTTGTTTTGGTGGTGTGATTTCTATCGATTATGTAAAATCGAAGGAAAATCTTGCGGATCCGCTTACAAAAGGTTTACATAGAGATCAAATGTCAGTTTTGACACTCGGAATGGGACTGAAGCCTATTGAAAGATAAGCTCTGTAATGGTAACCCTACCATGTTGACCGGAGATCCCAAGATCTTGGTTCAAAGGGACAACTAAGTTATGAAGTTTGTTGATGAACACTTACCCATTCTGTGAATAAAAGTGTTGTCTCGCCGTAAGTGTGAAGGATAAGTGAAAACTTTTAATGATTCCTATAACTTGATTAAATTCGAGTGGGGTATGGCGAGAATACTCTTGATAGGAGGTCACCTATGTAAGTGCGAAGTGGGGCCGCTTCAAAGAGAGTTTAGAGGCTAGAATTCTCTAACGCACTTTCTGAAACCAGGTGTGATTCAGGGCCAAAACGAATCCAGTCATGAGAACCAAGCACAGTGCTAAGGGAAATATTGTGTGAGTACTATTGTCTGGTTTTACACTAAAGGTTGAACAGTTCAAGACTTAAGTTCACTGATTAGCCGAGTAAATCCGATAGTATTTCACTAAGGCAGGTTCAAAGCCAGAAGCTACCTCTCCTAATGCAATATTTTTCTGTCAGAATCTCTTCAGAGTCTGCATTTGCATTAATTTCCATTCATGTGGGGGATTGTTGGAGAAAATGTGGAATTGAATTAAAAATGAATTAAAAATGATTTTATAATCATTTTATTCAGTGACTTTGTAAGCGTATTTCGGATATATTCTTGTATAGAATATATGTAATGTTTTATTAATTCTGAAAACTACGTGAGTCGTAGATGAATTCAGGATTTGGAATCATTCAATTCGGATAACGAGTGAATGAGAAATTAACGCTTAAAGTCGGTTTGTTGGACAATTGATGATATGTCATATTGGGCCTATTGGGCTTAAGTGTGTGTTATGAAAAGGAAAAATGGGAAGAAACTTTTCTCCCACATTGGTTGGAAGAAGGAAAAAGAAGCAATATTTATATGATATTGTTTTAGTGTAGTTGGAATAAGAAACCAACATTATACACCGTTCTCTACGCGGGCGCGGGGGGTGCAAATCCAATCCGGATTTACCCTTGGGCTTGTGCATGCCTGCGTACACGAATGCAGCTCGATTTGAAGGTTCACAATCAGAGTTCGGTTTTGCAACTGTTAATTTATTTTTCAGTTCATGTTCCTACTTTAAGTCGTGATTAAAGCTGAGGCTTTTAGCTTTCCAAGTTCCAACATAATGCTGATATTTATGACATTCAATTCGAGCTGAGGCTGTTCATTTCCATCGGTTTTCCATGTCCTCTCGCTATATAAACGAGCTACATGAATGGGAAGAAAAACACACCGATTCACAACATCGAAAAATAGCATACATATCACTCTTTTGCATAAGTCCGTTCTAGCATCAAGTGAAGAGAAATCTACGAAGCCTTGTTCGAGTTCGCCGGTGTTCGAATCGTAGTACCACTATTCGAAAGGTAATCTGAGAATTCCTGGGAGACAATTGCTGTAGACCGGGGTACATACCGGAGCAAATTTGTCTTAAGGAAAGAGTTCGTCTCGGCTCAGATCATAGCATATCCTTTTATCATTGTTATTGTATTTTCTTTCTATATTTTGTTGTATCTGTTTCGTCATCAAAATTAATAAAATTGTTGTTTAATTTGGTTTGATTATTTTAATTATACACGGGTGATAACAGCTTAAGACAAATTTTTTAGAACCATAGTTCTAAATCAAACCTGTGTGTAATCGAAATATCCTGACGAATTTTTCATCTTTTTTATTGGTTGTCTAGTCTGTGCAGTCTGTTAACAACCTGTTCATAATATAAAAAATAAAAAATAAAAAAAAAATTGAAATTCGGCTAAAGGCCACTCCAGAAATTTTGGCTGACTAAAGTTGAAATTCGGCTAAGGGCCACTCCAGAAATTTCGGCTGACTAAAGTTGAAATTCGGCTAAGGGCCACTCCAGAAATTTCGGCTGACTAAAGCTGAAATTCGGCCAAGTGCCAGCGGCTGAGTAAAAATAAAATTCGGCCAAGTGCCAGCGGCTGAGTGAAGCATAAATTCGGCTAAGTGCTGGCGGCTGAGTAAAGATAAAATTCGGCCAAGTGCCGGCGGGCCGAGTAAAAATAAAATTCGGCCAAGTGCCGGCGGGCCGAGTGAAGCATAAATTCGGCTAAGTGCGGCGGCGGCCGAGTAAAGATACAATTCGGCCAAGGGCCGGCGGGCCGAGTGAAGCATAAATTCGGCTAAGTGCGGCGGTGAGTAAAGCGAAATTCGGCTAAGTGCCGGCGGCAGTGAAGCGATAATTGCTTGCTTGTTCAACCGTCATCACTAATATTGTTCGGTTTCAAACTCATTTTCTCTTCGATTAAAGTTTATCTTCGTCTCGAACGAAATGGCATCGACGGTCAAGTGACTCCTACTCCCGATGGTGCGCCAAACGGGGGACGGACTTCCCATACTACGGGAATTGTAACACAGACGACCACGGTTACTGGTGCAAACCATGACAGACCGGAGAAGTTCAACGGTTCCAACTTCAAACGTTGGCAACAGAAGATGTTGTTTTACATCACAACACTTGGGCTAGCAAGAATGCTGGTCGATGATCCACCTGTGGCGCCTCCTGAAACACCTGAAAAGACGGCTTTTCTCGCTGTAGAAAGCTGGAAGCACAGTGATTTTCTGTGCAAGAATTATATTCTTAATGGTTTAGATAACATGTTGTATGGTGTGTACTGTACTTATGAAACAGCTAAATCATTGTGGCAAGCATTAGAGAAGAAATATACAACAGAAGATGCTGGTGCCAAGAAGTTTCTTGTCAGTAGGTTTTTAAAATATGAAATGAATGATACTAAACCTATTGTGAAACAGGTGGAGGAGTTGCAAATTCTGATATCCGAAATGATAGCAGAAGATCTGAGAATTAATGAGAATTTTCAAGTGGCTTGTGTCATTGAGAAGCTTCCCGACTCGTGGAAGGAATACAAGAGCTATCTCATGCACAAGAGAAAGCAGGTGACGATGGATGATTTGATTGTCCGACTCCGTATTGAGGAGGACAATAGAGCATCCGAAAAGAAACGTTCGTGCTGTTGGACAAGCAAAGGCTAATGTGGGCGAGTTGAAAAACCGAGAAGAGAAAGAAGGAGGAGAAATTTCCTAAGAAGGCGGGAATCGTCCAAGAAGCCGACACCATATAAATTCAATGGTGATTGGGGCAAGCTGTGGCAAGTTTGGACACCGTCTTTGCGGACGTCGGTCAAAGAAGCCTTACAAACCTACGGCTCATATGGTGAAACGAGGGAGATGATGACAATCTCTCGCGCCATGGTGATTGAATGCAACACCGTGGGGAATCCGAGGCGGTGGTTTGTGGACACGGGTGCCACTAAACATGTATGTGCGACCGTGAGATCTTCTCAACCTACAAGGTGGCAATGGTGAGAAGGCGTGGATGGGAAACTCTTCCCAATCAACCATTCGAGGAACTGGAAACGTGATTCGAAGATGACTTCGGGAAGAAGGCGACACTCACAAATGTTCTCCATGTTCCGACATACGTAGAAACTTGATTTACGGTGGTATCTTGAATAAGAATGGTTTTAAACTTTCTTTTGGTAATGACAAGGTCATTTTGACCAAAAATGAGATGTATGTTGGTAGAGGTTATTTTACTTGAAGGTTTATTTAAACTGAATGTAATGGCTATAATGCCAAAGAATGCTGTGCCCACTGAGGCTAATAAAACTGCTTCTACTTCTGCTTACTTGATTGAGTCTTGTACTTTATGGCATAATCGCTTAGGACACGTTAATAATAAATCAATTCAAAGAATGATGAATTTGGATTTATTACCTAAACTAAAATTTAATCAAACTGGAAAATGCCAAGTATGTGTTGAGGCTAAAATAACTAAAGCACCGTTTCCATCCGTGGAAAGAAATTCAGAACCTTTAGAATTAATTCACACCGATTTGTGTGATTTAAAGTTTGTGCAATCGAGAGGCGGTAAAAAGTATTTTATAACTTTTATCGATGATTGTACAAGATACTGTTATGTTTATTTGCTAAGTAGCAAAGATGAGGCTATCGAGGCATTCAAAAATTATAAAACTGAAGTTGAGAATCAACTTAGTAGACGAATCAAGAAGGTTCGTAGTGATAGAGGTGGAGAGTATGAATCGCCATTTGAAGGATTATGCCTAGATTCGGGCATCATTCATCAAACTACTGCTCCATATGCTCCTCAATCTAACGGAATTCTTTGAACGCAAAAACCGTACTCGAAAGAGATGATGAATGCTATGTTGATCGGTTACGGTTTACCTCGGAACTTGTGGGGGAGGCTCTTCTCTCCGCCAATGTAATTCTCAACGAATTCCATCTAAAAAGATGGATAAGACCCCATATGAGTTGTGGAAAGGCCACAAACCAAGTTATAAATACTTGAAAGTGTGGGGGTGTTTAGCAAAGGTGGAAGTGCATAAACCTAAACAAATCAAGATTGGGCCTAAAACGATAGATTGCATATTCATTGGGTATGCACATAACAGTAGTGCATATAGATTTCTTGTGCACAAATCTGACAACCCTGATGTGCATATAAACACAATCATGGAGTCAAGAAATGCGGTGTTTTTTGAGGATGTCTTTCCAAACAAAGAAAGACATAATGAAGACTCAAATTCGACTAAGAGGGCACACGAAAATGTGGGGGATGATGTTTCGAACACGAGGAAGTGGAACCTCGAAGGGGTAAACGGGCTAGGACTTCAACGTCTTTTGGGCCGGATTTTCTCACCTACATGGTAGAAAATACTCCAAGGACATATGCCGAGGCTATGTCTAATCCGAAGCACCTTTCGGAAAGAGGCAATTAATAGTGAGATAGATTCCATTATGCAAAATCACACTTGGGAATTGGTTGATATTCCACCGGGACATAAAGCTCTCGGATGTAAGTGGATTTTCAAGAAGAAGCTTAAAGGCGATGGATCTATTGATAAGTATAAGGCCGGGTTGGTAGCTAAGGGTTATCGGCAAAAAGAGGGTCTTGATTTCTTTGATACTTACTCACCGGTAACTAGAATCACTTCTATAAGGGTTCTAATTTCTCTTCTTTGATATATAACTTGGAAATACATCGGATGGATGTTAAAAGCGCATTTACGAATGGTGAATTAGACGAAGAAATTTATATGGAACAACCCGAGGGGTTTGTGGTTCCGAGTCGAAAAAACAAAGTGTGTCGACTCGTTAAGTCATTGTATGGATGAAACAAGCACCCAAGCAATGGCATCAAAAGTTTGATCAAACTATGCTATCCAATGGGTTTAAGATCAACGAGTGCGACAAATGTGTCTACATCAAACATACACCTAATGCTTATGTGTTAGTGTGTTTATATGTTGATGATATGCGATTATGGGGAGTACTCATGATATGATCATGAATACCAAAAAGATGCTTGACACGTAACTTTGATATGAAAGATATGGGACCTCGAGATGTAATTTTGGGGATTAAAATCTCCGGGATATCGAGGGACTAGTGTTATCACGGTCTCACTACATTGAGTCCGTCCTGAGGAGATTCAGTGTTTATAATGAAAGTCCTGTGAAAACACCTATTGACTTGAGTCTTCTCTTAGTCAAAAATAAAGGTGACCATGTGTCTCAGTTAAAATATTCTCAGATTATCGGTTGTTTAATGTACATAACGAATTGTACTAGACCAGATATTGCATGTCTTGTGAATAAACTTAGCGAGGTTTACAAGTAATCCTAGTGAGGATCATTGGAAAGCTCTTATTAGAGTACTAAAGTACTTGAAATATACAATGAACCTAGGATTATGCTACACAAGATATCCGGCGGTATTAGAAGGATACTTGTGATGCAAATTGGATTTACGATACAAAAGAATCAAAATCCACAACCGGATATATTTTCATGATTGGTGGTCTTTGCGGTGTCTGGAAGTCCACTAAGCGGACGTGCATATCTCGTTCCACAATGGAAGCCGAGTTTATTGCATTAGACAAAGGCTGGTGAAGAAGGCTGAGTGGCTTCGAAATTTCTAGAGGACATTCCATGTTGGACAAAACCGATTGCTCCTGATTAGCATACACGGTGATAGTCAATCGGCTATACACCGAGCACGAAATAGTATGTATAATGGTAAGTCCGGACATATACGTCGACGACACAATACCATTAAACAACTGATCTCTAGTGGTGTGATTTCTATCGATTATATAAAATCGAAGGAATATCTTGCGGATCCGCTTACAAAAGGTTTACATAGAGATCAAATGTCAGTTTTGACACTCGGAATGGGACTGAAGCCTATTGAAAGATAAGCTCTGTAATGGTAACCCTACCATGTTGATTGGAGATCCCAAGATCTTGGTTCAAAGGGACAACTAAGTTATGAAGGCATTGTTGATGAACACTTACCCATTACGTGAATAAAAGTGTTGTACGCCGAAAGTGTGAAGGATAAGTGAAAACTTTTAATGATTCCTATAACTTGATTAAATTCGAGTGGGGTATGGCGAGAATACTCTTGATAGGAGGTCACCTATGTAAGTGCGAAGTGGGGCCGCTTCAAAGAGAGTTTAGAGGCTAGAATTCTCTAACGCACTTTACGAAACCGAGGTGTGATTCGGGGCCAAAACGAATCCGGTCATGAGAACCAAGCACAGTGCTAAGGGAAATATTGTGTGAGTACTATTGTCTGGTTTTACACTAAAGGCTGAACAGTTCAAGACTTAAGTTCACTGATTAGCCGAGTAAATCCGATAGTATTTCACTAAGGCAGGTTCAAAGCCAGAAGCTACCTCTCCTGATGCAATATTTTTCTGTCAGAATCTCTTCAGAGTCTGCATTTGCATTAATTTCCATTCATGTGGGGGATTGTTGGAGAAAATGTGGAATTGAATTAAAAATGATTTTATAATCATTTTATTCAGTGACTTTGTAAGCGTATTTCGGATATATTCTTGTATAGAATATATGTAATGTTTTATTAATTCTGAAAACTACGTGAGTCGTAGATGAATTCAGGATTTGGAATCATTCAATTCGGATAACGAGTGAATGAGAAATTAACGCTTAAAGTCGGTTTGTTGGACAATTGATGATATGTCATATTGGGCCTATTGGGCTTAAGTGTGTGTTATGAAAAGGAAAAATGGGAAGAAACTTTTCTCCCACATTGGTTGGAAGAAGGAAAAAGAAGCAATATTTATATGATATTGTTTTAGTGTAGTTGGAATAAGAAACCAACATTATACACCGTTCTCTACGCGGGCGCGGGGGGGTGCAAATCCAATCCGGATTTACCCTTGGGCTTGTGCATGCCCGCGTGTCCTGCGTACATGAATGCAGCTCGATTTGAAGGTTCAGAGTTCGGTTTTGCAACTGTTAATTTATTTTTCAGTCTGTCTGCTGAGAGTGAGACTGTTCATGTTCCTACTTTAAGTCGTGATTAAAGTGAGGCTTTTAGCTTTCCAAGTTCCAACATAATGCTGATATTTATGACATTCAATTCGAGCTGAGGCTGTTCATTTCCATCAGTTTTCCATGTCCTCTGCTATATAAACGAGCTACATGAATGGGAAGAAAAACACACTGATTCACAACATCACAAAATAGCATACATATCACTCTTTTGCATAAGTCTGTTCTAGCATCAAGTGAAGAGAAATCTCTGAAGCACTGTTCGAGTTCGCCGGTGTTCAGAATCTGTAGTACCACTATTCTGAAAGGTAATCTGAGAATTCCTGGGAGACAATTGCTGTAGACCGGGGTACATACCGGAGCAAATTTGTCTTAAGGAAAGAGTTCGTCTCGGCTCAGATCATAGCATATCCTTTTATCATTGTTATTGTATTTTCTTTCTATATTTTGTTGTATCTGTTTCGTCATCAAAATTAATAAAATTGTTGTTTAATTCGGTTTGATTATTTTAATTATACACGGGTGATAACAATAGTTATATAGAATGATTGTGTGAACCCTAGTATCTTCCTAGGAGAAACGCAGGAAGCAAAGTGAAAGAATTTGGGGAACAAACACAGCAAGAGCACAGGTATGAAATTAATTTTATTGATCGAATTTTTGAAGAGTAAAAACTTGCTATTACACTTGTGTCTTCTTCGATTTATATATAGAATGATTGTGTGAACCCTAGTATCTTTCTAATCAATTCGAAAGATCTTGAGAATAATCTGAACAATCTCTTTATTGTGAATGATCTGCATTTATTGTTGATTGATTAGGAAGAATCCGCATTTATTTTGATTGATTCTTTTATTCAAACTTGATTGAGATAGAGACCACCTTATCTTGAACTCATGCCCCTTAGCTTGCGTTGTCACTACACACATCCCAATTTATTTGAAATTTGTACAACCTTATCTCTCCAATTCCATCCTTATTGCTCCTCATCTTCAGTGGATCGTTGACTTGTTGTTGTTACTGTGTCTGAACTCTTAATACCCTCCCTCAAACTATGACGGGGTTGGAGGCATAGTTTGGTGAGGAATTGTTGGAGAACATAGCGGGTAGTGGGTTTGGTGAAGAGATCAGCCACTTGAAGATGTGTAGGGATATGTTTAGTGACAAGCTTGCCTTGGGCCACTCGTTCTCGAACAAAGTGAAAATCTAGCTCAATATGTTTGGAACGGGAATGGAAAACTGGGTTCACTGTAAGGTACAGAGCACTGAGGTTGTCACAGTAAATGGTTGGTGGTGAGTGGTCCTTGAGTTGCAAATCTGCACAAAGGAAGCCTAGCCAAACAAGCTCAGCTGTTGTATGTGCCATGGCACGGTATTCAGCTTCAGTGCTGGACCTAGACACTGTGTGTTGCTTTTTGGCACACCAGGAGATGAGATTAGGACCCAAAAATGTGCAGTAGCCAGTGGTTGAACGCCTGGTGATTGAACAACCTGCCCAGTCTGAATCAGAATAGGCAGTGAGAGTGAGTGTTGGGGCAGCTGTAAGACGTAGTCCCAAGTGTATAGTGCCTTTGACATAGCGCGGTAACCTGTTAACCAATCTGAAATGTGCTTGAGACGGTGCTTGCAAGAACTGAGATGCATAATTAATAGCATAGCTGATATCTGGTCTTGTGAATGTTAGGTACTGTAGAGCACTAATAAGTTGTCTGTAGTAGGTAGGATTAGTCATCAATGGTGAGTCAGGATCTGAGTAGTGTTTGAGCTCCAATGGTGTGGCCACAGGCTTGCATTCTGTCATCTGAGCCCTTTCCAGGATTGTTAGGGCATAGTGTGTCTGGGACATGTGGAGTGTGGAACCTGCATAAGATATCTCTACGCCAAGAAAATGGTGAAGAGTGCCTAAGTCCTTCATGGCAAACTCAGTGTGAAGAAGAGTGACAAAGGAACCCATTAGTCTGTTATTTGACCCTGTAAGCAACATATCATCAACATAAAGTAACAGATATAATGAGCCATGATCTGAATGATATACAAATAAAGAAGGATCAGCAAGGCTACAATAAAAACCATATTGAATGAGATATGCACTGAACCTATCAAACCAAGCCCTAGGGGCTTGTTTCAGACCATAGAGGGCTCTGTTGAGTTTGCACACATGGTTGGGGTAGTTAGGGTCATGCATTCCTGGTGGTTGATCCATGTATATCTCTTCATGGACATATCCATGGAGGAATGCATTTTTAACATCTAGTTGCTTAATATCCCAGTTTCTACTGAGAGCAGTAGCTAGGACAAGTCTGATGGTGCTTGGTTTAATGACAGGGGAGAAGGTCTCATTGTAGTCCACTCCATCTACCTGTTTGTAACCCTTAGCCACTAATCTGGACTTTAGTCTTTCTAGGGATCCATTGGGTTTTAACTTAGCTTTGAACACCCATTTACAGCCAATGATGTGCATTTGAGAATTGTAGGGTACCAATTCCCAAGTATTGTTCTGTTGGAGGGCTTCCAATTCCTCTTGCATTGCTGCTTTCCATCCAGGGTGTTTTAGGGCCTCATTGACAGTTCTTGGTTCTTTAGGAATGTCTGGGAAGGTAGAGTGACGGACCTTTACTAGTGCTATTACAATCCTTACCGGCAGTGTACCGGGTCAAATTGTAGTGCTAGTCTGGTGAGTCAGGTCGTATCCTCAGGGAAATGAAGGCATAATTCAAAGTGTGGTTAAACACCAAGAAGCTATTATTAACTCGATCTAAGTCGCAGTTTTTACCTTTTATAGGGTT
Organism: Gentiana straminea; assembly: GCA_036785695.1. Classification (NCBI taxonomy): domain Eukaryota; kingdom Viridiplantae; phylum Streptophyta; class Magnoliopsida; order Gentianales; family Gentianaceae; genus Gentiana; species Gentiana straminea. The sequence continues at coordinate 2,086,019 of JAVUPR010000239.1, read as the reverse complement.
AGATTGTTAGAGTTAGATGTTAGTAAAACAGTAAATAAATACTTATATAAGATATATAGATATATATAATATAAATACTAATATAATATATAGAAACTAGCCAAGATAATGTTATTGAACCATGATCCCTTTTTAGTTAATAGATGAGACATATCTTCCTTTTTCAAGGTGTAATTTATGTGAAACGGTGCACTCCTCAGCTCAACAGTTCCTCTCACACGAGCGTACGAAACTGTCATATGTCTCATCAACTATCCAATGTCATCTTAATCATGGGTCACTCCCGTTTTGTCATACGGCCAGTATTTTAAGATCTGTCGATTAAACAGGTGATTTCAACATAATAAGATCTTGAGCACAATTTTAATAAGATTTGTTTCTCTCAAAACAAATCTACCCCCGGGTAGGAAATAGGATTCCGTTGTCACGTTTTCACTCGGCCATTTTTACCCTCCGGTTTTTCTACCTTTTTTTCTCATATCCTAACTTCACCATTTAGTTCTTCATTAGGTTACGATTCTATTTATATTGATTAGCTATGTCAATATTAATGTTTCATTAAGCTCAAGTAGAAAAAGATTCATCATATTCAATTTTAATCATTTTTAACATAGTCAATCATCCATTTTACCAAAAAGATTAAAATAGTTCAATTACATATTTTGGCTAATATATAGATATAATAAACATAATAATATTAGAATATTACCAATTACAATTATTGAGTTAAGGCCTTTTCCTCAGATATGAATTCAACAACAGCTTGCAAGCAACAATTGTTCGATAATTATTCTAACAATTACAACGATATTATAACTACGTTATTTATGGCTTAAGGCCTACTAATATAATATTTATATAGATATATAGTAAGATACTATATATAGATATACATATATATATACATAGGCATATATATATATATATATATATATATATATATATATATATATATATATATATATATATATATATATATATATATATATATAACTCTCTGCAAGAAGAAAAGAAAGAAGAAGGAAATATATATATATAAGGATATACATATATATTGGGGCGGCTTTTTACGAAGGAAATGGGAGGGTATTTATAGGAGAGGTTGCATATGGAGTTTGCTAGCATGTGGGAAGTCATCATTACCCCTTATCCTTCATCATGAGTTAGTTACACATCAAGTTGGAGCAAAAAATCTGATTTTGAGCAAAATATCTGATTTCTTCCCGGCTTGCGCCGCGAAAGGGCCGGTTCGCGCCGGGAAAAGTCCACTATTGCGGCGTTTGTCGACAAAATACACAGCTGTTCGGTAAAATGACCATAACTTGAGTTGTAGACCTTCGATTGACATGATTCAAAGTGCGTTGAAAAGCTCATTTGAAGATCTAAAACTCTCATGAAGAAGTCTTCCCCAGAAAATGCCTTTAAGTTGGGTCAAATGTCTGTCGTAGATATTTTACGGTAGAAGCATTCAGGACAATTGATCCGTTTGAACTCGTTAGCTTGTGGCACATTCTTCCATCCATCAAAATACATCTTTTTAGGCCTCAAAACATGTCGTTACGTGGAATCTTGGTCAATGTATAATCCTGCAATGAATTACCAAAACACCAAACGTAAATCCGACACGACATTCCGGTTACTAAACCGGTACAAATTTTATAAAAACATAATAAAAACACGATAATTTATATAATAATTACTACTTATATATTTTGATAAAACTAAGTAATTATGACTTGAATTGATACAAAAATGCTCAAAACGGTATCAGAAATGAGGTGAAATGTTATAATAATGAGTGTTAATTTATCTCTCATCATAGAGACCAGTAGGGCATACTTGGGATTTGGTTTGAATATACCATGTTGTGCCCTAGTGGTGATCTGATTTGTTGGTGGAACTTCAGGTGCACTTGGAGATTCTGGGGAATTGGTGTTGGTATGTTCAGGGGATAAGGAAGAATGAGTGGAAGGTGAGGATGGCAGAGAGGATGTGGGTGAGTTTGGAGGACTTTCCACAATATCCTGGTCAGTGTCTTGGTTTGGATTAGATTCTGAAATGAGGGTGGTTGTGAAGTCTGAATTAAGTTCAGTCATAGGATTAGGTATAGGGCACTCTAGATTGGATGCTATTTGGGTTGTGGAATTGTCTGTGGGTGTTGGGTCCAGATCTGTGTGTTCATGGCTATGTGTTTCAGAGATGAGATCAATCCAGTCTGTGAAAGTGCTCAGTTTAGGTTCTGAGATTGGGTTGATCCTGGCATGGTCAGTTGGTTTATAAGGGAATGTGGCTTCATCAAAGGCCACATGTCTGGAGATTATAACTTTCCTAGTGCCTGGATGATAGCATCTGTAGCCCTTGTGTTGCATGCTGTAACCTATGAACACACAGGGTACAGATTTGGGGTCAAACTTGTTAGCCTTAGTATCCCATGTATAAGGATAACACCTAGAGCCAAAAACTCTAAGGTGAGAGTAGGTGGGGTCTCTTTGATAAAGTCTGAAGTAGGGAAAGTCATTGTTGATAGAGGATGAGGGGACTCTGTTCATAAGGTACACGGCTGTGGCAAAAGCTTCAGTCCAAAGGTATAGAGGGACATTACTATGAAAGAGCATTGTCATACCTAACTCCCTAATGGTCCTATGCCTTCTTTCCACTACTCATGTTTGTTGAGGTGTATGAGGGCATGACATTTGGTGTATAACTCCACTGTTGTGAAAGTGATCCCTGAGTTTATGATTTGTGAATTCAGTGCCACAATCAGAGTGAAAAATCTTAACCTCTTTGTCAAACTGTCTTTTAATCATGCTTTCAAAGTGCAAGTATGCTGTAAAAAAGTCGGACTTATGCATCAATGGTATAAGCCAAGTAAATTTTGAAAAATCATCAACAATACTTGCATAATAAGAGAAAGAACCAATGGATTTAATAGGGGCTGGACCCCACAAATCACAATGTATGAGTTCAAAAGGACTAGTACTGACATGTTCTGAATCAAAAAAAGGAAATTTACTAAGTTTCCCTAATTGACAGCTTTCACAAAGATGGTCTGTCTTTATTTGACCTAAAACATCAATGAAACCTTTGGCCTTCAACTGTTGAACAGTGCTTATTTGTGTATGGCCCAACCTTTGATGCCATAACTGCCATGAGCCAGACCTGAACCTACTAGAAAAGTACAGTTCAGGTTGATTTTCCAACACATATAGATCACCCCTTCTTGTTCCTGTTGTCAGTGTCTGTCCTGTGCCCTGATCCTTAACATAGACATGATCATTAGTAAATTCACAAGTAACAGATTGATCATCAGTTAACTGGCTAACAGACATGAGATTCTTTGTTAACTCAGGTACTAGTAACACATTTTTCAAGGGTATGACATTATGTTCTTGTTTTATGTTTGCTTGTCCTACACCAGTGATTGGTAGTGTGGCTCCATTACCAATGATAATGGAGTTTGTGCCTGTTAAGGTTTTAATCTTTGATAGCATACCTGGCTTACCTGTCATGTGGTTTGAAGCTCCAGTGTCCACAGTCCAATCAGTGTCAGAAATAGATGTGTCCAGGGTGAGTGCAGCTAAGGCTTGAGGAAGCTCCTGACTTTGTTGGTCTTTCTTGGGAATCCACCAACATATTTTGGCTATGTGCCCCGTCACACCACAATACTGGCATCTTTCATTCAAATATTTTCCCTTTCTTCTATGGTCATCCTTCTCTCCCAAGGTGGTGGAGGCCTTCTTTTATTTGTTTCAGTTGTGGTATTACCTTTAGATTGCTGAGCCTGAAATCCCCTTCCAGTGGAGGTGAACCTGCTATCATGTGGAGGCTGTTGTCTGCCCTGTTGTGATGTCCTAGGCTGATTCTGGCTGTAGTAGGCCACTGGAGTGGCTGTCTGTCCTTGATTCTGGTTGTGGTAGTTCATTGGTGGGATTGGTTGTGCTTGATTCTGACTGTAGTATGCCATGTGAGGAATTGCTTGTGTCTGAGTCATAGTGTTTGAGAACCATGTTCTTCTTTGGTCCAGATTTTGCAAGTGTGACACTAATTCTGTGTATGTGGGCCTTGGGGGTTTAAGCATGGTTGTGGTAAATGTTTCATAGGAAGGTCCCAAACTGGTTAGGAGAAAATATACCTTCTCTGAGTATTGGCTTCCCAATGGCTGCAAGACTGTCACACATGCCTTTGAATGCTCTGATGTGTTCTGAAATGCTCTTGTCTTCATCCTTTTTAGATAGGTCAGTTGTTGCTTGAGTGTGAATTCTCTCTCTTGAGAATCCTGTGCATAAGCATCCTTTAGTGCCTTCCATACTGCATAAGCTGTATCCAATCCAATAACAATGCCAAGAGATTCCTCAGAGAGTGAACCAATAATCCATCCTCTGAGCAACCTGTCTGCCTTCTTCCATTTTTGATACTCTGGATTTTCAGTGATGGTTTCTGATCCATTAGGATCTGTGTTTTTTGAGTACTGTTCTGGTGCTGATTTTTCGTTTGTAATATGATCCACCAGATCCTGACTTTCTGTAAGTGCAAGGGCTTGTTCCCTTCACAAAGGGTAATTGCTTTGAGTAAGTTTGAGTGTCACAAAGCTGCCAACATTGAGAGAAAGAGTTGTCATTTCTGCAGAAGATGATCTGTTTGATGTGTGCTTTATGATTTGTATGATATGTTTGTGTTTGTGGATTTTTTGCTTGTTTGATCTGTTTGTGTTTGTGGATTTTTGCTTGTTTGATCTGTTTGTGTTTGTGGATTTTGCTTGTTTGTTCAAGGTTTTATCTCTGATACCATGTGAAAAAAAGGGAGAAACGCAGGAAGCAAAATGAAAGAATTTGGGGAACAAAAAACACAGCAAGAGCACAGGTATGAAATTAATTTTATTGATCGAATTTTTGAAGAGTAAAAACTTGCTATTACACTTGTGTCTTCTTCGATTTATATATAGAATGATTGTGTGAACCCTAGTATCTTCCTAATCAATTCGAAAGATCTTGAGAATAATCTGAACAATCTCTTTATTGTGAATGATCTGCATTTATTGTTGATTGATTAGGAAGAATCCGCATTTATTTTGATTGATTCTTTTATTCAAACTTGATTGAGATAGAGACCACCTTATCTTGAACTCATGCCCCTTAGCTTGCGTTGTCACTACACACATCCCAATTTATTTGAAATTTGTACAACCTTATCTCTCCAATTCCATCCTTATTGCTCCTCATCTTCAGTGGATCGTTGACTTGTTGTTGTTACTGTGTCTGAACTCTTAATAAATGTCATCCCGATGTAACGTAAATAAAGAATAATCAGAGTATGACTACTGAAAGCCATAGTTTTTCAATGCCGACGCAAGCTTGGCAAACCAACATCAATGAGCCAGTTTCAAACCATACAATGACTTCCACAATCTACAAACTAGGTTTGAATCCCTTTTCCCATAACCCGGAGGAATCTTTATGTAAATCTCTTCCTGCAATTCCCATGCAGAAAGGCATTATGGACAACAATTTGATGGATATCCCATCGTTTCACAGCAGTCACACTAAGGAAGGTACAAACCGTAACCATCTTTGCCACAGGAGCAAACGTCTCAGTGTAATCAATCCCCTATACCTGATGGTTCTCGAAAGCCACAAATTGAGCTTTTAACCGTTGCAATGTCCCATGCTAATCGTACTTTTTTGTATACACTCTCTTACTCCCTAATGCCTTTTTCCCTGGGAGGTAGTGGTTGTAATTCCCATGTCCCCTGGTCTTTGAGCGCCCGAATTTCTTTTGCCATGGCCTTATGCCAACCCTCGTGTTTCACAACTTCTATAAAAGATTTTGAGGGATTCCTAACAGTAATAGATGTGAGGTACTTACGATGCTTGTCAGAAAAAAATTATAATCAACATAATGTGTCAGTGGATAAGATGTATGACGGACCTTTTCTAGGCTATATAGATCCTTACCGGCAGTGTACCGGGTCAAATCATAGTGCTAGTGTGGTGAGTCAGAGTGTCGAATCCTCAGGGAAAACGTGGTAATTCTTTTAAGTGTGGTTAAATACCAAAGAGCAGTTATTAATTCGATCTAAACCGCAATTTATAACACAGATAACTACTATTCTACTGAACATAAAATAAATGCGTAATTTAAAAGTTATTCTAATATAATATATATAGATATATAAGTATATATATATGTACATAGATTGCAAAATATATATATATATATATAAATATAAATATATAGATACCAATATATTTATAGAACTAGCCAAAGTTTATATAATTGATTTATACGATCTTTTTCAGTAAACGGAATGTGCTCGGTCTTTCCTTTATTATTAGGTCCAATTGAGTAAATAAAACGGTGCACTCCTGAGGTTAACAATTCCTCCTCACACGAGCGTATGAAATTGTCATATGTCATTGTCATCAGTTCAATCTCCACAACTGCCCCATGCTAATCTCAGTTAGTCTGAACAGGTACCGAGTACAAATCTACCCCGGATAAAAGAGGTTATTCCGTTTGTCAGACGGCCGATGTTATTCAAAAGGCTCCGGTTGTCAGGCGGATCGATTTAACTTTCCGGTGTTAGTTTCAATTAAACCGTTGATTTTAACATTATTACGATCTCGAGCACAATTTTAATAAGATTCAACTTTCCCAAGACAAATCTGGCCCCGGGTAGGAAATAGGATTCCGTTGTCACGCTTTCGCACGGCCATTTTTACCCTCCGGTTTTTCTATCTTTTATCTCATATCCTAACTTCTCTGGTCAGTTCATCGTTAGGTTATATGGTGCGATTCATCTTGGTTAATTATGTCAATCCGAATATTATCAATACGTTACAAAATAGAAAAAGATTCAATTAACTCAATTTTAGTAAATTTTACTTAGACATCATTCCTTTACCGAAAAGATCGAAATAAAACGATTACATAACTTTGGCTAGTTATTAGAGTTAACTTAAAAACATTATAACAACTAAAAAGATAAAAATAACAAACATAAATACTTTAGAAATTTACTCGATTACAACTGCTAGATCAGAGGTCGTATTCTTCCGGACATTACAACGACTTCAACAACATTAATCTTCCGATAATTTCTCGAGCATTATAACGATACTACTATTTATTTATGGCATAAGGCCTATATACATACATACTACTACTAATTAAGAGGTTAGAGGATATATATTGGTACCCCTTTTATGTCTGCAAACCTGCTGAATTTATAGGCCAAATTTCCCAGGGCCGGATCGATCCGAGGTGATGCCGGATCGATCCGGGAATAAAAAATATTATCTCCTGGATTATTCTCTGCAGGATCACATGCTAATCATCATTGTTTTTCCAACTGACAAGCCGGTTTGATCCGAGGTTAATCCGGATTGATCCGGGTAGTTTATTTTCACATCTTGATCTGAAACTTGATAAAATCATAACTTGAGCTCTGGATCTCCAAATGTCATAATTCAAGAAGCGTTGGAAAGCTCTTGAAAAGATCTATAACTTCTATGAAGGACTCTTCTTCAGAAAATGCCTTTTTGATGGGCCATTCGTTCGTCGAAAATATAATTCGATAATAGTATCACGAACCATTGATCCACTTGAACTTTAAATCTCGAGGCACTTCCTTACTCTCTTCAAAAGATATGATTTTACTTCAAAAAGTGTCTTCACTCGGGGTCTTGGTTTACCTAAAAATCTGCAAATAAAATACCAAAGATACCCACGTAAATCCGACACGACACTCCGGTTATTAAACCGGTACAAAATTTATATCTTTTTATTACTTTTACTAGATTTTGATAGTATTTAGATTTATTCATTACTATTAATAATTCATAAGATTATCGTTATAATTTCTTATATTTTATATAAAAAAAGGTTAATAAAATATATAAAATATCGTAATTTTTATCATATAAATGTTATACATCAACTACTCCCCACTTAGCTCTTTGATCGTCCTCGAGCAAAATTAGCGGTAATATATAAAAATTACAATAAAAATGACATACTTGGTAGATTAAATTTCAAGTTAGTAAAATATCATTTCAATATTATAAATATATTAATTATATCTTTCTTAGAAATTAACAAGATAAAAAGTGTATATAACTTAGATAAATCATTTATCAAATATCATTCAAATGAAATTCTGCATCATCTAAATATAACTGAAATTCTAGAATTATTTCCCTATCTCAACATATATGAAATATTTGGAATCAAAGACTAAGTCAAGTAGTTGACAAAATGGCTTATAACGTTTTTAGGCTCAGGGTGTTGGTTAATCGAAAGGATAGAAAAGGAAATCAAAAGAGGAAGAAGCAAGTCGTACGTACTTACACCTTCATAATTTTGATCAAAAATATCTCGATTAATAACAATTTTTTTCCAGATTTTCTCTTTTTTTTTTTTTAATTAAGAACTAAAAGCGTGCGTGTGTGTAGAAAATCAAACTTACAAGCATTGCTTCATCAAGATTGATCGGAGTACTACTCTTTCGATCGAAAATTACAAGTCCGGTTTCCTTAAACTTGTAATCATTCTTGAGATCTTTTGATTCGACTTTTTCTTTTTCATTCTGTGCCTTCATTCCCAGCAATAGGACATTTCGAGATAACACCCTAGCTGGACTACTATCATCAGGCAATCGGGAGCTTTTAAACCTCATAGTGATATAGGACATTTCGAGATAACACCCTACTGCACTCAAATCATTTGTAGCTACAACCGATATGTTCTTTTTATATTTAAGTTGTCGATCAAAGATAAGGAAGATACCTGGTATTTGATTAATTCTGTGTAGATATGATGCTTCGTTCTTAATTCTTTTATAGAATATTAACATATCCGAACTCATTGCCAAAATCGACTATCTTGTAAGCTTCATGAGGTAAGATCGAATATACTAATACTTATCTAATTTTTCCAATCTCAGCATACACCATTCTTTTGTAACGATACTTAGCTCTCTTGTCCTCATCTCCTTTCATAAGTACGTACAAACTCAGGGGATTTTTAGGAAATGTAGACCAAAATAAGCTAAGGGTCGGTTATAATTAGTTTAATCAAAATGGCTTTTTCGAGTGAGGTCTTGATCACTCTAATCAAGGCTGAGGTAGGGACAAAAATTAGAAATTTATTTAGGTAGGCTATTTGGCTATAGTTTATATTTTTGTGGTGCCAAAAATCGTCATCCCTAGTCCAATTCCAAACTCATAATTCATATTGAAAAGAAATTTTTTCTAAATTTTCATTATAAATATAAGTATATTCGCTAAATTTCATATGAAAATTACTTGATAATATTTATGTATAGTTACATATACTTAAAATCTTATAAAAATCTAAAATTGCCATATAATATAATTATAATATATCTAATTTACTTTACTTAATCAAAATCTATTCTTACTTAATTTATATTATTTTTATTCATATTAATTATATATTATCTAGTTATTTTGATTCAAGAAAAATTAAACTAAGTATTAAGAAATTAAGTATAAATTTATATGAGAAAATTTTAATTTTTAGTTACTAACTTACCTCTACTCCCCACTTACGAAATGGCATCGTCCCGATGTTCAGTGAGTAACAAAAAAGTAAGTTCGAAAGAAAAATTAAAATTTTATTTTGATTATTATTATTTTTTTCTCAACATATATTACTTTAATTAAAGAAAACCACATATATATTAAACATTACAAACTTAAAGAAAACTGATTAAACAAGAGATTAAACTACTAACTTAATTGACTACCAACTTAACAAACTTCCAACTGACAACTATCAACACATCAAACTGTCGACGAACATCCGGGAGTATCTACCGGAAGTAATCCCAACTGAGAACCATGAGATGGAAAAATCTCGTCTGTACTAAACTCAGGCACTTGATTTAGATGAACACATAGTTGAGAGATAACCCAAGCAAACGGTAGTGGCCTTCCCCTATTACGCCTCTCCACTACAAAATTAATTGCTGTTTTGAACATCAATATCCCCCAGTCAATATATGCCCCCACAGTCAGTGCATACAACAGCAGCATCTCATCATCCGTAACCGCAAAAAAATCTCTAGTAGGATAGATTCGGGAATTAATGAAGCGTTTCCATGCCCTCAAATGAGGGGGTAAAGCCAAAGTTGAAGAATCATAGTTATGATCAAATAGTGGAAACACATACTGAAATGCTTCTGCAGTACGATTGACAACATTATAAGCATTTCCGAGTTCCCAAAGAAACTCGAAGTGTGGGTTTTGATCAAAGGTACATGGTGGGATTTGAAAATTTTGATTTATGATAACTGGAGAAAAGGATATAACGATGCCCCTAACAGTGATAAGGTGAGACGAGGCTGCTGTCGTTATATCAGAAAGAGATGCATAAAAATCTCTAACAATCGAAATGTTAATTCTTCCTCTGGGAGTCCTAATCAGCTTTTTCCATCCGCAACCTCGGATTAGATTTCGTCCCCACTGATCGATTTTTTATATATTTAAGCCTTTCTCCATCAGAATAGGAGAATGGACACAATTTAGACGTCTCGGAACGTCGTTATGAAAACATGATGCATGACTTTCGGGAACCACACCGTCAGGCGTATGTGGTTCATAACTATTAACCGAGGGGGATGAATGATTAGACATTTTTATTACAGATAGGAAAGTATTCAGCAGATGAAAGGAATGAGCAATTTTTGAAAGCAGCTGCTTTTTCCTTTTATAGAAGTGTAACTATCATGCAAAAGTAGAAAAAATCTACCTTTTTGGCGTTTTTGTACTTCCCGGATCGATCCTGGAAATGGCCGGATCGATCCGGCCTAGTAGCTAGAAATCGTGTCAGGTCGGTATACTCACGCCGGATCGATCCGGGATTAGGTCGGATCGATCCGGTGATTACTATTCACAGACAGAGTTGGTTTTAACATGAAAGTTGCCCAGAATTTTTCTAGTTGGATATTTTTTTCTCCCTAACTTTGTTTCTTATGTTATTGTTATTGATAACGACAAACTATACTACACGGTGTATAAAATAAAATCAAACGAAAATAAAATAAACTCATACGAAAATAAAATCTAAATAACATAAAATAAAATCTAAATAACATAAAATCAAATCTAAATAACATAAAATCATATGAAAATAAAATCCAAGACTAGTTGTACGAAAATAAATTGTTTTAAGTGTCAACAATCATAAAATGGTTTAAATCAATCCTCCTCATCACTCATCATGACAAATTAAGCTGGAGCTAGGCATGGCTTGAGAACTGGCCGGATCATAAGTTGAATCATGAAATGGTTCTTGCAAATGTGTCGACATCCGAACCGAGCCATTGACGTGGCCTTTTCTAGTGCTAATACCAGTCCTTAACCGACAGTGTATCGGGTCAAACTGTAGTGCTAGTATGGTGAGTCGAGTGTCGAATCCTCGGGAACTTGGTAATTCTTCTAAGTGTGGTTAAACACCAAAGAGTCATTATTAACTCGATCTAAACCGCAATTTTATAACACGATCACTACTATTCTACTTAACATAAAATAAATGCGTAATTTAAAAGTTATTCTAATATAATATATATAGATATATAAATATATATAGATGTACATAAATTGCAAAATATATATATAGATATAAATATATAGATACCAATATAATTTATTATGGAACTAGCTAGCCAAAGTCTATATAATTGATTTATACGATCTTTTCAGTGAACGGAATGTGCTCGATCTTTCCTTATATATTAAGTCCAATTGAGTAAATGAAACGGTGCACTCCTGAGGTTAACAATTCCTCCTCACACGAGCGTATGAAATTGTCATATGTCATTGTCATCAGTTCAATCTCCACAACTGCCCCATGCTAATCTCAGTTAATCTGAACAGGTACCGAGTACAAATCTACCCCGGATAAAAGATGTTATTCCATTTGTCAGACGGCCGATGTTATTCAAAAGGCTCCGGTTGTCAGGCGGATGGATTTAACTTTCCGGTTTTAGTTTCAATTAAACTGTTGATTTTAACATTATTATGATCTCGAGCACAATTTTAATAAGATCCATCTTTCCCAAGACAAATCTGCCCCCGGGTAGGAAATAGGATTCCGTAGTCACGCTTTCGCACGGCCAATTTTACCCTCCGGTTTTTCTATCTTTTATCTCATATCCTAACTTCTCTGGTCAGTTCATCGTTAGGTTATATGGTGCGATTCATCTTGGTTAATTACGTCAATCCGAATATTATCAATACGTTACAGAATAAAAAAAGATTCAATTAACTCAATTTTAATCAATTTTACTTAGACAGCACTCCTTTACCGAAAAGATCGAAATAAAACAATTACATAACTTTGGCTAGTTATTAGATCTAGCCTAATAACATTATAAAAAGATAAAAAAAACAAACATAACAAACATAAATACTTAAGAAGTTTTACCCGATTACAACTGTTGAATCAGAAGCTGTATTCTTCCGGATGTTACAACGACTTCAACAACACTGATCTTCTGATAATTTCTCGAGCATTATAACGATACTACTTTATTTATGGCATAAGGCCTATATACATACTAATACTACTTAAGAAAAAGAGGTTAAGAAAAATATATATTGGTCTCCTCATGTGTCTGCAAAGCTGCTCTTCTTATAGGCAAGATTTCCAGGGCCGGATCGATCCGAGAAAGGGCCGGATTGATCCGGGAATAAAAAATCTTATCCCCAGGATTATTCTCTGCAGGACCACATGCTTTGGATAATCATTATGTTTCCTCGGATCGATCCGAGGTAAATCCGGATTGATCCGGGTAGTTAATTTTCACATCTTGATCTGAAACTTAATAAAATCATAACTTGAGCTCTGGATCTCCAAATGACATAATTCAAGAAGCGTTGGAAAGCTCTTGAAAAGATATATAACTTCCATGAAGGACTCTTCTTCAGAAAATGCCTTTTTGATGGGCCATTTGTTCGTCGAAAATATAATTCGATAATGGTGTCACGAATCATTGATCCACTTGAACTTTAAATCTCGTGACACTTCCTTACTTCCTTCAAAAGATACGATTTTACTTCAAAAAGTGTCGTCACTCGGGGTCTTGGTTTACCTAAGATCTGCAAATACCAAAAATACCCCCGTAAATCTGACACGACACTCCGGTTATTATCCCGGTACAAAATTTATAACTTTTTATTACTTTTACTAGATTTTTATAGTATTTAGATCTATTCATAATTATTAATATTTTATAAGATTATCGTTATAATTTCTTATATTTTATATAAAAAGAGTCGATAACGTATATAAAATATCGTAATTTTTATCATATAAATGTTATACATCAACTACTCCCCACTTAGCTCTTTGATCGTCCTCGAGCAAAATAAGCGGTAATATATAAAAATTACAATAAAAATGATATACTTGGTAGATTAAATTTCAAATTAGTAAAATATCATTTCAATATTATAAATATATTAGTTATATCTTTCTTAGAAATTAACAAGATAAAAAGTGTATATAACTTAGATAAATTATCTATCAAATATCATTCAAATGAAATTTCACATAATCTACTCAATAAGTATAATTAAAATTCTAGAATTATTCTCCTATCTCAACTTATATGAAATATTTGGAATCAAAGACTAAGTCAAATAGTTGACAAAATGGCTTATATGTTTTAGGTTCAGGGTGTTGGTTAATCGGAAGGATAGAAAAGAAAATCAAAAGAGAAAGAAGCAAGTCGTACGTACTTACACCTTCATAATTTTGATAAAAAATACCTCGATTAATAACATTCTGATATCATTTCACCTTTTTTCCAGATTTTCTTTTTTTATTTTTATTTTTTTATTATTATAAGATTTAAGAACTAAAAGCGTGCGTGTGTGTAGAAAATCAAACTTACAAGCATTGCTTCATCAAGATTGATCGGAGTAATACTCTTTCGATCAAAAATTACAAGTCCGGTTTCCTTAAACTTGTAATCATTCTTGAGATCTTATGATTCGACTTTTTATCGGGAGCTTTTAAACCTCATAGTGATATAGGACATTTCGAGATAACACCCCACTGCACTCAAATCATTGGTAGCTACAACCGATATTTTTAGTTGTCGATCAAAGATAAGGAAGATACCTGGTATTTGATTAATTCTGTGTAAATATGGTGCTTCGTTCTTAATTCTTTTATAGAATATTAACATATCCGAACTTATTACCAAAATCGACTATCTTGCAAGCGTCATGAGGTAAGATCGAATATACTAATACTTATCTAATTTTTTCAATCTCAGCATACACCATTCTTAGCTTTTGTGTCATCATCTCCTCTCATAAGTACGTACAAACTCGTGGGATTTTTAGGAAATGTAGACCAAAATAAGCTAAGGGTCGGTTATAATTAGTTTAATCAAAATGGCTATTTCGAGTGAGGTCTTGATCACTCTAATCAAGGCTGAGGTAGGGACAAAAATTAGAAATTTGTTTAGGTAGGCTATTTGGCTATAGTTTATATTTTTGTGGTGCCAAAAATCGTCATCCCTAGTCCAATTCCAAACTCATAATTTGTTTTGAAAAGAAAATTATTCTAACATTTTATTATAGATATAAGTATATTTACTAAATTTCATAAGAAAGTTACTTGATAATATTTATGTATAGTTACATATACTTCAAATCTTATAAAAATCTAAAATTGATATATATAATATAATTAAAATATATCTAATTTACTTTACTTAATTAAAATCTATTCTTACCAACTTATATTATTTTTATTCATATTAATTATATATTATTTTGATTCAAGAAAAAATTAGCTAAGTATTAAGCACTTAAGTATAAATTTATATAAGAAAATTTTAATTTTTTAGTTACTAACTTACCTCTACTCCCCACTTACGAAGTGGCATCGTCCCGATGATCAGTGAGTAATAAAAAGTAGGTTCGAAAGAAAAAATTAAAATTTTTTACGATTTTGATTTTTATTGTTTTTCTCAACATATATTATTTTGATTAAAGAAAATGACATAGATATTAAACATTAAGGATACCATTACAACTTTAAAGAAAACTTAATTAAAAAGCGATGAAAAGACTAACTTAAACGACTACCAACTTAACAACATCAACTTCTAACTGATTTTCAACAACTCATCAAACCGTAGATGAACATCCGGGAGTATCTACCGGAAGTAATCCCAATCGAGAATCACGAGATGGAAAGATCTCGTCGTAGTAAACTCGGGCACTTGATTCGGTTGGACACAAATTTGAGAGATAACCCAGGCAAACGGTAGCGGTCTTCCCCTATTACGCCTCTCTACTGCAAAATTAATTGCAGTTTTAAACATCAAAATCCCCCAATCAATGTATGCCCCCACGGTCAGTGCATACAACAGTAGCATCTCATCATCCGTAACCCCTAAAAAATCTCTAGTTGGATAGATCCGAGAGTTAATGAAGCGTTTCCACGCCCTCAGATGAGGGGGTAAAGCCAAAGTTGAAGAATCATAGTTATGATCAAACAGTGGAAATACATATTGAAAGGCTTCTGCAGTACGATTAACAACATTATAAGAATTTCCGAGTTCCCAAAGAAACTCGTAGTGTGGGTTTTGATCAAAGGTAGATGGTGGGATTTGAAAGATTTGATTTATGATATTTGAAGAAAATGATATAACGATGCCCCTAACAGTAATGAGATAAGACGAGGCTACTGTCGTTATATCAGTAAGAGACGCATAAAAATCTCTGACAATTGAAATGTTAATTCTACCTCTGGGAGTCCTAATTAGTTTTTTCCACCCGCAACCTCGGATTAGATTTCGTCCCCACTGATCAATTTTTTCTGTATTTAAACCTTTCTCCATCAGAATAGGAGAATGGACGAAATTTAGACGTCTCGGGACGTCATTATGAAAACACGAGGCAGGGCTTTCGGGAACCACACCATCAGGCGTATGTGGTTCGTAACTATTAACTGAGGGAGAGGAGTGGTTCGACATTTTTATCAGATACAGAAAATAAAGACAAAAAGAGGTAAAGAAGGAATGAGCAAAGATGAAGGCTGCAACTCTTTCCTTTTATAGAAATGTATCCATCAAGTAAAAGTAGGAAAGATCTCCTTTTTGGCGTTTTTGTACTTCCCGGATCGATCCTGAAAAGTGCCGGATCGATCCGGCCTCTCAACTAGCAATCCTGTCAGGTCGGCATACTCACGCCGGATCGATCCGGGAAAGGGCCGGATCGATCCGGAAATTTACTATTCACGGACAGAGTTGTTTTTGCTTGTAAAATGCCCAGATTTTTTTCTAGGTGATATGTTCTCTTCCTATCTTCGGTACATTTTTTATTATGTTATAATGATAAACTTTACTACATAAAATCAAACGAAAGTAAAATAACATAAAATCGTAATGAAATAAAATCCTACTAAAATAAAATCAAAATAACCTAAAATTGTACGAAAATGAAGTAACATAAAATCGTACGAAAAATAAATTGTTTTCAATGTCAATAATCATAAAATGGTTGAAAATTAATCCTCCTCATCCCCCATCTCGACGTGGCTCGAACTAGGCATGGCTCGAGAACTGGCCGGATCATAAGTCGATTCTTGGAATGGATCTTGAAAATGTGTCGACATCCGAACCGAGCTATCTAATCCCATCGAACTCATCTCTCTCGTAACATCAGAAAAAGTGCTTCCCCATCCCGTCGTGGTATGGCCAAATGATCCAAATCCTGGCCAATCAGATGTCGTACCGCCGTAATACCTGTCGAAAAATCCCCTACACCACTAGTTTGAAATCCGAAAGAATGTGGCATTTGTTGGAAATCTGAGCGAGGTGGCATTGGTGGAATAAAGTCGGGCAAGGTATATGGCTGGGATTGGCAATGCGGAATATCCATCTCGGCATAGGTAGGGTTTTGCAGTATATTCATTTGATATATACCTCGCATGCCTTGACGTAAATCTTCAGACCACTGCATATTCCTTTGCGCAAAAACAGCCATATTGGCATTGGCACGATGAACATCATAAGCCATGGATTGAAACATGTCGTATGTGATGGTATTTGGAAGTTGAGTTTGAGTTTGACTGGATGAAGGAGGGACAGAGTGGATGGAGTAGGTTGAGGTCGTTGGCGGTTAGGGTCCATAAAATCTATTCTTCCTGCCGGCCTAAGTGGTAAACTAGGACCTATAAGTGTGTCATCCACCATCATCAAATTATCATTTGGGAGCTCAGGGACACCTATCTGGCGACATAAGGAAGAAATAAAACAAGGAAAAGGCATGTGACTGCCTGGTTTGGCAGTCGAGACAAATTCCTTGGCCCTTCTATACATTACCCTGCCTACATCCACAGGTATCTCATTGACCATAGCCCAAGCAATACACAGATCCTCTTTACCAAAAGATGTAAAATGACGAGTAGGGTAAAGAGTGTGGCTAATGAAACGTTTAATAGCTCTCATATCCCGTATACATTTTCCATAGGAAAACCTGTTTTCATGCCAGACGGCAGTGGGATCTAACTCATTCTGGGCTAGTGAAACAATATAGTCAAAGTCTGCAGGCTCATCTAAATTCCATACAGTATAATAATCCTCACTCTCTGGTATATCAGGGATACCATAAATAGCATTTATAACCTGAGGATTAAACGGTAATGTCCTAGTTCTTAGGTTGACAGAAGTTAACTCACCACCTTCTGTAGCATTATGAGTTGCTACCAGAGAATAAAATTCGAGATACTAAGGTTGTGTTAATTTCACCCGACCTTAAACTAGCTAACTCCAACCACTGTCGTTTTTCAAAAATTTCTTTTACCTCCCTTCCCAAATCTTTGAAATCTAAGCCCCTCTCTATTGCAACTAAACACTTTCCAAATTTATTTTTCAACGCTTTCTTAGGCAAGCGACGCGGTTCTTTCAAAACTAACATTCAACTCTGCTTCCGTTAAAGGCCTAGTCTCTATAACTGGGATTTGGGTTGGGATATTAGGTTTACGTTTTTTAGTGACTTTCGATGATTCGGCCATTCTATGATAGTGACATAATATCAAAACTACAACAACAACAAAAACAACACAAGATAACACAAATGAGTTACACAAAATAGTGAAATTAAATAAAAAGTTGCTTAAAAAACGAAATTAACAAAATAATTGACTACAATGTTACCTTCTAAAGCTTAAAAGGTTGAAATTTGGCCGGAAAAGATGAAAATTCGCCGGAATGAAGGTTGAAGCTTTCCCTTGAAAAATTTCGTCAATTTAAACAAAAATTTGAAGAGATGAGAGGAAAATGAGAAGAGTTTAAGAATTTGGGTAGTTTAATAGTAATGTTGTGTGATGATTTGAAGAAAAAATTCGAATGGGGGGAGAGGGGAGGGGCGGCTGTTTGAAGAAAAATGAAAGAAGAAGAAGAAGGAGGGACCCCGTTCCTTTTTTTTTAGGTTTTTCAGGTTCCGGATCGATCCGAGGTTAGGTCGGATCGATCCGACCAAAGGTTTTTTTTTTATTTTATATTTTTTATATTTTAAAACTCTTTAAAACTTAATAAATTTTTTTTTATAAAACCTTAATAATACTTCTGCAAATGTTTAATTAAAACCTTTTATAAAAAATTTATAAAACCTTTAATAATTTCATAAAGATCCTTTATATAAAATTTTCAAAAGTTATATAAAATTTTTATAAATATTACAAAACTCATAAGGGTCCTAATTCCATTATTTCTAAATCTTCCAGGGTTCTAACATAACGTTCTATCAACCTAACCTTAAGAAATGAGGCGTTCGAATTTTCTCTTTGATCTCCATCGGGATTTTCGGATAACCACCTAATCGTTCTCTTCTTAACAACATTCAAACACTCATCCTGGGATTTGGTTGTGCTTTCCCTGCATTTCCCATCATGCTCACTTTTTCCACAGATTCTGCATCTCCTTAAAAACTTTGCCCTTCTCTTTATCGAACTTCTCGATTTTCCATTACATACTTCGTTAA
Organism: Gentiana straminea; assembly: GCA_036785695.1. Lineage (NCBI taxonomy): Eukaryota > Viridiplantae > Streptophyta > Magnoliopsida > Gentianales > Gentianaceae > Gentiana > Gentiana straminea. Next base: position 2,066,991 of record JAVUPR010000239.1, on the reverse strand, counting down.
ATCTGATCTCTCTCAACAATTGCTTGTTTTTCTCAAAAACTAAAGCTTCTATAGCAAACGCGACATCTTTATCAAGGCCTAATTTCAAAAGCAAAATAAAAACTCCTATTCTATCTAAAAAAGACATCCAGTTCTTTTACGTCTATCCGGTAAAAGACGAAACTAGTTCAAACATATAAAACACAGAAAAGTAGAAGAAAGATAGATAGCACCTGATATTCGGCTGATTTCAGTTCCTCTGCTTCTCAATTTGTTTGATTTTTCTGCTTTTTCAATTTTGTCGGGGGATCAGTCAGTAGCATTACTTCTCCCTTCAGTGTGATTCCTTCTCCCTCCACAAATAACTTCACTCGTGGCCATTGGCTATAAAAGTCGTATTTCCATCGGTTAGTTCAACACTCCGCATTTGTAAACCCTTGTTACTTTAAATGGACCCGTCCATCTTGATTTAAGCTTTCCTGGAAATAACTTTAAACGTGAATTGTACAAGAGCACTCGATCACCTACATGGAACTCACGACTATAGATTCTCTTATCGTGAAAAGATTTCGTGCGTTCCTTGTAGATTCGAGCGTTTTCATAAGAATCGAGACGAAATTCTTCTAGTTTTGTTAATTGAAGCAATCTATGATCACCGACAGCCTTAGGATCGAAAATCAGAAATTTAATAGCCCAGAAGTCTCGGTGTTCTAACTCAACTGGGAGATGACAAGACTTACCAAAGACTAGTTTAAAGGGAGAACAACCAATTGGTGTCTTAAAAGCTGTTCTATATGCCCATAATGCATCGTCCAATTTAACTGCCCAGTTTTTACGATTTGAATCAACTGTTTTTTCCACGATTCTTTTGATTTCTCTATTCGACACCTCTACCTGTCCACTGGTTTGTGGATGATAGGGCGTTCCTAACTTATGTGTTACACCATATTTTTCGACTATCTTGGTAAATGGTCTATTACAAAAGTGTGACCCTCTATCACTAATGATAGCCCTCGGAATGCCATAACGGTAAATATATTCTTTTTAAGGAATCGTATGACAACTTTGGTATCATTAGTGGGAAGAGCTTCAGCTTCTACCCATTTTGAAACATAATCTACCATTACTAGAATAAATCTTTTTCCAAAAGATATAGGGAATGGTCCCATGAAATCTATACCCCAAACATCAAATAACTCACATTCTAAAATAGGTTGCATAGGCATTTCATGTTTTTTAGATACATTTCCCCATTTTTGACAAGACTCACAAGATTTAACATACTTATACGCATCTTTATATAGTGTAGGCCAATAAAAACCACATTTTAAAACTTTAAAAGCAGTTTTCCAACCTCCATGATGACCTTCTGCCTCACGATCATGACAAAATGATAAAACACTTAAAATTTCATTATCAGGCACACATTTTCTGATTATCCCATCCGAACATTTACGGAAAAGGTCTGGTTTCTCCCAGTAATAAAATTTCAAGTCATAAAAGAATTTCTTTTTCATTTGCCAAGTCCAATGAGACGGAATATAATCACAGTTAAGTAATTAATGATATCTCCAAACCAAGGTGATATTTCCTTAGAAGGAATTCTATTCTTTAATAACTCGCATGGTTGAAGGAGTATCTATTTTAAATAGTTGTTCATCGGGAAATGAATCTTTAATTTCAATTCCTATTTCTTCATCATTTTCCATTCTACTTAGATGATCTGCTACTACATTCTCACTTCCTTTTTTATCTTTAATTTCAATATCGAATTCTTGAAGTAAGAGAATCCATCTAAGAAGACGAGGTTTAGCATCTTTCTTACTGAGTAAATACTTCAAGGCTGAATGGTCTGTATAAATTATTACCTTAGATCCAACAATATACGATCTAAACTTATCTAAGGCAAAAATCACAGCCAACAGTTCTTTTTCTGTAGTTGCATAATTAAGTTGAGTTGCGTTTAATGTGTGAGATGCATAGTAAATAGCTTTGAGAATTTTGTTATATCTTTGACCTAAAACAGCTCCTACAGCTAAATCACTGGCATCACACATAATCTCAAACGGCAAACTCCAATCTGGTGCTACTAACACCGGTGCAGTAGTCAACCTCGCTTTTAGGGTCTGAAAGGCTTCCATACATTTACTATCAAAGTTAAAAGGTACTTCCTTTTCAAGTAAATGACTTAGAGGCTTTGTTATTTTTGAGAAATCGGCAATGAACCTTCTATAAAATCCTGCATGTCCGAGAAATCCTCTTAGGGTTCTTAAATTAACTGGTGGAGGTAACTTTTCAATTACCTCAACTTTAGCTTTATCAACTTCAATACCTTCTTCAGAGATTCTGTGACCTAAAACAATTCCTTCTGATACCATTAAATGACATTTTTCCTAGTTTAGTACTAAATTGGTATCTTCACAGCGTTGTAACACTCGTTCTAAGTGTAACACACAAACATCAAATGAATCTCCGTAAACATTAAAGTCATCCATAAAAATTTCTAAGAATTTCTCAACCATATCAGCAAAAATAGCCATCATACATCTTTGAAACGTAGCTGGTGCATTACATAAACCAAACGGCATTCTTTTATAAGCAAAAGTTCCATAAGGACAAGTGAAAGTAGTTTTTTCTCTATCTCCTGCTGCAATGAATATCTGTAAATATCCCGAATAACCATCTAAGAAACAAGAAATACTTATGTCCACTTAAACGTTCCAACATCTGAACTATGAATGGAAGTGGATGATGATCTTTCTTAGTATGATCATTTAGTTTTCTAAAATCAATGCACATTCGATAACCTGTAATCTCTCTTGTCGGAATCCATTCATTCCTTTCATTCTCTTTCACTGTGAAACCTCCTTTCTTTGGTACCACTTGAGTTGGACTAACCCATTCACTATCTGATATGGGAAAAATTATCCCCATTTCTAATAGCTTAATGACCTCTTTCTTAACAATTAACTGCAAATTTGGGTTGAGGCGGCGTTGCGGTTGAATACAAGGTTTAGCATCTTCCTTCAGAATTATCTTATGAACGCAAATCTCAGGGCTAATACCTCGAATATCGGCAACTTTCCATCCAAAAGCTTTCTTATGCTTTTTCAACATTCTAAGTAATTGATCTTCTTGTTGCTCAGTTAAAGATGATGAAATAATAACTCGGTAATAGATTATCGGTTTCAAGAAAAGCATACTTCGATTTAAAGGTAGCGGTTTCAATTTCGATTCTTTTAGGTGGATCTTCGTGACGGTTTAAGAACTGGTCCTTCTAGTTCTAATTCCAAATACTTATGCCATGATGGTTTAAAAGTAAAACTTCCTTTATCTAGAGAAAGAATTATCTCTTTCATTTCGGTGTCTTTCTCATCTTCCTTATAGATAGATAGAGTTAAGCATTCTTCTAATCGTCTTCAAAAGTTGGTAACGATTATCATAGACATTTAATGAATATCTTCTATAAAAGAACATGATTCGGTGATTTGTATGGATGGTTCATAGCTTTGAAAATATTGAAAGTAACTTCATCTTCATTGAATCTCGAATTAACTCTCCTTTCGGACATCTATTAAAGTTCTTCCCGTAGCTAGAAACGGTCGACCTAAGATAAGTGGCGCTTTGAATATCCTTCTTCCATTTCCATAACTACAAAATCTACCGGAAAATAGAACTTGTCTACTTTAACCAATACGTCTTCAATAATTCCTTTAGGGTATTTAATCGATCTATCTCGCCATTTGCGAGTCATTTCGATCTTCGTAAGATTTCCTATGCCTAGCTTCTTATAATCCTCATAAGACATGAGATTTATACTAGCTCCAAGATCACATAAGACCTTCTTAAACATAAATCCTCCAATTTCACATGGAATGGTAAAACTTCCAGATCTTTCGCCTTTAGGTGGTAACTTATCCGCAAAACTCTGCGTAACGTTCTTCATTTAGGCATATATTCTCATATTCCTCTAGTTGTTTCTTGTTTGACGAATATCTTTCGAAACTTTCCATAAGGTGCATACTAATTAGAGCTTCGATAACGGGATATTAACATGAATATGACGAAAAGTATCAAGGAAACGAGCATACTTTTTATCGCTTTTAATCCTTTTAATTTGATCTTTAGGTGGGTAAGGTAAAGATTCTAAATCTACAACCTTTGATCCTAAAGTCATTTTCTCTTTTCCTTTCTCCTTAAACCTTTGAGTATTACTTGATCGCCAAATATCATGATCTTGAGTTTTTTCTTTTAAAACATTCCCTGAATCTACTTCAAATTCCTTCAGTTCTTCTTGTTTCTCATCCTTGTTTTCATTATCCTCTATTCTAACATGTTCTTTGAACAAATTCCTTAAATCTTTATCCATGGGATCTTTCAAAATCCTAGGGATTTTTACCCATTTTTCACCTTCATTCTCTGGTTCCAAACTTCTATTCCTTTTCAAGAAATTTTCTATAATTTCTTCTTCCTCATCAGTGAATTCAATTTCATCTTTAGTTTCATCATTTTTTCCATCTAAATCATTTTCTACTTCATTATTACCGAAGTTTTCTATTTCATTATTACCATAAAGTTTTCTACTTCTCGTAACTACAACATTTACCTCTCTTGGGTTTCTTTCAGTATTACTTGGTAATCCTCCTGGGGGTCTACTGTTGTTACGTTCACCTTCCCTACTCAAATGATCTTCCATATTCCTTAATGAGGCTTCTATCGTTCTCATTCTGGTATCATGTCCACTCATAGATGTTTTCATTGAACTCATATCTTTAGTGGTCGTACCAATAGAAGTCATCATTGTTTCTATATTCTTAGCTTGAGTAGATACTACACCCATCATATTTTCCATTAGTTTTTCTCATTTTTCAACTCCTTAACGCAGTGAGTTGAACTTTGAGTTACTTGGTATACTTTGAGTGGTATGTTGAGGATAGGATCTAGGTAATGATTGTAAATTCTGATTAGATGTGTTTTCTTGATAAACTTGATTATTATTCATATTCCTATATGGAACTGGATATGGCGGTTGTCCTTGCTTACTAGGGTTTTCAGACCATCGATAAGTAGGGTGATCTCTTCTAATAGCATTAAACGAGTTTGAGTATGCATTGTTCAAATTCCTATGCTGCTGAAGAAAACTCACCTCCTCTCTTGAATATCCTGTTGGTTCTTCAATCCCTAATGGCATGTTAACCTGATTTGAATATTCAGTTGGTGTACTATTTTCTGAACTTTGGTTTTGTTAGATTGTAGGCCATCAAATTTCCTACTCAAATTTTCTAAATGTGCTAGAACTTCCGTATTAGATGTACATTCTCCTGCAAAAGCTACTTTTCTGGTGCTAGAACCGGTTTCCCACATTCTGTTATTTTTGGAAATCTTTTCTATGGCATCGTAAACTATTTGGGCTTCACTCATCATTAAAGAACCACCACATGCATGATCTACATCCGCACGTGAATCTTTTCTTAATTTACGACAGAAAAGCTGAATTTGCATATCTAAGGAATAACCATGATCGGGACAAGCTCTTAACAATTTTTTAAATCTTTCCCAGGCATTCCCGAGCGTTTCTTCAGATCCTTGTCTAAAGTTAGCAACCTCGACTTTTAATTCCAAATTTCGTCCAGGAGTGAAATATTGTTTCAGAAATTCAGTTTGAATCTCCTCCCAACTTGTAAGTGAATGATGTGGAAGAGACATAAACCAATCTCGGGCACGTCCTTTTAAAGAAAAAGGAAACATAGTCATCCTCGTTAATTCCTTATGAGCACCTTGACTTTTGGCTGTATTGCACAGTTCTTCAAAAAGATAGAGATGATGATGTGGATCTTCATCATCCTCTCCTAGGAATTGGGCTCTTGCGTCAATTAAACCAAAAAGATGAGATTTAATCTCGAAATTATTCGCTCCTTCATTAGGTAAAAGTATGGGATTATTAGTCTGGTTTCTTCTTATGGTTTGATCACAGATAGGTCTCGGGTTTGGTGGGTTATTGCGATTATTCTGGTTCCGATTCTGATTATTTCTATTATTATTATTTTGATTATTAGGGTTAACAGGGTTCTGTCCATGCCCTAGAGCATGTTCTAGCCCTTGTTCAGGTGTTTCATCACTAATTTCGGCCATTCTCGTATTTTTGTTTGAAGATGATTCGTCAGGATTTCCCTGACTAGTAGACCTCGTTTACTCTCTACTCTTAACTGCCTTTCGTAAGTGTTTATGTCAGTCTTATAAGGAGTGAGTGGGGCCTTACCACTTCTGGTCATCAACAAGAAAAAATAGAAAATAACACGAAATTGATAGTAGCAACAATTGGTAACTTACCTATAAGGTAAGTACCAACGAAAAATAAGATAGAAATGGGATAAGAAAAGTGTTGACTTATTCTCGAGAATTTTGAGCTAATACAAGTAGTAACCATAGACACGAAAAAGAGAAATTAGCGACGTTCCCCGGCAACGGCGCCAGAAAGCTGACGTAGCCTTTTCTAGTGCTAATACCAGTCCTTAACCGACACTGTATCGGGTCAAACTGTAGTGCTAGTATGGTGAGTCGAGTGTCGAATCCTCGGGGAACTTGGTAATTCTTCTAAGTGTGGTTAAACACCAAAGAGTCATTATTAACTCGATCTAAACCGCAATTTTATAACACAGATCACTACTATTCTACTTAACATAAAATAAATGCGTAATTTAAAAGTTATTCTAATATAAGATAAATAGATATATATAGATGTACAAAATTGCAAAATATATATATAGATATAAATATATAGATACCAATATAATTTATTATGGAACTAGCCAAAGTCTATATAATTGATTTATACGATCTTTTCAGTGAACGGAATGTGCTCGATCTTTCCTTATATATTAAGTCCAATTGAGTAAATGAAACGGTGCACTCCTGAGGTTAACAATTCCTCCTCACACGAGCGTATGAAATTGTCATATGTCATTGTCATCAGTTCAATCTCTACAACTGCCCCATGCTAATCTCAGTTAGTCTGAACAAGTACCGAGTACAAATCTACCCCGGATAAAAGAGGTTATTCCATTTGTCAGACGGCCGATGTTATTCAAAAGGCTCCGGTTGTCGAGCGGATCGATTTAACTTTCCGGTTTTAGTTTCAATTAAACTTTGATTTTAACATTATTATGATCTCGAGCACAATTTTAATAAGATCCATCTTTCCCAAGACAAATCGCCCCCGGGTAGGAAATAGGATTCCGTAGTCACGCTTTCGCACGGCCAATTTTACCCTCCGGTTTTTCTATCTTTTATCTCATATCCTAACTTCTCTCGGTCGGTTCATCGTTAGGTTATATGGTGCGATTCATCTTGGTTAATTACGTCAATCCGAATATTATCAATACGTTACAGAATAGAAAAAGATTCAATTAACTCAATTTTAATCAATTTTACTTAGACAGCACTCCTTTACCGAAAAGATCGAAATAAAACAATTACATAACTTTGGCTAGTTATTAGATCTAGCCTAATAACATTATAAAAAGATAAAAAACAAACATAACAAACATAAATACTTAAGAAGTTTTACCCGATTACAACTATTGAATCAGAAGCTGTATTCTTCCGGATGTTACAACGACTTCAACAACACTGATCTTCTGATAATTTCTCGAGCATTATAACGATACTACTTTATTTATGGCATAAGGCCTATATACATACTACTACTACTTAAGAAAAAGAGGTTAAGAAAAATATATATTGGTCTCCTCATGTGTCTGCAAAGCTGCTCTTCTTCTAGGCAAGATTTCCAGGGCCGGATCGATCCGAGAAAGGGCCGGATCGATCCGGGAATAAAAAATCTTATCCCCAGGATTATTCTCTGCAGGACCACATGCTGGATAATCATTATGTTTCCTCGGATCGATCCGAGGTAAATCCGGATTGATCCGGGTAGTTAATTTTCACATCTTGATCTGAAACTTAATAAAATCATAACTTGAGCTCTGGATCTCCAAATGACATAATTCAAGAAGCGTTGGAAAGCTCTTGAAAAGATCTATAACTTCCATGAAGGACTCTTCTTCAGAAAATGCCTTTTTGATGGGCCATTTGTTCGTCGAAAATATAATTCGATAATGGTGTCACGAATCATTGATCCACTTGAACTTTAAATCTCGTGGCACTTTCTTACTTCCTTCAAAAGATACGATTTTACTTCAAAAAGTGTCGTCACTCGGGGTCTTGGTTTACCGAAGATCTGCAAATACCGAAAATACCCCTGTAAATCTGACACGACACTCCGGTTATTATCCCGGTACAAAATTTATAACTTTTTATTACTTTTACTAGATTTTTATAGTATTTAGATCTATTCATAATTATTAATATTTTATAAGATTATCGTTATAATTTCTTATATTTTATATAAAAAGAGTCGATAACGTATATAAAATATCGTAATTTTTATCATATAAATGTTATACATCAGCCATCTAATCCCATCGAGCTCATCCCTGTCGTGACATCAGAAAAAGTGCTTCCCCATCCCGTCGTGGTATGGCTAAATGCTCCAAATTCTCCCCAACCAGATGTAGTTGCTGTCGTAGTACCTGTCGAAAAATCCCCTATACCACTAGTTTGATATCCAAAAGAATGTGGCATTTGTTGGAAGTTTGAACGAGGTGGCATCGGTGGAATAAAGTCGGGCAAGGTATACGGTTCGGATTGGCAATGCGGAATATCCATTTCGGCATAGGTAGGGTTCTGCAGTATATTCATCTGATATATACCTCGCATGCCTTGCCGTAAATCTTCAGACCACTGCCTATTCCTTTCCGCAAAAACAGCCATATTAGCATTGGCACGATGAACATCATAGGCCAAGGATTGAAACATGTCGTATGTGATGGTGTTTGGAAGCCGAGATTGTGATTGACTAGATGATGGAGGAACAGTAGTGGATTGAGAAACATGTGGAATAGGCTGAGGTCGTTGGCGGTTAGGGTTCATAAAATCTATTCTTCCTGCCGGCCTAAGTGGTAAACTAGGACCTATAAGTGTTTCATCAACCTTAATCAGATTATCATTTGGAAGCTCAGGGACACCTATCTGGCGACACAAGGAAGAAATAAAACAAGGAAAGGGCATGTGACTGCCTGGTTTAGCAGTTGAGACAAATTCCTTGGCCCGTTTATACATTACCTTGCCTACATCCACAGGTATATCATTGACCATAGCCCAAGCAATACACAGATCCTCCTTACCAAAAGATGTCAAATGACGAGAAGGGTAAAGAGTCGAACTGATAAAACGTTTAATAGCTCTCATATCCCTTATACATTTTCCGTAGGAAAACCTATTTTCATGCCATATAGCTGCGGGATCTAACTCGTGCTGGGCTGTCGAGACTATATGGTCAAAGTCTGCAGGCTCATCTAGATTCCATACCGTATAATAATCCTCATTCTCTGGTATATCAGGAATACCATATATAGCATTTATAAGCTGAGGATTAAACGGCACTTTCCTGGTTCGTAAGGTTACCGAAGTTAACTCACCATCCTCTGTTTCATTATGAGTTGCTACCAGAGAATAAAATTCGGCTACTAAGGTTGTGTTAACTTCACCTTCCCTTAAACTGGCTAACTCCAGTCATTGTCTCCTTTCAAAAATTTCCTTCACTTCCCTTCCTAAATCTTTGAAATCTAAACCCTTCTCTATCGCCACTAGACACTGTCCAAACATATTTTTTAAGGCATTTCTAGCTGCTCTAGATGCGGTTCTATCAAAACTAACGGCCAATTCTTCTTCTGTTAAAGGCCGTGTCTCTATGACCGGGATTTGGGTAGGGATATGCGGCTTACGTTTTTTAGTGGCTTTTGATGATTCGGCCATTCTACGATAGTGACACAATAACAAAACAACACAAATGAGTAACAAAACAGTTGAAATTAAATAAAAAGTTGAACAAAAAAAACGAAATTAACAAAATAAATGACTACAATGTTACCTTATAGTGCTTAAAAGGTTGAAAAGTTGGCCGGAAAATTTGAATATCACCGGAGTGAAAGTCGAAACTTTTCTTTGAAAATTTCTCCAATTAAATTGAAAATTTGAAGAGAGGAGAGGAAAATGAGAAGAGTGTAAGAATTGGGGTAGTTTAATAGTAATTTTATGTGATGATTTGAAGAAAAAAAATCGAGGGGGAAATGGGGAGGGGCGGCTGTTTGTTCAAAGAAAAATGAAAGAGGAAGAAGAAAGGAAGAACCCGTTGTTTTTAGGTTTTTTTTAGTTCCCGGATCGATCCGGGGTTATGTCGGATCGATCCGACAAACTTTTTTTTTTTGTTTAAATTATATAAAACTTAATAAAATCTTTATAAAACCTTAATAAAAATTTTATAAAACTTTTAGATAATTTCATAAAGATCCTATATATAAAATTTTCAAAAGTTATATAATTTTTTTATAAATATTACAAAAAAACTTATAGGGGTCCTAATTCCGCTATTTCTAAATCTTCCAGAGTTCTGATATAACGTTCTATCAACCTAACCTTGAGAAACGAGGCGTTCGAATTTTCTCTTTGATCTCCATCGGGATTTTCGGATAACCACCTAATCGTTCCTTTCTTAACAACATTCAAACACTCATCCTGAGATTTGGTTGTGCTTTCTCCACAATTCCCATCATGCTCACTTTTTCCACAGATTCTGCAACGCATTAAAAACTTTGCTCTTCTCTTTATTGAACTTCTCGATTTTCCATTACATACTTCTTTCAATCTGATCTCTCTCAACAATTGCTTGTTTTTCTCAAAAACTGAAGCTTCTATTGTGAACGCGACATCCTTATCAAGGCCTAACTTCAAAAGTAAAATAAAAACTCCTTTTCTATCTAAAAAAGACATCCAGTTCTTTTACGTCTATCCGGTAAAAGACGAAACTAGTTCAAACATATAAAACACAGAAAAGTAGAGTAAAGATAGATAGCACCTTGTATTCGGCTGATTTGAGTTTCTCTGCTTTTCAATTTGTCGGTTTTTCTGCTCTTTCAATTTGTCGGGGGATCAATCAGTAGCATTACTTCTCCTTTCAGTGTGATTCCTTCTCCCTTCACAAATAACTTTACTCTGTGGCCATTAGCTATAAAAGTCGTATTTCCATCAGTTAGTTCAACAGCTCCAGATTTGTAAACTCTCGTTACTTTAAATGGACCTGTCCATCTTGATTTAAGCTTTCCCGGAAATAACTTTAAACGTGAATTGTACAAGAGCACTCGATCACCTACATGGAACTCACGACTATAGATTCTCTTATCGTGAAAAGATTTCGTGCGTTCCTTGTAGATTCGAGCATTTTCATAAGAATCGAGACGAAATTCTTCTAGTTCTGTTAACTGAAGCAATCTATGATCACCAACAGCCTTAGGATCGAAATTCAGAAATCTAATAGCCCAAAAGGCCCGGTGTTCTAATTCAACTGGGAGATGACAAGATTTACCAAAAACTAATTTGTAGGGAGAACAACCAATTGGTGTTTTAAAAGCTGTTATGTACGCCCATAATGCATCATCTGATTTAACTGCCCAGTTTTTTCGATTTGAATCCACTGTTTTCTCCGCGATTCTTTTGATTTCTCTATTAGACACCTCTACCTGTCCACTGGTTTGCGGATGATAGGGTGTTCCTAACTTATGTGTTACACCATATTTTTCGATTATCTTGGTAAATGGTCTATTACAAAAGTGTGAACCTCTATCACTAATTATAGCCCTCGGAATGCCATATCTGGTAAATATGTTCTTTTTAAGGAATCTTATGACAACTTTGGTATCATTAGTTGGAAGAGCTTCAGCTTCTACCCATTTTGAAACATAATCTACCATTACAAGAATAAATCTTTTTCCAAACGAAATAGGCAAAGGTCCCATGAAATCTATACCCCAAACATCAAATAATTCACATTCTAAAATAGGTTGCATAGGCATTTCATGTTTTTTAGATATATTTCCCCATTTTTGACAAGATTCACAAGATTTAACATACTTATAAACATCTCTATATAGTGTAGGCCAATAAAAACCATATTGAAAAACTTTAAAAGCAGTTTTCCAACCTCCATGATGACCTCCTGCCTCACGATCATGACAAAATGATAAAACACTTAAAATTTCATTATCAGGCACACATTTTCTGATTATCCCATCTGAACATTTACGGAAAAGGTCTGGTTTCTCCCAGTAATAAAATTTTAAGTCGTAAAAGAATTTCTTTTTCTGTTGCCAAGTCCAATGAGACGGAATATAATCACAGGTTAAGTAATTAATGATATCTCCAAACCAAGGTGACATTTCCTTAGAAGGAATTTTATTCTTTAATAACTGCATGGTTGAAGGAGTATCGATTCTAAACAGTTGTTCATCAGGAAATGAATCTTTAATTTCATTTCCTATTTCTTCATTTTCCATTCTACTTAGATGATCTGCTACTACATTCTCACTTCCTTTTTTATCCTTAATTTCTATATCAAATTCCTGAAGTAAGAGAATCTATCTAAGGAGACGAGGTTTAGCATCTTTCTTACTTAGTAAATACTTCAGTGCTGAATGGTCTGTAAAGATTATTACCTTAGCACCAACAATATACGATCGAAACTTATCTAAGGCAAAAATCACAGCCAACAGTTCTTTTTCTGTAGTTGCATAATTTAGTTGAGCAGCGTTTAATGTGTGAGATGCATAGTAAATTGCTTTGAGAATTTTGTTATGCCTTTGACCTAAAACAGCTCCTACAGCTAAATCACTCGCATCACACATAATCTCAAACGGCAAACTCCAATCTGGTGCTACTAGTACTGGTGCAGTAGTTAACCTCGCTTTTAGGGTCTGAAAGGCTTCCATACATTTACTATCAAAGTTAAAAGGTACTTCCTTTTCAAGCAAATGACTTAGAGGCTTTGCTATTTTTGAGAAATCTGCAATGAATCTTCTATAAAAGCCTGCATGTCCGAGAAATCCTCTTAGGGTTCTTAAATTAACTGGTGGAGGTAATTTTTCGATTACCTCGACTTTAGCTTTATCAACTTCAATACCTTCTTCAGAGATTCTATGACCTAAAACAATTCCTTCTGATACCATTAGATGACATTTTTCCCAGTTTAATACTAGATTGGTATCTTCACAGCGTTGTAACACTCGTTCTAAGTGTAACAAACAAACATCAAATGAATCTCCGTAAACACTAAAGTCATCCATAAAAATTTCTAAGAATTTCTCAACCATATCAGCAAATATAGCCATCATACACCTTTGAAATGTAGCTGGTGCATTACATAAACCAAACGGCATTCTTTTATAAGCAAAAGTTCCATAAGGACAAGTGAAAGTAGTTTTTTTCTCTATCTCCTGCTGCAATGAATATCTCTAAATATCCTGAATAACCATCTAAGAAACAGTAATACTTATGTCCACTTAAGCGTTCCAACATTTGCACTATGAAAGTGGATGATGATCTTTCTTAGTATGATCGTTTAATTTACGAAAATCAATGCACATTCGATATCCGGTAATCTCTCTTGTCGGAATCCATTCATTCTTTTCATTCTCTTTCACTGTGAAACCTCCTTTATTTGGTACCACTTGAGTTGGACTTACCCATTCACTATCTGATATGGGAAAGATTATCCCCATTTATAATAGTTTAATGACCTCTTTCTTAACAATTAACTGCAAATTTGGGTCAAATCATAGTGCTAGTGTGGTGAGTCAGAGTGTCGAATCCTCAGGGAAAACGTGGTAATTCTTTTAAGTGTGGTTAAACACCAAAGAGCATTATTAACTCGATCTAAACCGCAATTTTATAACACGATAACTACTATTCTACTGAACATAAAATAAATGCGTAATTTAAAAGTTATTATAATATAATATATATAGATATATAAGTATATATAGATGTACATAGATTGCAATATATATATATATATAAATATATAGATACCAATATATTTATAGAACTAGCCAAAGTTTATATAATTGATTTATACGATCTTTTTCGGTAAACGGAATGTGCTCGATCTTTCCTTTATTATTAGGTCCAATTGAGTAAATAAAACGGTGCACTCCTGAGGTTAACAGTTCCTCCTCACACGAGCGTATGAAATTGTCATATGTCATTGTCATCGTTCAATCTCCACAACCGCCCCATGCTAATCTCAGTTAGTCTGAACAGGTACCGAGTACAAATCTACCCCGGATAAAAGAGGTTATTCCGTTTGTCAGACGGCCGATGTTATTCAAAAGGCTCCGGTTGTCAGGCGGATCGATTTAACATTCCGGTGTTAGTTTCAATTAAACCGTTGATTTTAACATTATTACGATCTCGAGCACAATTTTAATAAGATTCATCTTTCCCAAGACAAATCTGCCCCCGGGTAGGAAATAGGATTCCGTTGTCACGCTTTCGCACGGCCATTTTTACCCTCCGGTTTTTCTATCTTTTATCTCATATCCTAACTTCTCTGGTCAGTTCATCGTTAGGTTATATGGTGCGATTCATCTTGGTTAATTACGTCAATCCGAATATTATCAATACGTTACAAAATAGAAAAAGATTCAATTAACTCAATTTTAGTAAATTTTACTTAGACAGCATTCCTTTTACCGAAAGGATCGAAATAAAACGATTACATAACTTTGGCTAGTTATTAGAGTTAACTTAAAAACATTATAACAACTAAAAAGATAAAAATAACAAACATAAATACTTTAGAAATTTACCCGATTACAACTGCTGGATCAGAGGTCGTATTCTTCCGGACATTACAACGACTTCAACAACATTAATCTTCCGATAATTTCTCGAGCATTATAACGATACTACTATTTATTTATGGCATAAGTCCTATATACATACATACTACTACTAATTAAGAGGTTAGAGGATATATATTGGTACCCCTTTTATGTCTGCAAACCTGCTGAATTTATAGGCCAAATTTCCCAGGGCCGGATCGATCCGAGGTGATGCCGGATCGATCCGGGAATAAAAAATATTATCTCCTGGATTATTCTCTCAGGATCACATGCTAATCATCATTGTTTTTCCAACTGACAAGCCGGTTCGATCCGAGGTTAATCCGGATTGATCCGGGTAGTTTATTTTCACATCTTGATCTGAAACTTGATAAAATCATAACTTGAGCACTGGATCTCCAAATGTCATAATTCAAGAAGCATTGGAAAGCTCTTGAAAAGATCTATAACTTCTATGAAGGACTCTTCTTCAGAAAATGCCTTTTTGATGGGCCATTCGTTCGTCGAAAATATAATTCGATAATAGTATCACGAACCATTGATCGTTGTTTTTCATTTCCCCAACATTTGAAATGCTTTTTTTTTATTATTTAAAGTATGTCAATTATTGATACATTTTTAATGAATGTATTGGACTGGATTATAGTTTTACTTGAAGGTGGATGTACACTTTTCATCTTTGCAGGAACATTATTTGGGATATAAGAATTATTATTTTATGATTGGTATTTTTTTAGTGTTTTTATTTGATAGAAGTTATTTTTTTGGGTATATATGTATATTTTACTTATTTGGTATAAATTTCTTGTATCTAGACACCGTTTATTACCTGTAAACATTATTATTATTATATTAATTTTTTTTGAAAGGATTTTTATTATTATTATTATTATTATTATTATTATTATTTTGAGAGGATGATTATTATTATTATTATTATTATTATTAGGGGTCAGAGTCCATAAGGATACGTTTTAAACTTAAATGGTTGAGAAGGACAGTCACTACATGTGTTACTACATGTTTGTCCTTCTCAACCATTTTAGATTAAAACATGTCATTTACAACCTTTAACCTTTATTATTATAGAAAAAAATGTGTTTCTACCCTCCAGTGAGAGAAACCTTTAGTGATGAATTTTGGAGTCTTTTGTGACGAAAGTATTGTTGCATTTAGTTCTTTCTAGTGACAACAGTCGCTAAAAATCTAGAAAGCTTTAGTGACAACAGTCAAGATAACTTCTAGTGACAAAGCGTTTGTCATTGCAGAAAAAATGTGTTTCTACTATTCGGTGAGAGAAACCATTCAGTGATGAATTCGGGAGTCTTTTGTGACAAAAGTATTGTCACATTTTGTGCTTTATAGTGACAACAATCAAGATCTGGAAAGCTTTAGTGACAACAGTCGCAAAGATCTGGATTGGTGACTATTATTCAGGATTTGTCACAATAGAGAACTTTTGCGACTAATATGACATTTATCTCCACAGAACCCTTTAGCGTCGGCACATATGCAACAATCGTCGCAAGAAGAAATTTCGTCGCCAAAAGCCTCTAGTGACAAAAATTAGCATTTTACTGACTATTTTTTGTCACAAAAAGATCCTTTTTTTGTAGTGAGGGTTTGCCGGCACTTTTGGAGGAAAACGAGCATGCCATACAGTCTGATTTCCAGCCTGGCAGTTGAGAGAACGCTCGTTTTTCCTCCTCTTCAAGAAACGGTTCCGCAATCCGCGTACGTAGAGTTCGTCTCGGAAATATGCCGAAACTCCATATCGTCCATGGACAGGTGAATATTTACGCATTTG
This sequence comes from Gentiana straminea, assembly GCA_036785695.1. Classification (NCBI taxonomy): domain Eukaryota; kingdom Viridiplantae; phylum Streptophyta; class Magnoliopsida; order Gentianales; family Gentianaceae; genus Gentiana; species Gentiana straminea. Next base: position 2,050,410 of record JAVUPR010000239.1, on the reverse strand, counting down.
TATTAATTTGTTTGGTTGGTGACTTAAAAAAAATGGAAACCGCAGAAAATAAGAATTTGTAAAATATACCTAAATATTTTTTTTAATATGAGCTATTTTTGCGTGATAAATTGTTTAAATTCAATTGTTTGTCATGAGTTGTGACGGAACTGGATCCCGTCGGGTATTAGGTCGGGGCTAAATTGACCTAGAGAAGAAGAAAGCAGAGGAGTTACAACCTACATTTTCTCTCTTCAGTAGGTTTTTCTCCAATATTTTCCATTTTTTTTTAGCAAAAATCATTTGATTTCTTTGATTTTTCGGTCTCAATTGTTCTATTTTTCTTTTGCTTTTCGTTGATCTTTTGTTGCAGATCATCTAACGAAAATGTCTATTGCTACTTGATCCTTCACGACGACTGCATTGACGTTAGTGTAATCTTTTTTTTTTTCGTTTCGTCTTTTTAATTTCGCTCCACTTGAGATTCTGATTGTGAATAATCCAGTTCCGGTTTTCATAAATTGGAATTTATGAGTTATTTCGTGTTTCCAGGCTGAGAAGATCTCCGGTTACAACATACATTTACTCTTTTCAATATGTTTTTCTCTCATATTCTCCCTTTTTTTATAGCAAAAATCATTTGATTTCGTTGATATTTAAGTCTCAATCGTTGTTTCTTTTCGTTGATATTTTGTTCCAGATCGTGTAACGGAAATAACTGACGGAGAGCTTTCCGGCAATTATGGTGCTTTGACCCTTCACGACGACGGCATTGCTGCTACTGTAACCTAACTGTCATATTAATGTGATAAGATGTTATTATCATCTCTCCTTCCACCATTCCCTCCCGAAATTTTAGTCCGCATTAAACACCTTTACACAACAACCCCCATCTGTTTAGCTTTGGTTACGCTTTCATTTTCCTTTAAATTATAGCGGCAGTTTCATCCCTTATGAATTTTAAATGATAATTTTTTTAATATAATATTTCTTTTTGAGTACTTTAATATAATATTTTTATTGCCTATATAAAGGAGAATCGTTTCAGCTTTCTTTTGGGCCCTCAGTTGAAATTCGTTAATTCTTTTTATTTTATTTTTTAATTTTTTGGTGTGCTCATGTGATCTTTTATTATTGCATTTTTGTATATAGAAGGTTGTCTCATAATTTGACAATATTGTTCACATTTTCCACTAAATGTTGGAAGGTAAGTCTAGAGAGGGGTACATGTGTCGAAGAAAGAAATCTTTGTATACAATGTCTTCTTTGCCTCTACCATTTCATTCAATCACTATTTATACGATGGATCACATTATTGGCTTATGGTGGTTATTATATTATTTTGTTTATAAATAGCAGTTACTCATCAAAGAATGTGTAGTTGGATGATGTGACAAAAAAAAAAAGAATGTGTAGTTGGATGATGTGACGGGAAAAAAAAAAGAAAAAGAATGTGTAGCCGGAAATGATCATGGACCATGGTTTTTTTTTTGTTTTTTAATTTTTATAATAGAGACATTTCATATATTTTTGTTTGATATTTATCAAGCTAAGTGGATAAAAGTATTGATTCATGTAAGCGTAATTTGATCGGAAAGTTTCTCGCAAAGACATCACGATCAAGGGTCTAAAATATGGGGATGATTAAGGCGTGTAATGATCAATTCTCAATCATCAGTTTGAAAATTACTAATATTTTTCACTTTATGTTTAAAGATGCATAAGTGTGCCGGTAAATTATCGATGGTGTCTCATGATTTTTCTACAGGTTTTGCTTCTTCTCCTCACTTTTGTTAATGTAATTTTTTGGTTCATATCTAGAGGATCTCTTGGCTCAAGGGAATGGGCATAAATACATCTTATTTAGATCACAAGCCCATTTCAAGGCATTTGAGGAACCTTATTCACTGTTTGCCAAATGATGATTGAATTATTTGTGATGAATATGACGGTTTGCATAACATATTTTGGGAGTTTTTTTTACTGCACAAGGCACATCCCATAGTTCATTTTCGTACATGAAATTCAAGAAGATGTCGTAAAATTGTACAAGGATTGGTCGATTTAGTGTACAAGGATTAGTAATCATGAATGGTGTGGTTGAAAAAGTGAAGGGGACAAGGAAAACAAATTGCTCGATTGAAGATTGGTTGTTTATCATATATGATAAGAGAAACTGTCTTTCTTCTTATCATACAAGATTAGTGCATAACAAATTAGAAATGAAATTTGGAAATAATGTCTGTTCCACACTTCATTAGTGCTTAGAAAGTTTCACAATGTCTTTCCATAAATAGTTTATACACATGATCTTCATTATTGCTATGCTTTTCAGGAATACCTGCATTTGTTTTTTCTTTGTCAATGTGTGAGTTTGTTTTTATTTACTATTTTTTTGTTTTGTTTTTTTTGTTGCATAACTTCAAGTATGTTTTTGCTCTTCATAAGCTTATGGCAGTAATGATGCATATGATTTATTTTTCTCTTTAATGATAGGAATCTCACAAAGATAGGAACGGTAAATGCACTGAAGGAATGGGACAACCGACAAGAAGCATGGTGTTTTCATGGAATCTTATGATTGTCCTTAACATATGAGGTAAGGATTAATAAGTTATTCACCATTTTTTTTCTTATTAGCCAATCTTTAATTCTTTTGTGCTTCAAACTGTTTGTCAAAAATATGGTTGTCATTTGTTAAGTTGTAATGACAATCTTATATTTGCTTCATCCAGTTACCTCTCTACTTTTTAATTTCTTTGTTTAGAAGTGATTCCATTTTATCATTCTACATGTTTCAAAATATTTACAGGAAAAACTTGCCAAAGGCAACCGAAGTACCAGTTAGTGATGCTAAATATAAAAAAAGACAAGAATTATAAATAAAAAAAATTATGAAGTTATGACACTGAATTTTTCTAAATGCTTCCCTTAATTTCATGTACTTTTGTTGAGTTGCCAAGTTTATTTTTTTCGAGAATAATGTTTCTGTGGATATTTGTTTTAACTCTTGAATGTGTGTGAATCTTTATCACTATGGTTTAGACGTATCGTATTGAACTTTAATAAACGTTGTCTAAATTTTCAGTATCCCTTGCATTGCACGGGTTAATGACTAGTATATATATATATATATATATATATATATATATATATATATATATATATATATATATATATATATATATATATATATATATAATCCGACCAAAAAGGATCTCCGACCAGAAAGGATCCATTTCATATGGGATGTACATTTGGAGAAGCCAAACAAAAATGGAAAATAATGGCCAGCCACTTATGCGCTAATTTGCACAAGACTTGAGCAAAGGGAAAATTATTAAGTGATCATCACATTTATGGAGCTACATATATGGATGAAGCTGAACTATTTCCGTACAGAATAAATGATATATATATATATATATATATATATATATATTTCAGACCAAAATATATATATCTCATTTCATATGGCATATAGCCACAGAAAAAAAAGATCCCATTTCATAATGGAAAATAAAAAATATATATCCGGCCCCTTTATGCCCTAACACAGGCAAGACACAGAAAAATAAAGGAAAAAAAAGGCCGGCTTACATGGTAACTTCACATGTGAGGAATTATATACGTATATGAATTTGAACATAGTTTCCAAAGCTCAGTTATATATGTAACTCCACATTTGTGGAATTACCATCCAAGAATAACCCATAGCAAAAACTCTTATTTCAATAAGTAATTGCAGTTTCAACTTCGCTTGCATTGTTGTACGTTCGTTATAAAATTTAGGCTTTTTTATTCCGGGTAAAAAATGGACAAATTTACAACAAAAAAAAGGACAAATTTCATAAATTACAAATGAAAAGGTCTAAAATACTCTGTGAATTTTATTAATACAATAGATATAAAGTATTAAAAATGAATAATAAATTAATGATAAGATATATAATTGAAAAAATAGAGAATTAATGCTCTGCTAGTATTCTAAAAAGATTTATATTATCAGACAAATTAAGAATAAAAAAAGGCATATGTTACGCGAGGGAGGAGATGGTCTATTGGAGACCTTCTGGCATCAGTGTTGACTTCTAAGCCACGTAAATAATTGTTGTTTGGAGGTTTTCACAGAGATTAAGAAAAAGTGAAAACTGATATTATCGGAAATATCACGGTAGCGGTAACAAGATCTATAGGTAGATATCTGACTAGCTATGTGTGATTTCTCTGGAGAGTGGCGGTGGTTGTGATGAAATATATGAAGGTATGATTGTCGGACGCAATGCTGTTGAATGCGGGTGCAATGGTCGACAAATTGCCAGAGTAGCTCTGCTTGTATTAATATTCAGATGATTTATGAGTTACAGGGTGCCTCTATTTACAGGAGGATTGCTAATGACGATTAGGCTAAGTATGACAAGACATAATTAACTATAACGTGACATAATAAAGTATAATTAAGAGAGTAAATATCCCCCTGAGCTGGCACCGTGGCCACACTTGGAGCGGGTCCGATGTCTTGATCGTCTTGTATCGTAGCCTAGTGAATGTCAAGTTTGAATCTTGCTCACCTTGATGAGCGGGCATGGTCCGGCTAGGCGGACTGCAAACTAGAGGGCAGCGGGCTCGGCCCCCAGTCTTATGGTGATGATGAGGTGATCATCTGGATGGATTTTGGCATGATCTAGTTTGCAACCATGCGGACAGGCGGCGGCGACGCCCTGCCCGGCTTGGGGTCCCAGCTTGGGTCTACATGTGGATCCGAGGGGTCGCATGCGGGTTCGGTATATCAAATACATACCATAATATTTGGATCATAAAGTCTAAACTATGTTTTAACTATCATTAATGCAATGAATTAAGTTTAGAAAGTTATAATAAAGCAGGGATAATATAACTATCATTAATGCAATGAATCCCCAAAATCCAACTAAGAAAATGCCAACATTTTTCAGCCTGATATAAATAATTAAATAAAAGAAATTAAGCTCATAGCTAAAAAAGGTTAAGTTGGATACGTCAGCATTTTAACTTTAATTGTGGGCGGAAGCTCGAGGACGAATTAATTGTTAATCATTTTCCTATTTTTAAAGTGCACGTATTGCTTGGGAACAAACTAACTAAACTCTATAAATTCTGCTAAAACTTAAGCTAAAAGAAAGCATAATAGAGGACCGGAATATATAAATCTGAGTTATATCTCTGGCTGGCAAGAAAGGAGGAATAATGGCAGAAAATCTTGGCTACAAAATCCTCCTCTTTTTGTTGATTGTGTCCGGTTAGTGTTTTTTAACTCATCATTTCGTAATGCGTATAAATCTTTAGCATATCGGTCGACGTAGAATTTGTAGTTTGTAATTGATGGTAGTAAATCTGTATTTTAAAGATTTGAACCCTTCAGATTCACTCATTCAATTGCATTATAAATATGTTATAATAATCAGTATTTTACAAATTTTGTATATCATATTCTACATATTTTGCAATCTGATGTACATATTCTGTATGTCAAACTATATGTGTCGCAATCGATCCAAAAAAATTTTGACATTCAAATCTTTGTTATTCTAAATATTTTCTTGATTGTAAATATTATAGTGTATGAACTTTCTATTAACTTGTTATATATGAGTCTTACTAATCACGTGTTTACATTGTTGTATCTAGTACAATCTATGCATGCACATTTTTTTTTGTCAATGTGTTATTGCAACCTGATCCTCTACTATCACAGGAGGGTGCTATGAAGCCGTACGTTAAACACTACAAACGACGTTGTTTTGGTCGGGAAAAATCACCAAAACAACGTCGTTTTGGTGTATTGATCCTTTACTTCCTCTCACAGTAAAGGATCCGGCCCCCGGCCCATTATTGAATTGATATGATTTATGTATAGACATTTGCTCTAGGTTAAGCATCAAGTTTTTGCGTACATTTTTGCAGTACTTGACACCATGAAAGGACCGGTTACTGTCGTCGGAAAATATTTCAGTATTGGAGATCTCTCAACCTCTGATGAAGACCTTCCAACCCCTTCAACCAATTTCTGTGAATCTCAACCCCCTTGTATTTATAATCCATATAGTTGCGATGACAATGAAGAGACAATTTGCTATTGCAACACCAATAACCAATGTACACCGGTGATAATTAATCCGTAAGGAGTAACGTTATGATCACAACAATCGTGTCACGACAATCAACACAACAAACTAATGATATATAACAAAGGGATAAAACAGATTTTTACACCATTGATTATAGTGTTGGAACATATTGATGTTAAAAGTCCCATCATGATCGTGTAAAAATACGTTGTGTCACCTTGTTGATATCATTTTGTTGTGGTGCTAGTATTTCAATTTGTTTTACATCATTAAATGATGTGAAATTGTTTTTGTGTCTGTGACACAATTGTTGTGGTCTTGATTTTCATTTTCTAATATTCAAATAAACACAAATATTTCTAAGTTCTGGAATATTTGTTTGATTTTATCATGGTTTTTTTTTCTTCCATCTTGTGATATATATATATATATATATACACATGGGTCTTCTTAAGCCATCTTCAACGGGGTGCATGTGTTAGCACTTACCAGATGAAAAAATGGGTTTATGAAGAAACAAAATTGTATTAAAACAATATCGTTTTGCTATTTAAAAGATTCACTCTTTATGCTTTTGGTGTCTTTTTCAATTTTTTTTGATGCCTCACTGCTCACGCTTTCTCGTTCCGTCACTATATATATGTACGTGTTGAACTACACGATCAGTATATTAATGAAAATATACATCAAATACATTGTAATACCCCTTCAAGGCGGAGCGTGGATGTCCCGAACACCCAGCTTGCCCAGTAAAAATTCGAATTGTCATCGCCCCAAAGCTTTCGTAAAAATGTCTGCGAACTGATGTTTCGTGGGAACTTAGGATGGGAGAATCAACCCATCTGTAATAGCATCACGGACAAAATGACAATCCGCTTCATTGTGTTTTGTACGTTCATGAAAAAACGGATTTTGCGCAATGTACAACGCCGATTCTCTATCACAAAAAAGTCGTATACCAGAAGGGTGTCGTACCCCAAGTTCGACCCGAAGAAGTTGCTTCAACCACTTTAATTCACAAGTAAGTGAGGCCATGGACTGATATTCTGCTTCCGCCGAGGAACGAGAAACTGTCCTCTGCTTCTTAGATTTCCAAGATATAGAGAATAGTCCAAGAAATACAAGCCACCCACTCAATGACCGCCATGTAAGAGGGCATGCCGCCCAATTAGAGTCACACCATCCTTCAAGGAGAAGAGTGCTATCAGAACGTAAGAAGATACCCTGACCTGGATGTTTCTTCATTTAACAAACGACTCGTAAAGCTGCATCCCAATGCTCAACTCGAGGGGCGTGCATAAACTGAGACATCACATGGAGAGAGTAGGCCAAATCAGGTCGAATGACCAAAAGATAAATGAGATGACCGATCAATCGACGATATTTCTCTGGATCGCTCAACAAAGCCCCATCGGCAAGAGCTAACTTGTGATTCTGCTCGATAAGAAAATCAACCGGTTTACTCCCAAATAAGCCAGCTTCATGAATAATGTCGAGAGCATATCTCCGCTGGTTCAAAAAAATGCCGCCTTTATTCCACGCCACCTCGATCCCCAGAAAATATTTGAGAACCCCCAAATCTTTCATCTTGAAATAGTTTCCCAAATATTCCTTAAAAATACGCATTGCCACCTTATCATTCCCAACGATAATCATATCATCGACATAGACAAGAACATTAAGTTGAATGTCATCCCGATGTAACTTAAATAAAGAATAATCAGAGTATGACTACTGAAAGCCATAGTTTTTCAATGCCGACGCAAGCTTGGAAAACCAACATCGATGAGCCTGTTTCAAACCATACAATAACTTCCACAATCTACAAACTAGGTTTGAATCCCTTTTCCCATAACCCGGAGGAATCTTTATGTAAATCTCTTCCTGCAATTCCCATGCAGAAAGGCATTATGGACAACAATTTGATGGATATCCCATCGTTTCACAGCAGTCACACTAAGGAAGGTACAAACCGTAACCATCTTTGCCACAGGAGCAAACGTCTCAGTGTAATCAATCCCCTATACCTGATGGTTCTCGAAAGCCACAAATCGAGCTTTTAACCGTTGCAATGTCCCATGGTAATCGTACTTTTTTGTATACACTCTCTTACTCCCTAATGCCTTTTTCCCTGGGAGGTAGTGGTTGTAATTCCCATGTCCCCTGGTCTTTGCGCGCCCGAATTTCTTTTGCCATGGCCTTATGCCAACCCTCGTGTTTCACAACTTCCCTAAAAGATTTTGAGGGATTCCCAACAGTAATAGATATGAGGTACTTATGATGCTTGTTAGAAACAAATTATAATCAACATAATGTCAATGAACCATTTAAATCATATAATAATATTGATGTACCTGAGGCCGCTGACGGAATGAAGGAGCGTGGAATAGGACTTTTCTATGTAACAAGTGTATGAGTCACAAAATCCTAAAAACGCGAATTCAGAATTTTCTGTTGTTTACCTCTGCCGTATACTTCGACATCTTCACCTAGTTGTTGTGGTGGCGGTGAAGGAGTACTCTCAACCGTCGCTTCAATATGCGTAACCCCTTTAACCGGTGGCTCAAGTAAAGGTGGAGCCGCGGTGGAAGAGGAGGGGTAGCTAAGTCCTTCGATGACTAGGTCATCCAAATGTCGAAGTTGAGGAGGTGAGAACACCTCCGGGAAAAAGGAAACACATGTTCGAAAAGTTTCACATCACGGGACACAAAAATTTGCTTGGAATCAAGATCATACAGTGTCCATCCCTTTTCCTAAAATTATATCTCAAAAAACACACTTCCGACAACGGCTATCGAATTTGTTAGAATGACGAAGATCATGCGCATAACATAGCCAATCCAAGACTCTAAGCAACGACAAATTAGGTGTTATTCCAAACAGAGTTTCATAAGGAGTTTTATAGTGTAAAACACTGGATGGGTTTCGTTTAATAATGTAAGCAGCCGCCAAGACACATTCTCCGCAAAATTTGAGAGGCAAATGTCCCTCAAACCGAAGTGCGCGTGCAACATTTAAAATGTGTTGATGTTTCCGTTCTACCCGACCATTTGTTGGGGGGTGTGTACACAAGATGTTTCAAAATGTATGCCATTTTTAGGAAGTAAGAAAGCAAAGACCTAAACTCGGTTCCATTGTCACTACATACCCATTTTATAGTAACATCAAATTGATGTGAAATTAAGGCCACAAAGTCCAAAAATACTGTTTCAACCTCCACCTTATTTAAAAGAAAGTAAACTTAAACCGCTCGTGAATAATTATCCACAAGGGTCAAAAAATAAATAGCACCACACGTAGAAGGAATACTATAAGGTCCCAATAGATCACAATGAACAAGTTCAAATATACGACTAGCCCGTCTCTCGTTAAGAGTAAATTGTTCACGAGACTGCTTAGCCCGAAAACAACCCTCACAACCATCTTTATTCAAATGTTTGGAAACAGTAATATTAGGAATCTTCTTAAGGACCTTATCTGAAGGGTGACCGAAACGCCGGTGCCACAGATCTGCATATTTCCCGCGATCAACAGCCAAAACTTGAACCTATGGAACACCCACGTATCCACACACTCACACACTCACACAGTCCTTGAACCTTGAACCTATCCACACACTCACACACTTCAATCAGCGTCCTTGTTACTCGGTCAGGCATAACACATAAATTTTTCGTAAGTTGTAGAATACAATTATGATCATCTTGAAACTGAGTAACCGAGAGAAGATTGCGATTCAAATTGGGAACATATAACACGTTTTTCAAATATAAATTTCCCGTTAAAACAACGGTTCCTTCATGAGTGGCCGGTGATGATCGTCCATCCGGCAACCCGATGGGACATTGAACAGTTTCCCGAGGATCAACGAGTGACTCAAAAAATCCTGTCACGTGGTGAGTTTCTCCTGTGTCAATAATCCATGCAGATCTACCTATCAATCGATCCCGTGGTTTTCAAAGGTTTAAAATGTCCAAGATACCATGCCATTGGGCTGGTGTAATATTGGCCAACCCGGATTGGCCTGAATTGCTTGTTTGAGCCGAAGTGGTGGCCTATAGCCAACACAAGGGTCAACTTTTTGGTTTATGTATATGGGAATTTTAAATGAGGCCAGCATGAAAGGTGTTTTCACTGTCTACACTTTTTTACGTACTCATGGAAGTTTTCGTTATTATTGCTAGCTTGATATTGCTGTTAGCTTGGCATTGTTTAAGTGCTCTACAAACACCTTTTTTTATTTTGTGCTTTTAGATGATTGGCTAAATTTCACCATTCAGTCATAACATGTTGCACTTTTTATGAATGTCAGGGGACGTATATATGAGCATGTTGTTGTATTACTTTCAATTTTTTTGAACTGTTTGACTCTGTATAGTCTGAGTTTGAGTTTGGTTTGCTTCTGGATGTGCATATAAGTCTTGCATTAGTCTTGTGTCTAGCATCTCATGCTCAGGTCCTTTGCATCTGTTTTGCTTTCAGCTCTGCTGTGTCTAGGATTTTAAGTTGCTTCAATTTGTGTTTAGTTTTGAGTCCTTATCTGCTTCAGGTCTTTGTTGGTTAACAACTTGATATTAAGTCTTGTTTCTTAAGTCTTGCATCATGTCTATCTATCCAGTTGGCATCAGTTTGGTGTGTCCTAATTGATAGGTTCAGGTCCATTACTGTTTGCTTGAGTTTGGTCCCGGTTCTATCTGCTTTTTGTCTTAATCTGTTTGTGTTTAAGTGTCTTGGACCTGTTGTCTGCACCTTCTGATTATATGTCCATGTTGTACCCATTTGAAGTACAAAGTCTACTTTGTTTGTCTGGGATGCTGAATTTGCTTGCTCAGCTTGTTACGGGGATTTGACTAATTGAGTTAATGATGAAGTTGGAAAGTTCTGCCACATGCAAGATGTTCAATGCACAAAGTCAATCACTCAAGCAACCTGAATTCTTATGATTTTTAGTCACCATAGATATAACAGATCTTAAGCCCTTGGAATTAGTCAAGCCTTTGTTTATAGTTCTGATTTCGGTTTTTGTACAACTCTCTGCTCCTTTGTTCTTTATTGGGATGCGTGTTCAGATTCCAAAACTATGTGAATGCATAATGGAAATAGCCATAGGCATGAGAGCATGTATTCCTGCTTCTTCAAGGTTTTTAAGATGGTAGACAAAAATTATGGCGGTTCCTATCTTTCTTAAAAGAAAATATTTAAACATTAAATGTATAAACATTTCAGGATCATGATTTTGACTGTGCCTGTATCTATTTGACAGATTCTGAGTTGCTGATCAGTTGGTTTTACCATTAAATAAGAGAATGGATTGGTCTGGAGTAAATTGCCTTAGTCAGCGCTGCTCACTCGATTCCTAATGCCCATAATGCAAGTTAATCCTAAACAACTTGTTTTCCATGGTTGTTTTTCATTTCCCCAACATTTGAAATGCTTTTTTTTTTTTTACAGTATGTCAATTATTGATATATTTTTAATGAATGTATTGGACTGAATTATAGTTTTACTTGAAGGTGGATGTACACTTTTCATCTTTGCAGAAACATTATTTGTGATATAAGAATTATTATTTTATGATTGGTATTTTTTTTAGTGTTTTTATTTGATAGAAGGAATTGAAAATATATACCTTTTCGGTAAAAATAGTTTTTTTTGTATACCCCTATTTTTAAAATGTTACAAGCATAACCCTCAGTAGGACGGGCAATTTGACATTCAGGACGGGTTATAATGTCATGAGGACGGGTTATTCTTTATTGAGGTCGGACTAAAATAACACGTCCTCAGTAAATTTTCTCACTCGGTCGTGCTAAAAAACCTGTCCTGAAATTTTATTTATTCATTTTTTTTTGCAATGATACGACATTTTAATAAATAATTCCTCTGTGAATTACGTAATTCACAGATGAAAATGCCCCAAACCTCAAAAATCGTAATTCACAGAGGAATTATTTATTAAAATGTCGTACCATTGCAAAAAAAAATAAAATAAAAATTCAGAACGGGTTTTTTAGCACGACCGAGTGAGAAAATTTACTGAGGACGTGTTATTTTAGTCCGACCTCAATAAAAAATAACCCGTCCTCATGACATTATATCCCGTCCTGAATGCCAAATTGCCCGTCCTGCTGAGGGTTATGCTTGTAAGACTTAAAAATAAAGGTATATAAAAAAGGAAAAATTAGGGAAAAGTCCACTTTTCTTGCCGTAATTAAGTGTTAATCCACACCCCAAATAGAAGTTGCGATAAGGACAAAAAATATTTGATCGGACTAAAGTACCCTTAATATCCAACTTCTTCTCCGAATCTGTGCCTTCACACCGTAAACTATGGAAACCACCTTCTCCCTCAAACTCATTTTGCCTGCAATCTAAACTTCAATTTCCATATTCTTCATCGATTACCTTCAAATCTCATTTCATTCATCTTTAATCCACGTATTCAGCTGTTCGATTCTCAATCAAACCTCCGCCACCGAATTTCGATTACAGGACACAAATTCTCACCGATTCGAGATCTGCGACAGCTAAAACTCATCCTTCTATATCTGGCTGATTCTAGATGTGTCGTTCTTATTCAGAAGGAACGGTATGGACCGGTGATGTCTATATATTCTAAATAAATTGGTTTATTTATTCTAAGTGATGTTTATCAATTCTTTTTTGACTGTGTTGTTGATATATCTGTTTCTTTGCACTTTACTTTATCTTCCTCTGTTTGAATTTGGTTTTCCCTGCTGGTTAAGAAACATGACGTGATTTATATTATGTTTTATTCTATTTCGTGATGAAGGCTTGGCTAACTTTTGGTCGGTTGCTTTTAACTTTTAAGTCATCATTTGTGGAATTGGGATAAAAAGAAGTGAAATGAAGCATTGGCATTGAAAATTTCAGTGCATTAAGTTATCTCATTTGTGTTTAGGTAATGGTTCTTTCTCTTCGGTTTTGAAGATTGATGAGCAAGATCAAGAAGAAGTGGCTATGTGTTTGATCTAAGGATTCTAGTAACTCCGGGTGGGGTGAATTCGGTTGTAGAATATTCGACAATCAATCGATGTTTTAGAGACTAAATTATTGAGACAAAAATCGCTCGAAATCCCGTCTTTGTTCAAGTTGTTACTCCAGAAACTAATAAAATGGATAGTAAAGCAGAGGTTAATAAGCAAGAAAGCTCTGATTCAGGTTACTATTTGGATGAATGTGTTGAAAAAGGCGAATCAGATATGTCTTTTGAAGGATTTTTCAAGAATGCAGCTGTTTGTGAAGCCATTTTGTTCGGAAAGATGTCACATGTCATTCTTGTTTCCAAGCTTGATATTGCATTTTTGTTCGGAAAGATGTCGATGCTTATATTCGATCCAGGGGGTAGATCCTTATACCGTATGGGCTGTCATTCGTTCAAGATTAGTGGTTATAAGCAAGATTTTGATTTTTGGGCTAATATGCTTCATGTTGGTTCTACTTATGCTATTGGCGTTGTTAGATTTGGGGGACATAGACCTTGCAACAAAAAACCGAATGGAGAGTCCTTTTGAGCCTGATACGATACTGATACTGCTGATACTGATACTGATACTGCTGATACGATACTGTGTGCCTTAATGCAATAGATAGGCCTAGTTCAAAGGCTTACTATGTGCCTTGGCGTGCTGAAGTTTTTGATCTACATTGTATCATCATGTAATAGATAGGCCTAGTTCATAGGCTTACTGAACTTGTAATTCAACACCTTGTGAATTCCGGGCATGATAATTTAGTTCTTTGAACTAGAATATCCTTCTTATAATTTGGTGATAGTTCGAATCGTTTCGGACTTGTATTGATCTTCTATGTATTACCTTTTAGTCTGATGTACCTATTGTACTAAACTATAGTCCGTTGTACCGATCTTCTATGTATTACCTTTTAGTCGATGTACTTTTTAGGCTTAATTCAAGTGATTAACTACCGAACCTCGCATGTTATAAACACCACACCTTAATCAAGTTATCTCGTTAATGATTCTATCTCTTCCGAATTGTATCATATAAACCAATTTAACACGGTGTGTTAGTGTATCCGGATTTTGCATTTGGAGAATGATCTTTATCTCTCGGATAAAGACCTTACGACAAATTCGGGTGATTAAATAGCTTTGATGATGGTAAATAGAGACTAAACAAGCGAAATCCCGTTTTTTTCTTTATTTTTCATGTTGTTAACGATGTACATATTGTACTAAATCTATAGTTTGTTGTACTTGCTATTAATCTGCGAGTTTGTTAACGATCTGGTGGAATGTTCTCCCGCATATTCTTGTATAATCGATACGATACGATACTACGATACGATACTACCGATACGATACGATACTGCGATACGATACGATACTTGTTTAGTGTAAATGATGCGATTAAATTCGGCTTTCAAATACTACGTCGAAAATGTATCAAACGCGGTCTCAAAATGAAGATAAAAAAATATTAGCTTTGGTGAAACAATTTTGATGATCGGTGTTCTAAATCAAAAGTTACGGTCGTTTATAAGAAAAAGCGCTCCGGTTAATAAAAATATTTTTTCGTCTTTCAAAATATACGTCGGAAGGGTATCGTATTTGGGCTCAAATTGAAGAGCAAAAAAAAACATGAATTTTGGTGAAAAAATTTCGATGATCGGGGTTGTAAATCAAAAGTTACGGATGTTTGAAAAAAAAAAAAATAGAAACAAACAGATCAAACTGATCAATGTACTCATGTATCATGTAGCTGAGAATGCGCGCGAGGGTTAGTTTTGTCCTTCTGAAAATGTTTGTCCTTTTTGCAACTAAAAAAATAGGTGTGTCCTATTTATTTATTTTGTGTCAAAAAGAGGACTTTTGGCTCTTTATCTCTATAAAAAAAACTATTTTTACCCAAAGGTATATATTTCGAATTTTCGTCTTATTTTTTTGGGTATATATGTATATTTTACTTATTTGGTATAAATTTCTTGTATCTAGACACCGTTTATTACGTGTAAACATTATTATAATTATATTATTTTTTTGAAAGGATTATTATTATTATTATTATTATTATTATTATTATTATTATTATTATTATTATTTTGAGAGGATGATTATTGTTATTATTATTATTATTATTTTGAGAGGATGATTATTATTATTATTATTATTATCATTATTATTATTAGGGGTCAGAGTCCATAAGGACAGGTTTAAACTTAAATGGTTGAGAATGACAGTCATTACATGTGTTACTACATGTTTGTCCTTCTCATCCATTTTATATTAAAACATGTCCTTTACAACCTTTAACCTTTATTATTATAGAAAAAAATGTGTTTCTACCCTCCGGTGAGAGAAACCTTTAGTGATGAATTTTGGAGTCTTTTGTGACGAAAGTATTGTCGCATTTAGTTCTTTCTAGTGACAACAGTCAAGATACCTTCTAGTTTGTCATTGCAGAAAAAATGTGTTTCAACTATTCGGTGAGAGAAACCATTCAGTGATGAATTCGGGAGTCTTCTGTGATAAAAGTATTGTCACATTTTGTGCTTTATAGTGACAACAGTCACTAAAGATCTGGAAAGATTTAGTGACAACAGTCGCAATAGATCTGGATTGGTGACTATTATTCAGGATTTTTCACAATAGAGAACTTTTTGCGGCTAATATGACATTTATCTCCACAGAACCCTTTAGCGTCGGCACATATGCAAAAATCGTCGCAAGAAGAAATTTCGTCGCCAAAAACCTCAGTGACAAAAATTAGCTTTTACTGACTATTTTTTTTGTCACAAAAAGATCCTTTTTTGTAGTGAGGGTTTGCCGGCTCTTTTGGAGGAAAACGAGCATGCCATACAGTCTGATTTCCAGCCTGGCAGTTGAGAGAGCGCTCGTTTTTCCTCCTCTTCAAGAAACGGTTCCGCAAGCCGCGTACGTAGAGTTCGTCTCGGAAATATGGCGAAACTCCATATCGTCCATGGACGGGTGAATATTTACGCATTTGTATTAATTTGTTTGGTTGGTGACTTAAAAAAATGGAAACCGCAGAAAATAAGAATTTGTAAAATATACCTAAATATTTTTTTTAATATGAGCTGTTTTTGCGTGATAAATTGTTTAAATTCAATTGTTTGTCATGAGTTGTGATGGAACAGGATCCCGTCGGGTATTAGGTCGGGGCTAAATTGACCTAGAGACAATTACCAAGATCCTAGAACTAAGAACGATGTGCTGTGAGGGAGTATTTGTGTATTAGGTTTAGACTGAGCCTAAGAGCTTGCTCTCAAGTTGCCTACGTATCCAACAAGTGTATTCGAATCAAGTCCGTCGTAGTTCCTTAGGGATTGCTTATATAGGGGTGCCTCACCCGTTTATTTGTCCCCCAAGTAGTAGAATTCTTAACCCCTAAGGATTAATTTACGCCTATCCCGAATTTTAGGGTTAAGTATGGTTGTAACCGATTATTCAAATCAGAGTCTTAATGACCCAGGATTCTTTTTGTAATTATCTGGTTTGGCTACTTCGTTACTTAAGGAAAGCTCAGTCCGACCTGCGTCGAGCTCTTCAGACCTGTTAGGTCCGTACTTAGTTATCATGGGTAGAGCCGTTTTATCATGGTTTGTTAAACGAACAAAAATTCGTTCGAGCTCGGCTCGTTTAAAACATGACTACCGACATATTTTTTGTCGGTCGACTTTGGCTCGACTTTGGCTCGAGTTCGGTTCGTTTGGACATATATTATAAGCATATAAGGATGTTCGCGAACATTATATAAGTATGTTCGCGAACAATAAGCATGTTCGCGAACATAATAAGCATGTTCGCGAACATAATCGAACGTTCGCGAACCAAGCTCGAGCTCGGCTCGTTAAGCAAACGAGCCTACAATCATGTTCGAGCTCGGCTCGTTAAGCTAAACGAACAAACGATCACGAACACTAACGAGCCGAACACGAGCTTGTTCACGAGTCCGTGCTTTGTTGTATATACTATTTGCAGAAAAAGTATGGATAAAGACGATTAAATAATTTGTTCATATATATATATATACTTAGTTATCATGGGGCCGTGCCTTGACCTGACCGACCTGCGGTGGTCGGCTCAGATTCCCAGATCGGACTTCCCATAAAAGTATGATGGAAATAACAGAGGCTCGATCCCTATTTCTTAAGTACCGTATGAACGACACGTGGCATGTCAAGCTCCGGACATCGTCAATTTGTTTGCCAAATAACGGAGAAATTTAAGTATTAAATTCAATTGTTTTATAGGGCGAATTAACTTAAAAAAAGCATGAAAACGACGATGCTTTGTATGTATATAAAGCAGAAAAAGATGGAAAAGTTTACATATATATATATATATATATATATTTTGAGGGATTATTTTGTTCATATTAAGACAAAAGGTTTTAAATTCAATCCAGCAAAAAGCCGGAGAAAAGTTTACAAGCTTAGAGCACTCGCATCAGATATTCTTAACGAATACTCTATTATACAGTTTTAAATACACGCTTTTCTAGTTTACAGAATCTTTATTTAAGATGAAATGCATCAGGCTCTCTATTTTACATGATGCGAAAGATATAAAGAAAAATTTACAGAACTGGATGAATACGGTAGATGTAAAGGAAATTTACAGAATCAGTAGTTTACAGTAAAAAATAGAGTATATGCTACAGTGTTATTTTTCCTGTTGAAATCACTACAATAAAGTTTTTAAATAATTTACAGTATCTACTGCAAGTACTCTTATGATCTATTAAAAATCAAACACAACCAAAGCAAAAGCTATATCTCACCTAGTCAAAGAACAAGCTAGCCAAAACAGGAACCAACAAAAACAAAAACTAAATAACAAAGGCTGGTTTAGTTTCCAAAAATCCCAATCGAATTTCGTGATCGGTTTAGAAATTTTCACACTAGTTAAAAAAATGGATAATTGTGATAAGTATTAATTCATAAAACATAAAATACTCTTTGATTATCGTTATACAATGTATATTAGATAGAAAGTTGTTTGATGGATAATTGATTGAGGATAGGATGACAAAAAAAATCTAATATCGATCGTAAGTTTTTTAAAATCAACAACGACGAAAGTCTCACGTTTCACATTAAAATCAGTCAAATGGAAAAAACCTCAACAACTAGCAAGTCTCGAACCCATGACCTTAGGATAAGTAACAGAAGGTCTAACAAGTTGAACTAAATGAATAATTGTTCTAGAGATTGTCTGAAATAATATACATACATAGTTTTATTATTATAAGAGGGGTATATTAGTAACTATGTTTGAAATTTTGAGTGGGGACTATGCACCCCACCCTTACAAGGCTGAGTCCGTGTTCGCGAAAATCACAACTACACTAGCAAGCGGACTAGGTCAACAGTAGTATATCTCAATTCGTGAGCAAGGTCGATCTCACAGGGACTTGTTCGATAATTATGCACACTTAGTTATAAAATTCAAGATTACGGATGGTTTGTGGTCTTTGACCAAAATAAACGCGGAAAATTAGGTAAAAAGAACGGATTATCAAATCAAGACGAGTTTTAACCATGTTTAAGAAAATAGATCGAACCGAACTAGTTAATTGTTCCCTAATCGTTTCCTATATTGATTCATGCACTTTTGTCATTAAAGTTCCTAGAATCGAATCAATTACTGGTGCATTTCCCTAAAGTGGTTCATAGATCGTGCACGGACTCTAGAACCCTATGAATAGCTAAACGTCTACCGTGTGCGGGCTAGAACAATATTAACTAAACACGAATTAAGAACTAGGAAATACCGATAATAATTATCGTATAAACCTCCCTATGTAACTACCGTGCACGGGCTAGTTAACTAATAACGATCTAATTGTTTTTTGTCCAATTACTCTTTTCAACCTTAGTTCCTTCAAGAATAATTTACGAAAACATGCAAAGAGTTGATCAAGTTCTAAACATGTAAATTAAAACGAAACAATAGAAATAATCAAAACAATTCGTATCAGGGAAACTAAATCGTTAAGGCTTTTCTCCAATATAGACCGTTGGGTACCCTTCCAAAACAAAGTCTTTTCCCCGAGACCGAGCGTTTCTCTTGTATGAATCAATATAAATCACGATTAGGTGCAAATTAACATTGTTCAATTCGATCTACAAATAATTTAACCTAACATGCTTGTAACAATGATAATCATCACGAGTTCATAAAACATAGAAGAAAAAGCCAACATGATTACCTAAAAGCACGAGACAAATCTTCTAGCTACTTCCTCCGCGATAAATCACCAATAAAACGAACATGCATAAGCCAAACTATTCTCAAACAATGAAGAAAACAAGAACTTTTATTGAAAATACTTAAGGTAAATTGTCTGCTCTCAAAATCGTACATAAACTGCTGAAATACATCATATTTATAATAAATTAACCGACCTAGGGCTTAGAAGGGTAAATCTGGAAATTTTGGGGATAAGTCGGCTCGCTTAACCAACCTAATTTCTAGGTACAGCGTACGGGCTGTCCCTGGACATGTCCAGACGCATCCTGGGCTTGTCTGGGTTTGTCCTGTACACATGGGCCGTTGCACCGTACACCGGAGTAAAATTGAAGGGAACGAATAATATTTATGCCTTTGTAACAATAAAACTTTATTGTTTTAATACTATTAACCCATTATAGGTTGGATCCGCCTCGATATAACGGTTACTAATATATATATATATATATATATATATATATATATATATATATATATATATATATATATATATATATATATATATATATTGACGAGCGTCGGACCAACCCCTCGCCACTTGTCACCCATAGAGTGACCAAGTAATTAATGAAGAAAGTCAACAAGTCATAAATGCCAGGTGCTTCAAGTCTAGCTGAAGAAGCCGACCAGAACCCCATGTGGGAAGTCGGCTCAGCCCATCCTAACTACCACCGCAGGTCGGCTCGATAACAGTGGAGGTAGGGTAATTAACTCAGTTCGGGTCGGAGATGACCTAAGGAGGCTCGACCCAGGTCGGCCAGAGCTTCCTTATCCGATATTTAAACATGGTCCTATTTTATAGGATAAACATGGAAAGAATCTTAAGGTATTATGACATTAATCCCATGATTTAAATGCGTCCATAATTATCCTTAAATAATGGGGATCTACACGTGATTACCTTAGGGATTAAGAATACGAATCCTTGTAGAACAAGGAAATGGATGAGCCATCCCCTATATAAATACCCTTAAGGAACTACGAGAAACTTGATTCCAATACAGTCATTGGATACGTAGGCAACTTGAAGAGAAATAACTCTCAGGCTCAGTCTAAAAATCACCTCAAACACCATCTCTTTGTTTAATTATTCGTGAATTGTTGTCACTAAGGGAAAAACGGACTGGATTTATTAATAGACGATTCCCAGCATCGTCAATAAAGTATCAAACAAGATATAAAATCAAGTTACAGTATGATCAGGGACGGATTGATGCGAATCAACTTTATGACATTTTATATATCAATTTACCCTAAAAATTGGACTAAATCGGGATTAATTCACGATAAACCATACGTCAAAGTGCTTAATTTTATGGTTAATTACGTATGAGTTTTTATCGTGATTATTATGTATTTGCATGTTATTTCTGTATTGAACTATATTACTACACGTTTTATGGTTCATTGTTGGGATAATTGGTGGTATAATCCGAGCCGAAGAGGATTTGAGCCGAAACATATAGAAAGATCGAGATCGAACCTGAGGAGAACCAAGTCGAGCTGTTAGACATGTCCAGGTTCAGTCCTGGACAAGCCCAGGAAGAGCCTAGGACGCTGAACCGAGAATTGGCTCGGTAAAGCGGCCCAGGTGCCCAAGGACAGTTGTTGCTGTGAACCATATCTCAAATTTTCGCATTCATTTTTGCAGTACTTGACACCATGAAACAACCAATTATAAGCGGATGCTCCGGTCAAGGCTTCCCGGGCTCAACCGACGACTTCTGTGGGTCCCAACCGGCCTGTACTGTTCAACCGGATACTTGTATAAGCAATGCAATGATATCTTGTTATTGCAGTATTTATGACACATGTGCTGCATCAAGGAGTTATTGAGGGAAAAATGTGATATGTCCGGATCCTCTGCACTGATCATCCAATATTGATCCGTTCATCCAATATTGATCCGTTCAGTGAATGATTTTTCTTCAATATTACTGATATTTTCTCGATACGACATAAATCATTAAAATAAATAATACATATTAATTTATTACACCCTCTAATTTTGATAAAATAAAAGGCTTCTATCATGTAGAGTCAACCATTGTACTTTTTCCTCGAAAGATTTTTCAAAGGGAAAGAATGAATGATTTGTTTTTCATTTTCCAAATTGAAAAAATAAATTCAAACTTTTCAAATGTTTTGAAAAAATTGCTTGTACTTTTTATCACGGTTCTATGATAGACTTTGTGATTCTTTCCTTCTTTGTAGACGTGTGGGAAAAGTCTAACACTATGCATGGAAAGGTAGAGTGTTTATACTTAATTCAAAACCATAAGTCTAATTTGGTGAATGAATATATGAGTTTTAATGAAAAATGCTAAAGTTAATTACTTCAAAACTTTATATAATATCTATCCAATAACATCTTGTGGGGTTGTCGAGGTAGGTTTCAAGATTTTTATTTTATTTATAAATGAAAATATATAATGAAATGATGTTTTTTAGAATAATAAAATGATGTTGAACGTAGACTTTATTAAATATATCATTTTTAAGTTTTAAAAGCTATATAGGGATCGAGTTTATTGTTAATAGCTCTTAAATGGTTTCATCAACATAATCTTTGTTATTCAACAAGAATACATGTATATTATGTTTTTTTTAGCATAATATACTGAAATATATACGAGTCTATAATCACATCAAAATTTACATTAATTCATAGGATAATCTTATAAACTCATAAGATTTCTCGTGTCACGGGTTGAGATCGAGGAATCTTGATGTAGAATCTCTGAAACTTTCAATTGTACTTGAAGCTCTGCTTTTAGAGGCATCGGGGGGTTTTTACCAAGATCTTAGTGGAGACTAGCTGACTTGTTAGAGTGCATTCAGCGGCTCCAAGGGCCTAGGGATATATGATCTTTCTTAACTAGGGTGTCTGGCTTTAAAATTGTATAGCGGTGGCAAGGGGTTTTGTTTCTTGTTCTTTTAATTTTGTTAGGCTTGCGGACAATAAGTCTATCTGTGGCAAGGTTAGTTAACTTAGTCGCAAATCCTCACCTGAATATGGTGAATGCGTGTTTTTTTGGATGTTGCTTAATAATATTTCCAGTTAACTTTAAAAAGAAAGATATATACGAAAAATTCATATTAAATCAATCTGGATCATATACAATCATATTATACATAAATACTCTAAAAAAGACATGTAACAATATCAACGATATTGATATATAAGACGCGGCTCACACCCAAGCTAGTTGTTCTGATCAGCAGTAATAGTATTTTAATTTATCGAAAAAACATACGCACCACTCTCACAAACCAAAATACTAGTTTTACAATAAAATAATTAAAATAAAGTTATACAAACACCTTTTATATCATTCGTTCTAACGAGATACGTATGAATCAATAGACAGTATTATCGATGACATAAACGTGTGTGTTTCTGCGAGTAGAAGTTTCAGAAGAATCATGTAGTGCATGCAATATCGTTGACCTGCTTGGATGTGGATTTGACTTCTAAAGAGCAATTCAACTTAATTGTTTTCTTCTTCTTAAACATCTGAACAAGGTGCACCTTCCCATTAAGATTCGACTGTGCTGTAATCGGCAACACCCCAGAACGCAAATCACTGCTTAACAAAGGAGAATTTGCAGGTAAATTAGAGGAATTAACGTTAACAACAACGTTAATCTTCTTGGTGCTTCTCCATAAAGCAGTTGCTTTTGGAACAGTGACTTGGCCAACTTGACTGCCCCTGTAGTACAAGAACACATTGGTTTCGTGAAACTTGAAGGTACCGAAATTCGTGTTCTTGACGCCGAATTGAACATTCATAGTCAAATTGAAAGAAGGGTTTGTTTCTGGCGCAAGTAAGAAACTATCCCATGAAGCAGACCGCACAACAAACTTTGGTGTTCTGATCTTCATGATAGTGAAAGTCATCAATACAATGACCCCTGTTTGGAAGATACAGAAGGCTATGAAATACAGCAAATATTTGATACGTTTCTTTTTACGAAGCTCCTTCGAGTTTTCGATCTCTGTTTCGAGATCCATTCTTACATAACCTGGTGCTAATATTGGGTCTGAAGATTTTTCCATGGCTGTTGGATGAAAATAAAGACAAATTGAATTGAAGGTATGTATGTATATTCTCTTTTTGCTTTGTGGATATGGAGGTGGGATGTTTGTTGGGGTGATCAGAGAGTTATATATATAGAGGGGTGTTGTTAATTATTTGAATTTGCATGTAGAAGGAAGTCAAGTTAATTGATTTGTTAAATGTTATTGCAGCTCAAAGTGGACCATCTTAATTACTTTGCTTGAGAAAAAAGTGGGTTTTAGAATGCGTTTTGTCTTCATTTTTGACTTGACTTTGTCGCTCATTTGAATTATATATATAGACCGTTACAATCACAGATAGCGAAGGTACCAAATGTCATTAGTTTTATGGTGGTCCAGGACTACCATGTCATACTTGTTCTTCAATAGGATTTCTTAAAAGAAGGACAAATTTATAAAAGTATGACATTTATATTTTACATGGTTGGACCCGTGTGTTTTTCTGGATTTTTATTGGTTCTGGATCATCAAATCATACTTGGTCCAGGACCACCATAAAATTTCCGACCAAATATAATATCTGAAAGTTAAGTAGGGGTATGTGCCCAAAACGGATCTAACAACGGATCTAACAAATGTATCAAAGATAATATCCGGAAGTTGAGTAGGGTATATGCCCCCAATGGCCGTGAATCTGCTCTTGGTGGGAAACATACCCCTCGATGTGGCTATGATGAACAATATTTAATCAATAGTAATAAATCTATAACATTTGATACAAAAGAAAATACAGATCTATGAAGTATATTTCTCAAGATAGTTTGTCTCTATCATAGCTTCATTCTTTTAGATCACAAAGACTAATATTATTATATTATTTATACTACTAGCTTAGGAATCATCAGACATTATCCTCGATTTATTGGGTACTTGTTTATATATACTTCTCACAAACTAGCTAGTTAGGGACCATCAGACATTGTCCTCGATTTATTGGGTACTTGTTTATATATACTGCTTACAAATTAACTAGTTAGTTAAGGACCATCAAACATCGTCCTCGATTTATTGGGTACTTGTTTATATATACTGCTTACAAACTAGCTAGTTAGGGACCATCAGACATCGTCCTCGATTTATTGGGCACCGGCTAATATAGTACCGACCTGTTGGGGACCACTGCGTACTATCCTTGAGAATGTCACCCTGATTTTCCTCTTCACATATATATACCCTCAAATTCTACACCATTGAGGCAACTTACAATTATCATGACAATGCACTAAATATCAGACTAATACACACTGCAGTTATTGCTCATTGTATAATTCTACATTGTACCAAATCAATCTTTGTCTCCTCGTAGACTTGCCTTTTGATTTGATTGTCAAACAGACTTTCCAAAGAAGAACTTCGGGCTCTTCTTATGTTTTTATTAGCAAGTTATCAGACCTCCAGCAATATCCTGGCATTCAAGTACAATTGACACAGTTCTCCACCGATTTACCCATTGGTAACATCCAACCACACATGACTTATTTTTTAAGGATTGCATCAACAACAAATTGAAAGCTTCAATCAAATCACGAAGGCTTCGCCAATAGTTGTCATTCTAGCCATACATGCCTCTCATCAAAGGCCTATATATCAGGTAGACAAAACCGATAATTAATAATAATTGTAATGGTAATTTTCAAGAGTCATATTACATGTCACAACATTCCAAATTGTGTGTGCCACTTGGTTTGTTTCAGTGGCTACTGATGCTGCACCTGTGAATTCTGGGAACTCACATGATAATCCAAGTTTGGTTCTTGTTAATTGGAAGAGGGCCGTGACTAAAGTGTTATATTCTCGTGGCAAGCTTTGTTTTGTGAATGGTTCTTTAACCATGTCTGAGATCACAGATGCAGGGGGATGCGAATGAATGATTTGATTCATTCTTGGCTGATGAATTCCATGATTCTCTCATTGCTGAAAGTGTCATATATTTTGACACTGCAAGAGAAATATAGATTGATTTACAAGATAGGTTTGGACGAGGAAATGCCTATAGGCTTTCAAATCTTGAAGAAGAGATAGAGAAAACCAAGCAGGAAAATATGTCAATTACTGGTTATTATACGAAGCTGAAGTCATTGTGGGATCAATATCTTGTGTTAAGTCTAATTCCCCATTGCACTTGCCCTGATTTACAAATCATCTGAGAATATTATGATAATGCCTATAACAAAAGGTTTTAAAAGGTTTAAATGGGAATTTCGCAAATGTAAAATCTCAGGTGTTGTCTTTTCCTGGTATCAAGACAGCCTTTGTAATGGCTTTGAATCATGAGCTGCAAATGAACTACGCTGCTGCTAGTTTTGATTCGGTTATCTTGGTTGCTGCTTCACAAAATCACAATTTTGATGTGTAATGCAATGCAGTGGCTGGACAGGAAGCTAGATTTCCTGCTTAATGGAGAGGCCAAGGTAGAGGTGCAAGAAGGGTTTCCCGAGGAGGTTCTAAAAGGTCCGTGTGCACACATTGTGGGAAAGAAAGCCATACAAGGTGGAGGTTCCATGGCAACTAATGTGATGTCAGATGAAGTTCAAGATCCTGCTAATCAGTCTGTACAGACTTCTACAGAATCAACTACAATCTGACAGTCTCAGTATGATCATCTCTTGTCTCTAATTCAGAATTTGCAGCCCTCATCTACTCTTTGTAATTCAATGGTTATGGAAACTGGTCAAATTCCCAAGGGCAAGGTAACAATGGCAGTTTAGTACATTGGATCATAGATTCATGTGCTACTAACCATATAACTTTTTCTCTTAAATCTATGTTTGATATTAAGCCTGCTCTTAATTTGTTTGTAAGTTGCCCAATGGTTCTTCTATTAAAGTTACTCACAATGGCAAGGTTAAAATCAATAAGGATGTAGTTTTGCAAATTGTTTTTTGCATACCTTCATTCACTTATAATTTGATCTCTGTAAAGAAACTTGCCAATGATAGTGGTTATTCTGTTGTTTTTGGTCCTAACTCTGGTATTATGCAGGAACACAAAACTTTGAGAAGGACTATTTTATCTAATCAAAGGGATGGCTTATACATTTTAGTTGATGACTTTACAAGCCCTGTTACTAATACCGTCATTGTTGACACTATATTGGTACTGTTTTACCTTGGTCTATTTGTAATTCTTGTACTTTTTTAGAATCTTTGCTACGGCATTTTAGATTAGGTCATCCTTCCTCTCAAAGGATTAAGGTTTTGTAGTCTATAGATTCTAGAATAAAGACTCCTCATAATGATTGTATGATTTGTCCATTGTCTAAACAAAAAAAGGCCTACTTTTCATGTTAGTACTTCTTTTACTTCAATTTGTTTTGTTTTGATTCATGCTGATATCTGGGGTCCAAATAGAGTACCAACTACGAAAGGTGAGACTTATTTTTTGTCCATTGTTGATGATTACAGTAGATACACATGGGTTTTTTTAAGAAAGCCAAGTCAGAGGCTGATGGTCTTTTGCAAACTTTTTGCACATTTGTCCAAACTCAGTATGACAGATGTATCAAGACAATCAGATTTGCTCATGGTGGTGAATTTAACATGTTTTCTTTTAATAGTGATAGTGGTTATTCTGTTGTTTTTGGTCCTGAAATTGGTATTGTGCAGGAACATGATGGACAAAATAGTGACGACCAACCTTAACCGGCAGAGTACCGGGTCGGAAGCACTATAGTGGAGAGCAAATTCGTATCCCATGAGGAATCAATCGAATACCAAAGTCGTCTTCGTACTTAGTTTAGGTCAATCAAAGGTTGTTCGTGTTGTGATTATACTACTACGATAATTAAACTAAAGATATGAGATATAAAGAGAGACATAGCCAAACCATGATCAAATTGAATACTTTTGCCCCTCTAATCGATTAATCGGGAATAAGCATTACCAACCAACCATTCTATGGTTTATTTCGACTCATTCGTGGGTGCAAACTCCTAAGATAGTACTAGACACCATGCAACAACCTAGTACCCTTTGCCCGGTTCAACAGTCTGCCTTTAAGGATTTAATAGACCGAAACAAGATCAAGAACAAGAGCCGCTCGATTCACACCGACAAACCTCGTTACCTAATCGAATCTAAACAACTCGGTCATTTATAAGCAACGATCTTAAAACCCCTTTTCCCACACCCCTTCGTAACATACATTTATAAAAGTGGTGTGTGAGTTCATGAACTAGATGATCAAGCTAATTCAAGCATTAAGAATAAGTTTTAAGACACAAATTCGTCAAAATAACAACAATTAAGCACTACCCATTCCCCATTTCATCAATTAGAGGGAGATTTCTTCAAATTTCATATGATTTAGCTATGTAGATGTTTAGCTACTCATAATAATGAAAGGAACAAGAATCAAAGAGGAAATCAAAGCCCTAAAACAAGAAAAGAGATGAATTTCGTTACCAAAATGCAGAAAAGTTGGAATTGCATCAATTTTCATCCACACTCATTATCAGTTGGGGAAGAAGAAGACGCCAAAATGCCAAAATCCAACAAAGAGAGCTAGAATCTAAGCTAAATTATGTTTAATCTAAGAGAAAGAGTGAGAGATGAGCTAATCTAAGGGAGAAAAGTGAAGAAAAACGACCTAAGAGTGTCTAAGTGAGTCTAGGTATCAATTCATATGAAATGGGGGTGAAAAATCTATTTATAAGCGCCCAAAAATGTGCAGATAAAGCAGTTTTGGCGTGCCCCAAAGTCCTCGGCGCGCGCTGAAGCTGTTCTGTGACTCCCTGTGGTCTCTGTTCTTCTTCGGCGCGCGCCAAAATTCTTGGACTGATACACCTTCGGTAATCTGGCAATATCTTTGCGAGTAGAGCTCCAATTTGAGTGATTCAAAATGTGTTGGAAAGCTCATTCAATTATCTAAAAATTTTATGCAGACCACAAGTCCAGAAAATGACTCCAACATTGCTCAAATTTCAGATAAAGTGAATGTAAGGCGAAAACACCAACTATATTGGATCCGTTTCCATCCCCGGGCTTCGGTTATGCCACTCTAAGTCTCATACCTTGTCTTCCGAGCTCATAACTCACCTAGATCCTGCATCACAACATTCAAACACATACCGAGCATATCTCCATAAGATAACTAGGGCTCGAAAAGGGTCAAAATACTGTAAAATGGTGAGGTTTTCCATCTATTTGACGGTTTGCCTCAAAGTGAGTGTACAATGCATTTTGCCATATAAATGGTCTAAAAATACCCAATACAAGCCATAAGTGTCATAAATGGGGGGTTAAAACATACACCGAAGCATAGTAAAGTTGACTCTCATCAACCACCCCCTCACTTAGCGTTTGCTCGCGCAAAATGAGCGTTTTAAAAGAATCCAAAGAGTCAATGTTACTCGCGTAGGTCAATCCAATCACATATCAATGATAACTGACAAGTAAGAGAGTAAATACATGCAACATAACCCTACCTTATCAAGCAAACGGGATGTGTGTGTGCGAATAGATTCTCCTATATTTACCACGGTTTACCGGTTTGGATTTTGGATGCTAGGTCATTGCGACTACACCATAGGATCATACTTCATAAGCATCTCCACTAATTGGGGCCAACCGAGGCTAACCAAGGTCGAGTAGGACTTGAACGGTTGTAACGTTAGGCTAGGGACGGGGCTAACCGAAGGGAATTTCTGGGGAATAAACAAGAAAGAGACAAAACGAGCAAGCTTAACACGGGGTGTAACAATACAAAGCGTAGCTAGCCCTACCCTTCTCTAGCTCAAAAAGAAACTAGAAACATAATCCAAGAGATAAAATGTCATATCTCACTATGTCTCAAGTGTAGAGTTCCGTAGGAGAGTCGAGAAATTGCTAAATAAAAGGAAATTTAGCAATCAACCTTAAGATGGAAGCATTAAGAGAGCTTGAGAATTACTGAAAATGTAACAGAGAATGATTGGTGCGAACAAGAACAATTTTGGTCAACTTCCAAAACCTTTCAGAATGGTGATCCAAGTGAAAATACAAAGTGATGTGAAATTCATTCTGCAATTATCCTTATCTTTCCCTTTACACTTTTTCACCTTCAAACTTTTCGATCCTCTCACCAATCTGCCCCAACAGTTCACATTTCTAACCATTCTTTCATCACCTCTCTTTCTTTCCATCCGTTTCACTCTCCCACCCAATCTCAATTCCTTAACCATTTTCAGCCCACCCATAACCACAATTTCTTACCCACCCTTTATCTTTTCTTCCCATCCTTATGTGTATCTTTTTCTGAACCCATCATACTCTCAACCTCCGTTTTGTTTACACAATACCTATGTGTTGCGGATCAGACCGCAATCAAGTTTTTGGCGCCGTTGCCGGGGAATCAATGGCCCAATGATTGTTTAAATAATTATTTTTATCTACTTCGTTTTTATTGTTTTTAGTTGCATTATTTATTTTTCTTATGACGTATTATCTGTACTAGTATGCTTTGTTAAAGGATTAAAGCAGGAATGGGGAAGATATTCGTTCGGTCGACCGAACGTATTCACTCGGTCAACCGAGCCTCTTCCAGCTTTAATTTTATATACAGTGTTGTTTCCCAGTGTTCTGTTTCCCCCTGTTTGTAGGTTGTAAGTTTGACAACAGTATGAGCAATCATACTGTTTGTCAATTTACTAATTGTTTATTGTTTTTCAAATATTGCAGATAATTCGAAGTAAATCACTCACTTAAACGCCCAAGATCGGCAAAATGTCATCAACCAATTTTCTTGAAGCCAAAGAAGAAGTTAAAGTTTTACGGACCAAAACTACACCTAAAAAGCCGTTAACACCAAAGCTCATGGAAAGGATAGAAAAGATGAAAGCAAAAATCCGAGAGGCGAGGAAATCAAGAGAGGCTAAAGAAGCCTATTGGCAGAGAGGTATGTCTATTTTGAATCCAGAGGAAATCTCTTTGGATTCTGATTCAGCTTTAGATTATGATGATTACATGTCCGAGATAGAATCTGAGTCAGAGGGTAGCACAGCTAGGAAGAGCCCTGTTGTCATCTGTTCTAGAGATGAAATATTGATTAAAGACGAGTCTCGACTGATGCAAAAGTTAGCGGACCCAGGAGCTTTTATGGTTGGAGTAACCCTAGAACAAACCCATTTAGGTTTAGCCTTGATTGATACCGGTTCAAGCCTTAATATCTTTCCTAAAAGCCTGTGTGATAGGAATTTCATTTTAACACCCACTAACACCCCGCTCCAAGTTAGATTAGCGGATGGAACTAGGACAATCATGACTGGGAGACTGAACAACATGATTATTGGTGTGGGGCAATTAAGATAGACATAGTGGTAATGGAAATCGAAGAGCATCCTGAATGCCCAATCATTTTGGGTAGATCGTTTATCAACACCGCTAGAGCCTTCATACGGATGACCAGACATGAGATAGTACTGTTTGATGCCAAGGGTTCTGAGTGTTATGGGATAACAAATCCAAATTTCCCTGTACCGGCAAGTGTGAATGTGTTAGAAGTAGTTGGTTCGGAGAAGCTTGATGCCATT
This sequence comes from Gentiana straminea, assembly GCA_036785695.1. Taxonomy (NCBI): domain Eukaryota; kingdom Viridiplantae; phylum Streptophyta; class Magnoliopsida; order Gentianales; family Gentianaceae; genus Gentiana; species Gentiana straminea. Next base: position 2,019,478 of record JAVUPR010000239.1, on the reverse strand, counting down.
CAAGGGTTAGGAAAGGATGCTGATGATTACGTCGATGATAAAGATGAGAAGGAAGTCCTTACTATTCTAAGTCGGAACAGGTCAGTTCAGTCTGTGCCAGCCCTTACCAATATTGAAGTTGTAGACCTACCTAAGGATAGGAGGACCGGAGCGAAGAAACGAACTAGAGAGTTCGTAACAAAAGCTCATCGAAATCAAAGACAAATCCAAAAGTAGGCGCTTGTCCGGATGGTCAATTTGATTTGTCTTTTCATTGGACCGAAATCCAAAGGAAGGGCACTCGTAGAAAAGGACGGCCAAACTTTTTCGGTGAAAGCCGGCCGGGTGAAAGCCCGGCAAGTCAAGGGCAGTGTTTAGAGTGATGATTTTGGAAGTCGAGCTATAGACTCAAAAATTTAGAATTTTTCTCGTTCCATTTTTAGTTCATTTTTATTTTTTAATTTTTATGAATAAAAGTAACGTAGAATGACGAGAGCTTTTTTTTATTTTTGCCGTGTTCCAATGACCATTAGGTTACGGATGTGCAAAAAGTTTTTTTTTTTACTCGAATCATTTTAACGTGAAGTAGAGTAGGAAGCGAAATCATTATAAAATGTATTGATGATGAGAAATTGGTGAAAAGATGCTTAGTTTAAAATTTGTATTATTTGGAAAAAGTGATGATTTATATGTTAATGGATTGTGGTTGGATTATTCAATTTTCTTGGTAAGGATTTTTCAATTTGTGACATAATAATTTTGATAGACTTATGTGTTCTAACTTGAAAATTTCGTGTGTATCAAATTGAGGAGGTCAACTATCATTTATTTTTACACATCCCCAATTTTCATTTCCCAATACACCTTTTCATTTTCCCCATTAATTTATTCCTCCAACAAAACCATTCCACTCCTCAATCCTTGCCTTTCTATCTCCACCAATCACCTTCCACCATTTCAAACCTTTCACTTTCCACATCTTTCTATTTAAACCTCCTTTTTCTCTTCATCATTCCCACACCAAAAAATCTTTATCTTCTCCAAATCCCAAATTTTCTTCTTCCCCTTCTCTCCATAAATTTCCATTTCTAATTTTTCTCATAACTTCCATCCACCCAAAAAAAAAATTGGGGATAGTAATCTAAATGATCCCCTCCAATATCACAAATTGTGCCTGTTCGTGTCTCTGAAGGATTATCCAACCCAGTACCGTCACGGGGAAGACTCGAACCTCGGCAGCAAAGCTTCATCAGTTCGGTCGACCGAACTTATCTGCGCTCGGTCAACCGAGCCCCTTCTCTCGGTCGACCGAGAGCCTCCACTCGCCGCGGCGTTCGTCGGCGTGCTCGTTCCGGTTCGCGCTTATGCCACCAAGACGCCGATCCTCCGCATAATTTGTAGCAGTCGACGATGCCATTCCTTTGATCAACGGGGTACCGCAATTCGCGAGCCAAGAAGTATTTTCGGTTTATCGGAATTTCTTCAACAACTCGCCGGTACACCGGGCTCGAGGATTAGATTTGACCAACGTGGTCAAGAGGCATTCGATCTCGTGGACTACTATCAGTGGCAAGAGGTTGTTGCGCCACCTGGCCAAGTCAATGTCGACTGGGCAAGAGAATTTTATTCTTATTTACGCGTGCACCCATACACGAATTTAGTCCAAGTTCGTGGCAAGTCCATTGTTATTACTCCGGGGACGATTAATAATTATTATGGTCTCGATACCCCGGAGGAAGAGCCAGAGTACACTGTCACGTTTGATGAGTCGATGCGTGGTTGGAGGAGGTTGGTGCCCATCTCGGGATAGCATGGACAATAGGGAAGTCGCTCGCACTTTTGAGGAGCCATATTTTAGGCGGTGGGAAGATAAGTGCTTACACGGCTTATCCGTTCCAACATTATTCCGGCTAAGCATGTGTCTACGGTATATTATGCACATGCTACGCCGATGTACCGGTTGAGCGAGAGGATGGCCGGTTAATATTGGGGCAACGATGCGTTACGAGATGACCGCCGATGCCCGCAAGCCTAGACACATGCTTTCCCTATGGTTCATTGATCACTTCATTTTGTGAGGCGGTGAGTGCCCAAAGGTGCTAGGCGGTGACTCTTATGTTAGGCCCATGCCTATCCTTTCTTTGGATTCTCGTTGCACCACCTCTTGTGCACCCCGATGATGACGGTCCGGGTGATGACGATGCGCAATTTCAAGATTTTCCCGAAGCGGATCCCAATGTTCTTCCATTAGCTTTTATTGATCCGAACGATATACCTTCGGACTAAGCATACGTATGCAGTGTGATCTTTTAATTATCTCTTTATCAATGTGTTTTTGATTTCGTTGTACCAATAAGTTAAGTCGTGTTGTATGGAGTTGGTTTTTAATTTCCCTAATGAAAAAAATTTTGTCTTATTTAATGTGTTGGACATTTGTGCATTATTTTCACTATAATTATTCGGTATGGGCTTAAATACGTTTAAGGAAATTATTACACCTTTTACAGTCCATTTGACATGATTATATTTTTCTGGACTAACCCTGTAACGCGTTCAAAGTTTTGTGTTAAAGATGTTTGTTGCAGAGGTTGCATTTTATAGCAGTTGGAAACTGTATTTGTCTGTCCCAATTCTCCGGAGTTCCCCACGACTTGTTCCACTCCCGCGCTTATCCAGAGCTAAGTTCCTATTTTTGCTCTTTATTGTTATACATTGAGGACAATGCATAATTTAAGTGGGGGGTACGAGTCACTTAGCTCACTTATTTTGCTCGAACAAGCCTCTATATATCAAATAATAAATGAGTAAAATTTAAACTTTTAAACATAGAATCACATTTACTTTTGTGAAGTCCCCGAATATTGTATTTAATAAGGAAGGAACCATGGTTCATGAGTACATGATCACTTTATACTTTTGCGATATAATTCTAGTAAACTTAATGATATTCATGTTATATGTTGCGAGTAGTTATTTATTATTCAATTACTCAATAAATGAATCGATGAATATTGCGTTTATAATAAAAATGTAGAATTTTATGTGTACATTGCGTAGATGATTGGTTATGTAAACTTAGTGTCAATATCTATCTGCTGATGTATTCGATATTCTTGCCAATAAAAGCGGAGTAATAAGCTTGAGACGTACTGTGTTTTAGCAAAATGATAAACACTGGGCTTGTAGTAACATTACCAAAGTAGCCCCGCGCTTGTGGTAATATTCAATGCTATGCATGATCTAAGATAGGGGGGATACTCTAAAAGGTTTTCTTCCTTGAGATTGATAGTATTTGAAAAATATGAAGACATGAAAAGAATATTCAACTCTTTAAGAGGCTTTGAGTAGTACTCGGTCTCCAAGTCCAAAAACCCTATAGATACGCTCTTGCTTATTGTTCTAGTGCTTTAACCATTGCGAGGCATAAGGAGTATGAATGCTGATGTTGGTAGGTTGAGATTTCGAAGTTAGCATAAACTCTAATCTTGTTACATTCATATACAACTAATGCACATGCACACATCACCTCGATTCATAGTGAGTAATGAATAATGGATATCTTATGAGCATAAACAACATGAGTTGATTCGAGTTTCTTGTGTTAGTATAATTTGACCATTGGAAAATGATTATATGGGGAATAACTTATTGATACTTTGCTCGGGACGATCAAAGGCTAAGTGGGGGGTAGTTGATGACGGCCAAATTGTGCCCGTTATTCTATGATCTTTATCCCCGATTCTAGTTTGAAAGAGCATTAATGTAGGGATAATAAGTCGTAATATGCCTAATTTATACATACCCGAGTTACGATTCGTTATTCTGCATTTCGATGATTTATTGCATTATTTGGTATTACAAACTATGTTTTTGTATGATAAATACAATGAGCATTATGGACGGACTACGGAGAAGGAATTAAAGATCCAGGACAATGCGAGCCCAACGAGAAGATAGAAGACAAAGCCCAGAAGAAGTGAAGGCTCGGTCGACCGAGCCCGGCCATTCGGTCGACCGAGTGGACTTAAAGCCCAGCACAATCCAGCGTATTACTTAAGTCGGTTAGGGTTTAGGGAATCCGATCCTTAGTCGGTTTCTAAGTCGGTTTTGAGCTTTATATAAACACATTGTCATTAGTATTATTGATTCATTCATACATTGATAAAATCATTAATAAAAGAGAACTACACATTGAGGGTTTTTCGGCAAGTTGTGGCCGCAACAATGTAAGCCCTTAATCTTCATGTTTTATTTTCAAGTAATTAATTCTTCCAATTATGTTCTTATCGTTTGAATTAATTAAAACATAGCTAGATGATGTGATTCTCGGCTATGACGTTAGGAGGTGGTGACACCTTGTCTATGAGGATCCCATGACCTACGTCATAATCTAGATTTATTCATGACTCTAGGTGATTTAATTAATGTGTATCTATGATAGTTTATATAAGTAATGTACGAATTGTTTGTTTAATCGTACGTATGAGGAAACGCTGAGAGGTTGGTTCTAGGATGTAATTAGGGTTGAGTTCGTACGGATGACCGAACAAAGTCGTTCGGTCGACCGAGCCTCGCACTCGGTCGACCGAGCCCTAGTTTCATCAGTTCAATCTGCCACGTCTTTATGGTGGGTCTAACCTAGTTGAATTTACTTTCTCAGTAGGTATGGCTACGGCTACGTCGCTCGTCAGTTTTTCATTAGCGTATTATTAGGAAATACCAATATAAGACGTCTAGTTCGGCTTACGAACGATCTTTCGGGACTTTCAGCAAGATCTAGATTAGTTTTGTATTAGGGAATTGTCGACACCTAGTCATACGTGAATCGTAGGTTAACAAGAGACTTACCAAGTAATTGTTAATAGGACGAGGGCTTGAGCGATCGTTTAGGAAGTACGCCTAACCATAGGAATGTTGCCTAAGCGAGGTGTACGGTTAATATCGGCATCCTTAGAATAATGAGCGTGTGAGTTATATGAGATGGATACCCAAAAGGTGAAATCACGTAACAATACCACAGTGATCTAGTAACCTAACCGGTGCTAAGTCAAGTTAAGGGGATGACTCCCGTAGCCAATTAAATATGAATACGGCCAGTTGACGATCAATGAGTTAAGTTGTCTTATGTAAGTTGTCTTGGTCCAAACGATAACGTTGATAATTGGAAGGTTAATTACGTGTGTGTCTTTTAGGTTTGAGTTTGTTTATTTTATTTTGTCTTGTATGTTGGTCTTAGACCGTTGTTCAATGACAAATTAGGTGAGTTAATTATTTAAACCTAGGATCCACAATTGGTTCCCCGTGGGATCGACCTTGATTCACTATAGCTATACTACGATGGGCCTAGTCCTCTTCCTAGTATTGGTTTATGGTGGTCAAGTATTTTATAACCTGATTGACCACGTCATCATTTTTCTTTTTTTTTTCAAGAAACTTTTTGAATTTAGAAAGCTGCATTATACAATTTAAATAGGTTTGAGTCAAAGGCCATCACACATACATCATACGAATCGAGCTCCTACCCTCCAAGATGTGAAATAGCTCGTAATAGAAACTCCTATCAAGAATACAAACCACTATGCCACCCCTCACTTGCCTAAGCAAGTGTGATAAAATGAAATGATTAAGCTCAACTCGTAGGGTGTTCAAGGGAATGTAGACCACAAATAAGGCTTGGGGTCGGGAAATTACGGGCTAAATACGAATGGCTAAGTGTCGGATGGGGGTCTAACCATCCTACCAATGCTTAGAGGGGTTACTGTGGAATATGTCACGGGATGGCTATTTGGCTCTGGTCGGGTCAAAGAAACGCCATAACTGTCATCCCAAACTCTACTAAGGTCGGCCTTTCTATTTCGTCTCGAAGTTAATGATATGAGTTCTAGGTAGCCAAATTGTGCCTAAGTCTACCATAATCGGTCACTAGTTACCGCGGTTTATGAAATCGAAGCTATACGTGCATAAGTGTCCCATTCACAAGGCAAGGTAGTAAGCGAAGTAGCATGCATTTAAACGTTTACTAAACCGTTTATCCTATCAATGTGATGGCTCAACATACGAATGAAACATCAAAACTTTGGAAAATTTTAAAAATAGCTCAATTTTGCTAAAGAAGTGACCAAACACTAAGCATACAACACAATGGCTCAAGTCTCAATGAAGCACAAATCAAAGCTAAGCCTACCACCCCCCACTTTAAATGCAACACTGTCCTCTGTTTGTGAATGATAAAGAGAAAGAAGACTTAGCTTAACCCGGCAAAGGCGCGAAAGAATTAATGCATGTGACATATCCACAAAGCTCCATCTCGAATATCTAAAGCCATGAAACCAAGAAACACGAAAACTCATGCACGGGGTACAACCCTCGTGCTCCAAAGCAAGCAATAGATATCGAGAAATAATAATAAAAAAGAATCAATGTCACATACACTATCATTGTATAACCGAAGGTACCGAACTCGAATCACATGAGATGAAAAGATAATAAAAAGAGAAACAATCATCCATGCATAAAATAAGGGCCAAAACGGGCCAAAGTGATACCAATCCAAGTCCGGTCAACGGATCAAAAGGAAGTTTCCACCCGAGAGCTCTTTTCCTAGGCCAAAATTCTCCACTCTTTTACCTAAGACTCACTCCTACTACTTCCAAACAAAGAAAAAGTGGGTTGCTGATGTGAGTCAACTAGTTGATGCATTTCACGATGTTTTATCCCAATTTCTCATGCATTTATTGATGTTCTTGTATCAATTCAAGCCATTATTTCCTTAGTTTCACCCAAATGTGTAGATAGTAATTATTATATAAAATATTATATTTTGATAGTTTTGTACCGGTTATAGTAACCGGAGCGTCGTGTCGGGTTTACGTTTGGTATTTTTGTGTTGTATTGCAGGATTATAGGTTAACCAAGACCCCGAGTGACGCCACGTGTTGATTTTGATGGCTAGAAGAGTGTACCGGAAGCTTATGGGTTCAAACAGATCATTTGTCGTTTGCGTTTCTACCGTAGCATACATTCAAAGGACATTTGACCCAGCTTAAAGGCATTTTCTGGAGAATAATTCTGAACAAGAGTTGTAGATGAAGAAACGAGCTTTCAAACTCAATTTGAATCACATCAATCGGAGCTCTACAACTCAAGTTATGACGATTTTGGTGAGCTGCTGTGAAATTGGCGCAAGCCAACTTATTGTGGCGCGCGCCAAACGTCATTGTAGCTATTCAAAGAGTTTTAGACCTTTTCGTGACGCACGCCAAACCTTTAGTGACGCGCGCCAAAACGTCACAGGAGCAGTTTTCAGCCTTTAAAACCTAATTTTGGATCGAATTTATCAATTATTCCACCCCCAACTTCATCTTCTCAATTTCTCCTCTTCTTGAAGGCTCACCTCCGCCCCTAGGGGCTCTCCTAGCCAAATTTATGTAGAAATTAGCCCTTGATTTGGATTGTAATAGTTAAGGATTCTAGTTTAGCTTCTACTACTTGATTGGAGTTAAATACACTAGTATTGGTTCCATTGAAGCTTTTGGAGTTGAATGAAGAACACCAAGCTTGAATTCTTGCTTTTGGTTTGGTAATCTTTAATCTTTACCTTCATTCAAGTTTTCTTATGATTTTGAATACTTACATTGACAAGTTTGTATTTTCAATCATGAGTGGCTAGTTGATTCTAGCCAAGATAATGTTGTTGTGATAGTTTAACCTCTATTGGTTGATTGGGAATGTTTGTTCATGTTTCATAGCTTCATGGGTTGTTGTTATCTTTTCCTATTTTCATTGAATTGCTTGTTGGTGTTGGATTGATCACCTAGCACTTGCACACACACACTTAGTTGAGACCAAAATGAGATGCTTGGTGTGGGAGAAGGGATAGGAAAACCGGAAGGTAAAATTGACCTCTTGAGGCATTCTATTTCTTATCCGGGGAGTATTGACATTGTCATTGCATTCAAGTTTGTATCATGCCAATTCATTAGGTTTAGGACACCTAGACCAAGGAGGAGGTATAGAGTGGTTCCATACACTCGTATGAGGGGGAACCACTTGCTTAGGAATGCACCGGTAACACACACTTGAACACTAATGGAAGGTTGGTTGGTAGCTCATTCCCATGATGCTAATAGAGGTTTGCTTGATCAATGCATTATCTTGGTTAGACCTTTTATCATTTATCATCTTTTAGTTGTAGATTGCTAGAAACAATTACCTTCTTCTTAATTTGCGACTTAGATCAAGATAATAATAGCTTTTCGGTGTTCAACCTCACAATCCTCGTGGATACGACCTTGACCACTTACTAGACTATAATTGACCCGGTACACTGCCGGTTAGATTGGACATCTAGAAAAGTTCGATCAGTTGCCTCCCACAAGCGCCTTTGTTTTACGTCATTGGCTTGACTTATTAAGAAACTAAAGGAAAAGCAACAAACACGAGTGGAATGAAATAAAAAAATTGCACATCTTTTGCTCAATAGCATCAAGAACATGGCAATTAAAAAAACTTTCATCCACTTTTATTTTTTTAACAAAAATAAATACATCTATCTAAAACATTCTAAGTTTAAAGTCCATATTTCGACTTTCTACCCCCAACAATACTAAGGATAGTTATACCAAAGGAGAGCAAACCGTTGCGTCTCCCTACACACATCATAAGAATTGAGCACACCTTTAAAATAGAGCAAGAAAAAACAATGGGCTCAATCCCCACCACCATGATTGGTTCAAGAAATTTATCATGCAACACAATGAATTCAACTTCCCCGAAAGAGTGTATATGTCAAATAACAAATATCCAAACACCAAGCAATAATATTTTGGCTCAACCACAACATCAACATATTCTATGTGATCCACCACCACAGTTTTTTCAATAAGGTTCAAAGGAGAAGGAATAAATGATTCACTAGTATCATGATTCATACCTTCTTCATAACACTCGTGATGGGTGATTAACTCAAGATTCGACGGTGGGGCAAAAGAAATTTCATCATTTTTAGCACTCATCTCAACCTTCCTCTTCTCAATCAATTTCTCTACCCGGTTATCCAAGTTTTTAATTCCGATTGAAGAGTAGTAGCATTTGTTTTAATATCCCTCAACTCCCGACTATGCTCTTGCAAAGTTTCATTGATTTGCTCCAAGAGGATGTCGGTTGAGCTCTTTTGTGGAGGAAGAGGTATTTGTGAAGGTTGTGCATATTGCAAATAGGCATTGGTGTGTTGAAAGTGAGAACTTGGAGGACTCCCCCACTCATTGTTGTATGGTGATGTGTATGGGTTGAACTGATAATATGGTTGGAATCTAAAACCCATACCACCAAATTAAAGCTTCCAAATGAGAAGGGAGGAGGGCCCTCATGGCCATACGAATCCATACACTGCGATTCAAGGGAAAAACAAGAACACAATCACGGTCTCTAGTCACCACCACTACCGTAGTAGATGGTGTGACTCTTCAACAAAAAAACCAACATCAAGAAAGAAGATAACAAAAACGACCTAAGCCTAAGTCTTCAAATGACTTAAGAGATATCGATTAATTCCCCGGCAACGGCGCTAGAAATTCTTGATGGCCAAAATAGTGATGACCAACCTTAACCGGCAGAGTACCGGGTCGGAAGCACTATAGTGGAGAGCAAGGTCGTATCCCACGAGGAATCAATCGAATACCAAAGTCGTCTTCGTACTTAGTTTAGGTCAATCCTACGATAATTAAACTAAAGATATGAGATATAAAGAGAGACATAGCCAAACCATGATCAAATTGAATACTTTCGCCCCTCTAATCGATTAATCGGGAATAAGCATTACCAACCAACCATCCTATGGTTTATTTCGACTCATTCGTGGATGCAAACTCCTAAGATAGTACTAGACGCCATGCAACAACCTAGTACCCTTTTCCCGGTTCAACAGTCCGCCTTTAAGGATTTAACTGACCGAAACAAGATCAAGAACTAGAGCCGCTCGATTCACACCGACAAACCTCGTTACCTAATCGAATCTAAACAACTCGGTCAATTATAAGCAACGATCTTAAAACCCCTTTTCCCACATCCCTTCGTAACATACATTTATAAAAGTGGTGTGTGAGTTCATGAACTAGATGATCAAGCTAATTCAAGCATTAAGAACAAGTTTTAAGACACAAATTCGTCAAAATAACAACAATTAAGCACTACTCATTCCCAATTTCATCAATTAGAGGGAGATTTCTTCAAATTTCACATGATTTAGCTATGTAGATGTTTAGCTACTCATAATAATGAAAGGAACAAGAATCAAAGAGGAAATCAAAGCCATAAAACAAGAAAAGAGATGATTTTCGTTACCAAAATGCTGAAAAGTTGGAATTACATCAATCTTCATCCACACCCATTGTCACTTGGGGAAGAAGAAGACTCCAAAATGCCAAAATCCAACAAAGAGAGCTAGAATCTAAGCTAAATTGTGTTTAATATAAGAGAAAGAGTGAAAGATGAGCTAATCTAAGGGAGAAAAGTGAAGAAAAACGACCTAAGAGTGTCTAAGTGAGTCTAGGTATCAGTTCATATGAAATGGGGGTGAAAAATCTATTTATAAGCGCCCAAAAATGTGCAGATAAAGCATTTTTGGCATGCCCCAAAGTCCTCGGCGCGCGAAGCTGTTCTGTGACTTCCTGTGGTCTTTGTTCTTCTTCGGCGCGCGCCAAAATTCCTGGACTGATATACCTTCGGTAATCTGGTAATATCTTTGAGAGTAGAGCTCTGATTTGAGTGATTCAAACTGCGTTGGAAAGCTCATTCAATTATCTACAAATTTTATGAAGACCACAAGTCCAGAAAATGCCTCCAACATTGCTCAAATTTCAGATAAAGTGAAAGTAAGGCGAAAACACCAACCATATTGGATCCGTTTCCATCCCCGGGCTTCAGTTTTGCCACTCTAAGTCTCATACCTTGTCTTCCGAGCTCATAACTCACCTAGATCCTACATCACAACATTCAAAAACATACCGAGCATAACTCCGTAAGATAACTAGGGCTCAAAAAGGGTCAAAATACCGTAAAATGGTGAGATTTTCCATCTATTTGACGGTTTGCCTCAAAGTGAGTGTACAATGCATTTTTCCTATAAATGGTCTAAAAATACCCAATACAAGCCATAAGTGTCATAAATGGGGGTTAAAACATACACCGAAGCATAGTAAAGTTGACTATCATCAGAACACAAAACTTTGAAGGGGACTAGTTTATCAAATCAACGGGATGGCTTATACGTTTTAGTTGATGACTTTACAATCCCTAGTACTGATATTGTCACTGTTGACACTGATATTGTTACTGTTTTGCCTAGGGCTATTTGTAATTCTAGTAATTTTTTAGAATCTTTGCTATGGCATATTATATTAGGTCATCCTTCCTCTCAAAGGATTAAGGTTTTGCAGTCTTATAGATTCTAGAATAAAGACTCCTCATAATGACTGTATGATTTGTCCATTGTCTAAACAGAAAAAGGCCTACTTTTCCTATTAGTAGTACTTCTTTTACTTCAATTTGTTTTGACTTGATTCATGCTGATATCTGAGGTCCAAATAAAGTACCAACTATGAATGGTGAGACTTATTTTTTGTCCATTGTTGATAATTACAGTAGATACACATAGGTTTTTTTTATGAAATACAAGTCAGAGGCTGGTGGTGTTTTGCAAACTTTTTGTACATTTGTCCAAATTCAGTATGAAAAATGTATCAAGACAACCGGATCTGATCATGGTGGTGAATTTAACATGTTTTCTTTTTATAGAAAGAATGGCATAGTTCACCAAAAATCTTGTGTGAGAACTCCTAAATAGAATGGACTAATTGAATGAAAACATCAACATATATTGAATGTGGCTAAGGCATGAGAATTCAGTCTAATATACTGATGGGAGTCAAATTGATTATCATTTACTATGTGATTATACCCCGTTTATACATCGTTTTATGTGTTTCCGGGGACATTTGGTTGTATTTTGATGTATTTACACATTGGTTATCATTTCGGGACCTAGGACGAAAAGTCCGGGATTCTGGGTCTTTTTCGGTGTATTTACTATACTCTCGGTCACCCTAGTGTCCTGTAGGGATTACGTGTGGTTTTTGTTATGATTTTGTACAGGACTTAGGTGTTCGAGATGTCCGGAAGGCGAGATACGAGGATTGGAACGTGTGCCCGAAGCTTAAACGTTCAAACGGATCGAAACGTGTTGGTACTACAACCACACCTTCCACTGATCTGCATTTTGATCCACCTTAGAGGCATTTTATGGGCTGGACATCTTCATGAAAGTTGTAGGAAATTGAATCATATTTCCAACGCAACTTGAATCACTCGATTCGGAGGTCTACACACAAAGTTATGATTGATTTACTGAAGGCGTGTCAGCTAGGCGTGGCTTAGGATGTTGCTGATAGGTTTTCTTCATGGAATTTTTTGACAGGCGCACGCTTGTGGGTCCAGATCTGAAAAACACCATAAATACACCCCCATTTGATCTAGATCGGTAGACTCTCTTTTAGCTTCTTCCCCAACGATTTTTCTCTGCACTTTTCCATTTCTTTTAGTTTAAATTAGGTCTTATGTAAATATTTAGATTAAATTAGTTAAACTAGTTGTAATCCGAAGATCGTTGCTACCCGGTTGTTTGAATTTCAACTTGGATTTCGTTTCCGTTTTCGGTGACCTTCATCTTCACTTTTCCGGTAATCACATTTACAGCTTTTGAATCTTGAATCTTGTGGTTTCTATTGATGATTTCTTGATCTTTTCTTACTTTAATGATTAGTTAATTTCCCGATAGTCGAGTTATGTGATAATCTTCGAAATCGAACCCTAGTTTGTTAATTGAGGTAATTTTGATGTGTTGATTGTTAGATTCTCGGTGTTGTTAACGTTCTAGAACTTATTCTTAATGACTTTTGTTGAACTGATCACTCAATAATCGTGTCACACGTATCGTCTTTACATATGTATTTTTCGAGAGGGTGCGGGAAAAGGGGTTCTAGGATCACCGTGTAAAACCGACTGAGTTGTTCAGATTCGGTTTCGTGTGTGAGGTTTTATATCGACTTGTCGAGCGTTTCATTGTCCATAGACCGTGTCGGGTCAGTTAAATCCGGTCAGCGGACTGTTGAATTCGACATAGGAAACTAGGTTGTTGAAATTGGCGCTTAGTTTCGGAAATAGGAGACGACATCCTTTAACAATGCCAAGAACATTAGAGTATATTGAAATCACTTCCGGTTACGAGTTAGGGCTCGGTAGTAGTCAATTGGATCATAGCTCGGCTATCTTGTTTTTCGTAGTTTAAAATCTTTCTTTTTTTATTATAATTTTAACCCTTTGTTTTGTACATCATTGTAGTAGAACCGGTGATCTGACAAATCACCGTCCTTAGAATTTATGTACCGCACTTGTGTTGGCCTGAACTAGGAACGAGACCGACTCTGATACTTAACCAGATTCCCTGTGGGATACGACCTTGACTCACCAATTCTAGGCTACAGTTGACCCGGTACACTTCCGGTGAGATTGGACACTTAGAAAAGGCCGATCAAGTTTTCTGGCGCCGTTGCCGGGGAATCGGGTTGATATCTTGTAAGTTAGTTAAGTTCTTAGGATTAGGTCATTTTTCATATTTGTTTTTTTATGTATAGTTTGTTTTTTTTATTTGTTTTTTTTGAAGTGTCACACCATTTACTTCGGTAGTGGTAGTGACTAGATACCGTGATTGTGTTCGTGTTATTTCCCTGTTTGCAGATAATGAATCCATACTACAATTACGGCTTATATCCTTATCCATTCGGATATTACAATTACGGTGCTATGAGTTACCAAACACAACCATTTTATCAGTTCAACCCATACGCCATATCATACGGGAATGCGTGGGATAATGCTCCAAGTTACTATAATCAACAACCGCCAACTTTGGATCAATTATCGAGGATGGTTTATGACAATGCTAAGGAGATGAGAGACAATAATAGAGAGATTCGGAATTCAATGACTTCAATGCAAGCCTCGATACGGAACTTGGAACATTAAGTTGGACAGATGGCCGATTATCAGAAATCGACTCCGACGGGTGGCCTGCCAAGTAATACGGTTAGAAATCCGAGAGGTGTGAATGCAGTATCTATTGAGGAGTCGACGGTTGGTGATAATGATGATGATCTAGGTCTCGGAAGGGATCTTAGGCCAGCTAATCCGGTCAATGCTATCTTCACTCGAAGCGGTATCACCCCGGAGGAACACAACGAGGATGGTATGACTCTTGTATCTATTGAGTCACCTGTTCCGTCTTCATTTAGCCCTATTGTTATATCTTCGGGGGTGCACCCTATTGATTTTGTTGTTGATGTTGAGCCTATTTGTTACTACTTGGAGCTAGAGTCGTTATTGGTTGGGATATGTTTTAGTTCGGGGAAAGTGAGTTCGTTGTTCTGTGCAATGGACTCATCGAACAAATCGTAGTGGTGGGGATTGAGCCCCATATTTTTATTGTTTTATTTTCAAGGGGTGCTCAATTCCTACGATTTTTGTAGGGAGACGCAACGGTTTGCTCTCCTTTGGTATAGCTATCCTTGATATAGTTCGGGGTAGAGAGTCTAACTGAGGACTATAAACTCAGAATGTATTTTTATCGCTTTTCTTCCCTAGTGTGTCATTGTGTTTCTTTATTCAGGTAAATTTTGTTGTGATATAACCCGTGTAGTATTCAGGTAAATTTTGTCGTGATATAACCCGGTGTAGTGTGTATTATGGGGGTTAGTGTGGTGTTTTTGGTTTTTGATGAATCGTGGTTGTCCGTCTAGTTTCATTTCGTTATCTCCATACATGTGTATCTCGTGTAGTTGTTGTTTCTGTTGATATTAGCACAGGTACCCTGGAAGGACTTTCTACGGATGCCACGTGATCGTACTCGCACCATTTTCCGGTTGTAAGCTAACTTTTCTACCCTTATCCTTCGTGTTTCGTTTTAAAGTAGAGGGTGGTTAGTTTAGCTTAAATGTCACGTATTCATGTCGAATGAGTTATACTTAGCGATTGTTATCCCTTTAGTTTAAATGAGTCAGATTCTGGGAATTTTGATGGTTTTGACATTGGTTTTGATACATCGAGCCTTCGGTATTGTTTTGATGAACATATAGTTATTGTATAGATGCATTTCATTCGAGTTGAGATCTTGTATTGAGAATCGAATAGTTCTATCATGTTAGCTTCGACGTCATTTATCACCATGATTAGTGGAAGATTTTAGTTGTCGTATGACCCTGTTACCTAGAACTTATATTAGTAACTTCGAGGCGAAATAGAAAGGTCTTCGTTGTTAGGTACGGGATGACGGTTTTGGCATTTATTTTGACCCGATCAGAGCCAAATGCCATCCTTAACGTTAATCCACAGTTACCCCTCTCAGCTGTTGTAGGGTGGTTAGACCGCCGCCCAAACTGACCATTTTGTTACTAACCCGTATAATCGATGTCCCTAGCCTTATTTCGGTCTACGTATCCTTGACTACCTTGCAATTGAGCTTTTATTTCCGCACATTTATACGATGTTGCGAGATGTTGTGGTATGGGAGTGTTGTTGTGACACTGTATTATTCGAGTTATTCGGTATGAGAGTGTGACGGTGTGTTGGTTCGACTTTGTTCGGAATTTTGATGTGTATAGTTTTATACATACATGTATATAGTTTGGAAAAAATATATGAAAAAAAAAAAAAGAAAGAAGAAGAAGAAAAAAATTGAAAAAAAAGAGTGTATATATGTTTATAGTATGTGTTTTTATTTTTAGAAAGTGTCCAGAAAATAATGGACCAAGTTATTGTTGTTTAGAGTTGGAGTTGGGGTTTATTTCGGATATCGAAATTGTTTTTATAGTTGGAGAGTTGGAGCCGTTCAAAACCGAGTTTCATATATATTTTTCTCGGTTAAAGCTCGTTTGCACTTTCTCTTTCTATTTTTTATCGTAAATATCCTTTCGTAGCCCTAACCTAAGCCTAAACGATATAACCGTGCAAGTCCTACCTGACCGTACTAGACGACGATAGACCTCGATTAGTGGAGATGTTTACGACATATAAGCCTATGGTGTAATCCTGGTATGTACACGTCTATAATCTAAACCGGTCATTGGTGATTAATGTCGAAGAAGCTATATACACACACACACACATTCTTTTCTCGATACAAAGTAGAGCTCGAGTTTTATGCATTTATATCAGTTACTTGTGTTTTACCATTTCAATTCTTATAGACTTAATGTATGATAGCAATGTTGACTCCATCTTTATTTTTGGATCGCTTATTTTTGCTCGAGGGCTAGCAAACGCTAAGTATGGGGTAGTTGATGGGAGTCAAATTGACTATCATTTACTATGTGATTATACCCCGTTTATACATCGTTTTATGTGTTTCCGGGGACATTTGGTTGTATTTTGATGTATTTACACCTTTGTTATCATTTCGGGACCTAGGACGAAAAGTCCGGGATTCTCGGTCTTTTTCGTTGTATTTACTATACTCTCGGTCACCCTAGTGTCCTGTAGGGATTACGTGTGGTTTTTGTTATGATTTTTTACAGGACTTAGGTGTTCGAGATGTCCGGAAGGCGAGATACTAGGATTGGAACGTGTGCCCGATGCTTAAACGTTCAAACGGATCGAAACGTGTTGGTACTACAACCACACCTTCCACTGATCTGCATTTTTATCCACCTTAGAGGCATTTACTGGGATGGACATCTTCATGAAAGTTGCAGGCAATTGAATCAGCTTTCCAACGCAACTTGAATGAATCGATTCGGAGGTCTACACACAAAGTTATGACCGATTTACTGATGGTGTGTCAGCTAGGCGTGGCTTAGGATATTGCTGATAGGTTTTCTTCATGGAATTTTTTGACAGGCGCCCGCCTGTGGGTCCAGATCTAAAAAACACCATAAATACACCCCCATTTAATCTAGATCGGTAGACTCTCTTTTAGCTTCTTCCCCAGCGATTTTTCTCTGCACTTTTCCATTTCTTTTAGTTTAAATTAGGTCTTATGTAAATATTTAGATTAAATTAGTTAAACTAGTTGTAATCCGAAGATCGTTGCTACCCGGTTGTTTGAATTTCAACTTGGATTTCGTTTCCGTTTTCGGTGACCTTCATCTTCACTTTTCCGGTAATCACATTTACAGCTTTTGAATCTTGAATCTTGTGGTTTCTATTGATGATTTCTTGATCTTTTCTTACTTTAATGATTAGTTAATTTCCCGATAGTCGAGTTATGTGATAATCTTCGAAATCGAACCCTAGTTTGTTAATTGAGGTAATTTTGATGTGTTGATTGTTAGATTCTCGGTGTTGTTAACGTTCTAGAACTTATTCTTAATGACTTTTGTTGAACTGATCACTCAATAATCGTGTCACACGTATCGTCTTTACATATGTATTTTTCGAGAGGGTGCGGGAAAAGGGGTTCTAGGATCACCGTGTAAAACCGACTGAGTTGTTCAGATTCGGTTTCGTGTGTGAGGTTTTATATCGACTTGTCGAGCGTTTCATTGTCCATAGACCGTGTCGGGTCAGTTAAATCCGGTCAGCGGACTGTTGAATTCGACATAGGAAACTAGGTTGTTGAAATTGGCGCTTAGTTTCGGAAATAGGAGACGACATCCTTTAACAATGCCAAGAACATTAGAGTATATTGAAATCACTTCCGGTTACGAGTTAGGGCTCGGTAGTAGTCGATTGGATCGTAGCTCGGCTATCTTGTTTTTCGTAGTTTAAAATCTTTTCTTTTTTTATTATAATTTTAACCCTTTGTTTTGTACATCATTGTAGTAGAACCGGTGATCTGACAAATCACCGTCCTTAGAATTTATGTACCGCACTTGTGTTGGCCTGAACTAGGAACGAGACCGACTCTGATACTTAACCAGATTCCCTGTGGGATACGACCTTGACTCACCAATTCTAGGCTACAGTTGACCCGGTACACTGCCGGTGAGATTGGACACTTAGAAAAGGCCGATCATAAACCATTAGACTACCACGGTTATTGTGTAAATCATGCAGTTTACTTGATTAATCTAATTCATACTCCCTTACTTAATAACAAAACACCTCATTCCTTGTTATTTGGACATGACCCTACATATGAGAATCTTAAAGTTTTTGGTTGTCTTTGTTTTGTTTCTACATATGCCCGAGGAAGGGGTAAGTTTGATAACAGGAGCACAAAATCTGTCTTTCTAGGGTATGAGCCTAATATCAAAGGTTATAGAGTCATGGACATACAATCTATGTCAATTTCTGTATCTAGAAATGTAATTTCCTTTTTCAGATGTTCATTCCATATTCTCCACTGAGGATCCTTGTTTACTAGTGCATATTCCAGATGACATTGTTACTGACACTATTCCTAATACTGTTAATTCTGCCCCTTTACACTCCACTAGTGTTCCAGATCCTCAGTCTGCAGATGAAACTGATTTTGCTAGTGCCAATGAGGCTCCTAGAAGGCCTATCAAACAAAGACATATACCTTCATATTTGAGTGATTATATCTACACTGCTAACACAAAAAAAAAAACATCTCATCATACTATTGATTATGTTATGTTTTATGCTAATCTCTCTTCAAGTTATCAGGGGTTTATAGCAAACATTCATGGGGAAATTGAGCCAAACACTTATGGTCAGACAGCTCAAGATCCAAAGCGGCAAGTTGCCATGAATCTAGAATTATAGGCATTAAAAAGACTAATGCATGGTTTATGGTTGTTCAACCTAAAGATGTCAAAACTATTGGTTGTAAGTGGGTTCATAAATCAAGAGAAAGTCAGATGGTTCAATAGAAAGGTATAAAGCAAAGCTGGTTGTTAAGGGTGTTACATAGACAGAAAGGATAGATTTTTTGGAAACTCTTTCCCCTGTTGCAAAGCAGACAACCATTAGGATATTAATGGCCTTGGCTGCACAACAAGGATGGCATTTACATCAACTAGATTTAAACAATGCCTTCTTGCATGGAAGTCTAGACGAGGATGTATACATGAAGGCTCCACCTGGTTTACAAGCAAATGGGGTGGTTTGCAAGTTGAACAGATCTTTATATGGCCTATGGCAGGCAAGTAGGCAATGGAATGCCAAGTTAACACAGAAATTGCTGGAAAGTGGATACAAACAATCCCCTAATGATCAGAGACTATTTACAAAAGGATCTGGTGCCACTTTCATAGCCCTACTGGTCTATGTGGATGATATAGTAGTTGGTAGTCTAGATTTGGCAGCAATTCAGTCACTCAAAGATTTGTTGCATACTGCTTTTACCATCAAAGATCTAAGGGAACTCAGATACTTTCTTTGTTTTGAAGTTACAAGGGCTAAAGCTGGCATGGTTATCAACCAAAGAAAGTATTGCCTTGATCTGCTCAAGGAATTTGGTTTCATAGATTGTAAACCAATTATAACTCCTATGGACACATCTCAAAATCTCACAAAAGTTGAAGCACCATTATTTGAATCCAATACATATTACATGAGTCTTGTAGGAAAGCTGTTATACCTAGGAAATACTAGACCATACATAGCATTTCATGTTCAACTGTTAAGTCAATTTCTTGACAAGCCTAATGAAGCTCATCTCAATGCTGCACACAGACTTTTAAGGTTTCTCAAGTCAGCATCAGGAAAAAGGGCTTTTCTTCCCTAGAAATGGCCAACTTAAACTCAAAGCATTTAGTGATTCTGACTGGGCAGGATGTTAGAAAACCAGAAGATCTGTGATTGGTTTCTTAATTTTTCTTGGTGATGTACTGGTTTCATGGAAATCCAAGAAACAGCCTACTGTTTCTAGAAGTTCTAGTGAGCTGAGGCAGAGTATAGAACAATGGCCATAACATCATGTGATATA
The DNA here is from genome assembly GCA_036785695.1 of Gentiana straminea. NCBI lineage: Eukaryota > Viridiplantae > Streptophyta > Magnoliopsida > Gentianales > Gentianaceae > Gentiana > Gentiana straminea. Next base: position 1,999,557 of record JAVUPR010000239.1, on the reverse strand, counting down.
CAATGGATAATCTATTTACTCAAGGACTTTCAGGTTGATCACACAGAAATAATACCCTTATATTGTGATAGTCAAAGTGTATTGGATATTGTGGAGAATCTTGTTTTCCATGAAAGAACCAACATATTGAAATAGATTGTCACTTTATTAGAGAGAAATACCTAGCTAAAGTACTCAAGCCTTTACCCATTCACACACAAAACCAACCTGCTGATCTTTTAACTAAACCTTTGGACAATGCAACATTCAACAGACTGCTACAGGCTTATCCACTCAAAGATATATATGAGCATCATCCTGGTAGAAGCATGCATGGATGAAGATGTTTTTGCAAGCTTCACTTGGTTCATTCACTATACCAAGTCAAGCTTGAGGGGGGGGGGGGGGTATTGAAGCATGAAGATATTTTTGCCTTTGAGGCATTTAGTCAAACACCATGCAGCAGAATCAGTTAGAGTTAGTTAGGAGCAATTATAACCGAACTAACTTATATATACTTTGATTGAAGTTGTAAATCATTAGGTTGTTAGTTTAATTGCTTCTGTAATCAGTCCAATTGGATGAATAAGCAACATTGAGTTTTACCACCTTTCATTTCTTTCAAATTCTGGAAGATGTCCTTCTTCTTCTTCAATGATCAATTCTTCTTTCCAGTTAACTTCTTGTTTTATTGTTTCATCTTTACTTGAAATTTCGACATTGCCTAACACCAGATTTCCTCTCAATAATTTAGGTCCCTCACAACTTTCTAGACATGAAAACTTACTTTAATTTGTATACAACGAAAAGTATATATTTAGATTGCATAAGTCTCATAAAAGACGCTGTATAAGAAATCCGCTATATGTGCTACTCTAGACATATTCATCCAATTAATTGTAAAATTAAACGAAAATAACAAGTTGAAGGTATTAAGATAATTAAAAATTAATTTACATCGACTACTTTTCTTTATCACCAAAACGAAATTACCACATAAAATACTTGTGGCATGTATCAACAAAGGTAGTCTCATGTAAAATAAAAGAATTCATTCAAAATCATCACCAAACTTAATTACTTCAATTAAACTCAAGCTGATAGGCGTGTGTACATAACAAAATCTCAAATTCTACAAATACAAATGGTAATATCACATAAAGAATCTCAATATAATTTCATATATATATATGCTACTAAAGAATACCACATCAGTTATTACATATATATATACCTACATAACCCAAACCCCAAAAAAAAAGAATATGAAAAATAAAAAATATTACTGTGTAACAAAATTACATTATATCAATGTTTCAAAAGAATCAAGTGGTGCATGCAATATCGTTGACCAGCTGGGATGTGGTGTTGACTTCTAAATTGCAATTCAACTTGATGGCTTTCTTCTTCTTAAACATCTGAACAAGGTGCACCTTCCCATTAAGATTTGACTGTGCTGTAATTGGTAACACCCCAGAACGCAAATCACTGCCTAACATAGAGTTTGAAGGTAAATTAGAGGAATTAACGTTAACAACAACGTTAATCTTCTTGGTGCTTCTCCATAAAGCAGTTGCTTTTGGAACAGAGACTTGGCCAACTTGACTACCCCTGTAGTACAAGAACACATCGGTTTCTTGAGACTTGAAGGTACCGAAATTCGTGTTCTTGACGCCGAATTGAACATTCATAGTCAAATTGAAAGAAGGGTTTGTTTCTGTTCTGACAGAGAAACTATCCAATGAAGCAGACCGCACGACAAACTTTGGTGTTCTCATCTTCATGATAGTAAAAGTCATCAATACAATGACCCCTGTTTGGAATATACAGAAGGCAATGAAATACAGCAGATATTTGATGCGTTTCTTGTTACGAAGCTCCTTGGAGTCTGCCTCCACATCGCTTTTTGCATAGGCATTTGCAGGTGCCAATGGGTAGTCTGAAGAAGATCTTTCCATGGCTGTTTGAATGAAAATGAAGAAGGTAGTTTTGTATTGATTTTTTGTTGTATGTGAAATTGTGAATACGGAGGTGGAATATTTGTTGGGGGTGATCAGAGAGTTCTTTATATAGAGGCCGGTTGTTACTTGTTATTGAAATTGATTGCTTACTTAGTTGTAGAAAGTCAACTTTTTTTTTTTTACAACTAAGTCAAGTTATTCCGCATAGTAGTTGATCCCGAGGGTGCAGGTGCTGTAGTGACAGTTTTATTTTCTGTTCTGATGTGCAAATTAAACAATAAAAACTCTTTAAATATTATTGGTTATTGTAGTATATATTTTGTAAAAGTAGGTGAAAGTGGACAGAGTCTCTAGAAGGAGTATATATTTTGCTCAAAAAGTATCTCCCCAATTGAACGCGTATTATTGCTAAGACTTTTGGACTTGACTTTGTCGCTCTGTTCAATTCTAGACGATGCATATAGTTATGAGTAGTGATACTTCGTTGACTCGTAGTAAATAATTATGTCAATATAATATTGTTTTTATTTATATTATTAATTATGTTCAGTAATATAAAATGTGTGGTGTCAAATGCTGTGGACACTTTATTGAAACATCAATACATTTTCATGTGATTATCTTATTTAATAACCAGATTAATACGTAGTACATGCCATTTTCCGGAATGACTTGTTTGTGTGGAAATTTTTTTCTTAGGGAGATCTTATTGAAATGCATCGTTTAATTATTGTCGTTTATACGAATAGATAAAAAAAAAATGAGGAATGGTCAGGGCCCTAATGAGTTTAAGTCGAAAAAAAATTAAAAACAAAAAAAAAAAAATCGACCGAAAATATATTCGTAAGAACGTTTAAGAATATATAAATTGTTTTATTGGATTGGATATTTTTTTTAAAGAATCGGGCCTATATATAAATTTTTTTATTGGGTTGGGTATTTTTTTTTTTTTTAAAGAATCGACTTTGTTATCAAAATCGGGTTTTTTAATATACGATTTTTTTTATAAATCGATCGGATTAACTCTATAAAAAAAAAAAATCGGATAAGAAAACACGTACATCGGGATTCATTGCCAACCCCAAATCTTGTGATAGGGCCGGCCCTGGAATGGTTTAAAAAGACAAAAAATAGGTGAAAAATGGGAATCGGGACGGTGGAAATAAATTGGGTAATAATTCATAACCTCAAATCCACCAAATCCATTGTTGTTCTTGCGAACCGACCCCAAATCTAATGTTTATTTATCACAAATGGAATAAGGATATATCATTTTTACCCAGAAAAATATTTCACTGTTCTCATTGCATATTTCTATGTTCAATTTGTCTTTTTGACAATAAACCCTGAAATAAGCACTAGCGTCATTTGTATATATAGACAAAACATGTTTTGTGCATTTTCTCAATTTGTACAAATGACATTCATGCCGTCCAGACTCTTCACACGAGTATTTCAATGTAATATTAAAAATGATAATAATAACTATAATGGAAGTTTCTAGGAGTCATTTTACATGTCACAGCGCTCCGAACGGTGGGTCACTTGGAGAGAGCGTTATATAGGTTAAAACAAAGCTCCTAGAGATTTGTTCAACTATCATCTCTCCCAAAAAGCTTAAACTAAAAGAGAAGTGGATAATTAACATTTTAAGCATTTTAACACGTCCATGGGCGGACGCAGGATCCTGACGACGGGGGATAATTCTAAAGATTTTTTACAATACGAAAAATGTATAATAGTGGTTTTTGGTCTCTTGAATCCGCAAAGCAAGAAAAACTAATGTATATCGCAAACAAAAAAAAAACACAACTATATATTATGTGCTATATAAAGGAAAATAATAATAGTATATATATATATCAAAGAATCCGAATAGAATAACCATTTACTACTATCAATAAAAACTTAAAACACTAAAAACAATGTTTTTGAAGGAAACCAACATTTTGTTATAAAACTAATATAAGAAAGAACAGAAACAAAGTAATGAAGAGAAAGGAGAAATGCTTGTGTATTATTTCACTGGTATCATGGGGTATTTATAGTTGAGATTACAAAGGTGAATACAATACAAAAGATAAACCGTAAAATCTTGTAATCAATTTGAATAATAGATAAACATATTATTATCTTTTATAACACTCCCCCTTGGATATCTATTATTCAACAAACAATAGATATGATATGCCTCATTAAAACCTTACTAAGAAAAAAACCCAAAGGGGAAAAAATCTTAGTTAAGGAAAAAGAGTACATATTTATCTATGTTGATTTACTCCCCCGAACCAAGCATCAATTAATGTCTTTCAACGTCGCATCCCAATGCTCTTCACCAAATTTTCGAATGTTGCAATTGACAATGTCTTAGTAAATAAATCGCCAAGTTGTTGGTTGATCGGATCTCGTTGCACATCAATTTCCCCATTCTTTTGCAAGTCTATTATGTGGCCGAATTAATTTCTCAATCCGAGTTGCATAACGTATATGTCATGCACTATTAACTTTGCTAGAAAAACCCAAAGGGGAAAAAAACTAGACAAGGTAAATAGTTCATGTCATATGCGTTTTTATGTGTTGCACTAATCGCTCGTTAAAAACCTTTAACTAAGAAAACCCCGTGTGGAAAAACTTGGTCAAAGTGGAAAAGAGTACAAATATTGTGCTTAAAATAACTTTGAAGTTGTCGCTCCCCCGACGACAACATCTACTTTATGTGCGCATTAAAGTATTATAAACACATTTTGTTCCAAAACAAGTATGTAGAAATGATTTTAGTGAACAATTTTTCTAGATTGTTACTAGAGCGCACTTTGTATATCCGTACCTTCCGGACTTCATGCGATAATTGAATGTAGGGGCTAAATACCGTCATGCCCACTACTCATTCGGGCAACACATGGAACTCAACAAGACTATAATTATAAAAACAATGGGGAAAGTAATACAATCGCAATTGCATGCGTATATTCCACTCTCACACGTCGTAGTGCTATAAATTCATGACACAAAGTTTGAGTTACTTATATATTCTTTCCTCAATAGAACTATACTATAGTCATATTACATTCAACATGAATGTTAATGATATTTTTAACTTAATAGTATGCATGCTGCGATTGTCATATTAACTGGTTTCTGAAATCCACCAAGGATTTTCATATCTATATTAATGTCCAACGACCCATAAGTATGTGGTCATGACATATGAAAACTCAACGTTACTGCCATATATACTAGTTAGCGGAACATAACATTATCTATAATGGGAGAATATATTTGATCATTAACGAACAAATATTTCTAATTCAAACTCAACCTCAATTGCTTATTTCATTTTTACCTAGTCTGAGTGTTTCTGGCACTCTACGAATGACTTAGGTACTGGATCCATATATAATAATAGCAATTAACGAGGCAAATATGTCGTCGACGACTATTATATTTTATTATAATTTCTCCCATAAAATTCATTGCTAATTCGATATTAGCATAAACCAATTACTTATTAATGTATGGATTGGTTGTTCCGCAACCCCAATATTTAATCATTTGATGCACGTGCAATTTTTGTTTTGGGGTTTTCGTCTACAAGACGAATCTCTTTAAGAGATTTCATGAGTGACTGAATATCAATAATAAATTGATCATTCTTCCGCGGATTTTTATCTTTAACACCGATCGGTCTTCTACGCTTCGACGTAGAAAATATCTTTAATCATACCGTTGGTGCATTTATAAATAATCACTCATTTAATTTCAATATAGGTATCTAGCATATTACTTGTTAAATACTACAAGTAAGATTATTTTCGCAGCTCAGCTTAAACTGATGCGTGGAAGATCGTTTATCTTGTTAAAATTTCTCGGCATTCTTTTATTCAAACATGAGATTTTCTTTATCTCCCCCTAATGCCGAGAATCGATCTTCATCGAACATGTTGCACCGAGCTATACATTGATGCTCTTTTATTCGCTTCATGCGATTTACACATATAAAACATAGTGGTTTCAATTAAATATCTCATTCTATGAGATTTTTGAAAGCAATATCTCTCTTGCGCTTCATGCGTTTAATATATCACTATGTGATTTTAGATTCTTCAAGAATCGTTCGAAAAAATTCACGTTATATTTAGAGAAATCACTAGAATGAGGCAACGAACTTTTGGTTCGTTTCTCCCTCTTTCTCGGAAAATATTTGTTATATGCAAAATGTGCATAATCTACCCTTCGTGGGTTTCATGTAAATGAATAATATATGAACTCATGGTTCATATATGTCCATATTTGTCACGAGATATAATGGATTTTCCTCCTCTTATTCTCGGACAACACTTTTTCACAATCGGTATCTAGAAAATTTGCAATTACCCGTGACGGATTCAACATTTTAATGTTGAGATCCTCTTATGCGGGTATCAACAAATTTCTTTAATATTTTCCGATTTGGGGAGAAGCATTATCTCCTTTAGAGATATTTTATCAATTCTCACAATGCTTATTAGGATGATTAAGTCAAGCATTTTGAAATTAATAATAATATTCACAATTAAACAACACAATGTATCATGTAAATGATAATATTGACAATCAAACAACACAATGTATCACGATTCCTAAGACAAGCAATTCATATGGGATCTATTACTAGAACAACTCAAGGAATCCTCGATAACTGAAAAGTCGGTAAAAATTATATGTCAATAGACACTATATTACCAAAATGTGATCACTTACATAATAAATGGCAAAGAACTTTTCTCGACTAAATGCATGTTTCTATCGTATATTATGAATAGATAAATCATGCATTACATAGAGCATAGTATTAAAGATGATTTGATCTAATAATGCGTTCAACTTCTCAAAAATAATGAGAATTCAAAATATTTTTAAGAATTAAGTCATAGTCTATCAAATTCTAATATTTTAGTGAATTAATATGATAGAAATGAATTGTATATTGAAGAAATCTTCACCGTTGGTTAGAAAATTGTATTAGTATAAATCGATTTTCTACAAATTGAGAATATCAATTGAAACTCGTATAAATCTATTCTTAAGCAAAAGGTGTATCAACTAAGATGCTCACGAAAATTGGCATCGAAAGATACATTTTAAGTTCAAGACATTTAATCATTTTTATTTAGCCAACCGAAAATCAAAATGATCATCAAAAAAAGAAATTTGAAAATAGAATAAAGTGTAGAGCATCCTAAACAAAGAGTTTTGGGTCTATAATTTATTATTATAACACATTAACCTTTTTCATTTTCAATGTAGCTACCATTTCACATCATTAACCCATATCATTATCAATGTAGCTGGAGAGTATTTTATATGAGTCAAAGAAGAATTCATCTTAATGCCCATAAATAAAACCAACCCATCGTATATAAAAATCACCATTTTATTACTAAAATAGAAATTACCATCAAAATCGCGTCAACTTAGAGGAGTTACATACCACAACATAAAGGAATTACCAACCATCGAGCAAAAGGATACAATCAACGACGCCAACTAACTTCATGAAGCCTACTAACTTCAAATTGTGATATCGTGGCATATCAAAATCAACTAAAATAAACCCACAACCTCCAAGCATACGCTGACATAGTGGCATATTAACCAAAATACCAAGCTCACATAGTGGCATATCAACTAAAATATTGCCTTCTCTTAATTAATATACCAAAATATTGGCCTTCTCTTAATTAATATATGGCCTTGTCTCAATTAATATATGGCATTATATGCCTTTTCTCGACTATGTCATGATTGTCGTTGTGAAAGGAAACATATTTTCCACGGCCGCATCCACGACCACGGCCTCTACCACGGCCTCTACCACGACCACGGCCATGGCCAAAATTGGAATATTATGCCGTGGCCAAAATTCGATTATATTCACTCCAGAGAATGGATCGGCACCAATATTGATTTTCAATAACAAATCATTTTTTTTTTCTCAAACAATGGACATGCAAGGAGATCAACTCATCACCAAAGAATATGAGTACAATGAGATCGAATATCTCTTGAGACATTTCTCGGGATATTGTTACGCCGCAAAGATCGTCACTTACACCATATTATTTCAATCATGGTGCAATAAAAATGCCTGAATTAACCGATTTAAAATCCTGCATTCGCAGGTTGAACCAATCATGTATGGCTTTCGTTAAAACGACCAATCTCAAGTGGTTGAACCATTATTTCAAATGGTTGCACAAGTCGAACCTTTTTTTTTTCAAACGGTTCCATACTTCATACGGATCTTTCACCGTTAAATAATCATAGTCGAACCTTTTTTTCAAACGGTTCCATAATTCATACATGGCAATATTAACTTTTGATCAATCATTCTCTCGAGCATGTCCTTTTGAATGGACTTAATGGCCTTATTTATTAATGTAATGACATGTCGGCATTATTTTTCCAAATTCACTCATTTATGTGAATTTCATATCCACTTTCGTCAACTGACGACATGTCCGTTAATGTGAATTTTATATTCACTTTTACGAGCTTTATATTTTCATATGGATTTCTGGTCCATTATATACTCGTTTCGAATATTGATCATCTTCACGTGATCATATATATGTTTCCATAATAAAACTTAGCCTTCATGGCTCATATCAAATTTATTGACTTGATCCATCATTGTATTGATATTATCAAGATGCACAAATCAATATTATATCTAGACCATATATTGGTATTATAAATTTACCGAAAAGTATATATCAAAACAACAAAAATGAATGATAGAAAATCTCACCAATACAATTTTCGTCGTTGTGATTATCGAAAATAGATCCAATATCCTTTTCTTTTTCGTAGTTGTTTGAACTCCAATTGCACTTTCGGCACATTCATCTGCAGCACTTTTACAATCAATTTTGTGTTTTGTTTTTTTTTTTTTTTTTTTTTTTTTTTTTTTTTTTTGAAGAAGGAAAGATTGCACAAGAAACAAAACTGGATATCAAACCTGTTATTTCTTTTATTTTGCAAAAACTATCCCGTACATTCATAAAATATATAGATTAGATTAAACTAATATAAAAATACTTCCCTTAAAGATTTTGATGTGCGAAAGGTGGTTTTTCCAATCAGCCTCAATGAATCACATCTCATTCCTCCACATCGGTTTCCCTCAACCGTCAGTAGTCTCGTGCGATAACGTGTTATAAAACTAATATAAGAAAGAACGTAAACAAAGTAATGAAGAGAAAGGAGAAATGCTTGTGTATTATTTCACTCGGTATCACGGGGTATTTATAATTGAGATTACAAAGGTGTGAATACAATACAAAAAAAGATAAACCGTAAAATCTTGTAATCAATTTGAATAATAGATAAACATATTATTATCTTTTATAACATGGTAATAGTTATGTATTTTTATTTACATAATAAAAGTTTTATGTCAAATTATCCGATTATTATGGGCGAATATAAATTTTATAGGGGGCAAAAATAATACATAATACACATAATAGTGTTATTCTCCGGATCCGAGGGGGGGCGAGTGCCCTCCTAGGGAAAGGGTGCATCCGCCCCTGGACACGTCTCATCAAGTGTGAGTCTATAACAATCATGGGCCAGCATGCCACACAAAAGCATATAAAGACACTACATGCCCAACAAAGAGACCCAACACTTGGACAATATAAAAGAGTCCCAACATTTGCGCAATATAAATGAGAAATAATATTGACAACAAAGTTTGATCTCATGATCTCCTACTCTGATACAATGTTAAACTCAATAACATTGGTGGGGAGAGAGTTGTGTCCTTCGTATTGCACATACATCGACTACTTTCACTTAATATTTTATCATCCATGAGTAAAATCTATTTGAATTCCTATGACATGTACAGAGCCGGCCCTGTGAAATTCGGGGCCCAAAGCCATTTTTCCGGACAAGCCTCTTTAGATCTGAAGAACATTTTTTTTCAGTAGACAAACATAAATAAAAATTGTAAAAAAAAACACTTTATTTCAAATTCATAGGTAAGTCGACACAGCCTAAATGCAAAATACTACTTCAACACCGTTCTTCTAGCATATTTGGAAGCATAATTATTTATCAAATTAGAATAATTAACTTCATCAACCATATTCTTCTCTATCGATATCATTGCTAGCCCATTCAAACGATCTTGTGACATTGTACTTTGATGGCCGTTTTACAGTAAGCCAACTCTAACTGGCAGGGTACCGAGTCGGTTGTACTATAAATGGCGAGCAAGGTCGTATCCCACAGGAAATCTGGTTAAGTATCAAAGTCGGTATTGTTCCTAGTTTAGGCCAACACTACTACGGAATGTGGTGATTTGTCAAATCACCGGTTTTACAAACTAAATATACACATAATAAAAGAGTTTAAACTATGAAAAAAAAAAGATAGCCGAGCTATGATCCAATCTAATACTCACAAACCCTAGTTGAGTCCGGAAGTGTTCTTGATTCACATAAACGTTCTCGATGTCACTCGAAGGGTGTCGTTTCCTAATTCCGAGAATAGACATCATTTCAATAATCTACCATCCTATGTCAAGTTCAACAGTCCGCTAACCGGATTTAACTGACCTAACACGGTCTACGTTCAATGAAACGCTCAACAAGTTGATACAAACCTCACACACGAAACCGAATCTAAACAACTCGGTCGGTTTTACAGGGTGATCCTAGAACCCCGGTTCTCGTACCCTCTTGCAAAATACATATATAAAGACGATACGTGTAATACAATTATCGAGTCGCGAATTCAATAAACGTGATTAAGTATAAGTTCTAGAACAATAAAAACACCAAGAATCAACAATCAAAACATCAAAAACACCTCAAGAACAAACTAGGATTCGGTTTCGAAGATTATCGCATAACTCGGCTATATAACGATTAGCTACTCATTCAATCAACAAAATAAAAGAAATCAACAATAAAAGTCAACATGAATCAAGATCGAAAGCAAGAAATCGAGATTACCGAAAATTGGAGCCGAAGAACAACGGAAGAAAAACAAAATCCAAACTGAAATTGCAATAGCTAGTAGCATCGATCTTCGGATTACACAAAATTAAACCTAATATAAGCTAACTATTTACAAATCTAAGTAAAACTAAGAAAAAAGATTGAAAAATGCAGAAAAAAAAAAGGTGAAGGGGACGAAGCTCCCTTGTTTTTAGATCGTGAAAACTATTTATAACACACTGGGGAAAGTGAAAATTACACCGTAGGCGCCGCCTATGATTCTATAGGCCGCCACCTGCTGGCACATCTTTAATAAATCAGCCATAACTTTGTGTGTAGACCTCGAAATCCAGTGATTCAAAATGCGTTGGAAAGATAATGAAATTGTCTACAACTATTGAAGATGACCAGCCCAGAAAACGCCTCTAAGGTGGATCAAAATTCTGATCAATGGAAGGTATGGTTGTAGTACCCACGAGTTTTGATCCGTTTGAACATTTAAGCTTCGGGCACACGCTCCTACCTTCGTCACTCGCCTTCCGGACATATCAAACACCTAATTCCTGTAAATAATCACAACAAATACCACATGTAACCCCTACATGACACTAGGGTGTCCGAGAATGCATCAAAACACCGAAAAATAACAAGATTTCCGGACTTTATGTCCTAGGTCTTGAAATGACAACAAAGGTCTATAATGCATCAAAATACACTCAAATGTCTCCGAAAACATATAAAACGAGGTATAAACGGGGTATAATCACATAGTAAATGATAGTCAAGTTGACTCTAATCATACTTCGAAGATAGTTAATTATTAATTTTAACTTCGAAAAACTTATTTCTCTTGATGCAACGGTAACTGGAATAGTCAACAAGATTCGGTAAGCGATCTTTGTGTTTGGAAAACAACCATTTTGACGTTTTAAATAATTAAGACTTGGATGGGTTCTCCAAATTCAAATGGAATAATATGTTTAAAAAGTTGGAACTCTCTATAGAAATCTTTCCCGTCAATATCAGTTTCTCCATTGTGTGTCAAAATATTTGAAAGATTGTCACAAGAACTCTTCAAATTTTTATCATCGAAGCATATCTTCAAATCAAACAGGAAGCCAAAATTTTGTTCATAAAACCGAAATTGCTTGAATCTTTCATCGAGTGAGGCAAGAGTTTTGTTAACTATATTCATGAAGTATTGTACTCTGAAACTCTCTTCAGCAGAAAACACGGCTTCTTCACTTAAAATCTCATCAAAATGCATTTTTCTCCGGATTTGCCTTTTTTCACGAAAAAATGGTTCAATTTCCATTTGTTAAGCAAGTTCTCGGGCTGCTTTAAAGGCATCATTGAATCCACGCTCTCTATAGCCATGAAAAAAATCAATAAACCACTCAATTGATTTACCGTGACAACAAATATGCATGCCCTTATTTTATTCAACGAAAAATTTTTTTTGGAAAGTTCAACGATTTAAAATGTGTTTAATTTTTTTTTAAACAAGTATATAAAGTTGGAAAAATTTGAGGGCCCATTTGGAAATGATTATCATTCTTGGAGTAGATCGATGCAGATGGCTCTTATTGCCAAAAACAAGATAGGATTCATCGATGGAACGATTCCTAGGCCGAACGAAGAAGATAGGAATTTTGCGGCATGGAATCAGTGCAATACGATGGTCACATCGTGGATTCTAAACTCCGTCCACAGCACGATTGCTCGTAGCATACTCTGGATCAACATCGCGCAGGAGATTTGGGAGGATCTGAAGGATAGGTTCTCAAATCTGGATTCGTACCGTCGGTCCAATCTGCTGGAAGTACTGAACAATCTAAAGCAAGGTAATATCTATGTTACTGAGTATTACACAAGGATGAGAGTTATTTGGGATGAGATTTACATTCTAAGGCCGGTTCCGAAGTGCAATTGTGCACCAGGATGTAATTGTAAAACGATAGTCAAAGTGTTTGTGGAATATTTTGATACTGAGCATGTCATAAGATTTCTCAAAGGTCTAAGTGAAGAATATGCGCAAGTTAGCAAGCAAGTTAGCAATCAGGTGATGATTATGACTCCAATGCCACAAATTAAATTATGTAACAAAATTACATTATATCAAAGTTTCACAAAAATCAAGTGGTGCATGCAATATCGTTGACCTGCTGGGATGTGGTGTTGACTTCGATAGTGCAATTCAACTTAATGGCTTTCTTCTTCTTAAACATCTGAACAAGGTGCACCTTCCTATTAAGATTCGACTGTGCTGTAATTGGTAACACCCCAGAACGCAAATCACTGCCTAACAAAGAGTTTGCAGGTAAATTAGAGGAATTAACGTTAACAACAACGTTAATCTTCTTGGTGTTTCTCCATAAAGCAGTTGCTTTTGGAACAGAGACTTGGCCAACTTGACTACCCCTGTAGTACAAGAACACATCGGTTTCTTGAGACTTGAAGGTACCGAAATTCGTGTTCTTGACGCCGAATTGAACATTGATGGAGGTCAAGTTAAATTATTAACTCGAGACCTACTAACCCACTAGCAAGAGAACTAGGTTCAATTGTAGTATAGCCAGACAGAGTCGAGGTCGATCCCACAGAGACTCGGCACAAACAAAACACAACTTACTTTATCAGAACTAAATTGAAAGGGCGGTCTACGACCAACTAAATGCAGTAAATAAAATACTTACAACCACAAGACACAAAATACCACAAAGACAAATTAAAGACTACTAAAACACTCATCGTGCCTCCATTACGTGACTTCGCTTTTTAATGCCTCCATCTCATATAACTTCGACACAATTATTTCACTAGGGACGCCGGTATAAACCGTAACCTCATCTAAGCAACATTCCTATGGTGAGGCGTACTTCTTAGATGCCGATTCAATCTATATCCTAAGTAACAATCACTTTTTGAGTTTCATGTTAAATTATGATGACAAATAATTAAGTTGATCGGGTTTAATTACTCGTTTTAATTCCAAATCGAGAAATCCGACGTAGTCGAAGCCGATCATAATATTGCCCTACACCTTACCACACTCGGTCGACCGAATGACGGCACTCGGGCGACCGAGTGACATGTCTAGGTCGACCGAACACGCTTCGTGCCGGAACAAATCATGATTACTTCTTAACGTTTCTAACCTAAGCACATGGGTTCGTAAATAAATCTACATCACGCAATCAATACAAATAAAACTACTCCATAATAAAATATATCAGATCTACAAATAAAGATTGCATAATTGCATAGTTATACCCTCGAAGACGAGAGTGACTCCCACTCTTTAATGCGCTCCCTAATCGGAGAATCCGACGAATCCACAATGAACGAACATAAAGAAAATAAAACTGAATCTCAAAATCTAAAATTGTATGAATTGTTTTGTGTTGTAGTGGTGTGTGTTCTCAACATCGTGGCTGCTGTTTATATAGGAGTTGTAGCCGACATAAGGAGAATCCAGAAGATTGACGTGCATTTATCAAATTAGGCTCGGGTGACCGAACCTACACGCTCGGTCGACCGAATGGCATGGCTCGGTCGACCGAGCCTCCTTCTTCACGCGTTTTCACTTCGGTTCGTCCGACTTGTTTCCCACTCCACGCTTTTTGAATTGATCTGATTGATCCTTTCTTCAATGCTCCGATTTTCTTCTCTTTTATCTTGAGATCTCCCTGATTGCATGATAATTATCTTCCCGATTTATCATGATCTGCAAAATCAGTTTTTATCACACAATTTAATTGCTCTTTTATAATAAAAACAGCTAAATACCAATTATCATATTAATAATCACTTATTATTAAATAATAAATATAAACACGTGATTTAAATATGAAACATATAAGTAACTCCGATTTAAGGTTAGAATTGATGACATAAATAGGTATATTTTAACTGTCATCAAACATTCATAGTCAAATTGAAAGAAGGGTTTGTTTCTGTTCCGACAGAGAAACTATCCAATGAAGCAGACCGCACGACAAACTTTGGTGTTCTCATCTTCATGATAGTAAAAGTCATCAATACAATGACCCCTGTTTGGAATATACAGAAGGCTATGAAATACAGCAGATATTTGATGCGTTTCTTGTTACGAAGCTCTTTGGTGTCTGCTTCGACATCGCTTTTTGCATAGGCATTTGCAGGTGCCAATGGGTAGTCTGAAGAAGATCTTTCCATGCCTTTTGGATGAAAAATGAAGACAAAGTGAAGAAGAAGAAGAAGGTATAACTGTATAGGATGGTTTTTTTTTTGTTGCTATGTGTATGTGAATATGGGTGATCTGTGAGTTATTTATATAGAGGAGTTGTTATCTGAAATTGATATATAGATTGTTTGTAGAAAGTCAATTTTTTTATTTATTTATTTTGGTTGTTGTTGTAAGAACTAAGGGGCCGTTTGTTAAAACTGAAGTCTGAAATCTGAAGTCTGAATATAATAAGTAACTGAATGTTATAAGTGCTGAATTTCTTGTAGCAATGTCTGAATCTAAATTCTGAAAATAATTAGACCGTTTGATAACATTATTAGCAGAAATCTAAAAATGCTTAACTTTACAATTTTACACTTATACCCTATTTATATATGATAATAGCACCTCAAATAATTCAAAAAAAACGCAAAATGAAAATATGAATATATTGTAACAAAGATGAATAATTTAACTACGTCGCAATCTAGCATTAGCAATTTGGTTTGCAATTTCTTCACATAAATTTAACATAAACCTTTGATCATTATGTTGTGATCCTCTGCCCAAGTCATCAATATTTGAATCAATATTCATGTGCCGAACATTTTCCAGAATTTGATCTTCATCGGCAAATTCTTGAAACCATGTGTCATTGCTATTTTTCATTCGAAGATAATTGTGTATCGCGACACATGCTATTACGGTATTCCGTTGAGTTGAAAATGGATATGGTGGCATTTTTTTAAGAATAGGAAAGCGTGACTTTAGGACGCCGAAAGCACGTTCTATGATATTTCGTAACCTTGCGTGTGACTGGTTGAATAGTTCTTCTTTTGTTCTTGCACGAACAGTACGAAAATCAGACAACCATTAACGTATATTACGGTATGGTGTCATAAACCCTTTGATGAGAGGATAAGCTGCATCGCACAAGTAATACTTATCTACAAAATTATAAAAACACAAATGTAAAAATAAAATTATATGTTCCATAAAAAAAATGAATATAGATATACGTGTGTTTGTGTGTGTATATATATCAGATTTATTTTTACCTGGAGGAGGAAGTGGAAAATTACTTGTGGGATCATGCAATGTCCTTGTTAAAACTCGAGAATCATGTGCAACGCCTTCCCAGCCAGCCCATATAAATGTAAATATCATGTGGAAGTCACATATCGCTAACACATTCTGAACACAGTCACATTTGCCTCTTCCTCTGTAAGGAGTTTTGCTATTTGAGGAAACAACGGCATCTATAAGAGTTCCATCAAGTGCACATATTGCACCCTAACGAAGCAACATTTTTGTTAGAGAAACAAATTAAATAATACAAAATAAAATATGCAATGTCATTATATTAACTACCAAATAAGAATAATTTTTGTTTCCTGAATTCACAAATTTATAAGAAAAATTGAAAGATGTGTTATTACCTTAAAATCTTCTCGCAATCGTCGCTGTTGAACACTCTGACTTGTGCCCGGTGAATAATTAGGGACGATCACCTCTTTTGAGAACTTCAAAACTGCACGCAATACTTCATAAAAATATTTATGGATTGTGTGAGTAGAATGATTAAACCGTCTCTTCAAAACACGAGTAAAATACCCTTGACCCAATGTCATAAGGAACATCGCCGTTTTTTCTTCAACCGAAAGATAACGGCTATTTTTAAGCCAACCTTTGCTCCGGAAAAGTTTACACATGGTTAAGAAAACCTCTTTCTCCATTCGTAGCATTTCCTTACTAGGTGCTCGGTTACCTTCAATAATTTCATTCACGTACTTGCTTCCCGAAAGCATTGAATTTGTGTCGGGCCTCCTTCCAATTTTTTTCCGCCTTAATTGTTTTATTGTTAATAGAATTGCCATCACCTTAAGACGTGATTTATGGTTACCGATAAGCATACTGCAAAGTGAACAAAGAATATCATAATAAGAGAAGTCTACAGCAGGTACGTACAAATTATTTATTAAAAATATCCAAACATTCTACAACCCTTAAAAACATGAAAATGATAAATAAATAATAAACAACATGCAAACGAGTTTATAGACAACTTCATAACAAATTAAACAAATGTTAAAGAATCTGCACAAAGTAACTTAAATCAAATTTAATTTACGCGCAATCATCAAAATCCAGTTTTTTCTAAATTCTTCCGACTTCTCACTCATATTAACCTATTGCTCCCGGTATGTTTTATTTTCGCAAAAAATGCCAGTTGCTGCCATGTACAGAGGGTCCTCCTCTTGCAAAGTTTGCATTTCATCTAGTAATTTATTGCATTCAGTAGTACTTGGACCTTCTGAATTATCAAACGTTTTAATAGCGGCGGCTAGCAACTGATTTTCAATGTCATCGATCTTCGTAGAATTGCTACTTCTTTTTCGCTTCTTGACTTCTTGCTTGATTCTCACATCAGATGAACACAAAAAGTCATTACTTTCATCAAGGAAAATAGGTGCATCTTCATCGCATCCGTAGGCAATCCTTCCTTAGATGGTCCCCATGCATCTTTACCCGTGGCTAGAATTCCATCAAATAGAGCTCTCATTTCATCAGGGTACTCCAAGGATTTGTATTTAAATTGTTTAACATCTGCATTTAACTATTCAACGAAAAATTAAAAGGCACATAGATACGTACATTTAAAAAGGTAGAAGCAGGGAAATTCATTATAGTACCTTAATCTCCTCTTCCCATTTCTCATCTGTCCAATTTATCGTATTAGTAAGAGGGTCAATGTTTGTGTTTCCTGTTATTCCCACTATGCTAACCCAAATTTGATACTTCCTTTTCAAGTAGTCCCACTGGTTTTTGATTTGTTTTTGGGTCAATTCTATATTCTTTTTCGTTTTGAATTCTGCTCGCATTCTTTCCCAAGAATCTTTCTTTAAAGAGCTTCCACTGAAACTGAACTTGTTAGCTTCTTCCACACATAAATCAATGAAAAATTTAAGAGTTTCCGAATTTTTCCAATTTGCTCTGCTAGAACCGTCATTGGTCATTGTCACCCGAAAAAACAGGGGTTATTCTCTATTGTACCGCCCCACCACACCAAGACTCACTGTTTCTTACTTTCTCCCCCATTACCCACCCCCTCCATCCCATGCTACTAAAGACAATACGTTGAGATATAAAGAAGAGTATTGCTTATGTACTTACCGGCAACACCATGAAAACTTATAAGCAGTGACAAAGAAGAGCTTGCAAACAACACAAAATAACCAAATACAAGAAGCATAGAAAAACTCCATGTCTTGATCAAACACTCCAAATGGGATTAAATCAAAAGAAGACCATATTTACTATTGAGTAAAATCATTATTGACAAACATGAAGTGTAAAAAAACAACAACAACAACAATGCAATCTAATGTGGTATTGCTGCAATCGACACATATCACATCTAATATTACACCAGTATTGACTCAATTCAATACAATGGATATATCTAAATACGCCAACACAAAACTTCATATCACCACAAAGAAACACCAAAACTTCATATCAACACCCTAAACAATCATTTACGTACCAACAACAGACAAAAAGTGTTTCAAATCTGAAGGAATACAAGGCTATAAGAAAACTGAAAAACACATAAAGCCAGCAATTAACTTGAGATAAATTTTGGAATTAAGAAATTGAGAGACACACAAGCCGAAGCCAATCCATTTCAGAAAAAAAGTATTTTCATCACGAAATCGCTAACCTTTTCTCCGGCAAATGAAAAATAAATAAAAAACCACTAACCTTTTCGTTTGGGTTGAAAATCTTTGCTCTGATTCCTTAGTGATTGCAGGCGATGGAATCTTAGGAGGCCAGTGACAATTCCTTGACAAATACTCATATTTCCTAGAGCTAATACGAATAATTTATACGGAAAATTGAATAAAGATTCAACGAGATTTCAGCTAAATCTCAACAGGCGAGATTTTATTGACGGGATAATTTGAGCAGATAATTATGGGAAGATTTGTTGTTATCTGAATTTATTTGGAATATCTCTGAGGGTGGGATAAAAGCGGAACAGAAAAGTTACGAATAAAGCGCTTTGTGAAATTACTGAAACTTTTCAGCGATAAGCTCATCGGCTATCGCTTAAAATTTGTGAAAATGGAAAGAAGGGAATTCAGACGTGCTGAACTAATTAAGAGGATATAAAAATCTTACCAAACGCGTCTATTTGTAACCACCATTTATTATATTTAGAATAAGTACTTAAATGTTTTAACAAACATGCCCTAAGTCAAGTTATTCTACATAGTAGTTGGCCCCAAAGGGCATAGCTCGGTCGTAAAGTTGTAGTTGCAGCTTAATTTGTTTTTGAGTTTCGGTGTGAAAGTTCGATCTTCTTAATCAATTTAATTTCTTGAATATAAAAAAATATACAAACATTGTTAAAGTGTATAAAATATTAATTATTTATATCCTTATAAACTTAGTTTTTAAGAGAGATGATACTTGATTTACATTATATTATTTTAGAAAGCTTTAGAGCAAAGCAATAGAATTCTAAAAATTATATATTTTGTAAATGTAAATGAAAGTGGACAGTCTCTAGAAGGAATATATATTTTGGTGAAAAATTACTACCTCCCCAAATAGATTGGGTTTAGAACGCGTATTATTCATATGACTTTTGGAGTTGACTTAGCTTTGTTGAATTCTAGACGATGCATATAGTTATGAGTACTTGAGTAGTGATACTTTGGTACGTAACTCTGTCATAATAATTGATAGTAGTACAAAATACTCAATTATAATGAATAATGATAGTCTCATGATCAAATTGACATAACATACGACACAACCTAATCTCCCACCCTTGATTTTGATCAAAATCGAGGGTGGGAGACTAGGTTGTGTCGCCTGTTATGTCAATTTGGTTGTGGGACTATCATTATTCTTTTATAATAAGATATACTTCAACAAAAAGGTATTATTATACGATGTCTAATAATATAAAATGTGCGGTGTCAATTGCGTTGGAGAAATTTATTGAAACATTAACATTATGATCATATGAGTATCTTATTTGATAACTAGATTATACATGCCAACTATTTTCTTGAAGAAACTATCGTTTTCGTTACATCTACCCACAAAAAAGCCATTTTCCGGAATGACTTGTTTAGCAGAGAGATTTTTACGTAGGAAGTTCTTATTGAAGTGCACTGTTATGTGAGTGTGTTTGTATAAATAGATAAAACGGGATGTCATTTATATAAATAGATAAAACACGTTATGTGTATTTTGTCAATTTATACAAATGACACTCATGCCGTCCGGATTGTTCAAACGAGTATTTCAATGCAACATGACAATTGCTCATCACATACATCGATTTCATATACACCGCATCATCTCATGGATAACGAGAAAGGGCGTGCACTAATGGAGGGTCCTGTAAAGTCCAACATATGTAAAGTAATAGTATGATCATCCACTGTAACGCCCCGCTCCCGGATACCGAGCCCTTATCCGGAAGAGAACGTTCGGCGCGTATAACATTAAATAAATCCAATATTATACGCCAGCCTCTACGTCGTCGTATCAAAATTAAAGCAACGGAAGCCCAAAAGGCTTGGGTAAAATCATAAATACCACTAGAATAGAATTCAAACCAACTAGAGGTAGAAAGGAAAAGCTTACAACGTACGATGTTACAAAATAAAGATACAACCCTTGTCTTACAAACTTGGAATAAAAGTACATGTTATTTAAGAATCTACAACATACTATAGTAAAACCTTTAAAAGAAAGTAAAAGAAAGCATCATCAGCACCAACGTCATCAAAACATCATCGAACCTCAACGAGCTCAAGGACAACATGTTCGTCTTCTCACCCCAAAAGCACACAAAACAACATATGCAATTGAGGTAAGTACAAAGTACTTAGCAAGAGGAAGAAGCTAACATATAATCAAGTCTTACAACGAAAGGTTCATTAATTATTATTAAGTTATCTTTATGAGACCGACTCAATTCTGGGGTTCACTTCATGCTCATCAACATGTCGTGACTAAACGTTTCTAACATAACTTATCTTTGCCACATCGGCATTCAAGGGCACAACGCATGGTGCTGCCCACCACGAGGTATCGTTTACAACCTATTAGTGGATCACACCGATAGCCACGGGTTAAGACCCGATAGTGTACACGTTCGGCGAAGTCCCCCTGCCATTTAGCCGTTTATAGGCCAGCAGAGTTATTCACTTTATCTGACCGCCCACACATCGCGATATGGCTAGGTGCCTTACCAAGAATGTTACGATGTTTAGTCTTTTAGCTACACACGTACGTTTATTGTTAATTATTAACTAGCCACCTATGTATTTTCAAGTAAGCTCCCTCACTTCTAATACTCTATTTCTTAGACCACTAGACACGGACAAGGCCTAGCACATACACAGACATTGATAAATACTAATTCATCAAAGCACAAGCCTATCATTCCCTTCCGACGGTCCCGAACTTCAACTCCCTTTAAAAGTACATTCGGTGCCGGAACTAAACGCATCAGAAACTCATTCAAGGCTTGTTCATGTTTGTTTAATATTATTAGATCAAGAAAAAACACTTGAAACTCAACACATAGCTCAAACATCATATTTCCCAAAAGCAAGATCAATGCGTGCACATTCAAGGGAATGCGTGCGCATTCTAACTGTACATGCCCTAAACCTGATTTTCAACACTTCTCTCGATTCTACAACCTTTCTAACATGTTTATCACCAAAAATACACATCAAAACAGCACGAAAACAGCCTTTAAACATACCATAACATCTTGTACTACAACAACAACAATTAACATGATTTACAATCAAGAAATCAACACAAAAGCTCAACCTTAACATCATAAAACTTTAATTAAACATTAGGAAGAGCCTCTTATTTGTTTGAAGCCACAAACCAAAACTAATCTCTGCAGCACTTAAACAGGCCTCAAACAAGATCTAAAAGATCACAATTAACATGAATTAATTGATGATCAAAGCTTCTAAACAAAGAACTACGAAACAATACCCTAGAACATGAATTTATGATCCTTTTCATGAATTTACAGCCGAAATTCGACTCCAACATACCTGAGAATCAGACCCAAATTCTGGTATCAAAACGATCCTCGTCTTCTCACGATTCCAGCGGTACATTTGGATTTCTAAACGGATTCACGGATCAAAAGTTATGCCCAAAACCCTAAAACACAAAACATCATGATCTTTTACGATTTGCAGCAGAAAACGAGTTAACCATACCTAGATTATTTCCTGTAAGAGTATTTTTAGAATAATCTACGCTCTGAGACGATCGTTTTGACTATTCATTGCTGCAAAACGGAACTACGGATTGGAAGATATGAAATTTTGAAGTTTATATCATTCTCCAATGTAGAAGTCGACTTTGGCAGAGGATGATGCAACACACAACAGTTTTTTTTTTCTTTTCAGATTTTTAGAAAGGAAGAGATTAATAATGAGTGTGGGAAGTTTTAATCTTGAAAATAACCTCCCAGAGATTGATGTTATTTATTAACTCTCAATAACTTCCCTTTATATTTCAAATAAAACTTAAATTCTTTATTTAAATATTATAAATTTGAACATTATGTTAAAAGACGTTTTTGCCCTTTTTCGAAAAGTCGGGATGTTACATCCACATAAAAGTTGTCAACTCGGGTTACCCATTTTAGACCAAGCGTGGACAACGGTTTAAACAGTTGGCGGATCATTTATCACTCAATTAGCGCTATCAGGCTCGGGGTCTGGAGGCGTTACAGAATGGTATTCAAAGTCGACTGTCAGACGGACCTGAGTGCCACACCGTGAGAACGGTGGGGGACACCTCTACACTTCTCTGGTAGGGACGAAACTGTGACAAGTCCACTGGGACAAGTCCTGGCCAAGTCCTGACGAGGACGTCAGTCCCTTATAAAGGGGGAGAATGTAAAGTCTCACATCTGTAAAGTAATAGTCTACTCTTCCACATATAATTGTGAGACATAAAAGTCGTTAGCCATTTTAGACCAAGCGATGACGACGGTCTAAGCACTTGAACGGATCATTTATTAATTATTTAGCGCTACCAGACCCGGGGTCTGGGGGCGTTACATATCCACACAAAAAAATTTAACACGTGCACAAATATATTTATCTTAGTAAATTATTTGTCCAACCGGTACACAAACTTTTTAGTATAATATCTGTAATTTTTCTTTAGTTTTGTGGGGTCTGAGGACCTCATTATAGGAAGTTGTGTGTCCGACTCTGGTGTGCGCTATCCAATGCTTAGTAGGCATTGCAATGCATGACATCTAGAAGATCAAATTAGTGTTTTGTCGTTAGTACTATTGATTAATTCAACTAGTCTTCTGCGTATGTATGTTGATAAGATATAAACGTGTTGTCTGCTTTTTTAGGCTTGGAACTTAAAAAAAAAAAAAAGTTGTGGCTTGTTCAAATACTGAATCCGAATAGCTCTTGCTCAATCTTCAGTTGAAGTGATTTGGATCGAAAACTTATTGTTTCAACTTGGGGTGGGCATTTCTTCAAAACCTTTGTGATAACACATGCATGTGCTCGGTCTCTAGCCCAAAATCCATTTTTCACTTTCAGACAAAACACATAGAAGTTGATGTTCGTTTCGTTCAAAGTCAATTAATTACTTAACGGGCATCTACAAGTTAGTTACATTCCTTCTACGAGTTATTAGTTGCATTCCTTCATGTGACTAGATTGATGATTATCGTACTAAACTTTAACCTGATTATCCAAATTGTGTGTCTAATTTCGGTGTCTAAGTAAAAACTACGTCGTTTCATATGTATTTGATTTTTTATGTTTTTTTTTCCTTCAAAAATTCAAATACACATAAAACGACGTAGTTTTTACTTAGACACTAAAATTAGACACGCAGCTTAAACAGGTGATCTCATCCCCACTTGGAGAAAGCGTTATATAGGTTAAAACAAAGCCTCCTAGAGATTTGTTGAACTATCATCTCTACCAAAAAGCTTAAACTAAAAGGGAAGTAGATAATTAACATTTTAAATATTTCAACACGTCTAATCAAGGGTGGGCCTATAACAATAATAGGCCAACATGACACACAAAAGCATATAAATACACTACATGCCCAACAAAGAGGCTCATCACTTGGACAATATAAAAGACTCTCAACACTTGCGCAATATAAATGAGAAATAATATTAACAACAATGTTTGATCTCATGATCTCCTACTCCGATTCAATGTTAAACTCAATACATTTGCGTGGAGAGAAAACAGTGTCCTTCGTATTGCACATACATCGACTACTTTCACTTAATATTTTATCATCCAAGAGTAAAATCTACAAGAATATATATTCCTATGGCATGTATCAACAAAGTTAATCTCATTAAAATTAAATAATTTCTTCAAATTCATCACCAATTAAACTACTTCAATCAAACTCAAGCAAAAATATGATATGCGCGTGTACATAAAAAAAATCTCAAATTCTACAAATACAAATGGTAATATTACATAAAGAATCTCAATATTTTCATAAGTTACTAAAGAATACCACATCAATTATTACATATATGCCTGCAGAAGCCAAACACAAAAAAAAAAAAAAAAAAAGGAAAAAAAAAAAAATCTAAAATATTACTATGTAACAAATTTTCGGGATGACATCATTTGTTTAATTTGTGTCTAATTTCAGTGTCTAAGTAAAAACGACATCGTTTCATTTGTGTTTTATTTTTTGTTTTTGGTATTTTGTTTTTATTTTATTTCATCAAGAAACAAAACACACATAAAACGTCGTCGTTTTTACTTAAACACTGAAATTTGACATACAAATTGGACAGATGATCTCAACCCAAAATTACTTTATATCTAAGTTTGAAAAGAATCAAGTGGTGCATGCAATATCGTTGACCAGCTGGGATGTGGTGTTGACTTCTATAGTGCAATTCAACTTGATGGCTTTCTTCTTCTTAAACATCTGAACAAGGTGCACCTTTCCATTAAGATTTGACTGTGCTGTAATTGGTAACACCCCAGAACGCAAATCACTGCCTAACAAAGAGTTTGCAGGTAAATTAGAGGAATTAACGTTAACAACAACGTTAATCTTCTTGGTGCTTCTCCATAAAGCAGTTGCTTTTGGAACAGAGACTTGGCCAACTTGACTACCCCTGTAGTACAAGAACACATCGGTTTCTTGAGACTTGAAGGTTCCGAAATTCGTGTTCTTGACGCCGAATTGAACATTCATAGTCAAATTGAAAGAAGGGTTTGTTTCTGTTCTGACAGAGAAACTATCCAATGAAGCAGACCGCACGACAAACTTTGGTGTTCTCATCTTCATGATAGTAAAAGTCATCAATACAATGACCCCTGTTTGGAATATACAGAAGGCTATGAAATACAACAGATATTTGATACGTTTCTTGTTACGAAGCTCTTTCGTGTCTGCTTCGACGTCGCTTTTTGCATAGGCATTTGCAGGTGCCAATGGGTAGTCTGAAGAAGATCTTTCCATGGCTGTTTGAATGAAAAATGAAGACAAAGTGAAGAAGAAGGGTATAACTGTATAGGATGGTTTTTTTTTTTTTTCGTTGCTTTGTGTATGTGAATATATATGGAGGTGGGATATTTGTTGGGGGTGATCTGAGAGTTATTTATATAGAGGAGTTGTTATTTGAAATTGATATATAGCTTGGTTGTAGAAAGTCAACTTTTTTTTTTTTTTTTTTGTTGTAACTTGTAAGAACTAAGTCAAGTTATTCTACATAGTAGTCCCCAAGGGCATAGGTCAGTCGTAACGTTGTGGACCTGTGGTTGCAGCTTAATTTGCTTTTGAGTTTCTGTGAAACAGTGAAAGTTGGATCTCCTGAATCAATTTAATTTCTTGAATATAAGAAAATGTACAAATTACAGTATTATAGTGTATAAAATATTAATTATGTGTATTCGTATTTTCATAAGTTTAAGTTTTTTTTGGAAAGATGAAACTTTAACAAATAGTTTGTTGTAAATTTGATTTATGAAACATAATTCTTGACTTACATTATATTATTATTTTAGAAAGCTTTAGGGCAAAGCAATAGAATTTTAAAAATGATATATATTGTAAATGTAGATGAAAGTGGACAGAGTCTCTAGAAGGAATATATATTTTGCTGAAAAATTAATACCTCCCCAAATAGATTGGGTTTAGAACGCGTATTATTGCTAAGACTTTTGGACTTGACTTTGTTTTGTTGAATTCTAGACGATGCATATAGTTATTATTATGAGTACTTGAGTAGTAATACTTTGGTACGTAATATGTCATAATAATTGGTACACTCCCCTTTTTATAATAAGATATACTTCAACAAAAAGTATTAGTATTATATAATGTCTAATAATTTAAAATATGTAGTGTCAATTGTGCAGGGAAATTTTATTGAGACATTAACATTATGATCATATGAGTATCTTGTTCGATAACTATCTTATTTTATAATATCGTTATCATTTTGCATGTATCAAAAAACAAGCCATTTTCCGGAATGACTTGTCTAGCAGAGAGATTTTTACGTGGGAAGTTCTTATTGAAGTG
The DNA here is from genome assembly GCA_036785695.1 of Gentiana straminea. NCBI lineage: Eukaryota > Viridiplantae > Streptophyta > Magnoliopsida > Gentianales > Gentianaceae > Gentiana > Gentiana straminea. The sequence goes on along the minus strand of JAVUPR010000239.1, from coordinate 1,972,801 downwards.
CACCGTTATATGAGTGTGTTTGTATAAATAGATAAAACAGGGGTGTCATTTATATAAATCGACAAAACACGTTATGGTATTTTGTCAATTTATACAAATGACACTCATGCCGTCCGGACTCTTCACACAAGTATATTTCAATGCAACATGACACTTGCTCATCACGTACATCGATTTCATATACCTGCGCATCATCTCATGGAAAACGAGAAAGAGCGTGCACTAGTGGAGGATCATGTAAAGTCTAACATATGTAATGTAATAGTATGATCACTCACATATAAGTGTGAAACATAAAGGTCTTGTCAACTCGGGTTAGCCAATTTAAACCAAGCGTGGATCGATGGTTTAAGCAGTTGGCGGATCATTTATGACTCGTTTGGCGCTATCAGACTCGGGGTCTGGAGGCGTTACAGAATGGTATTCAAAGCCACCTATCAGACGGACCTAAGTGTTACGCCTTGAGAGACGGTGGGGGACACCTCTACACTCTTCTGATAGAGACGAAACTGAGACAAGAGTACTGGGACAAGTCCTGACGAAGACGTCAGTCCTTTATAAGGGGGAGAATGTAAAGTCTTACATCTGTAAAGTAATAGTCAGTTCATCCTCATATAATTATGAGACATAAAGGTCTTGTTAAACTCGGGTTTGCCCTTTTAGACCAAGCGATGACGACGGTCTAAGCAGTTAAACGGATCTTTTATGATTCATTTAACGCTAACAGACCCGGGATCTGGGGGCGTTACATATCCACAACAAAAATTTAACAGGTGCACAAATATATTTATCTTTGTAAATTATTTGTCCAGCCGGTACACAACTTTTTAGTATAATATCTGTAATTTTTCTTTAGTTTTGCAGGGTCTGCAGACTTCATTATAGGAAGTTGTGTCTCAGACTCTGGTGTGCACTATCCAATGCTTAGTAGGCATTGCAATACATGACATCTAGAAGATCAAATTATTGTTTTGTCGTTAGTACTCTTGATTAATTCAACTGGTCTTCTACGTATGTATGTCGACAAGATATAAACGTGTTATCTGCTACATTAAAGTCACTCTAATATATTGATTATTGTGATGCAGACCGGGGTTGCTATCATTTTACTGTAAATCAGTTGTTGGATGTTGTATTTGCTTGGGTTCATTTTTTTAGGCTTGGAACTTCAAAAGAAAAAATAAAATAAAATTTGTGGCTTGTTCAAATACTGAATCCGAATATCTCTTGCTCAATCTTCCGTTGAAGTGAGTTTGCTCGAATTCTTATTGTTTCAACTTGGGGTAGGCGTTTCTTCAAAACCTTTGTGATAACACATGCATGTGCTCGGTCTCTAGCCCAAAATCCATTTTTCTTTCTTAAACAAAACACATAAAAGCCGATGTTCATTTCGTTCATAATCAATTACTTAACGGGCATCTACAAGTTATAAGTCACATTCCTTCTGCGAGTTATTAGTTGCATTCCTTCATGTGACTAGATTGATGATTATCGTACTAAACTTTAACCAAGTATGATGATCGCCGGTTCAAAAAAAATGTGATGCTCTTGCCATTATGTAATTAATAAACCGAATTTCAAATACTCTCAATTTCGTTTGTGCAAAGTGAGTTTACTTTCTTACTACTGATAAGAAATTTTACTTTGATATGCGTGTATACATAAGAAAATCTCAGAATACTCAAATATAACCGGTACAGTAGTTTTATGGTGGTCCAGGACCACCATGTCATACTTGTCCTCCATAGGATTTCTTAAAAGAGAGGCAAAAAAAAACATTGCGTATATTTTACACGGTGGGCGTGTGTTTTTATTTTATTTATCGGATCACCACAATGATAACCGGTAACATATTCATATGACAAAAAAAGAATAATACATCAATTATTACATATATATACTATGAGAAGTAAAAAAAAAAAAACAAATAGAAAATGAAAAAGCTCTATCACTCTAAATTGATTACAACAAAATGACATAATATCATTTTATATCACAAATCATAACAAGATTCATAATTATAAATAATACATCACACACCATGATGATTGATATAAGAATATGTTACGTCATTTTGTCATAACTATTTTATCGTTGAATCATGTAACACATGAAATATTGTTGACCTGCCGGGATGCAGTGTTGACTTCTAAAGTACAATTCAACTTGATGGATTTCTTCTTCTTAAACATCTGAACAAGGTGTATCTTCCCATTAAGATTTGATTGTGCTGTAATTGGTAACACCCCAGAACGCAAATCACTGCCTAACAAAGAGTTTGAAGGTAAATTAGAGGAATTAACGTTAACAACAACGTTAATCTTCTTGGTGCTTCTCCATAAAGCAGTTTTTTTTGGAACAGTGACTTGGCCAACTTGACTATCCCTGTAGAATTAATAAAAGACTTAGTCAGAATTTTTTTAATTAAATTAATCATACGTGTTTTCTGCAGCTTTGGTTGACAGAGAGTAACAAATTTGTTTGGTTCCCAAAAAAAAAAAAAAAAAAATTTATATACATATATAAAATTTTATAAGTCTGGAATATATAAAAAATCATTATAAACCCCTTAGAATATTAAATTCAAGAAGTCTACACGAGCTAAGATTGATTAATTAGTGGCCTGAGCTAGACAATTAAGCTAGATAAAATTTAAAATGAACTATTAGTCAACCGAAAAAAATAAACAAAAAAACATGAATACTAGCTAGTACCAGAACAAAATTGTCAGAATAAATTCTTTTTATCATAGATTAAGGTGGGATCGACTTGTATTGATTTATCAATAGATCATATATTACTATCAATTGGTGTAAAAGTATGTTGTTGAATATTTTGTTGCTTTATCCGCCATAATCAAAAACATAAATATGATTCTACAATAAAATAATCACAGTAAAGTACGTGTTCGATAATTAAAAATGTGTTTGCGTAACTTTGCTGTAAATTAAAACCAATATTTCAGACTATTATCAAATGGAAGGTTAATATACCTGTAGAATAAGAACACAGTGGTTTCTTGAGACTTGAAGGTTCCGAAATTCGTGTTCTTGATGCCGAATTGTACATTCATCGTCAAATTGAAAGAAGGGTTTGTTTCATTCCCAACTGAGAAACTATCCAATGAAGCAGACCGCACGACAAACTTGGGTGTTCTCATCTTCATGATTGTAAAAGTCATGAGTACAATGACCCCTGTTTGGAAGATACAGAAGGCAATGAAATACAGCAGATATTTGATACGTTTCTTGTTACGAAGCTCTTTGGCGTCTTTGTCGACGGCCTCCATATCGCTTCGTGTATAGCCATGTGCAGGTGCTAAAGGGTCTGAAGATCTCTCCATGGTTTTTGGATGAAAAAGGATGACGACCAAGTGAAAGTGAAGAAGAAGAAGGTAGAGTTGTATATGGGATGTTTTTTGTTTTTGTTTTTGTTGGTTTGTGAGTATGGAGGTGGGATGTTTGTTGGGGTGTTTTGGAGTTGTTTATATAGGGGTTGATATTTGAATCGAATAATTAATGTTAAGAGTCGTATTCACGCTGACACAATAAATTAAATAATATAATGTAGTAATGAAACTTCTAAATTATTTTTTACAAAAACGAATGATAAACACATCGATGATATTCACTAGGGTTCGAATCTTTATCCCCGCATGTAATAAATGACGACTGAATGGTCTCACTGATACATTGAAACAACAAATTACATAATATGATGTAGTGGCCGGGGAAACCTCTCTTGAAGTGATATTCGTTAGAAGATGAGTTTCAGTGTCACATCATAAGTGATCGTACTGAATATCATGTTATATCATTTGTTTTGTCAGACTGGTTAAATGGTCTCATTGACATATCATGATGTGTCACTTGTTGTGTTTAATGGGTTTCACTGTCACGTCATGATTGATTGAATCGTACACTAACGCGTCATGTTGAGTGGGAATGGTTGTTTGGTCCCCCTGATGTATCATGTTGTGTTATTTGTTGTTTTTAACGGGTTCCATTGCCAACGTGGGTGGTCCCACCGACACATATCATGTTGTGTCAGAGTGGTTAAATGATCCGGTAGCATATCATGTTGTCTTATTTATTGTGTGTAACAATTTTCAAAGCCACATTATATTCTCGCTTACACATCATATTGTGTTATTTGTTGTATCATAGTGGTTGAATGACTTCATTATCATTTGTTGTTTTTAACCGCTTCCATCGTCCCCACATCATGAATGATCCCATTAACTCGTATAATTTGTTATATTAAAGTGATTGAGTGGTATCACAGACACATCAACTTATGTCGTTTTTTTAATATCAAAATGATTATCACAGTAACATTATTCAAATAAAAACCCTATTATCATAAATGACTAATTAACCACAATCTGACACGTATAATAAAAAATGAATCATTTATTGTTCTTTCTGTTGTACACAATGTTTGTTTACATTTATATTTGAATTTGTTTTTGGAGGAAGTCAAGTTAATTTATAAAATTAAAGCAGCTGAAAATGGACGCAGTTTACTAGAAGGAATATATTTTGCTAAAAGAAAATACATCCCCTAAATGATGGGTATAGTTTATACAACGCGTATTGCTTCAGACTTTTTGGACTTAGACTTTTTCCTTTATTTGAATTCTAGAGGCATTTAGTAGTATAGTTATTATCTTACTTCACAAAGTAGATTCAATACATGCCAATTGTTTTATTTACAAAGAAATCTATTACTTTACTCAATAAATAATGTTTTGTTCTCTAGCACTAAACATCCATCATTTTAATTTTTAGTATTTTCTTATTCACTTATTTACAAACTGATGATCATTTAAGATGAACAGCTAAAAAAAAAAACTGTTTGAAATAAGTAGCTATGTTTTTTTGTACAGATAAAGTAACTGTTAGATGAGCCTTTCAAAATCCAATTTATTTCTTACTTTTTGCTTATTTAAATTGCCAAAAATAACTTCGTTGTTTACTTCAGGATGTTGTCCAATCTGAAAGGTTTTTAACTGATATACAAATTTGTCAAAACTAGTGGCCAAATTTTCTGGACAAGGATATATATATATATATATATATATAAGACAAATTTTAGTATTTTCGGTAATTGGTATTAGCACAAAAAAAAATAGTAATTATTTTTGCAGATCATCTAGATCGGTTTTTGACTTTTTTCGGCAAGTTTAATCCTTGAAGAAAGGTTTCTTCATAAGTACAGCTATTTAATTGTCCCCTAGCTAGGGCTGTAAATGAACGTCAGTATTCGATTCGATTCGCTGTATTCGGCTCGAAAAAAGCTCGATTCGAGTTCGATTCGAACCTTCGAACGTCGAGCCGAACGTTAGGTATTTGATATTCGTCTATCGAGCCGAACCGTATCGAACACGTTCGGCTCGAACTATTGTATATTTAAAAAAAAAACTATATATATAAGGTTCGAACATGTTCGAACCGTTCGAACATGTTCGAACATGTCGAACATGTTCGAACTTTCGAACCCGAGCCGAACCTTGCTAAACTAAGGTTCGACCAGTTCGAGCCGAGCCGAACCTTAGGTTCGAACCTTTCGAGCCGAACTCGAACCCTGCACATGTTCGGTAGGGTTCGGCTCGTTTACAGCCCTACCCCTAGCTAGTAAATTGAATGGATTTATTGTTAAAAAAAATGACCTCTAGTAAAAACAAAAATAGAATATAAAAAAAAAATGTAGTGGTGTGCTGATAAAAGAAAAAAAATTGGGTGTGTGTTGATATAAAATGTTTTAAATTGATCCATAATTGTAATTAAGCATCTAGAAAGACTTCAATATCATATAGCATATAGGGTCAATAATATATGAAAGACATATCATGTAGTTATATAGACTTCTTCATGTGCTGTTTTTTGTACTATATAATGGTCCTAAAACATTAACTTAGCATTTATTTTGATTATCTACCAATAAGATGTCCGAAATATGAGAGATTTTACGGTATAACTGTTGTAGTATGATTATGTCTAAAAGGTGAATATATTACGATATTATGATATTATAATCGATTGTAATTATATATAGTTGTCTTATATAGAGGATATGTAAGTGTAGGGAGTCTTGAGGAATCGTAAACGATTAGGGCATCTTGTGTGTAATGTGTATATATTGATATATTATGATGAATGAAAAGACGGAAAAAATGATTATGGTGGATTTTATCATGGTATCAAAAACCAAAATAATAAAAATAAAAAAAATAAAAACGTAAATTTTGAGATCTTTTTTCCCCTTCGTCTCGGCATATCAATTCTTCAGTTTGCTACAGATTATGATCGGATAACCCCCGATCATAATCTGCAGCTTTTGTTTGATCTTGGTATGTGGATTTAGTTTCACAATTTGTAATTTGAATGGCTGATGCCATTGAGAAAAAGTTCCGGACAGCGGCGTGTTTTTAAAGCAATTGTGAAACTGAATCCACAATACCACCGGCAAATCATCTTTTTTTTGTTAAAGAAAATGAAGGTTTCGACTAAACAGGTTTCGATCGTGTGATGAGACCCATGGCTGGCGATGGTGAGGGACACTGATGACGTAGATCAAGTGATAATAAAATACTTGACCACCATAAACCAATACAAGCAAGAGGACTAGGTCCATCGTAGTATAGCTATAGCGAATCAAGGTCGATCCCACAGGGAACCAATTGTGGGTCATTTATATACAAACAATTAATCATCCTTGTCAATGACACAAAGCGGTCTACGACCAACAAAAGACAAGAAAGATAAAGGACTCGACACGACACAACACATAAACAACGTAATTAACCTCCCCAATTATTATGTTATCGTTTGGATCTAGAGATTCTATATAATTAAGCTAGACTCGACAACTATTAATCCAATTCGTATTTCTTTTATATTGGCTACGGGAGTCATCCCCTAAACTAGATCTAGCTCCGGGTAGGCCATCTAGATCACTGTGCTACATTACGTGACTTCGCTTCGTAGGCCTCCATCTCATATAACTCGCACGCTTACAAAACTAGGGATGCCGATATTAACCGTATTCCTCACCTAGGCAACATTCCTGTGGTTAGGCGTACTTCCTAGGCAATCGCATCAGTCTCCGTCTCATTAACACTAACTTTTTAAGTATCATGTTCATCTACGATGTACGTATGAATGGGTGCTAGCAATTCCCAAATATAACATAGATCTAGATCTCACTGAAAGTCCCGGAAGATCAATTCATGAGCCGACCTAGGAGTACTATATTGGTATTTCCTAATAATACGCTAATTAAAACAGACGAGCAACGTAGCCGTAGCCATACCTACTAAGATAAGAAATTCTAGGTGGATAATCACACCATAAAGACGTGGCTAGATTGACGCGGCGAAAACCTAAATTTTAGTGTTTCTACATACGTAACGGATAAAATAGAGATTCATAAAGCAATTATATAGATCTACTAAAAACACGATTGTTGATCAAAGTAAAGTCATACATAGGTCACGAGACATAGGCGTGGGCGTGTGAATCCTTATAGACGAGGAATCCCCACGTACTGCCTCACATCGTAATCCTAGATCTACATCGTTTAACTAAGAACAAACAATCTCAAACGATAAACAATAATTGGGGACATAATTATAAAGAACTAAGAAGAAATAAATACAAGAACTTACATTATTGCAAAACTTGTATAAAAACCACTCTGAGGAAAACTGAGAACTTTATTATAATTCGAGAGAAGTGTCTAAGGTGTGTTTTTGCTAATGAAATAGCACAAGTATATATAGGGGTAAAAAATAGAGTTAGGATAAGCATTAACCGATCTAAAATAGGTTTCCTAAATCCAAATGAAGTCTAAAAACGCGTTAGGATAACTCCAAGTCGATCCGGTGGCTTTAGGGAACTCGCTCCCAGCGAGCTGAGCACTTGCTGCCAGCGAGTCCATCAACTTTTGATTGGCTCGCTGGCTCTTGTCATTCCTTACTCTTCTTTTCGCGCTGATCCGGTATTTATCTTCAATGCACTCCGAATTTTCTTCGATTTATCTTGAGATTTAATTCATCCATTTGTAATTATCCTCCAATTTATCTCAATCTACAAAATAAATATTTATTGCACAGTAAATCGTATTTAAATGATAAAAACGGAAAAATACCAAATTATATTCTATTAATCACATAACATTAAATAATCATTATAAACATGTGATTTAACATAAAATATATATTATTAGGCTTGATTTAAGGATAACGTTGATAACTTTTATGAGTATATTTTGACCGTCATCGGACACACGACGAGAGCTCTTGATTCCAGATTCAGAGCTTCCCGGAGTGGTGGGGTGATCGGCCACGTGGTGGTTGCGATCTTGGACGCGGTGGTCAGTCCGGTGGTGGTGGACGTAGGAATTTTGGCCAACCACCGGTCAAGGCGGCCAAAACCACTGTTGGTACATCGGCCCAGCCGAGTGAGCCTCAGGTGCAGCCGCGATCATTTGAGCATGCGGGACTTGCGAATATAACTCCGGCATAATGGCAGGGTATTTTAGACCTTTTTCAATTTCACTAAACCTAAGGATCGCTTGACATGTAAGTCTTTGTGGATTATCGATACCGGAGCTACACACCATGTAACTCGGAGGTTAAATCTGATGATCGACGTCAAGAAAATTAGAGATTGCCCCATCGGGTTTCCGGATGGTAGAAATTCTTCGCCCACTCATGAAGGCATCGTTATATTGCCAAAAATTTGCATCTTAATAATGTGTTATGTGTGCCCAATTTAGATTGTAATTTATTTTCCGTCTCAATTTCTCGATGAAAATAATTGTTGGATGCAATTTACGAACACATTATATGTAATGCAGAACCGAGTGACGAGGAGATTGATTGGGGTGGGTGAACGTGAGGATGGACTTTTCTTTTATCGCGGTGTTCCCGGTGCAAGGATTTCGGCAATTGGCGGTGGGAGGTCAATGGAGTTGTGGCACCGGCGTTTGGGGCATACCTCGGAAAAGGTTCTTAGGAAAGTTCATGATTTGCCCATCTCTGGTAATTTAAATAAAGACGCTTGTGATGTTTGTTTTCGCGCGAACCAATCTAGGGATAGTTTCCCGAGTAGTAGTAGTAGTAAAGCTAGTTGCATTTTTGAACTCATTCACTGTGATTTATGGGGTCCTTATGGAACGCCATCTTCTTGCGGAGCTTCTTATTTTTTAACGATTGTCGATGACTTTTCGCGCTCGATTTGAGTTTATTTACTCTATAATAAATTGAAGGTTGAAACCATCTTCATGGATTTTGTCCCATTGATTGAGCGTCAGTTCAATGCAAAAATTCAGAGGGTTTGTAGTGATAATGGTACGGAATTTAAATGCTTGCAGCCTTATTTTAGGACGAATGGAATAACTTTTAAAATATCTCGTGTTGGCACCCCGCAACAAAATGGTCGGGATGAACGTAAGCATCATCATATTTTGAATGTAGCCCGGGCTCTTTGCTTTGAGGGTAACTTACCTCTTAAATTTTGGGGTGAGTGTGTGATGGCGGCGTGTTATCTGATTAATCAAACTCCATCGAGTGTTCTTGATTATAAAACTCCTTATGAAAGCTTATTTGGGAAACCTCCTAGTTTAGATGGGATTCGGGTGCTCGGGTGCTTATGTTATGCTCATAACCAAAGAGACAAACGAGATAAATTCGTCAGTCGGAGCCGTAAGTGCATTTTTCTTGGCTATCCCTTCGGTAAAAAGGGGTGGACTTTGTTTGATTTGGAGATGGAAGAAATGTTTGTGTCTCGTGACGTAAAATTTTTTGAACATATATATTTTTCCCATGTCGGATCCGAAAGGGACTAATATTGCCGTTCCCGATGATGTTTTGGCCGAGCCTGTTTACACCGATGTGGGATAGATTATGATCCAGTGGACCCGCCAGTGTTTTCCGGCCATAGATGCTTTGCCGGTCGAGGTGGAGTCGTCGGGTGATATCGAGCTATCAAATAATTATTTAATTACTTAAATTAGTTAAATTTATTATAAAATATTATTTATTAAATATTATTCGAGTCGAGTATTAAACGAGTCGAGCTCGATCTTTCTATATTTCATTAAAAATTAATGAATTCTAGGAAAATAATCGAGCTTACGAGCCGAGTCGAGATATATCGAGTATTTCACGAGTCGAGTTCGATCTTGATTTTTTATGGCTCGATCGTGGTTACTCGAGCTCGAGCTCGATTCGACCATACCACATCCACCGGAAGAATGGGAGACGAATGCGGCAGGAGAGGTGGTTGAGATGGAGAGAGGGAAGAGACAAAACTTTCCCAATTCTCGGTATCAAGAGTTCGTGACACATACAAGTATGGAAAAGAAAAGTCCTTCGGAGCATTTTTCCTCTTCAGCAGCTTCCTCATTACTCTCTATCCTCTTTCGCATTTTGTAAATTATGAACGGTTTTCTAACCAACACTGTAAGTATATAGCAGCCATTACTCTAGAAACACCTCCTAAAAATTTTAAGGAGGCTATGAAGCATGACGGGTGGAGGAAAGATAAGGCTGAAGAAATCCATGCTTTGGAAGATCAGGGAACTTGGGAGTTACAACCGTTACCTCCCAGGAATAAGGTACTTGACAGTAAATGGGTGTATACTGAAAAATATGATGAACATGGAAATTTGCAGCGGTTGAAAGCAAGGCTCGTCATTTTTTACTATCATCAAGTGGAAGGGATTGACTACAATGAGAGATTTGCACTGTCGCAAAGATGGTGACAATTAGAACTTTCCTGGCTATCACAGCTGTTAAAAATTGAGAAAATCATTAGATGGATGTAATAATGCTTTCCTCCTCGGTGATTTAGAGGAGGAAAATTACATGAAAATACCTCCAGGATTTGACAACAAGCTATCAAACATGGTGTGTCAGATAAAGAAATCTTTATATGGCTTGAAACAGGCTCCCCGGTGTTGGTTTGCCAAATTGGCAACAACTTTGAAAGATTATGGGTTTAAACAATCACACTCTGATTATTCATTATTTACGTTGATCCGTGGCGACGTCCAGCTTTACGTGCTTGTATATGTTGATGATATGATCATTGCAGGAAACAATAAAGTGGTGATGGAGATTTTTAAAACCTATTTGGGTCGTTGTTTCAAATTGAAAATTTTGGGAGTGCTGAAATACTTTCTCGGTTTGGAGGTGGCTCGTAATAAACAAGGCATTTTCTATCCCAACGCAAATATGCGCTAGATATTATTGATGAAACGGGTCTACTTGGTGCGAGACCTGCAGAGTGAAAGATGTTGTTTCTTTGCGCATCGGATGAATCACGATTTACAAATTACAATACATAAATAAATGATCTAAATTCCTACAAGGGGGTTTAGTATGTCTTACCAATAGCAGGAAGAGAAGCCAAGATCTTCCAATGTGTTCTTCAAACGGTGGTTGGTGGACACCAATTCTTGGTACTAGAACCTCCTTGATATGCTTCCAACCGAAACCCAAGACAAGAAACAAGTTTTTCTCTCTATTTTTGTGTGTGTATGTCGAAAAAAAAAACTTATTCTCATATGTTTTGGAAGAACTCTCTTTATATAGGAGAGTAAATCCTTGGCCTCCAAGTTTCTAATTAATTAAATAATTAATTAAAAACAAATCACAATAAAAGATAATTACATTTATAAAAGATTGTGATTAATCAATTAATCAATTACAAATCAATTATCTTTTATTAATTATTTATTTAACTAGTAAATAATTAATCACACAAAAAAATCAATTATTGCACTTTATGACATGGGAGGCGCCACACCTAGGGTTTTAGGCCCACAGAAAATGTCTTTTCTATGTATTATATTATTTAGCCCAACTAAATAATATTTCGCATATCAATTAATTGGCCCAGCCAATTAATTATCACTGATGCCCAATAACAAGAAAAATACCCGAATTTACAGGAGCCACATTGGGGACCATGGACCTATAACCATTAGCTCCAATAATAAAGTAAAATATTCATCGAACAGAATATTCATACTTAAATTATTAATTCCGGGATTACGCCACCATAAACTCAAAACTGAACTCTACCAATTATAGATATATACTTACACTCAACCCTATGAGTAAATAAGCGTCCACTGATATAATCACTACATACGGACTAACCCTCCATAGATTGTCCATTAAGTGGGAAGTCTCCGTGAACCCGACTTAGAATATCTTATTCTTATTTACCATTAACCCATTAGTGATCAATTAGTTCACATATCTGACTAGTAGCTAATTAGTCTAATATGAACTGGGCCCATCGATCATTTTCTTAGGGCTAACAAGTAAGGGGAATTATATCAAGAAATACAGATTAAATCGGTCCAGTCCTATATGAATGCCATCATATATAAATGCCCCAACTTAGGTACCTTCTACCGACAAGCATCCGGATAAGACTATCACACCCTAAGGTGTTTATATCGCATTATTGGTGTTTTAATCATCGAGACCCTAAACTCGATTAAGTTCACCATGGACTAACACTACAAAAAAACAAAGAAGCTTTGCGACGGAGTTTTTGCGACGGACATTATTTCCGTCGCAAATTTACGTTTGCGACGGATATTGTAAAGTTTGCGACGGGACACTTGGCGGGACCGATTTTTCCACTTGGCGGGCAATTTTGCGACGGAATTTGTATTATTTTGCGACGGCCTATTCAATAAAATTTTATAAAATTATTTTATTATTCTGAATTTAGATAAAATTTGCGACGGAATTTAAATTCCGTCGCAAAAAAACATTTTGCGACGGAAAGTTTTATTATTTTGCGACGGACTTCAATAAAATTTTATAGAATTATTTTATTATTCTGAATTTGGATAAAATTTGCGACGGAAAACGTAAATTTGCGACGGAATGATTTAATGGGACGACATTGTCGTCCCAAAAAAGGCTTGTCGTCCCAAAAAAGATTAACCTAAATTAGATAACGGGAAGCCTCTCTCTTCTCCTTCTTCATTTCTTTTTCAGCCACCCACCCCTCTCCTCCTCCGGCCGCCTCTTTCAACTACCCACCCCTCTCCTCCTCCGGTCACCACCACTACCACCACTCTTCCTCCGGTCACCACTTCTTCAACCACCCGCCCCCTCCTTCCTCCGGCGAGCAGGAACCACAACAACAACACACAGGGCCGCAACAACCAACCGCCTCCTCCTTCCTCCGCCACATCTCCGGTAAGTCTTTATTGTTTGTCAAATTAGTTGCTTTTAGTTTTATTTTGTTACGATGAACACTTTTATTTCGATATCGTGACTGGATTTTTTTTTTTTTTTTTTTTTTTTTCGAATTCGCCATTGATGTCATTGCGCTCAAGTAAGTGCGTGAGTGGTTCTTAATTCTTCATTAAATCTTGCATGACTTCCTTTGTTTATTATTATTTTTTTTATTGTTTGTTTGTTTGCATTGTCCTTTGAATCATTCATATAATAAATTTTGCAAATAATATAGGTAAAGTTAGACACAAAAAGAAAAGAAAAAGGAGATGGACTATATATGAAAAACATAGTCAAAACATAATTGAAAACTACGGCAATCAAACATAATTGTGACATATAGGTATACAACAATGAAATCAGAAAGGGTACATGAAACATTTGAAAACTACATAAAAATAAAAACAATTTAAATAACCACAAGAACGACTATTGTACAAGAAAAATCATCAAAAAACACACACATATTATGCAACAATGTTTGATCAATTGGTACGTCCGTGATCCGTTTGAATGTTGTTGCCCGCTTGCCCATTCTTCAATCCCTAAAACCCTCCAATAAAACAACAAAAAACATAACATAACTTTTGTAGTCACGATGTCAAAAAGACACTACAAGTCAACTATCTCACGTACAGACAGTTTTACTGAAGCATTTTGTAGTCAACTTTTAGCTATGATAAAGACCTTAAATCACAAAAGTTTCTTGAGACAAAATGTACCCCTATATGCAATATATAACATATAAAAAATTCAACTCATTCCAAGTAGTATAGGGTACTCAAAAGTGTGACACATCAGCACATCAGAAAGCTGTAACACAGACTTTCACAATCTGATGCGTTTTTGTTCAGCATGGTGTGTGCTCTGTGTTGCATGAAAATGAGATATTATATATTCGTTTTGTAGCTTGAATTATGAGATTTCCAACCATATAAAGATCATGCAATTTGGTTCAATATTGAGCAAGTTATGGGGGTGTGAACATGGGTGAAAAACAGTCCAACACTTAGAAAAATTCAGCAGATTTTTATCACATGAACCCTAATTTTGACCTAATTCAATTTTGATCAAATTGAACAACTTAAAGCATGATTAGGGTCAATTCTAAGTGTATTAATATAATTAAACATGTTTCACATCATTCAGTGAGTTTGGACCATTTCCCCCAAAATTCCCAATTTGCCCTTTTTGACCTACTTTCACCCGATTTGACCCTATGATGATTCTCATACCAACCTAATGTGTTTTGGATCAATTTTAGGTTGTTACAATGTAAGTTGAGGTCAAATGTCCATTTACCCTTAAGGTCAACTCTTTGGTCACCTTTCCCATTTTGCCCCTATCACATTCTCAATTTAAGCTCATGATTTGTGATCATGCATTTCAAGCGAGGCTTACCATTTCTAGCCTTATGTGATGTTTGAGTTGAAATCATGCCTTTTCACACATACACACAATTGATCCAATGTGATCATGTGTTGTTATCATCAAAACCAATATACTCACATATTTTTGTCAAATTAGTGCAATAAAAGTGGTATGTATTATGTAAACCATTAGTAACACCACTATGAACTAGCAGAAATTCATTAATTAAAAAAAAACACAATCGAATGAACTAGCTTTGATATTGTAATGAGAAAAAGAAATATTATCCACTTACTTTGCCGCACTTTTTTTTTTACAGCTTCCGAAGAAGGTGTTGTAGTTACTCGGCTTAGCAAACAAAGAAATTGCTTGAGGTCGTGTAGTTAGAGGTGCTACCGTAAATCTCAATAGTTAGGGGATCTATTGCAAACCCCGTAGTTACGAGATCTACGTAAAATCTCGCTTTCCTTGCACATATTATTAATTAGTATAAACGCCTTTTTATTATAATTGCATTTAGATTAGTATAAACGTCATTTTCTCGTGTCAAATAGATGTCGTGTAGGTAGAGGTAGACGCGGTAGGGGTAGTTCCGGATGTTGGTTGAAAATGATGATAAGTATGTGGTTGAATTGGTTTGTTGAAAAGTGGTGCCGTTCCTACCCGTTTGGAAAATGGTACCTGGGGGTACTTTGTTATCCGGCAAAGCCTCCGAATTATTTTGACGTCGAACCTTTGACCATGAATCGAAAATTTAGGTTATAGTGTTGTTAGTTTCATAGTAAGTCGAGTAAAACCCGAGTTTGCAAAAGTGTTGAGACAACCTTCAAAGACTATTGTTAGTCTCATATTTTGTATGATATGATGTGTAGGATTGAAAATGAAGAGAATAGAACGGAGTTGGATGTACGAGAGGTTGGATGCTAACAAGAAATTTAACCCGGTATTTGTGAATGGTGTGGAGGAATTCATAAAACATGCAAAGCAAGCTTAGATTCGTTTCGGGCAAATAATGGAATGATGAAGTGTCCATGTAGTAAGTGTAAGAACACTAAATTTTCAATCGAACATGACGTGAGATTACATTTAACTAAATATGGGTTTTGCGCAAACTACTATGATCGGGTGTGTCATGGTGAAGAGTTTCCCATTCCGATCAACGTTCAAAGAAGAACGGAATGTGAACCCTTATCGTGACATGGTTAATGACGCATTACGTGATAGGATTGATCACGTAAGAGAAGAATTTCTTAACCAAGAGGAGAACAACGAGACACCAAACCCCGAAGTTGCATCGTTTTTTGAAATGCCGAAAAACGCAGAGAACCCGTACGTGATGGAAGTAGTGTCTCCGTACGCAAGCGGCTTCTAGGTTGCTCACTTTGAAATGTGATCACAACCTCTCTCACAAATGCGTTGACGGGGTTACCGGTTTGATAGAGATATTCTTCCGAAGAATAACTTAATGACCTCGAACTTCTATCAAACCAAAAAGTTGTTAAAGGCATTGTAGCTACCCTACGAGAAAATACACGTGTGTCCCGCGGGGTGTATGTTATTTTGGGAGGAGGACGCGAATCCGGACAAGTGTCGGAAGTGTGACCTTGATCGATATAAACCGAAAACGAACGCAAGAGGTCAACGTGTGCCTAACAAAGTGATGACTTATTTCCCGATTGGACCTAGACTCCAAAGGTTGTACGCCACGAAACATATAGGCAAGGAAACGAGGTGGCACGCGGAAAACCCCAGGACAAGCGGTATAATGGCCCACCCAAGTGACGCCGAAGCTTGGAAGCATTTTGACCAAATGCACCATGAGTTTGCTAAGGAGCCTAGAAATGTGCGGTTAGGACTTTGCACGTACGGTTTTGCACCTTTTGGTAATTTTGGGAAGAACTACTCTTGCCGGCTACATGGTTACACCATACAATCTTCCGCCCCGGTTGTGCATGAAAAGACAAGCTTTATATTCTTATCGTTGCTTGTACCGGGGCCGAAAAATCCGAAAGGAAACCTCGATGTTTATTTGCAACCATTGATTAAGGAGTTGAAGCAAATTGTGGGAAACAGGGTTGTTTACTTACGATGTATCCACAAAACAGAATTTTCATACGAGGGCGCACTAATGTGGACTATCAATGATTTTCCCGCGTATGGCATGTTATCCGGGTGGACTACGGCCGGTGTGAAAGCTTGTCCCTATTGTGGTGATGGAAACAAGTCGTTCGGCTCAAACATAGTGGTAAATGCACTTGGTTTGATTGTCATCGGCGCTTCTCCCCGAAGACCATATTTTTCGCACCGATAAAGGTTTTTTGAAGTCCAAACAAGATGAACACGCGACTCCACCCCGTAGATTGAGTGGTGAGGAGGTATGGGAATTTGTACAACACCTACCAAGCATCATTGATGGCTCGATTCGACTTGAAACGGCTTAAAAACTCCAAGAATGGTTGGTGGAAAAGAAGCATTTTTTGGGATCTTCCGTATTGGAAAACATTGCCGCTTCGACATTGCCTGGATGTGATGCATATTGAGAAAAACTTCTTTGAAAAACTCGATTGACACGGTTATGGACGTTAAAGGCAAGATCGCTTGTGGTCCAAAATCGCTAAAGATTTGAAAGAGCTTTGCGTAAAGCGCCCGATTGTACACTTGTTCTTGACAAGCGTAAAAGAAAAGTGTTGTGTGAACGGGTCACCAAGTTGAAATTCCCCGACGGTTATGCTTCGTACCCGAGTAGGTGCGTAGATCATGATCGCACATTCTACGTGGTTTGAAAAGCCATGATTGTCACGTTTTTATGGAACGTTTGTTGCCGCTTGCCCTTCGAGAATTGATTCCGAAAAATGAATGGAATGCATTGACCGAGATAAGTCAATTCTTTCGAGACTTGTGTGTCGCTACCCTAAAAATAAAGACGTGATTCGTTTGAGAATAACATTGCCGAGATTATTTGCAAGTTGAGAAGATTTTGCCTCCGCCGTTTTTTAACTCGATGGAGCATTTACCGGTACACTTGCCGTACGAGGTCGAGTTGGTGGTCCCGTGCAATATCGATGGATGTATCCATTCGAAAGGTTTTTGAATCACTTAAAACAAAAGATTGGTAACAAAGCTTTCGTAGGGATCAATATGCAATGCGTATTTGTTGGAAGAGATTTCAAACTTCGTTCTATGTATTACGATGATCATATTGAAACAAAAGCAAAGAATCTTGTCGTTGGTGAGACTTCGGCATCGCAATCGTTTCGCATTTACCCGAGTTATTCCGTGATCATAATGGTACAACAACTCGGGAAGTGCAAGACGAGGTTCTTGGATAATAAAGAATATGACTTTGTGCACAAGTACGTATTGTCTAACTCGCGAAATCATGAAACCGTATGAACCGTAAGTACCTCATTACTACATATATACAATGCTTAACAGCTTTTTCGAACAAATATACATTAACCGACAAAATGATTCATTCTTAGATTGTTCGAGCAATTTATTCGTGTTCAACAAAATTTCAATTGACCTCGACAGATATTTGGAATAAACATGAACATGAATTTACCAAATGGTTTGGACAACAAGCATCATTGTTGAATGATGATTTGCTAAAAGCTTTGGCAAGTGGTCCTTCTCGTCAAGTCAAAACTTGGAAACGTTATTCGATTAATGGCTACAACTTTCGGACATTCAACCGGGCAACCGATATTGGTAAATCTTCGCCAACAACGGAGTTTGTGTCGCTTCCACGGAAGGTGCCGACTATTATGGCACTTTAAATGAAATCATTGAGTTGGTGTATTATGGACATTCGACCGTCTACAAAGCCGTATTGTTCAAATGTGATTGGTTTGATAATTCGAACGGGGCATGAATGTGCATAAAGATTATAAGATAGTTGAAGTTCATCGTGGTAGAAATATGGCGCTTATGATCCATTTGTTCTGGCTTATCAAGTCGAGCAAGTCTACTATGCTCCATATCCAAGTTTGAAAAAAGACAAAGATCAATGGTCGGTTGTTTTCAAAACAAAGGCAAGATCGACTATCGATGCTCCCGTCGAGGAAACCGTTTTCCAAGAACAAGTGATCAATGATGTTTCCCGATTATCCGATCCTCTTAACATTGTCCACCAAGATCTTGATGTCGATGTTGACTCCGATGTTGGGGATAATGACTTGGATGATGATGAGATGGCGGATTTCATTCAACAAGAAGATGGAGAGGAAGAAGAATCGGTTGATGATCTAGATACTGATGAAGAGGAGGAAGAACTCTTCCATTCTAGTAGTGATAGTGAATAATAATGTATTAAATATTTTATTTTGTCATGATAGTGAATAATAATGTATTAAACATTGTAATTTATTATTAATTAGTATAAACGCCTTTTTATTATAATTGCATTTATATTAGTATAAACGTCATTTTCTCGTGTCAAATAGATGTCGTGTAGTAGAGGGTAGGTACGCGGTAGGGGTAGTTCCCCCTCCCCCGGAGCGTCTTCCTCCTCACGTACGTTGAGTTTGGATGATGAGATACACCGTATGAGCGAGGAGGATTTTGGTGTCATTGTCAATGGTGACCTTGGATTGCCGCTTTGGATCCCGAGGGGAGATGGTAAGTTAATACATATCTTGCTTTAATTTGTTTGTATTTTTATTTATATTTTGATTAACCAAATATATTAACAACTTATTGTTTTCAATATGACAGTTTACCGACAACTATGTCAAGAAAATGGCCAAGAACGCCATAATCGCCGGCTTCAACACTTTTGCCACCACGTGGCATAATGCCGCCCCAGAGCAACAGGATAGGTGGTGGAACGCATTTAGGGTACGTCGTTCATATAAATATAACTATATATAAATATAACTATAATTATAACTATACATATAACATATATATAACTATGTTGCGTGGGTCATTTCACTTTCGAGTTACGCCACGAGCGCCCGGTTAGGGAAGCTTTTGAGCGGTATGCTATCAACAGGGGTCCGTGATTATATGTATCGGGCTCAAACAAACCCCCGTGCTCGGCTTTGGATGACCCCGGATATTCTCCGTCGCCCGAGGAGTGGATTGGGAGTCCCGTAAGCAATTATTCAATATTTAATTAACAATACTTGTTTTTTATATATATATATGTATGTACTAACTTGTTTATCTTATGTCGGAATAGGCGTTCCAGAAACATCCGCGAAAAAGAAGCTAAACCGAGCTTCGGATCCGGTGAGGAAGGGAAGATCCCCGGGACACATGCTATGCGGCGTACGCGGCGTTATCGATTTCGCTCGGGCCATGGAGGACAATAGAGGAGCGCCCCTATCGCCGGTGATCCGGTGAGTAGTTCGAAGAAGAAGTCGGGCAACTTCGTCTCGAGGAAGTTTGAGAAAATCATGGTACGTTATGTATTCTAAATATTATATATACATTATATATATATCATGTAATTATTGTTACTAACAAATTTATATCATACTTTGCGGACGTCTTCACCTCGAAGAAGGCGAAAGCCCGAGACGCAGCTCGACACCCCCGTCGACGAGTCGCGTCTTTATTACGAAGCCGCCGGTGGTTACGACAAGAAGGGGAGAGTTTTTGGCATGGGGTCACCGCCTCCATGTACTACGACAGCCCGTCGTCGCTCGACACTCATCCGCCGAGACATACTCTCCGGCATAATCACCCGTCTCACCCAGGAGAGATGGCGAGAGACAGACGTACTCATGCGTAAACCCGTGCGAGGTTGGAGGAGCTGTAGAGAGAGACAAAAAGCGTCGGATGACGACACTAGCGCGATGGAGGCGTGGATTACCCAAATGTTTAGGCAAGATCCCTCCGGAGGGATGCAACCCGGGTACGAGGCAAAGACAGAGATGACCATTCCGATCACGGACCCGGGAGGAGGTGACGTGGGTTTAGTAGTACACCGGGTCCGACCGGGTGACATTGTTTTGATACATTTTTATTTATTTTGGCTTATCGTATCCCCTTTGACATATCGTTTTATTCATTTTTTGACATTTCCCCTTTGACGTATTTTTTGACATATCCCCTTTGATATCGTATTCCCGTTTATATTGTTGTTGTTGATAGCCGGTAGCAATTGTAATGCTACCGGGGAAAATTAAGGCCGTTTTGCAAATGGTGGTTTGGCCGGGCCGCCGCAAAATGTAACCCATAATTTTCTCGTTTAATTTTATTTTTTGCGACGGAATATATCCGTCGCAATATGGTATTTGCGACGGAAAAGGCTCATTTGCGACGGATATGAAAAGATCTAAAAATAAATAAATTATTTAATAAAAATAAGTTGCGACGGATTATACATTTTTTGCGACGGATTATACATTTTTGCGACGAAATTTTACATGTTTGCGACGGAATATTTCCGTCGCTATTTGTTATTTGCGACGGACAATACATTTTTTTGCGACGGAAATTATAATTTAAAAATAAAATAAAATACGGTAATTATTCGTCGCAAAATCCGTCGCAAATAATTTGCGACGGTTTATCCGTCGCAAAACTGGGGTTTTGCGACTAAAAAATGCGACAAAGAAAAATCGTCGCAAATCCGTCGCAAACTATGGTTTGCGACGGAATAACCCTTGTTTGCGACGGTAATCTTCCGTCGCAAAACTCCTGTTTTTTTGTAGTGCCAATGGAGCAGAATCATCGGTTAGCACTTGCAAATGGAAAATTATTAGATGATCCGGGCCAATATCACCGTTTGGTTGGTCGTCTTATCTACCTTGGTGTGACGCGTCCGTAACTGGCATACTCAATTCATATTTTGTCACAATTCAGCAAAGCCCACGGGTTGAACATTGGGAGGCGGCTTTGCGTGTGGTGCGGTACTTAAAGAAAAACCCGGGTCAAGAAACTTTGTTGCGGGCGGATAGTGAGTTGACCTTGGAAGTTTGGTGTGACTCGGATTGGACGAGTTGTCATTTATCTCGACGGTTCTTGAGTGGGTGGTTTGTCTTGCTTGGCGCCTCACCTATTTAGTGGAAAACCAAGAAACAAAGAACATTTACGCTCTTCCGCGGAGGCTGAATACCAGTCGATGGCGTCCGTCACGTGTGAATTAAAGTAGCTTAAACAATTACTTGGCGAGCTAGGGGTGCGGCTTGCCAAGAGCATGCGACTCTATTATGATAGCTAGTCCACGTTGTATATTGCACATAATCCGGTTTCCTATGAGCGAACAAAGCATATTGAGGCTGATTGTCATTATATCCGGGATGCGATCAAAGACGGATTGATTGTCCCGTCCTATGTTCTACGAAGGCACAATTGGCGGACATTTTTACTAAAGCATTGGGAAAACATCAATTTGAGCTTTTTTTGTGACGCAAGTTGGACGTTCGGGATCTTCACGCCCAACTTGAGGGGGTATTACGATATTGTGATATTATGATTGATTGTAATTATATACATTGGCCTTATATAGAAGATATGTAGTGTAGGGAGTTTTTTGTAATTGTATCCGATTAGGGTATGGTGTGTAATGTGTATATATTGAGACATCATGATGAATGAAAAGACAGAGAAAATGATCATAGTGGATTTTATCATAATATGATCTGGTTTGGACCGTTTTTCTCCATTTATAAACATGGATCGTTTTATACGTGTCCAAATTTCAAACAAACTAAAATGATTTTTTTGAACGGCTAAAACTATTTATTCTGTCCGATTTTGTTTGATTTGATTCTAGTTTTTCATGGTTTTCATGAATAAAGAAAAATTATTGATTGAAAATCTCAATTTATCTAGGAATAATAAGTGGTAATGTATGTGATACTCCAATACTATTATAATTTGAGTAAATTCAAAGAGATGATTTAACAAAAAAATTATATTCAACTATTGTCTGTCCATTCGAAAATAATGTCCAAAAACCAGTTATTTCTCACTATCATAAAGAACAACAGATGCGGCCTTTACCACCGTACTTCCTAGCTTTGCGTAAACAAGACGATAAAAGAACAGCAGTTTACTTATTTCAATTCACCAATGATTATTTAACTTATATATACAAATTATTAATATTGAAGTAAACTTACAGTATTAAATAACTTAGATAAATCATAACACGTTTTAGACGAAAAGTATATGAGTGAGATCATAGAAGAAAGATACACGTATTATTTTATCATAATTGAGTAAGAGATGGGAGAATAATAATAGCTAGATTTTACACAGACCAGAAAAGAAAATTGATATAGTTTTATCTACTTACGTTTAGAATAGATTCATGGTTTTATTTCACCAAAAACACAAGCCCCCATGTTTGATTACTTCAACAAATAATATTATTGTCCAACAAATCAAAAGACAAACTCGTATAAAACAAAATGTATATATGCGTTTATTTAGATGAGATGTCAATTCGTAAATGTAAACTCATCGAGTAATATTCATGATAAAGTCCATTTGAACCAAAAGTTTGTTAACTGGTGTTGATGAACCCGAGAAAGAAGAGGGGGTTACGGGTCGTGTGTTATTATCATGTTGATTTGTGTTGTTCTTATAAGAAAACTATATACTAAAGATACGAAAGGATTATAATAGCCGAATTTTTGGGAATTAAAATGAATGATTAATCAGTAATATATTGCAAATAAAGAAATATAAATGAGCCGAGTTGGAGGAAACTAAGTATTACGACATTTTATACTATTAATAGTAGTGGATATATCAAGTATAGTTTTTTTTTTCAATTTAAAACCAGTTTGTATTAAACAGATTAGTTTTAATTAAACAGTAATGTACTTTTTGACAACAATTTTCCTTAAATAAAATTTATCATAAAATTTCTGGCTGAATGTTACAAAATATATATACAAGTCGGTATACATAGATATGCTTCAAAATTAACAAGAACTAATAAAAAATTATCGACAATAGAATAAATTAAAATAATAATCACTTATGACACAATATCACCAACTGAAAATGATACTTGCACTTCAAATACATAATTTTCTCATAACTTTACAGATGATAGTTACATAAAAATTACGTTTATTGAGTTGTGCATATATGATTTTCGAGTTAGTATTGTACTCACAACCTACAATTCTGACACAACAAATATTATAAAATGATATAATAAAAAAAAATAGACATCTAATGAGATCTATTTGAAAAGAAGGTGGTAATGCCTATACATCATATATGAGGTCCCACTAGTACACAAGACAGGAGGGTATAACATTTATTGTATCAAGGTATATTTGTGACTGTAATATCATTCTCTTTTGGGGTGAGGCTACTAAATATTACAATTGTTCACACGACGAGTGAAACAACGTATGTTTTTACAATATTGATTATCATCTGTCAAACATCATATTCAACAAGATAATCAATAATATAAAAATTTAATATATCATACGTTATGACATACCCGTTATCGTTGTGACAACACTATTTGGTGTTGGATTAGAGGCAAGTGATGTACCGGACAGCCTTGTCAAGAACACCAATAGTCAACGTGCAATCCAAATTTATCACTTTCTTCTTCTTGAACAAAAACCACAAAAGCCTAATTTTTCCATTCAATTTAGCCTGGCTTCTAAAAATCAAAACCCCGGAATTCAAATCGTTTCCGAGCTCCGGATTCGCCGGAAACCCGTCGTACATAAGCACCGCCGCCACGTCAACCTTCTTGGTGGCTCTCCATCCAACTTTTGATCTAGAAACAAATCCCTCCCCAACTTGCAATCCATTGTATGAGAAAGTTATTATGCTATCTTGGTACTTAAATTCACCGAAATTCGTGTTTTTCACAGAAAGTACTGTGTCTAATGTCATGTTGAACGACGGGTTCGTGGTTGCAGTGGCGGTGGTGAAATCCGGGATTTCTGCTGAAAGAATCGTGATTTTTGGAGTTCTGAATTTCATAATTGTAAGTGAAAAAAGTGTGATAACACCAACTTGAAAAATGATGAAAACAACTATGTAGAGCAAGTATCTGAGACGTTTCTTTCTGCGCAGTTCCATTTCTTCTTGCTTGCTATGTGAACCGTCTTCAAGAGCCATTAATTTTCAAGAGAAATTAATAAAAAGAAGTATTTGTTTTCAAAGAAAAAGAATAATAAATGGCTCAGAGAAAAGTATTTGGTTTTGGGATTTTTTTTTTTTGTTGGAAGTAAGTATTGTTATAATGAAGATACTAAATAGGACATAAGAAAGAGATATATTTATAGGAAAAATCCATGCCTAAGTTATATGGAAGCACTTGCCTTTTTCCTAAGGAAATATATATATATATATATATTTTACAAACTCAAATATCATTTTTTTTTTCCTTCTATTTTACAGAACATCATATGCAGATTGAAATGCTACAATATCAAGAACGGAATCGGGATTTCAATTAAAACTGAGCTAATAAAATATATTCAGATTATTGTTGGGAGGACTAAATTAAGATAATTTAATATATTAAATGAGACTA
Source organism: Gentiana straminea (assembly GCA_036785695.1). Taxonomy (NCBI): domain Eukaryota; kingdom Viridiplantae; phylum Streptophyta; class Magnoliopsida; order Gentianales; family Gentianaceae; genus Gentiana; species Gentiana straminea. Next base: position 1,947,680 of record JAVUPR010000239.1, on the reverse strand, counting down.
GATAAAAGTTGTAACACTATTAATGTATTATAATAAATGATAGATAAATACAAGCTGAAACATGAATGACAATGAATGCATTTAAGAATTGGTCACAAGATTCCTAACGCATGTTTGATTAATTAAAACAAGCCATGTGAGACCTCATATATTTTAATTATTATTGTTTGAAACTTTTGCTATAGAATTTAAGACTCAAGAGTAGTGAGGACTTAGGAACCAAGTCCAATGTCACATTTTGACTGTTGACTTGGTAGTAGAACCTTCTCATGGATCCCACATGATGAAGAAATAAATGCAAATTTCCAAAAAAATAATAGTAGTAATAATTAAGTGTCCGAAACAAATTCGTGTTTTTAACGGAAAAGCCCTTAAATTATTTTAAGTTGTTGTTTTAGATAGTTGATCGTCAAGTAAAACACTCTTACAACCACAAATTAGTGTTGCGACTTCAGATAGAGTTTTGAAAATACTTCCATGATATACGCGTAATTATATACGTATACGCGTAATCTGAATTGTATTATGAGAAAACGAGATAGAAGAGACTTTAAGTTTTTTCTATTTTTTTTGAATTAATAAAAGGTCAAGAAAAGGAAAAAGGAACTTTCATAGCAATTGACATCGTAAGACAATAGTATTTTCCAACTAGGTGGGTACTAAATTCTTCCTATATCATGGTCCATGGATGCATGATTGATTGAAAAGGCTCTTATCTTTGTTTTTGACAATGAGGAGCTAATTGTAATTTCACCCTACCTATTGAATAAGCAACCTGATATTCATTTTAGGACACCCAAGTCACAATCAAACCCTAACCATAATATCCCATATTGAAAGGAAAAAAAAAAGAGAAAATGTTGAGACATAATATATTTGATAAACTGGGCCGAATACTTTAAGCTAGCTAAACGAGGACGACTAGTCTAAATAATTATTTGATCTACTATGACTAGAGTAACGCCGCGTTACAGATTATATGATAACTCTATTTCAAGCTTATAAGTGAAGACAATGAACTTAAATAGTTACTAATTAAATTTATGGATAAGGGTCCTAAATGACACAATATAAAAGATGTCAGGTAAAAATGACTATAAAAAAAGATTTTTGTCAAAAAAGACATTTCACTAGTGAAAGTGAATTTGAAAGTGAATTATGTTGATTTTCAGCACAAAACCAACGTAATTCACTTTCAAATTCAATATCAATTATGTTGATTTTCAGCACAAAACCAACGTAATTCACTTTCAAATTCAATATCATTTTCACTTTCACTAGTGAAATATCATTTTTTATAAAAATATTTTTTTATAGTCCTAAAATCCTGACATCTTTTTAAATGTGTCATAATTGACAATTAACTATTAAATTTATTATGTCCGCTATAACTCTTAGAATATTTAATATTCTATTAAAGGGTTTCTCAACAAAAAAAAAAAAAAAAAAATCTCTTAAAGGTGATAACAAAATTAAGGATCCAATTGAATATAGTGGAAGTATACTCAAACTCTTGTATTTTTATCATCTATTTTAACACGAATAATATACTACTGTTGGTAAAATAATATACTTCATTATGTTGCATTTGCCTCAAAATAATATACTACTCTCAATTGCATTTAGGGACATAGTTTAATGGTAAAAAGGTAGGAGCATTATAGGGATAGCTTTAACTTTAAGTTAGAGAGTATCGGATTTCAATTCCATTGAAGTATAACGTTCTTGCATACTATATCACCGAGACATAAAGCTCCACGTACTAACTTTTTTTTCACGAAAGCTCTAAAAACGAAGTATTGTGGCCAATTGTGTGAATTAAGTTGATTAAGGACAGCAGGCCAACATCAGTGGGGCTAAGTCATAGTTGTAAGAGTAGTGATACATTCATTATTTTTTCAACCACCACATCTTACACAACACAATCAACACCACATATTCTTTTGGGACCCACCATAAAAAATAATTGATCACTTTAATTAAAAGCTACAACACATATAGTGGTTTGTGCAATACACACAAGTGTAGTGCACGTATCATTTTCCTAGTCGTAAGTCTGTTCTTTTGTCTGAACATGCATATCATGACGTGTCCAAGGCGGCTTTACTTATTTTTTTATTTATCTATTTTAATGTGAAGTTTATGTTTTTATTTTTTTATGTTAAAAGTCCAAGTTTGGGTAGTGTGATGTTACTCTACCCGTTTTGTATTTTAGCAAAGCCCTTCTAGAAGTGGACAATCCAGCTAAAAGTGAGAATTATCTCACCTATTCTAATTATTAGTATTATTATACTATAAAAAAAATAACTATTAATATTTATAAAGATTCAAGACCTATCATAAAAAAAAAATATCATTTAGTTGTAGGGTCAGTGAGGAGATTCAACCACACATTTACGATATACTAAAAGAAATTTGATCGTTGATTTATTATCACGAAAAATCAAATTGATGCACTTTTATTGATAATGTGTACAATAACTACACCTATCACAATAGACCCGAATCCTAATTTTGTAAGTTGCTAGAGAGCGGATCTATACTTTGATCAGTCTCGTATGATTCCTGTGATTCAATCATAAAGTCTATTTTATTTATCAATTGACATAAAATAGATTCAGAGACGACAATGAGGATAATTGAAAACATGAATTTTACTACCACGTAATGACTGATCTAGAAAATGAATCTAAACACTTAAGTAAATTGAACAAACTATTGAGAGTGTAGACTTTTTAGAGTAAAACTATTGTTAGTGCCAATGATATCTTATTCAATTATCTTCGTTGCCTCCACTGGATAATCGTAACTATAAATTCACTGGTCCTAAATTTTTAAGTTGTTAGAGAGCGGAACCCTATTATGACGAGTCTCGTGTGCAACGCTGCGATGCAATCACAAAGTCTACTTTCTGTATCAATTGACATAAAATAGATTTAGTGACAGGACTGAAGGTCAACCGAAAACACTTTACTATCAAACAGTTACGGTGATCAAATTGAGCAACCGAAAGAAATTGAACAAGCCATCAAAGATGAAGATTTAGAATAGACTTTTAAAGGTAACTCTATCATTATACAACTTTGATTATTTTTCGGTGTCTCCGCCAGATCCGCATTCATGCCCTCGATAGCCTGTTCAATTATCTTCGGTGCCTCTACTTAAATAATCCTAACGGTCTATAATTCAATAGAGCGACAAAGTCAAGTCAAAAAGAAGACAGAAACCCATTCTCTTTTTTTTTGTGTGTGTGTGTGTGTGTGTGTGTGGAGATAGCTTTTCTTATCTTAAGCAAACAAACTAAGTCCAACAGTTGCTAGTGATAGTCAGTAGCCGGAAAAAGTGAAGGAGCAAATGGATAAGGGGAAAAGCAAAGTTGTTTACTACGGAGAGTCCTCACTTTCTCAAGGAGAGCCTAGCATCATGATCGTGGAAGAAGAATTATCCCCCCCAAACATGGAAACTCTTGCGATCGAATGGTATGAGGAGGAAGCTGATACGCAATTTTCTGCCCAAAATTCTGGAGTATTCATTGAAGATGTTACTGATATCTTAGCTGAACCTGAGGTTGCGCGGGCTGATTTTCTTATTGAAGACAGCAAAAAATGTAAATTCATCCCAAGAGAAGCTCCCTGTATTTCCTACCTGCAAGCTGATGGTTCTGATGCAAGGGGGCATGGCGAAGACTGTAATGTAGTTGTTAATGATGAAGATGCTTTTGACTTATCCGAACCCTTTCTCAAGAAGTTGAAAATTTTCAATGTCTCAATTTCTAATGCAGCTCACGATGGGGTGGAGGCAGCCAGCCCGAAGTGGCTCCCACCTTCACAATGAGGATCATGGTGTGGAATTGTCAAGGGGTGGGAAGCTCCTTGACAATATCCCAGGCTGAGGAGATGTGTAGACTCCACTCCCCAGATATCTTCTTCTTGTCTGAAACGAAAAATCAGCCCAGTCTATTATTAAAATTATGTAAAAAATTTGGTTTTGATAAAGTACGTACTGTTGACCCTATAGGGCTTTCGGGGGGCCTAGCTCTTTTTTGGAAAAAAGATGCAAATATTATAACTGTGACTTCTTCTCCTTGCACCATTGAATCTTGTATTCAAGGTACGCAACCTAACTTGGTTTGGTGGTTTATTGGTGTTTATGCTAGTCCTGTTCCTTCTCTGAGAAAGAGTCAATGGAGTTTCCTGCTTAACCGTATGTCACTTTGGGGGGATTGTTTTCTGATTGCTGGGGACTTTAACGATATATGCGCGAAAGAGGAAAAAGTAGGGGGTAGAGAGAGATTGGACTCTTCTTTTTCCGACTTTAGAGGTTTCCTGTCCTCAAGTGGCCTTATCGATCTGGGTTTCATTGGTCATTTTTGGACGTGGAGTCGATGCTGGGAAGGGGAAGAGCCCATTTTCGAGAGATTGGACAGAGCCCTTGCTTCGGCTTCATGGTCCAATCATTTCAAGAATGCGTCAGTTTCTCACCCTGATATGGCTTCCTCTGACCATTGTCTCTTAGATATTCGATGCATTAGCCGAAGTGTTTCATCTAAAAGAAATTTTTATTTTGATAAGAGATGGGTTGGTAAGCCGGGTTTTTTTGATGTGGTTAGGCAAGGGTGGGATGTGCAAGTTAGAGGAATTCCTTTTTACAAAATTAACCTTAAAATAAAAGAAGTTCGAATGAGACTTAATTGTTGGAAAAGGGTCAACATTTCAAACTCAGCTTAAAAAATAAAGTCTCTTAAAATAAAAATTAACGATAGCATCCGATCCCCTGTTTCTGTTGCGAGACTTAAAGAGTTAAAACAGGATCTTTCGCTTGCTTATAATGAAGAAGAAAAGTATTGGAAAACTCTTTCTCGTGTGCGATGGCTAAAAGAGGGTGACAAAAACACCAAATTTTTTCACTCGGTTGTAAATGGTAAAAAGAGAAAGAAGTTTATCCCTGGTATTTTTCGGGCTTCTGACCGCTCCTGGAGTTGTTCCCCAACAGAAATTGTCTCGGAGTTTCAACAGTTCTATGACAATCTTTTCTCCTCTTCGGGAATTAATGACTCTTTATTGCAGAATTTTGAGGACATGGAGGCTTGTATCACCCCGGAAATGAATGCTAATATTCTGAAGGAAATTGATGAAAAGGAACTGAAAACGGCTATTTTTCAAATGCACTCGTCCTCGGCTCCTGGACCGGATGGTATGTCCCCTAGCTTTTTTAAAAGTTGCTATAATATCATTAAAAAAGACCTATTGGAGGCAATTAATAACTTTCTAAGAGAAAGAAAATTCCCAAGTGAATTAAATCACACCTGTATTGCTTTGATTCCAAAAAATATGCACCCTACGGACCCGGCCCACTTTAGACCTATTAGTCTCTGTAATGTTGTCTATAAAATCCTTTCGAAGGTCTTGGCTAACCGTATCCGGCCTTGCCTTCCCTTCTGTGTTGGTAAGAGTCAAAATGCCTTTGTCCCGGGCCGCCAGATGCTTGATAGCTACATTATAGCCCACGAATCAATCCATTATATGATGCACAAAAGGAAGGGTAAAGACTCTTATATGGCCTTAAAATTAGACGTCTCAAAAGCGTTCGATAGAGTCGAATGGCCCTTTCTTTTCTATTTGTTATTGAAGCTCGGATTTAGTGAAGAAGTGGTTGCCCTTATTAAACAATGCATCACTACTGTTTCCTTCTCTTTCATTATTAACGGGGAGCATGTTGGTTTTGTTAAGCCAAGTAGGGGTATTAGGCAGGGGGACCCTCTTTCCCCGTATCTTTTCATAATATGTGCATAGGGCCTAAGCCATTTGCTAGAAAAAGCTAACTCTGAGGGTAGTGTCCCGGGGTTGAGAATCGCTAGGAAAAGCCCACGTATCAATCATTTATTCTTCGCGGATGACTCTCTTATTTTTTTCTCGTGCTGACGTTAACTGTGCGGTGAATTTAGCCAATATTTTAAACAAATATGCGCAAGTTTCGGGGCAGGTCATTAATATCGAAAAGTCGGCGGTCTTCTTTAGTAAAAATACTCCACAATGCAATAAGCATGGCATCTTGGCTTCTTTTAACGGTCTAGCCGAGGTATGTCATTCTAAGTACTTGGGCCTCCCGTTAGTAGTCAGTAGGGCTAAAAATCAAAATTTTAATTTTCTCGTCGAACGATGTAAAAATAAACTAGAAAGTTGGATGTTCAAGTCTTTAAGTCAAGGTGGAAAAGTGATTTTAATATCCTCCACGTTATTTACCATTCCTAATTTAACTATGTCTGTTGTAAAACTTCCCAAAGGAGTCATTAATAAAATCCACTCTCTTATGGCCAAGTTTTGGTGGGGTAATGATAATAAAGATTTCTCGGGTCATCATTGGTTAAAATGGGAGTCGCTTTGTCTTCCAAAAGGAAGAGGTGGTCTCGGATTCAAAAATTTGGAGATTGCTAATACTGTGGCATTGGCTAAGACCCTTTGGAGAATCCACTGCCATCCCGACCTTCTGGTAGCAAAAGTCTTGAAAGAAAATATTTTCCTAAATCCTCTGTTTTCACCTGCAAAACCCCATCTTCCTCTTCGTTTTTTTGGAAAAGCCTGATGTCGGCCCAAAGTTTCCTAAAAAATAACACTTGTTTCATAGTTGGTAACAGAAAGTCTATTAAAGCTTGGGAGGACCCATGGATTATCCAAAATCCTTCCTTTTTGCCTATTTCGCATGTTTAGTCTAATAGTAGGGAAACATTGGTTAGTGATTTCTTATCTAATAACGCTTGGGATAAAGCTAAGTTAGCAGAGTCGTTTTGGCAGGTGGGTATTAATCAAATATTAAAAATTCCTATAAGTCATAAAGACATCCCAGATAAGAGGGTTTGTGTTTTTTCTAAATGTGGAGACTTTGTCACCAAGGCAGCTTACGATGCTTGCCTTCAGCATAGATGAGCTACCCATTATCATCGTTCTATGTGTGGGGATAATTTTAACGAAAAATTCTGGAAGAGAATCTGGGCTTTATCGCTACCCCCGAAAATAAAATATTTCTTTTGGAAGCTTTTTATAGGCATCCTTCCTACTTCGGAGATTCTTCACAAGCGTTTTGGTTTTAATAATTCTATGTGCTCGGCATGCGGAGACTATGTGGAGTCAATTGACCATCTTTTCATTACTTGTCGCTTTGCGCAGTTGGTTTGGAAATTTGCAGGTATTTCCTGGGATGCTTTTTTGAAGCCGAGTGCCTCGGTTTGTCGTTGGTGGGACGCGATATCAGTTAAAAACCCCCAGGGGGTGATGCTTGATCGTATAGTTTTTTCATGTTTTATTTTATGGTTCATTTGGAAGGCTCGTTGTAACAGATATTTCAAATCCTTATTTTGGTCCCCGGATGATACTGCAAAATATGCTAATGAGGCTTGGTTAGACTTCAAGCAGGCACACCAAGAGGAGAGGATAAATTCTAACATTGTTTCCTCCTCTCCTATCTTGCAAATGCACGGACCCTACGCCGTGTGTGGTCAGGGCATATGTCGATGCAGCCTGGAGGTCGGATTCTTGTCTTGCTGGCTATGGAGCGGTTCTTTTCCGGGATGATGGCACTATTTTGGAGGCTTTGGCGTCCCCGAGGTCATTCTCTAGTTCCGTCTTTGCTGCGGAGGCTCAAGCATTACGTTGGTGTCTTAGTAGAAGTCATGCCATGGGAGTTATGAACTTAGTTTGTTTTACTGATAACTTGTCTTTAGCTAATCGTAGCGAACTTGGTCGCCCCCCCCCCCCCCCCCTTTTGACTCATCGACTATCCTAGATGATATTAGACTGATGATTTCTTCTTTCAATTCATGTCACGTTTTGTACTCCGAAAGAGAAAGCAATAAGTTGGCCTATAAACTTGCTGCTTTCTCTTTCAAATCAGATGTAGGCGTTTATTGACATGGATGCACTCCTATATGAGCTTGTATGAACTAATGTTTGATTAATGAAGGCTTTCGTCGTTTGTGGAAAAGAAAGAAGAAGAAAAAAAAGGTGACTTTATTTATTTATTTTATTTATCTATTTTAATGTGAAGTTTATGTTTTTATTTTTTATGTTAAAAGTCCAAGTTTGGGTAGTGATGTTACTCTACCCGTTTTGTATTATAACAAAGCCCTTCTAGAAGTGGACAATCCAGCTAAAAGTGAGAATTATCTCACCTATTCTAATTATTAGTATTATACTATAAAAAAAATAACTATTAATATTTATAAAGATTCAAGACCAATCATAAAAATAAAAATAAAAATCATTTAGTTGTAGGGTCAGTGAGGAGATTCAACCACACATTTACGATATACTACCTCCGTCCCAAAATGTAAATCATTTTAGATGTTTTCACACAGATTAAGGAAGTTGTTTAAATTGGTTATGTGTCATTAATTTTGATAAAAAAAAGTCTAAAATGCCCTTTGACTGTTATTAATACATAGTAGTGAAAAGTTGATAGATAGTTAATAAATGAAGGGTAGAAGGAGAAAAATGTAATAAATGCTTTCTTACTTAGTTAAATGGACTAACATTATGGGACAAAATGAAAAAGCTAAATAAACTTATATTTTGAGACGGATGTATTAAAAGAAATTTGATCGTTGATTTATTATCACGAAAAATCAAATTGATGTACTTTTATTGATAATGTGTACAATAACTTCACCTATCACAATAGACCCGAATCCTAATTTTGTAAGTTGCTAGAGAGCGGATCTATACTTTGATCAGTCTCGTGTGATTCCTGCGATTCAATCATAAAGTCTATTTTATTTATCAATTGACATAAAATAGATTCAGAGACGACAATGAGATTAATTGAAAACATGAATTTTACTACCAAACAATGACTGATCTAGAAACAATGAATCTAAACACTTAGTAAATTGAACAAACTATTGAGAGTGTAGACTTTTTAGTGTAAAACTATCGTTGGTGCCAACGATATCTTATTCAATTATCTTTGGTGCCTCCACTAGATAATCGTAACTATAAATTCACTGGTCCTAAATTTTTAAGTTGCTAGAGAGCGGAACCCTATTATGACGAGTCTCATGTGCGACGCAGCGACGCAATCACAAAGTCTACTTTCTGTATCAATTGACATAAAATAGATCCAGTGACAGGACTGAAGGTCAAACGAAAACACTTTACTATCAAACAGTTACGTATCCAGAAAAATTGATCAAATTGAGCAACCGAATGAAATTGAACAAGCCATCAAATATGAAGATTTAGAATAGACTTTTAAAAGTAACTCTATCGTTATCCAACTTTGATTATTTTTCGGTGTCTCCGCCAGATCCGCATTCATGCCGCGATAGCTTGTTCAATTATCTTCGGTGCCTCTACTTAGATAATCCTAACTGTCTATAATTCAATAGAGCGACCAAGTCAAGTCAAAAAGAAGACAGAAACCCATTCTCTCTTTTTTTTTTTTTTTTTGTGTGGAGCTGAGATAGCTTTTCTTATAACTAAGTCCAACTTTTCACCTGCAATTACAAATCCATCAACTTGACTTCCTTTCTAGATGCTGCTTCAAATAACAACTCCTCTATAAATAACTCTCAGATCACCCCACAACAAATATCTCACCTCCATATTCACATAGCAACAAAAAAACAAAAGAAGGAAAAATTAATATCCAATACAAATCTACCCTTCTTCTTCACTCTGTCTTCATTTTTCATTCAAACAGCCATGGAAAGATCATCTTCAGAGCACCCATTGGCACCTACAAATGGCTATGCAAAAAGTGATATGGAGGCAATCGACAGAGACTCGAAAGAGCTTCGTAACAAGAAACGTATCAAATATCTGCTGTATTTCATTGCCTTCTGTATCTTCCAAACAGGGGTCATTGTATTGATGACTTTCACTATCATGAAGATCAGAACACCAAAGTTTGTTGTGCGGTCTGCTTCATGGGACAGTTTCTTACTTGCGCCCGAAACAAACCCTTCTTTCAATTTGACTATGAATGTTCAATTCGGCGTCAAGAACACGAATTTCGGTACCTTCAAGTTTCACGAAACCAATGTGTTCTTGTACTACAGGGGCAGTCAAGTTGGCCAAGTCACTGTTCCAAAAGCAACTGCTTTATGGAGAAGCACCAAGAAGATTAACGTTGTTGTTAACGTTAATTCCTCTAATTTACCTGCAAATTCTCCTTTGTTAAGCAGTGATTTGCGTTCTGGGGTGTTGCCGATTACAGCACAGTCGAATCTTAATGGGAAGGTGCACCTTGTTCAGATGTTTAAGAAGAAGAAAACCATTAAGTTGAATTGCTCTTTAGAAGTCACTTCCAAATCCAAGCAGGTCAACGATATTGCATGCACCACATGATCGATGATTTGTGTATTATGTCAGTTTTGTTATAATCATTTTCTTGTTATAGTAAGATTTCATTTTTTTTTTTTTTTTTTTTTTTGCTTCCACTAGTATATATGTAATAATTTGGTGTGGTATTCTTTAATATCATATGAATATATTTACAGTTGTATTTGAGGAATTTGAGGTTTCTTTTATGTACACATGCGTATGAAAATGAAATTACTTGGTGTTTTGCTTATCGGACACGGTAAAGTAAATTTACTTGCACAAACGAAAATGATACTATTCGAGATTCGATTTTTATTAAGAGTATTGATACGGGCACAACAGTGAGTGTCACAACGTGTATCTACATCGTTGATTTCAAATTTAGATTTATTAATCATTATTATGTTCATTATTATCAATAGTGTAGATGCACGTTGTTGCACTCGTTCTGTCACAACGATTGTGTTTGTATATATCCAGGGCCGGCCCTCCCCTAAGGCCTTCGAGACCCGGGTCTTAGGCCCAATACTGTCGAGAGGCCCAACTGTACATGTTTCGCTAAAAGAAAAAAAAATCGTGTAGATTTAATCCGATCCAACCTAAAAAAATATTTTAATTTTATTTTTTGGTAGAGCTAAATTTGTTTTTATTCTAATTGATAAAGCGCCAATAAAAAAAATTTACTTGACCCAAAAAAATAGATATATACAAACAAGTTTTATTAATTTTTTGTATATACGGATGTTAAAAATGCGATAAGTGTTGGAAAAAATGTAAGTCTTAGGATTTGACGGAGAATTAGAAACTCCAAGCGCACGTTAATAACGTTGTCTTTTAAGAGATGTTTTGTCCAACACGATTTGTCACTAAGGGATCAAATGAAAATCTCTTTCGGGATACATGGGGGTGTTTGATTCAAACAAATGACTTGTTTGAATCAAACCCGAGAACACTCAAAGTTTTTCTAATGATGTTGTCAAATTTATGGATTTTCGTCTTCATACTTATGTCTTTTATAGGTTGCAAGTACTTATAAACGAATGGATGTACTTTCTTGCACCGGATGAAAGCATGCAACCCTTACACAAAATGGTAAGTACATATCAGTTCGAAAATGCGTGTATCTGAAAATGCATATCCCTTCATGAACTGATGCATGCATTGATTTAGGTCGAACCCCGTTTCGTTGCGATAACATTAATTCGTACGACAACTCGTAGCAAATGATAACCAAAATATTTATTTATGAAAAAATATCTAACAATAAGTATGTTTTAAAAAAAAAAACAATTTCAACTAAAAGCGCCCAATTTAGGAGGCATTTTACTGTAGCCTAATACAAATGTCTGCGCCGGCCTGTATATATCATTACTCTTTTAGTAAATGGCAAAAGCAACGCACTTAATTTTGAACCGGCGAACATTATATTTGATAAAAGCCTTAATACGATGATCATCCAATCTATTTACATGAAGAACCGTAAGTAATTTGTAGCTGCCGAATAAGTAATTGATTATGAAAGAAATTATTATCAACTTTTGTGTGCTTTGTGTAAGATGAAAAAGGGATTTTGTGCTAGAGATTGGACATATGTGTTATCACCTGATATTGTCAGAAATATCAGGTTTGCGGTATATGGATTTTAAGGTGGATATCTAGCTGAATGTGTGTGATTTCTCCGGTGAGAGGCGGTGGAGTTCAAGAAAAAGATGGAGCTTTTGATTATGAACTGTGCCTGAAAGGCTGCCTACGTACCCTTTTTTTGTAAGGGATCAAACCAATGCGTAGTTCTTAGAAGAAAAAGTGAGAGAGTTGTAATGCAGGTGAATGTGATATTTATAGAGACATGGACCCGGCGGTACGTGAGAGCAGGACGGTACGAGAGAGCATGACAACTGTACGGTGAGTGAGAGCAGAGACACGCGTGACCGTGAGCTTGGAGGGCTGAAAGTCCTTGGCGGACAGAGAGTCCTGGAGGACTCGGAGAGCCTACGACGGGCAGAGAGTCCTGGCAGACTCGGAGAGCCATCGACGGTCAGAGAGTCCTGGCGGACTCGGAGAGCCATCGACGGGTAGAGATTCCTGGCGGACTCGGAGAGCCCACGACGGGCAGAGAGTCCTGGCGGACTCGGAGAGCCCATGACGGGCTGAGAGTGCCGAGCTAGTTGTTAGCTGCTTTATTCCCGTTGTACTAGCTAGTGATGAGGATCGTGATAGCGTGAGGTGGAGGTGGGCCAAAGACCCTGTCCGCTACTGGGCTTATGTTGATTTTGGTATATCATCACCAAAGGCTTTGATGAAACATCTACCCTAACCTTGAACAGTGTTGAAATCATCTCTCCCAAAAGCTTAAGTTGATGAGGAGGTAGACAATTGACATCTTATATTTTAACACGCCCACACAAGTGTGAGTCATCTCTCCAACACTTACACAATATAAATGGAGAAATAATATTGACACTAGGGTTCAATCCCACGACTTTGGCTGTGATACCATGTTGAACTACCATGATGAACCCTAATTATATTGTGCAAATGTTGGAGAGATTGCCCACACTTGAGGGGGGTGTTGGAAGAGATTGCCCACACTCTTACTGTATAAGGAAATATAATAGCACATTTACCAACACCAATTGGTTTTAGTAGAATGATAAGCACTTTATCTTAACGAACAGTGTGAATTCGAGCCAAATCACTTCACCTGAAGCATGAGCAAGAGCTAAGTATTCTGATGCAGTACTTGAGTAAGCAACTACTAGTTTTTTTTGAGCTCCATGCCTCGAGAAACAAACCTGAGCAAATACAATATCTAACAGCTGATTTATAGTCAAACGATAGTAGTCCCAATGTGCGTCAGAGTGACCGTTTAAGGTGAGAGATGTATGTGGTTTATATTATAGTAACTTGAATGTAGCACATGACACATTCAATAGCTTGTCAACATACATCCGTTGAAGAGTGGTTGAATTAACCGAGAGTGATAATTAAGTCCGAGTTGCTCACACCCGAAAACGGACGTCCGACACGTGATGATCGAGTCCTTACTTGGCTCTCACGTAAGCCGAAATACTGTATATACTGAAAATAAATGCGGAAGCTACAAAAAAAAAATAGACAAAAAACTCAAAACCCAACTCTCAAGGTCCAACGCCACCGTGGACTTAATTGCCGCTTGCTAGACATTCGTTCTCGTTGAGAGTTTGATTTATGAAATGAGTCGTTGCATGTATTACGATTGATTCAATATTGTGCATCGACGTTGTAGCTAGCCCATTTTTTTACCCAAAACCCATCAGACATTCGTTCACGGTTGAGAGTTCGGCTTATGAGACGAGCCATTACCTGATTGATTCGATATTGTGCATAGTAGTTGGCCCATTTTTTATCCAAACTCATTGGATATTCGTCTCCGGTTGAGAGTTCGGCTTCTATTGCTGGCCCATCTTTTGATCCATAACTCATTCTCATTTTTCTAGACTCTGATATAGCCCATTATTTATACACTATGGGCTGCCGAAATTGGATCGCAATGATGGCCCATTGTTTAAATAACACCATCTTCATTAATCTATCGTTTCTCACTTTCAGGAAAGCTTCTCCGACTGAGAGAAAGGAGCAGCTAGCTAGCTGAAATTCCGACCGATTCAAAATGTTTCTCCGACGTATTTCCCGGCCATTGATGATGATGGCGAAGGTAAAGGAGACGACCGGGATCGTGGGTCTAGATGTGGTGCCAAATGCAAGGGAAGTACTAGTGGATCTGTATACCAAAACCCTAGGTGAAATCAGAGCTGTACCTGAAAATGAAGGATATCGTAAAGCTGTAGAGACCTTCACGAGCCACCGTCTTAAGGTGTGTCAGGAGGAAGAGGATTGGGAGAAGATCGAGCAACGTCTCGGTTGTGGTCAGGTTGAAGAGCTCATTGAAGAAGCTAGAGATGAGCTCAAGCTGATCGGCCATATGCTCGGTTCGTACATTTTACTTTTTTGATTTTACATATGTTAATGTTAAGCATTCAGTTCTGTTTAATGGAATATAATCTGGATTATATGGTGTTGATTCATTTTGTTCGTTTACATTCTTAAAACTACTGAGAGATTGAATACGGTAACAGTTCTCTATATGAAGAACACACACAAAACGATTTCAATCACCTGGAACAGAGTATTTTGTGTTTGGAGTGTCTGAATTTGGTAGAAATGTTCCACTGCTGCATAGATTTTATTGAGAATTCGGTTTTGTTTATTGGAATATAATTTGGCCTATGCGGTTTTGCTTCATTATGTTCATTTACATTCTTAAACTACTGAGAGAGCATTAATACAGTAACATTTCGTTATATGAAGAACCCACAGAAAAAGAGTTCCATAAATTGAAATAGAGTTTCTTGTGTTTGGTGTGTCGGGATTTAGTAGAAATATCCCACAGCTGCATAGATATAAGATATTGTTGAGCATTCGGTTCTGTTGCGGTTTTGCTTCATTTTGTCCATTTACAACCTTAAACTACTAAGAGAGAAGTAATACAGTAGCATTTCGCTACATGAAGAACCCACAGAAAAAAATTCCACAAAAATTGAAATAGAGTTTTTTGTGTTTGGAGTGTCGGGATTTGGTAAAAATGTTCCACTGATGCATATAACTTCTGCACAACAAGGTAAAATTGTATCATGAAAAGTGTCTAATGTAATGCATATGTGCTTGCGAAACTGTGTAAGGAATTGTATGTTTTATAGGGGTAGTGTGTATATTCAGAGCAAACATATTTCCATTTGTTTCTTTTTGCTCATTCCTTGGCGATTTGACATTGTAGTACTACCTGTTATAGATTTCTATCGTGTTCTCAAATCCATCTCATGATTCTACACAGCACAGCATCATATGATGTGACATTACCCACTCCATTATTCAATAGGCGGCATAGTTGTCATTTGTCAAGGCGATCGCTCTGAGGACTTAGCGCCTAGAAGGTAGGCGAGGGTCGCCTCGGCAAGATGTTGTACCAAATAGGAGTTGTGTGCACATAATGAAACTTTTGACTGCTTAGTACTCCTGTTTGAGTTGGTGCACCGTGCATGTATGGCTAGTTTAACTCATATCATTGCATGGTTAGGACATGCTACATATGCTGGCACCTGCAATTGGTTTGATGTGGCTGGAGCTTTCAGTGCTCACAAGGCATAGTTATATAGTATTTGTTTGATAGGAATTGGCCTTTTTATGGACTTACTTATTTTCTCATGAATTGACTTCTATTTTTCAACATTTTCCATGATCACCTAGGCGACCAAGCGACCCAAGCTCGCCTAGCGCTTTAACAACCATGGCAGATGGTAATTAGCATTTCCGAATTCTTTTATTCGCAGCACGAGCTGTCTGAGAATCCGCTAAAACTTTGATATTAGTGTCAAACAAGGATCACTTGATTCTCGCACCCCATGTAGTAAAGGGAAGCTTCGGAAAAAGAAAAGCGTTTTTGCTGAAGAGTAGTCTTTATCTTCCTTCACCTGGTGGTCAAACAGACACAATATGACCCCAAGAACACAAAACAGACCCAAGCAGCGAAATTCCTTCTGCTTCCATGCACAAAACAGCCAATTCCCGGCACTTCTAGAATCAAGAGTCCTGTATAAGACACAACTGCTCTGATGCACTTGAAGCTGAATTGTCCATTTGACAAACCCATAAGGCAACATCGGGCCTGACTTCTTGTTCATGAACATACTTCCATACATTATTCGTCTAAAATATGCAGAAAAATATGTCAAAACAGCTTGGTACTGTGTTGTATGCGTCATTGTGTCTGACCTTTGCAAAAAATGGTATATAATTATCTTCAGTGTAGAGTTCTATTAACAACCAGTCTGCCTTTTTTTATGCCTTGCAGAGTGGAAGCCATGGGGCATCCCAGATGACTATGAATGCGAAATTATTGAAAACGACGCTCCAGTCCCTAAACATATACCAATACACCGTCCTGGTCCTCTACCTGAGGAATTCTACAAAACTTTGGCGGCTGTTGATTCCGGCACGCTCGAGAAATTCATCGCTGCTTCGAAAAAAGACGACTCTGCTTCAGTTACTGATGGTGGTGGTGATCAGCCATCACAGAAGTAGAGTTTATTTTAGAAGCCCATGACTATTTTATGTTTCCTGTATGTTGTTATTTGCAACACTGTTTTGTGATAATTTATGATCTTATCTTTTTTTTTTTTTTTTTTTTTTTGAGATTATTGAACAGACATCTTGAATTCTGGGACAATGGTGAAATTGTTTGTAATAAGCCAATGGATCTTAAAGCTTACTTTGATTCCAGTTTCTCATGTGAATCTTGAATTGTTTGGGAACGAGTTTTCATTGAATCAAAACACGATACGTGATTTGCTTTTTTGTTGTGTGTGTGTGTGTTTTTGTGGTGGTTTATTTCCTTGTAAGTTTGTCTTTAATGTGTTTCGTTCAAGGGACAAGCTTAGAGCTATAGTCCTTAACGACAATAACAAGAAAAACAGAATTGACACGAAATATCAAATTTACAATGTCCGGTTAAAGTGGCCAACACTCGCGGGTAGAAAGGAACAATATCATTACATTACAGTAAGAAATCAAGAAAAGAAAAGAAAAGGCCTAAAACATTAGGATTAAGCAATGTAAGATTGTATCTAAAATGCTATATCCCGCACAAAATAATCTTTTCGTTCCCCTAGAAAAAAATGCTATATCCCCACTTTTTGGGCGGGATTTTGGTCGTTTAAACAAGAGTTCTCATGTTCGAGCCTTTGTGAATGCATCAAAAACTTGTTAAGCAAGTGGTCTCGGGTTCAAGCCTTTATGATTGCGCTAAAACCTTGTTGGGAGAGGTTCCTTCTTTTGGTACCCGACAGTATCTCGAGGGATTAGTCTCAGACATTTGTCTGGGAATAAATTACGAAAGCAAAAAAAAAAAAAAAAATGCTATATCCCACGGATAAGTCAAATTGCTTGAGATCGGGTCTATTAGAGCAACTCCAAGGGAGGTGAATTTCAACAGCAAATCAGAAAATTGATGAAAAATGAGACTTCATTGGACAATGTTTTTCTCCCATCAAATTGGTGGTAAGATAAAAATCACAACCAAATTTGCTGGTGGAAATGGAGCACCGGCAACTACTCTTCATTTTTTTTCCTTTTACTTTTGTGAAGAATATTTTTCCAAGAATATATAATTGAATTTTAAGATGGAATATTTCAAGAATATTTTTTTTTGGTGTACGATTATTGGAGTTGATGGATAAAATTTCGTGTAAAAATTATACCAAATTGATGATTTGGTGTAAATTTTGCCGTGAGCCCTTTGGATTGCTCTTAAGTTTTGATTATGCTTGAATTTGATTCAAGTAATATCAATGGAATTTTGATCACTTTTCAAGCTCGAGCTCAAACTTAGACCCGAGCAACCTGAGAAAAATATTGAGTTTTAGTGTGCAGAAGTTCGGCTTATTAACAAATACAAATGAATATATATTGGTAATATAATATACTAATAATAATATATTTGATAAAACTATGAATATCTCGAGTCAAAACTTGAAATAATTAAAGTTCGACTCGTTAATCACGACAAGCTGGTTGTGTTGAATTCGAGTTTGATTAAATTATAATTAAACGAACATTTTATACGTGGAATGTCGAGCTATTAATGAACTGCTCGCCATGATTTTGTATTTACTTTTTTTCTTCAAATATAGGATCTTACGTTTCAAGTTCAATGCACCGCAAGTGCCCATAGCCTAATGGTTTATACCCGCGCTCCATTGATAGGAGACCCGGGTTCGATTCCCCCTTCCCCCAATCTTTCGTTTCAGTGAAAAAAAAAGTTCAATGCACCGGGGCCCGGCCACAATGGTTTTTTATTGACAAATCTACCCATGCTACTAGTCGTGAATACAAGTAAATGAACCAGGGGTATATTAGGAAATACAAAACCGATATACCGTTAAACTTGACGTCGCCGGCCTGCAATTAGTATCAAAACTGGCGGAGGACTCGATAAAGAGCTCTTGTGTGAATTGCTGAAAGCCAAAAAAAAAAAAAAAAAGATCAGCTCCTTTGTGGTTTGCTAACTTTCCATCAGGTATGCTTCGATGTTTGTTACTTCAATGCTGAATCGAGCCTTGATGTTTCTAGAATTCAGCTTTTGAGAATGCAATCGCGTTGATTCTCTGTGTTTGCCACATTATTTTTTAGTGCCAAATTTAGCTGTTTATGGTTGAATTTCCTGTTTTTTCAGCATTGATACAGCTATTTTTCATTGTTTTAGTATTGATTAGGCAGCAGAAATAGCTTTTCACGTAGGGTTTTAGTGAGGTTTGTGATTAGTTTCTCGTGAAATTAAGCTGTCGTGATGTTTTGGATGTTTCCATCATCGTTTACTTCCATGCTCAATTGAGCTCGATGTTTTAAAATTTAGCTTTTGAGAATGCAATCGCGTGATTCTCTGTGTTTGAAGTTTGGCTGTTTTTTTTTTTGTTGAATTTCATGTTCTTCAGCATTCATATAGATTTTTTTCATTATTTTTAGTGTTGATTGGGCGGCGGAAATAGCTTTTCATGTGGGGTTTTACTGACGTCTATGATCAATTGCTCTTGAAATTAAGCTTTTGTAATTTTTGGATGTATACATTTCCTTTAATTTGATCACAAACATTTACTTCCATGCTCAGTCGAGCTTAATGTTTTAGAATTCAGCTCTTGTGAATGCGACTGCGTTGATTCTTTGTGTTTGAGACATTTTTTACTGCCAAAGCTTGGGTGTTAATTGTTGAGTGTCCTGTTTTTCAGCTTTCTATATCTTTTTTCATTATTTTTTTATCTCGTATTGATTGGGCAGCGGAAATAGCTTTTTCAGGTAGGGTTTTACCGAGGTTTGTGATCGATTTCTTGTGAAATTAAGTTTCCCGTAATGTTTTTGGACGTATCCATTTTCTTTAATTCGGGGAAGCCTCTTGGTGCCATTTCGTTGATAATACCTGCACATTTTTCTTGATCATTTGAGAATGACTGATGTATTTTGTCCGGTTGAATTGATTTCTTTGGTTGCTATATTCTCTTGTAGTGCCTGTACAATTGTAGCCGGAGGGAATCTCAGTTCTCATGGCTGCATCTGAAGAGAATGGTGCATTATTTCCAATTTTTCTACTGTCAACAATTGCGTTGCCATTAATACCTTACACAATATTGAAACTGTTCCGTGCTGTGTCTAAGAAAGAAAGAAGCATTCATTGCGAATGTTCAGTTTGCTCTTCATCGTCGAAGTACCAGAAATCAAAATCTAAGCAGGTGAGTTACTGGCCTTAGGTTTCTGAAGCGCTATATACATATTCTTGGTTTGTTTAAGATATTGTGGGAAATATAAACATGATGCTTTCTGTTCTGTAGCTCACAAAATTCTTGACATGCCATAACTTCACTGTTCTGCTGCTATGGATTGTTATGGTTTTCCTTGCGTATTACGTCAAACACATGAAGAGCGAGGTACTTGTATTGTTGGCTCAATCAGTTTGTATGTCAGTGCTATTCCATGACGATGTTTTTGCTATTGAAGTCGAGTAATTAAGAGTGATCTTTTGATTTTATTCTTATGTTTAAACAGCTACAAGCTTTTGAACCATTCAGTATTCTTGGATTAGAGCCTGGAGTTTCTGATTCAGAAATCAAGAAAGCTTACCGTAGTCTTTCACGTCAATACCATCCTGATAAAAATCCCGATCCAGGTTGATGATTTTCAGTAATTTTATTACACAATCGTGAATGGGATTGAATACACACAGCCATGACTAATTCTCATATTTTATTACCGTGTCACTTACAGAGGCCAACAAGTATTTCGTGGAGTACATCTCCAAAGCTTATCAAGCTTTGACAGATCCTATCTCTCGTGAGAATTATGAGAAATACGGGCATCCAGATGGTAGACAGGTACTATGAAGTTGTATACAGAGGAGCTCAAATTTCATGTCTATTAATCTAAATTTTGAAATTAAATACAACAAAGTAACGTCCTATTTGTAGGGGTTTGAAATTGGAATCGCTCTTCCTAAGTTTCTGCTAAATATGAATGGGGAGTCTGGTGGGATTTTATTGCTATGCTTTGTTGGAGTCGTGATATTTTTCCCTCTTGTGATGGCGGTTGTATATCTGGCGAGATCCTCGAAATATGCCGGAAGCTTTGTCCGGCGTGAGACCATCTCCGCTTATTACAAGCTGATAAAACACTCATTGACCCAAAGGTATTTTTCTTGTTCCTACTAGGTTATGATGCACGTATACTTATGTCTAGTAGCATGTCCCATATCCGACACATATACGCATCAGATACTTGGGACTTGGGATACACACCTAGGGGCAAATTTGTTATTTTCTAAATTTGGTTCGTATATGCATATCTATAACTCGGATATGTAAAATGATGAATCATGCTAAAAATCGAGTATATACCTCTAGATAATGAATGAAAAAATGTCCTAAATGAAGAAAAACAATAAAAAAAAATTTAACAGGATCCACTAAAAATAGTTTCATTTTATGTGTTTTAATATTTATTGTTCGGTCCTTATAGTTTAATCATATACAATCTGGTCTGTATATTTTTATATTTACTCATATGCCCTCTGTGCCCGTATCCTATATTTTTCAAACTCCCAAACCCACGTATCATGAATCCACGTAGTCGTACATGTGCTACCTAGCTAGCTACTAGGTAGACTTCAAATTCGTCTACCATGTTGTTTCGTTCCTCGCTATTTTATTTCGTTAATGGTTTTCTCTGCTACTTGCTTGATCCAGAAAATTGCTGCTTGTTTACTTAATATGATGTCATCTTTTCACGACAATGCATAAAAAATGCAGGAAACTTTTTGAGGTCTTTCTCGAGGCCGATGAATTCAAGAGTATCCCAGTCCGAAAGATTGATGAAAGCCCTCTTAAAGAACTTTCTGCTTCTGTAAAAGATGAATTGAACTTGAACCAGAAGAACTTGAAACAAGAAGAGTCGAAATTTTTTGATCGCAATCCAGCATTAGTTAAGGTATAGAGTATACAAAGGAACCATTTTCATCCTTGTTTTTTCATTTTTCTTAGTTTTAAGTATAAAGATTAGCTGATTAATTTGCCGATGATCCAGGTGGAACTTTTGATTCAAGCGTATTTAACTCGTCAAACGGCACGCCTGTCCATAGATTTACAGCGCAGCTTAAATTACATTCTGCAGTCGGCACCTCGATTACTTGAAGAGCTAGTCAAGGTAATTTTTGTTTATGCTCTCATGTTCGGCTTGTTTTTGTTCGTAATCGTTCATTTGTATAGCTAAACAAACCAAGTTCTAACTGGATTGTAGGCTCGTTTCATATACTACGAACGAACACGAGTTTGGCTCACGAATGTTTGTGAACCTGGTTATATAGATAAACCAATGTACAACCTAACCATAACTCATCGAATGATAAACCAATGCACAAACAAACAGCACTACTCACCACATATAGTTTTACTGTTTTAATTTTAATTCACCCAATATTATAAGACAAAAGCTGATCTCTAAGTACTATGATGGAAATTACTTTGGTACCCATGTGATGTGTTTGAATGACTCATTGGGAACATATGATCCTAATGAACAGCATAGGCTTTTAACTTGTAATTTAATATTATGCGTTGTGCGGATGACAGCTGGCACTGGTACCACACAATAATGAAGGACATGGATGGCTGAGGCCTTCAATTGAAGCTATTGAGCTGTCTCAGAGCATTTTGCAGGTATTAATCCACTTGCTTAGAAAATATTTTGTAAACTTTTTGGAGATCTCAGAGTTGCTCATCCCTCTTTTTTGATGTTCGTTTGAGCCTTTGAGGTTATATATATATATATATATATATATATATATATATATATATATATATATATATATATATATATATATATATATATATATATATATAGAGAGAGAGAGAGAGAGAGAGAGAGAGAGAGAGAGAGAGAGAGAGAGAGAGAGAGACTTTAGTCCCTTTTGTTTCATAATTTTTTCACTTCTATCTCTACGTTTCATCTTGCCACTTTTACCCCTCATCTATACAATTTTATTTTATTTTACATTTTCAGTCTATAGTGCCACGTGTCAAACAACCAATGTTGAAGTACTACAGGAGCCAAACCAATAAAAACTTGACATATGGCAAAATGGACTGAAACGATTAATGGATCATATGATATGGATCCCCAATTTTATAAATTTTACTTTATTTTTCAGTATCTAGTGCCAGTGTTTGGATGTGCTAATTTTGTGCTTGCAGGCTGTTCGTCTTAGTTCAAGGAAGAAGGATGATGGCGCCGCTCCTTTCTTACAACTACCACATTTCAATGATAGTGTTGTAGAAAATCTGAGCAACAAGGTATGCCATGAGGCTCTAGTTTTGATAAGGACTCTGTCTGCTCGCTGACTCATACGATGAAGTCACCGATATTTTTATTTGGTAGTGTGTCTTGCATCTGACACAGATATATATTGAATTGTTAAGCTATATGTTTAGGGAAAATTCGCAAATTTATATGTAATTTTAGTTAAGCCATGCTCTTAAATATGAATCGTGAATAACTAGAAAATATGTTGGACATGAGGCACTAGTGTTGTTAGGACTATGTCTACTAGTGGACTCATACGATGATGCACATGAACTTTGAGAAGGTCGGCTGTATGTGGTGCCACAGCAGTAAGTTTGATATGGTGTTACTAAAAATGCCCATGGTTTTATTATATACAGTTTAATCCCTATACTTTTAGTATTTTACGTATATCCCATTCGGTTCCCCTATCCTAATTTTTATTAATCTTGCGCCCACGTATCTTGTACCCGTACCCATGTATGACGTGTCTATACCCTCACATCCTTATATTGATCTTTTACATTGTATTTTCAACTATTTGCAGAAGATGAAGAGATTTCAGGAGTTTCAGGACATGAATACGCAAGAACGTACTACGTTGCTCAATGACCTTGGTTTCTCTTCTACTGAAGCTCATGATGTGCAGAAGGTTCTAGATATTATGCCACGCACATCAATCGAAGTTACCTGTCAAACCGAAGGAGAAGAAGGTATACAAGAAGATGACGTGGTCACTTTACAGGCTTGGGTGACGTTAAAGCGTGGTAATGGTTTAATCCGAGCCGTTCCTCATACCCCTCACTATCCATTCCACAAAGAAGAAAGTTTCTGGTTTTTACTCGCGGATGATAAGACGAAAAACGTTTGGTTCTCGAAAAAGGTGAGCTTTAACGATGAATCTGCCGCGATAACTGCTGCGTCGCGTGCGATGATACATAAAATGGAAATGATGGAAGCTTCTACCGAAGAAACTAATGCTGCTCTGAAAGATGCTGTGAATAAAGTAAAGAATGGGTCTAGACTTGTACTTGGCAAGTTTCTTGCCCCGAAAGCCGGGACGTACGATTTGAGGTGTTATTTGATGTGCGACACATGGATTGGTTGCGATCAAATGACTGAGTTGTCGATGAAGGTACTGAAACAGAATAAAGCTGCCCCTCGGATTGAGGAAACACGAGTAGAAGATGATGGAAGTGAGGAAGAAGACGAGAGTGATGAAGAAGATGATGACTATGAGAGTGAGTACAGTGAAGATGATGACTATGAGAGTGAGGAAGAAGAGATAGAAAAAAAGACACCTAAAAAGGAAAGTAAAAAAGGCATGGCGAATGGAAAGGGCAAGCAGGCGAAAAATACAAAGGCCGCTGTTTCTAACCAAAACCGTAAGAAGAGAAGGTAATCGTGATTTGCAGGTAAAAATTCTCGTATGAAATGAAGAGTCTCTATTACATCATATCGTTGCATGAGTGAGGTGTGTAAACAGACAACGTAATTTTTTGTCTTTTTATATATATGACATTCATCTGACTGTCTGATACAATAGAAACTTTCCAGCCAAGAATCTCTGAGTAAGACGCTAATCATGTCGCGGCTGTAATGTAGAATAGAATGCAAGAGCATTATACAATTTCAAATTTATACTTTGAATCTGTAAAATACAGATTTAACTGGAATTGCTTTAAGCTGACTTTGAATTTGACCCAGGGGCATTACTTAAAATCGAGAGATTTTGAACTTCATGATTGAATATGCTTTTTTGGCCTGAAGAGGTGAAACCATATTTTGGATTTTATTTTTGTTTTATTTTTATTTCCTCTGCATATATTCCTTGTGTAGTGTCGTTTCCACTACCTGTTTTATTCCTATTGATTAAAATGAAGAAATATTTATTGTGATGTGATGGGTCCCCACAAAATCAATGGTGTTAATAGTGTTGTAGAAGATATTGTGGATAAATGAGCAGTGGATGTATCAAAGTACTGTGGTGTTCGATAAGTCTTGTGTGTTCCAAATAATGACTGCCAATATTTATTATGTTAGCATGCAGCTGATCAACATCTTTGATGAAAATTCATGTTGGACAGTAGATATTTACGTTGTGGTGTCCATTTTTTGAAAATAAATTGTTCCATAAAAAGTGTCTATTTTCATTTAATACATCTTTTCCAATCATACTTTTATCATACCATTTGATGGTTATATACTCTTTTCATATTCCAAAACAAACATTTATATTATGAAATAAGGGTATATATGTCTATTACTCCCTCTGTTTTTATTTAACTGTCGTAGGTGCTATAAAATAAAATTTTCTTTTTATTTTTCGCAGTTACATTTCCAATGAATTGTTTATTATATTTTTTTTTTCTACTTCTACCCTTATTTATTAAGGGATGAGAGATTGAAAACAACATTGCATTAATTATATTCAAGGGGT
Organism: Gentiana straminea; assembly: GCA_036785695.1. Lineage (NCBI taxonomy): Eukaryota > Viridiplantae > Streptophyta > Magnoliopsida > Gentianales > Gentianaceae > Gentiana > Gentiana straminea. The sequence goes on along the minus strand of JAVUPR010000239.1, from coordinate 1,922,513 downwards.
GTTATTTTCATTTTAATGTTAAGTCAAAACATTAACTAATCTCCTTAATATGTGTTTTTTTGGCAACTGCGACGGTTAAATATAAACGGTTGGAGTATTTTTTAAAATACACCATATTAATTGTTTTTTTAATATGTGTGCATCTCAAAAATCGAACACTTTTTGTGGGGCGGAAGCAGTAATATACTACCTCCGTCACAAAATGTATCACTACCTTTTTTTTTAGTAAGTAAAAATAGTAAATGTTGGTTCTTATAAGAAAAATGTTGTCCTATTCATTAATTATTGAAATACTTTTGTCCTTGTGTCTCATTATCCCTAAAAAAAAAACATGTTATCAATAATCAATGGATAAAATTGTGTAGTGAATATGTGTATTCTAGAAATTGTGTGTTGGTTCTTATATGAAAATTACCCCTAAAACAATGTGTCTTATCAATGGATAAAAAATGTGCAGTGAATATCTATTGTAAATATTGTGTGGTGAATGTATCACTATCTTTTTTTTAGTAAGTAAAAAATAGTATATAATAAATTAGGGGTAAAAAGAGAAAAATGTAATAAATGTTTCATTGGTGTTCTAGATGGACTTATATTATGAGACAAATTTAGAAAGTTTAACGGACTTATATTTTGAGACGGATGTAGTACATCTTTTTTTGAAAATAGTAATATACATATTAAAGGTTTAGTTTTTATTTTTATTTCTTATTTTGCATTTTTTCAATACACATTCCAATGTGATGATACATCTATATGGGTTTACGATACAAATAGAGTAACTAAGGAAGAAATGCCAACAACAAAAAAAAAAATTTAAAAAAAAATAGACGCGGACCGCTAGGGAAATGAAATGGACTGAAAAGATGTCATGGAGCGGGTCCCACTCCTCAAATGAACCACCCACCACCCATGGAAGAATTACCCTTTGTGAATATCCTATGATTCCTATCCTCTAAAATGTCTTATTCACATTCTTTTTAATCCTTTTGAAATTTTTTGGGTTAGTGGCTATGATGTACCGACATTTTAATCTGGTCGCCGTGCGTTGTGTCAGATACAAGACACGCTTCGACACGCTCTGACACCGTGTCCGACATGTGTCGGCTGATTAAATTAATATTATTTAAATTTTAAATATCCGACACACTGTCGACATTTTCCGACACGACACCGATACTCCCCGACACTCTTGAACCCAATTTTTTTTATTTATTTCTTTAAGTATTCTTCAATGGAAACGTTAAAATATACAATATGTATTTTTGTTGATAAACAATTATTTTTACAATTCGTAATATTTTGAAAGTCAATCATAATTTCTTTTGGCACCGTATAAAGATCGAATATCTATTCTAGATATTCATAAAATTTATGTAATACCTTGTTTTGTCTAGTTTTTTCAGATGTTTACGAATATTTTTTTATAAATTGTATTTTATTTACATTATATATATATATATATATATATATATATATATATATATATATATATATATATATAACGTGTTGGCGGCGTGTCATGTCTTTAAATTTTGGAATTAGCCGTATCGCCGTGTCCGTGTCCGTGTCGTGTCGTGCGACGTGTCCGTGTTTGTGTCTGTGTATGTGCGACATAGGTTGGTGGCATTTTTGCTGGAATATCCGACTACGCTATCAGTGTTTTCTTTACTTCTTCGAGGGTTATTTTTCGGGGTTTTTGTCGGAAATGACACACTATAGAAGATGTCAGGCAAAAAGACATAAGAAAAGATATTTATCAAAAAGGACATAAAGTGAAAGTGAGAGTGAATTTGATATTGAATTTCGAGCGAAATTCACTGTCAAATTCACTTTCGCTTTCTGTCTTTTTTAACAAATGTTACGGAATATTAATATAATTAATTACCATTTAGTTATATTGTGTAATTATATTAAGTAAATGACGGATATGATATTTTGACGAGTAGTAGGGTTTCTTACTGTGATGTATAAATATGGCGATGTGTTGATGAATGAAAGACAGAAAAATACTTTGGAAATATTCTGGTTTGTCGATTTCAACATGGTATCAGAGAGCGAGGTTACCCCAATTGAAAAGAAGAAAAAAAACCTACGTACAAACTATGAAGTGAGTAATTTCGGCCATACAATAGCAGTAGTCAGTAGTGTTTGTTTTGTTAATTTGATCTCATGGCTTCGGCAACCATGAAAGGAGAAAGCAATCCAAAAATAGAAGACCCAAATTATGCGGCGGCTGATGATGAAAACGTTGGAGATGTGAAAGATAAACAAGTTGAGAACGGAGGTGTTGCAGCTGGAAGAACGGGCCACGGCTCAGTGAGGGCAAACAAAGCCACCGTGGCCTCGACTTCTACACAAATTTGTCAAATCAAGGAACAAGTTCCCTCTAACTCTGCATTGTTGCTCTCACATTCTTCTTTTTAAATACAAATTTGACTGAACTTTTTAATGTCAGAACATTCTTTTTACTTGTGTTTATTTTCAACTTCCCTCCTAAGGGTAGTGTTGATTTTGTAAACTTTCCATCTAATGCTACTTGTTCTTTCAAGGTATGCATCTCATCTTCTTACCAGTTGGATCTTTAATCCTACCTTGACATCCATCTTCAGTTACTTATCTGTAACCCTCTAGCAATTTATGCTAAACCAGTTCCAAGCAAAAGGTAGTCTTTGCCAAGGTGCCTTCTGAACCTATTTAGCCAATCAACTTTTGAATTCCTAAACTTCTGATTTCCAATTCAGATTAATGTACCTTGTGCCCTTCAGTTTTAACTCTCTTTCAGGCCATTTAGAGCCATGAACCGCCAGATACACCTTTTGATATTCCATCTTCTATTTTGGCGTTTCTATTACAATTTTGTCATACTAGTTGAAAGTCTATTTTGTCTTAAACCTTTTTTTTCCCACATGAGGAATAACCTTGAGCCCTTATTTCCCCGGCAGTGTACTATTCCTCTCGAGTAGTGCAACCTTGAAACTTTGAATTGGATCATCAATGATTCTCACACTTTCTTTGAAAGTTTGAGTTAATTCTTCAAAGCCAAACTTTATCCAACAATTCTTAAGTGTCTTTTCCCCTTCACTTGAAAGCTCGTTTATCACATACTTTTTCAAACTTTTGATTTTTCCTTACATTGTCATGAGGAAAACCCTATCTCCTTTTCAATTTTGAAATAACCTCTATTTGAATAATGCAGACTTTGATTTTTCCTTGACAAGTTCCCTTCGTATATTTCATTCTGAGACCTTTTGGTGTACTCGTTTTGTCTCTAAATCTCCGGCATGTTGAGATTCTGCCCTCTTTTGATTTCTAAATGGTTTAGTCTTCCTGGTGCTCAACCTGTCACCTTCAAACTCTGTTTATTTTTCCAAGCTAACCCTTATTGGCATAAGTATTGGATCAGATCGTCAAGAGAAAGTATGGCAAATGCGTGTTCTCCATCCCAACGAGACTCAGAAGTCCTTTAGCTGGGATCATTGCGGTTCTACAACAAGTTTGTGTCAAAGTGATGAATGAAGCCACAAGATAGCACTTGTGTTCATCCGGAGCAACCAAGATGCACAGAGAGTTGGAACAGTACCACTGATGATCTTTCATGAAGATAGAGGTAGAAGAGCTGCATACAACAATAGTTACCACGACAACATCCCGATGTCAACATTTGAAACTTTACATGGAGAAAAGCGAAGAACTCCGGTTTTCTGGGTTGAAGTGAAACAAAGATGACAAATTTCGAGACCAGAGTTGATACAGCGAGCCAACGCGAATATTGAAGTGGAGCATCGCAACCTCAAGTTGGCTCAAGACAAGCAGAAGCGTTGGGAAGACGGAAGAAGAATACGGTTAGAATCTGAAGTTGAAGATGAAATGTATCTAAAGACGTCCCTCTTGTGCCAGTGATGAACTAATGCTTAACCAATGTTGATGTGGAAGCAAGCGTGGACCTCGTAGTAATTGAAGAGATCTTCATGTATGCAGAAGAAACAAGTGCACTTTGGAGTGGTGGATAAAGAAAGTCAAGGAAAAAGACGTACAACTAGACGCTCTGTGAAGTCAAGTTCAAGTACCTCCCAGTTACGTTTGAGTTTCGAGGACGAAACTCCTCTTAAGGGGGAGGAATGTAACATCCCGACTTTTCAGAAAGGGTAAAGTGGTAATTGGGTAATTTTACTATAACCTAATTATTATTTAGCCTATTTTCATTTAATTAAAAAGAATTTAATTAAAATGGATTTAGTTATTTAATTAAAAAAGAATTTAATTAAAATGGATTTAGTTATTTAATTAAAAAAGAATTTAATTAATAGCTATTTAAAGAAAATAATCCCCAAAATCCCTTATTAGTTTTACACGCATATTTTGAAGAAAAAAAAGTTGAGGAACAACAGCAACGCAGAGCTTCAACGCAGGATGCTTGGAACGAAGACCTCAACCGTGCGGCCAATCCGTTCATAGTTTCAAGATGCTGCAGGAGGGAAAAGTGATCACCGCGACGAGATGCAACTTTGGAAAATAAAATATCCGTATTCCGTAAGTTTTCAGTTTAACCCTAGTTTTTCGTAATCGTCAAGTTCGTTTCTTCAAAAATTCGTATCTTTTAATCCGAAGCTCTGTTTTCAGCCATGAGTAGTCAAAACGATCGTCTTGGAGCGTAGATCATTCTAAAAATAGGTTCACAACATTTAATTCAGGTAATATTCAGTTTTACACACTTTTTCAATTCGGGATTTTCAAAAAAGATAGGATTTTTAGGTTTACTTGTTGTTTAATTAGGTTATAAGTTGAAGGCTTAGAAGTTCTGCTTTTTCTTGAAGGTTTTGGATCGGTTGTGCGGGCAATTAAGGTAATAGGCTCTTCCTAATGAGTAATTATAGTTTTATAATGATAGGTTGAGTTCTGGTGAGTTTTTGTGTTGTTTGGTAATAATTAATGAGATGTGATATTTTTGGTATATTTGAGTTGAGTTCTACTGCTGTTTTTCTGAGTAATTTGTTGATAAACGTGTTTAGTTTGGGTTAGGAATCGATTAAGTTTAGAAAATCATGTTTTAGGGTTTTGTAATATGTTTTAATTGTTATCCTTTGGTCTTATAACATTAATTAAACCTTAACAAGCTTTGATTGAGCTTCCGATTCGTTTAGTTTCGGCACCGAATGTACTCTTAAAGGGAGTTGAAGTTCGGATCCGTCGGAATAGCATGAAAGAGCTTGTGCTTTGATGAACTATAGTTCATCAATATCTGTGTAATTGTTAGGCCTTGTACGTGTCTAGTGGTCTAGGAAACACTACAAAAAAACAGCAGTTTTGCGACGGAGTTTTTGCGACGGACATTATTTCCGTCGCAAATTTACGTTTGCGACGGATATTGTAAAGTTTGCGACGGGACACTTGGCGGGACCGATTTTTCCACTTGGCGGGCAATTTTGCGACGGAATTTGTATTATTTTGCGACGGCCTATTCAATAAAATTTTATAAAATTATTTTATTATTCTGAATTTAGATAAAATTTGCGACGGAATTTAAATTCCGTCGCAAAAAAAAACATTTTGCGACGGAAAGTTTTATTATTTTGCGACGGACTTCAATAAAATTTTATAGAATTATTTTATTATTCGAATTTGGATAAAATTTGCGACGGAAAACGTAAATTTGCGACGGAATGATTTAATGGGACGACATTGTCGTCCCAAAAAAACTTGTCGTCCCAAAAAAGATTAACCTAAATTAGATAACGGGAAGCCTCTCTCTTCTCCTTCTTCATTTCTTTTTCGGCCACCCACCCCCTCCTCCTCCGGCCGCCTCTTTCAACTACCCACCCCTCCTCCTCCGGTCACCACCACTACCACCACTCTTCCTCCGGTCACCACTTCTTCAACCACCCGCCCCCTCCTTCCTCCGGCGAGCAGGAACCACAACAACAACACACAGGGCCGCAACAACCAACCGCCTCCTCCTTCCTCCGCCACATCTCCGGTAAGTCTTTATTGTTTGTCAAATTAGTTGCTTTTAGTTTTATTTTGTTACGATGAACACTTTTATTTCGATATCGTGACTGGATTTTTTTTTTTTTTTTTTTTTTTTTTTTTTTTTTTCGAATTCGCCATTAGATGTCATTGCGGTTCAAGTAGTGCGTGAGTGGTTCTTAATTCTTCATTAAATCTTGCATGACTTCCTTTGTTTATTATTATTTTTTTTATTGTTTGTTTGTTTGCATTGTCCTTTGAATCATTCATATAATAAATTTTGCAAATAATATAGGTAAAGTTAGACACAAAAAGAAAAGAAAAAGGAGATGGACTATATATGAAAAACATAGTCAAAACATAATTGAAAACTACGGCAATCAAACATAATTGTGACATATAGGTATACAACAATGAAATCGAAAGGGTACATGAAACATTTGAAAACTACATAAAAATAAAAACAATTTAAATAACCACAAGAACGACTATTGTACAAGAAAAATCATCAAAAAACACACACATATTATGCAACAATGTTTGATCAATTTACGTACGTACGTGATCTGTTTGAATGTTGTTGCCCGCTTGCCCATTCTTCAATCCCTAAAACCCTCCAATAAAACAACAAAAAACATAACATAACTTTTGTAGTCACGATGTCAAAAAGACACTACAAGTCAACTATCTCACGGACGACAGTTTTACTGAAGCATTTTGTAGTCAACTTTTAGCTATGATAAAGACCTTAAATCACAAAAGTTTCTTGAGACAAAATGTACCCCTATATGCAATATATAACATATAAAAAATTCAACTCATTCCAAGTAGTATAGGGTACTCAAAAGTGTGACACATCAGCACATCAGAAAGCTGTAACACAGACTTTCACAATCTGATGCGTTTTTGTTCAGCATGGTGTGTGCTCTGTGTTGCATGAAAATGAGATATTATATATTCGTTTTGTAGCTTGAATTATGAGATTTCCAACCATATAAAGATCATGCAATTTGGTTCAATATTGAGCAAGTTATGGGGGTGTGAACATGGGTGAAAAACAGTCCAACACTTAGAAAAATTCAGCAGATTTTTATCACATGAACCCTAATTTTGACCTAATTCAATTTTGATCAAATTGAACAACTTAAAGCATGATTAGGGTCAATTCTAAGTGTATTAATATAATTAAACATGTTTCACATCATTCGGGTGAGTTTGGACCATTTCCCCCAAAATTCCCAATTTGCCCTTTTTGACCTACTTTCACCGATTTGACCCTATGATGATTCTCATACCAACCTAATGTGTTTTGGATCAATTTTAGGTTGTTACAATGTAAGTTGAGGTCAAATGTCCATTTACCCTTAAGGTCAACTCTTTGGTCACCTTTCCCATTTTGCCCCTATCACATTCTCAATTTAAGCTCATGATTTGTGATCATGCATTTCAAGTGAGGCTTACCATTTCTAGCCTTATGTGATGTTTGAGTTGAAATCATGCCTTTTCACACATACACACAATTGATCCAATGTGATCATGTGTTGTTATCATCAAAACCAATATACTCACATATTTTTGTCAAATTAGTGCAATAAAAGTGGTATGTATTATGTAAACCATTAGGTAACACCACTATGAACTAGCGGGAAATTCATTAATTAAAAAAAAACACGGTCGAATGAACTAGCTTTGATATTGTAATGAGAAAAAGAAATATTATCCACTTACTTTGCTGCACTTTTTTTTTTTTACGGTTTCCGAAGAAGGTGTTGTAGTTACTCGGCTTAGCAAACAAAGAAATTGCTTGAGGTCGGTGTAGTTAGAGGTGCTACTTTTGTAAATCTCAATAGTTAGGGGATCTATTGCAAACCCCGTAGTTACGAGATCTACGAGAAAATCTCGCTTTCCTTGCACATATTATTAATTAGTATAAACGCCTTTTTATTATAATTGCATTTAGATTAGTATAAACGTCATTTTCTGTCAAATAGATGTCGGGTAGAGGTAGAGGTAGACGCGGTAGGGGTAGTTCCGGATGTTGGTTGAAAATGATGATAAGTATGTGGTTGAATTGGTTTGTTGAAAAGGGTGCTTGTTCTACCCGTTTGGAAAATGGTACTTGGGGGTACTTTGTTATCCGGCAAAGCCTCCGAATTATTTTGACGTCGAACCTTTGACCATGAATCGAAAATTTAGGTTATAGTGTTGTTAGTTTCATAGTAAGTTGAGTAAAACCCGAGTTTGCAAAAGTGTTGAGACAACCTTCAAAGACTATTGTTAGTCTCATATTTTGTATGATATGATGTGTAGGATTGAAAATGAAGAGAATAGAACGGAGTTGGATGTACGAGAGGTTGGATGCTAACAAGAAATTTAACCCGGTATTTGTGAATGGTGTGGAGGAATTCATAAAACATGCAAAGCGATTAGATTCGTTTCGGGCAAATAATGGAATGATGAAGTGTCCATGTAGTAAGTGTAAGAACACTAAATTTTCAATCGAACATGACGTGAGATTACATTTAACTAAATATGGGTTTTGCGCAAACTACTATGATTGGGTGTGTCATGGTGAAGAGTTTCCCATTCCGATCAACGTTCGGCAAGAACGGAATGTGAACCACTTATCGGGACATGGTTAATGACGCATTACGTGATAGGATTGATCACGTAAGAGAAGAATTTCTTAACCAAGAGGAGAACAATGAGACACCAAACCACGAAGTTGCATCGTTTTTTGAAATGCTTTGAAAAACGCGAGAGGAACCCGTATGTGATGGAAGTAGTGTCTCCGTACGCAAGCGGCTTCTAGGTTGCTCACTTTGAAATGTGATCACAACCTCTCTCACAAATGCGTTGACGGGGTTACCGGTTTGATAGGAGATATTCTTCCGAAGAATAACTTAATGACCTCGAACTTCTATCAAACCAAAAAGTTGTTAAAGGCATTAGAGCTACCCCCTACACGAGAAAATACACGTGTGTCCCGCGGGGTGTATGTTATTTTGGGAGGAGGACGCGAATCTGGACAAGTGTCGGAAGTGTGACCTTGATCGATATAAACCGAAAACGAACGCAAGAGGTCAACGTGTGCCTAACAAAGTGATGACTTATTTCCCGATTGGACCTGACTCCAAAGGTTGTACGCCACGAAACATATAGGCAAGGAAATGAGGTGGCACGCGGAAAACCCCGGGACAAGCGGTATAATGGCCCACCCAAGTGACGCCGAAGCTTGGAAGCATTTTGACCAAATGCACCATGAGTTTGCTAAGGAGCCTAGAAATGTGCGGTTAGGACTTTGCACGACGGTTTTGCACCTTTTGGTAATTTTGGGAAGAACTACTCTTCTTGGCGGCGGTCATGGTTACACCATACAATCTTCCGCCCTGGTTGTGCATGAAAAGACAGTTTATATTCTTATCAGTGCTTGTACCGGGGCCGAAAAATCCGAAAGGAAACCTCGATGTTTATTTGCAACCATTGATTAAGGAGTTGAAGCAAATTTGTGGGAAACGGGGTTGTTTACTTACGATGTATCCACAAAACGAAAATTTTCATATGAGGGCACTAAATGGACTATCAATGATTTTCCTGCGTATGGCATGTTATCCGGGTGGACTACGGCCGGTGTGAAAGCTTGTCCCTATTGTGGTGATGGAAACAAGTCGTTACGGCTCAAACATAGTGGTAAATGCACTTGGTTTGATTGTCATCGGCGCTTTCTCCCGAAGACCATATTTTTCGCACCGATAAAGGTTTTTTGAAGTCCAAACGGTATGAACACGCGACTCCACCCCGTAGATTGAGTGGTGAGGAGGTATGGGAATTTGTACAACACCTACCAAGCATCATTGATGGCTCGATTCGGACTTGAAACGGCTTAAAAACTCCAAGAATGGTTGGTGGAAAAGAAGCATTTTTTGGGATCTTCCGTATTGGAAAACATTCTTTGCTTCGACATTGCCTGGATGTGATGCATATTGAGAAAAACTTCTTTGAAAAACTGATTGACACGGTTATGGACGTTAAAGGCAAGGCTGCTTGTGGTCCAAAATCTGCTAAAGATTTGAAAGAGCTTTGCGAAAAAGCGCCCCGATTGTACACTTGTTCTTGACAAGCGAGAAAAGAAAAGTGTTGTGTGAATGGGTCACCAAGTTGAAATTCCACGACGGTTATGCTTCGGACACGAGTAGGTGCGTAGATCATGATCGGTACATTCTACGTGGTTTGAAAAGCCATGATTGTCACGTTTTTATGGAACGTTTGTTGCCGGTTGCCCTTCGAGAATTGATTCCGAAAAATGAATGGAATGCATTGACCGAGATAAGTCAATTCTTTCGAGACTTGTGTCTTTGCTACCCTAAAAATAGAAGACGTGATTCGTTTAGAGAATAACATTGCCGAGATTATTTGCAAGTTAGAGAAGATTTTGCCTCCGGCGTTTTTAACTCGATGGAGCATTTACCGGTACACTTGCCGTATGAGGTCGAGTTGGTGGTCCCGTGCAATATCGATGGATGTATCCATTCGAAAGGTTTTTGAATCACTTAAAACAAAAGATTGGTAACAAAGCTTTCGTAGAGGGATCAATATGCAATGCGTATTTGTTGGAAGAGATTTCAAACTTCGTTCTATGTATTACGATGATCATATTGAAACAAAAGCAAAGAATCTTCTTGTTGGTGAGACTTCGGCATCGGCAATCGTTTCGATTTACCCGAGTTATTCCGTGATCATAATGGTACAACAAGCTGGAAGTGCAAGACGAGGTTCTTGGATAATAAAGAATATGACTTTGTGCACAAGTACGTATTGTCTAACTGCGAAATCATGAAACCGTATGAACCGTAAGTACCTCATTACTACATATATACAATGCTTAACGCTTTTTCGAACAAATATACATTAACCGACAAAATGATTCATTCTTAGATTGTTCGAGCAATTTATTCGTGTTCAACGACCTCGATTGACCTCGACGGATATTTGGAATAAACATGAACATGAATTTACCAAATGGTTTGGACAACAAGCATCATTGTTGAATGATGATTTGCTAAAAGCTTTGGCAAGTGGTCCTTCTCGTCAAGTCAAAACTTGGAAACGTTATTCGATTAATGGCTACAACTTTCGGACATTCAACCGGGCAACGATATTGGTAAATCTTCGGTCAACAACGGAGTTTGTGTCGGTTCCACGGAAGGTGCCGACTATTATGGCACTTTAAATGAAATCATTGAGTTGGTGTATTATGGACATTCGATTTGTCTACAAAGCCGTATTGTTCAAATGTGATTGGTTTGATAATTACGAACGGGGCATGAATGTGCATAAAGATTATAAGATAGTTGAAGTTCATCGTGGTAGGAAATATGGCGCTTATGATCCATTTGTTCGGCTTATCAAGTCGAGCAAGTCTACTATGCTCCATATCCAAGTTTGAAAAAAGACAAAGATCAATGGTCGGTTGTTTTCAAAACAAAGGCAAGATCGACTATCGATGCTCCCGTCGAGGAAACCGTTTTCCAAGAACAAGTGATCAATGATGTTTCCCGATTATCGATCCTCTTAACATTGTCCACCAAGATCTTGATGTCGATGTTGACTCCGATGTTGGGGATAATGACTTGGATGATGATGAGATGGCGGATTTCATTCAACAAGAAGATGGAGAGGAAGAAGAATCGGTTGATGATCTAGATGCGATGAAGAGGAGGAAGAACTCTTCCATTCTAGTAGTGATAGTGAATAATAATGTATTAAATATTTTATTTTGTCATGATAGTGAATAATAATGTATTAAACATTGTAATTTATTATTAATTAGTATAAACGCCTTTTTATTATAATTGCATTTATATTAGTATAAACGTCATTTTCGTGTCAAATAGATGTCGGGTAGAGGTAGAGGTAGAGGTAGACGCGGTAGGGGTAGTTCCCCCTCCCCCGGAGCGTCTTCCTCCTCACGAACGACGAGTTTGGATGATGAGATACACCGGATGAGCGAGGAGGATTTTGGTGTCATTGTCAATGGTGACCTTGGATTGCCGGTTTTGGATCCCGAGGGGAGATGGTAAGTTAATACATATCTTGCTTTAATTTGTTTGTATTTTTATTTATATTTTGATTAACCAAATATATTAACAACTTATTGTTTTCAATATGACGGGTTTACCGACAACTATGTCAAGAAAATGGCCAAGAACGCCATAATCGGCGGCTTCAACACTTTTGCCACCACGTGGCATAATGCCGCCCGGGAGCGACGGGATAGGTGGTGGAACGCATTTAGGGTACGTCGTTCATATAAATATAACTATATATAAATATAACTATAATTATAACTATACATATAACATATATATAACTATGTTGCAGGGTCATTTCAGCTTCGAGTTACGCCACGAGCGCCTGGTTAGGGAAGCTTTTGAGCGGTATGCTATCAACAGGGTCCGTGATTATATGTATCGGGCTCAAACAAACCCCCGTGCTCGGCTTTGGATGACCCCGGATATTCTCCGTCAGTTCGAGGAGTGGATTGGGAGTCCCGTAAGTAATTATTCAATATTTAATTAACAATACTTGTTTTTTATATATATATATGTATGTACTAACTTGTTTATCTTATGTCGGAATAGGCGTTCCGGGAAACATCGCGAAAAAGAAGCTAAACCGAGCTTCGGATCCGGTGAGGAAGGGAAGATCCCCGGGACACATGCTATGGGCGGACGCGGCGTTATCGATTTCGCTCGGGCCATGGAGGACAATAGAGGAGCGCCCTATCGGTCGGTGATCCGGTGAGTAGTTCGAAGAAGAAGAAGTCGGGCAACTTCGTCTCGAGGAAGTTTGAGAAAATCATGGTACGTTATGTATTCTAAATATTATATATACATTATATATATATCATGTAATTATTGTTACTAACAAATTTATATCATACTTTGCGGGACGTCTTCACCTCGAAGAAGGCGAAAGCCCGGAGACGCGACGACACCCCACGTCGACGAGTCGCGTCTTTATTACGAAGCCGGCGGTGGTTACGACAAGAAGGGGAGAGTTTTTGGCATGGGGTCGGCGCCTCCATGTACTACGACGAGCTCTGCTGGCGCTCGACACTCATCCGGCCGAGACATACTCTCCGGGCATAATCACCCGTCTCACCCGGGAGATGGCGAGAGACGAGACGGACTCGTACGAAAACCCGGGCGAGGTTGGAGGAGCTAGAGAGAGACGAGAAAGCGTCGGGATGACGGACTAGCGCGGATGGAGGCGTGGATTACCCGGCGGTTAGGCGGCATCCCTCCGGAGGGATGCAACCCGGGTACGAGGCGGCACGAGAGATGACCATTCGATCATGGACCTGGAGGAGGTGACGTGGGTTTAGGTAGTACACCGGGTCGGCCGGGTGACATTGTTTTGATACATTTTTATTTATTTTGGCTTATCGTATCCCTTTGACATATCGTTTTATTCATTTTTTGACATTTCCCCTTTGACGTATTTTTTGACATATCCCCTTTGATATCGTATTCCCGTTTATATTGTTGTTGTTGATTGATAGCCGGTAGCAATTGTAATGCTACCGGGGAAAATTAAGGCTTTGTTTTGCGGCGGTGGTTTGGCCGGGCGCGCAAAACGCCCCATAATTTTCTCGTTTAATTTTATTTTTTGCGACGGAATATATCCGTCGCAATATGGTATTTGCGACGGAAAAGGCTCATTTGCGACGGATATGAAAAGATCTAAAAATAAATAAATTATTTAATAAAAATAAGTTGCGACGGATTATACATTTTTTGCGACGGATTATACATTTTTGCGACGAAATTTTACATGTTTGCGACGGAATATTTCCGTCGCTATTTGTTATTTGCGACGGACAATACATTTTTTTGCGACGGAAATTATAATTTAAAAATAAAATAAAATACGGTAATTATTCGTCGCAAAATCCGTCGCAAATAATTTGCGACGGTTTATCCGTCGCAAAACTGGGGTTTTGCGACTAAAAAATGCGACAAAGAAAAATCGTCGCAAATCCGTCGCAAACTATGGTTTGCGACGGAATAACCCTTGTTTGCGACGGTAATCTTCCGTCGCAAAACTGCTGTTTTTTTGTAGTGAAAGAGAGTAGTGTATGTGAGGGATATTACTTGAAAACACTTAGGTGACTAGTTAATACACAATAAACATACATACGTGGTAGTAAAAATAAAACGTCACATATTCTCGGTTAGGCACCAATTCATATCGGCGATGTGATACATTCAGTAAAAGAGAACAACGCCACTGGCCTATAAACGGCTGAATGGCAGTGGAGAAAATTCTCCGAACGTATATGCATACCGGGGAGATCCCGGGACTATCGGTGCTATTCACCGTAATTGGCAAGTATATCTCGTGATGGATACACATCATGCATAGTCCCTTTGAGTGATGACGTAACCAAGATAAGTTAAGCAAGAAACATATAGTCATGACATGTTGATGTACATGGAGTGAACCTTAGATTAAGTCGATCTCTCATAAAGAACATAATAATAATAAAAAGAACCTTTTGTTGTAGAACTTAGTTATTCATTAGCTTCTCAGTTTTACTAAATACTTTGTACTTACCTCCTTTGCATTTTCTTTTGTATGTATTGTGGGGTGAGAAGACGAACGGGTTGATCACGAGTTTGTCGAGGACTACGAGGAAGACTTTCGACGATGCTTTGTTTTACTTTTAATTCTAGACTTTGTAGAAAAGTTGTACTTTCAAGACATCGTACTTTGTAATCTTTGGAGAATCGTTGTTGTAAGTTAATTCTTTCCATCTTTAGAATTGTTACTTTCTATTCATAGTAGCATTTATGATTTTACCCGAGTCTTTTGAGCTTCCGTTTGCTTTTATTTGATACGTCGACGTAGAGACTTGCGTATAATATTAAATTTATTTAATGCTATACGTGCCGAATGTTAAGGGTGATTTTATACGATTTGTAACGTTATATTTTATAATGATTTCCTCCATATTTGTATAATTTGCATAGAAAATGAGCGTTTAATCGATTTATTGAGTAAATGATGTTTTAAAAGGTTTAATTGCAAAATTGGATGATTTATGTGTAAAATTGATGATTTCATGTTTATTTGGAAGATACTACATTTTGCAATGTGTTTGATGTATTGTAGATACACAATTTCGACCAAAAAGAGGATTAAAAGAGGTTAACAATCGGATTATTGAAGAGGAGAAGAGATAAAGATGAAATCGAAGAGATAAAGATGAGAAGATCGATTTTTGATCCAGCTGAACTGGCGTCCAAGCTCCGTCCAGAGTGGACGGGCGTCCATCAAAGTGAACTGGCGTCCAGGAGAAGAAAATTGATTCAGAGAGTTTGGACGCTGAGTGGACGAGCGTCTGAAGCAAGTCCAAGGCACCCCGGACGGGCGTCCAACACTCTGGACGGGCGTCCACGGCCGACTTAGCAGCAGCCGCCTCAGTTTTCTATAAATAGCAGCGCGGATTTCAACCCTAATCACACATTATTGAGACCTATTGATACACAATCATTAGGAGAAAACCCTAGGAGGCCCCAGCCCCCTTAGGGGAGGCTGGGGTTGCGATTTTTCTTGTTTTATATTCGTTTTTCCTATTCCGTTTTGCTTTTGTTGTGCTGAATGCTTGGAGGCTGAGCAATTGTTCGAACCATGTGAATCCGTTTCAGCAGGTTCTTTATTTTCAATCTAGATTTGTTTTGTGAATTTGATTAAAGTTGTATCTTTTCTATGCTTATGTGTTATGCAATCAATATCGAAAGATGAATTGTTGTTGATGTTTACCGTATGACGAGAGTCGGTGTAAACCTTAGATCACCATAGGAAAGATGGGATTTTTTTAACCTAAAAATAACGAGAGTTGCTAGGTTAAATTTCTAGGTTGCTAGATCGAGAAATCTTACACCTTTGTTATGGAAGCGTTAATCTTTAAGATCGAAAGATAGAAGATTAATAGGCGAATTATCTACGAGAATAGGAATTCATACCTTTGATAGGTGAACCACATCTTTACTAAATCTTCACTAAACGATCTAGGGTAGAAATTGAGAGTTGCGAGATAGGTGGATCATTGCTTGTTCCTCGTTAACTTAATTGAAAACCTTTGTGCCTTGTTCTTCGTTGCTTAGTTAGAATTTTATTTTCGTTTTAATTTTTAGAATAGATTTTATTTTCATTAGTTAAGTTCGTAACTTTCCTTCCTGGCTTTGACCGACAATCCTCTCATTCCAGCTTTATTTTCCGTTTTAGTTTAGGTTTAGTAATAAATAGTAGTGACAATTTTAGAAGAATTAATAAGAACTAGATTAAACAACCTCGATTCCCTGAGATCGACTCCGGTATTAATCGCTATACTACGATCCCTACACTTGGGGTATACCGGATTTATTACTTGTTTATTTTCATTGATAAAATCCGAGACACCGAACGTTCTCTTCCGGATAAGGGCTCGGTATCCGGGAGCCGGGCGTTACAGATACACTGATACTGTCTCGACATGGTGCGGCTCCAAGATATTGTAAACACGAATCAAGCTCTTTAATTGCAACTGTTATCATGTGATACACAACGTCGCTTATTCTGGTAGATAAAAACAAAAATACAAACGGCTGAGATTTTGGGAAGTCTACGTGGCAGCATTTGGTTTATGCACGGGACGGAAATTCTCTATCTTGTGTACCAAACAATTTTGTATTGTTTCTCGATCAGTTATGCGTAGCGGAATAGAGAGTAGATGTAATAATCTTTGCTCAACTGACAATAGCCTTGTTTCTGCACTATCACATATTTATTCTATTGTTTTATGCAATGGATTTGAGGCGTTTCACTACTGTATTTAGCGCACGATAGGAAAGAAATGAATGGGGATGCGGATCCCAAAAAAAAAACGTGTCGCTGGGTCTGAATGAGTTATTTTTCGTACATCTAAACTAACTACCAAATTTGACTAGTAAAAACAAAGTTCATTGGGGGCGAGTTCTTTTATGCGCTTTTTTTTTTCTTTCACCGAAACTTAACATTGGATGTGTCTATAAGGAAGAATAGGAAAGGAAAAAAAAAAAACAAAAAAAGCAAAACCACTGGGGCGAGTTCTCTTTTGAACTGTTTTCGATCCAAGAGGAAGTTCGAGAAGCATTTGGGTTTAAACTTGTATACACATTTGATAAATGCGTTCGAGAAGCATTCTTGGATTTTGGCATTTTGCCAACTTTGGTTTAAGATATATCAGGGATTTCACCCATTTGGCAGAAGAAATATATGTAAAGCTTTATGTTCATACAAAGACCGAGTAAAAAACGATCAAAAAGCGTCAATAGCTCGCCTTAACAACTTTGAAGAAGTACACAAGAAACAAGTTTAAGGAACACCACAATCAATCTTGAAAGGCAATTTCATCTTGTTGACTTTCAAACTCCCATTTTTGACAGCATCTCTAAGGGAAAGAAAACTATGCACATATGGAATTGTGATCACTGATCAATGCCTCATTATTTGCAGCAATATCAATCTTGATTTTGGTACATCTTTTCTCTCTTAAACAATATGAGATCAAAGTGCCACCACCGTCTTCAACCCACATTAATATTTCTTCATCTCTCCAACTTGTAATCGGAAGACGAACCCTCCGCTTCAACCCAAACGAATGACACATATTAAGGATATGAGTTAATACATTAACTTTTACAATGAAATGACTAGAATATCTTTAGATATAATTAATGTGGTCTTCTTTTTTATATCTCCTAGTGTAATAAATAAGGGTAAATCAAGTAAAAACACAATAAATGTTGCATTGGAAATTGTACTGCCTCACATAAAATGGAACAAAATATTTTGACAACTGCCTCAGTTATTGTGGAACGGAAGGAGTAAAAAATAGGGTGGATGGAGTCGGTAAAAAAAAAAGGGGGGGGGGGGGGGGGAGGTCCTAGAAGGACGTCAAATATCATAAATGGGGATCAAAAGACATTGTTTATTTTGAGTGATTAAAAAAGTTAAAATGATAATAGATGGACTGAAATACCTTTGGTTTTTTTTCCTTTTATTTTGTGCAATTTGTAGCAAAAACATTCGCCCAATAAATGCGAGAATCTTCTGCAGGATTTATTACATATTTTGAAAAAGTAGTATATCTAGGAAATTACGGCAATGATAAATGTTCCACTCATAAATATATTTTTGACTAAAAACTAAATCCATAATGTTAAATAGGGAAAAAAAAAATGCAGCCAAGCAAGAGTCTAATAAAATATTGTTACAATAAAAATAAAAATGTAGTAACATATAAAGAAATAATAACAATCAATAAAATATATTTATAATTAAAAAATATAGTTACATATGAAACATATAGTAACACTAGAAAAAATGTAGTATCATATACAAAAAAGTAGTTACAACCAATGTACAAAGAAGTAGTAACTCGTAATTGTTATTGTATGTTGAAAATAATCATTCTTATTGCATCGTTACTTCACGTGTTACTGTTATTACACTCGTAATTTTTACTATATGTTGGAAATCACCATTTTTATTGCATTAAACTTCACGTGTTTCTTCACTCATAATTTTTACTATATGTTGGAAAATATCATTCTTATTGTATTGTTACTTTATGTGTTCCTGTTACTTCACTCGTAATATATATATACTAGTAGGAAAACCCGTGCAATGCACGGGAGAATGAATATTTTTCTTCCCCAAACGAAAGTTTATTGAAGAACCGGACTAACGCCGGAAGTACAACTGAAAAGAGCCGGGAGAACTGAAATGTAAGATGAAATAATATTTGTATTGTATTTTACGGTTATGATAATTTTTAATGTGAGAGTAATGAATATTAATGTATTGTAGTAAAAAAAAAAAAACACGGTTTTCAAAAAAAAATAGCAGTTCACCCAAAAGGAAAATAAAATTATAAATTACTACATGAAATGAAGTAAAATGATATAAAAAGTAATTCATACATGCATAACCTAATCGGAAAGAATCTCTCATGACAACTAATAGTCGTCTTAACCAACACTATCTCATGCATTCCAATCCTTTAGATTATTTGACTGTGCTAGGATATACCACCAAATCGTGGAAACAACATGATAAAATAAGGAAAATTTTGAAAGGTAGTACCTTTATATACAACACGATACGATGATTGTAGTTTTCCGATCCGACCCCTCTATAAAGACAAAAAGTAAAACAACACCAATCAAATCACACCCAAAATTTAAAGTTCAAATAAGAAACCTTAGCTTATATGGGGCAGCTCGAAATGTAAGCAAATTTTTTTTTAAGGAATTCAACAGCCTTGGTAATTACCGTAAGAAACTTAAACAACGCACGGGGTATTATCAAAGGAATATGTTTGAATATGAATACGAATACGAATAGTATTATATTCCATCAATATGAGAATAATGAAGTATGTATTTCAACCATAAGATTCAAAGCGATATGCTAAAGATATGAGGAGCGTTCTTCGAGAGTACCCTATTTATGATGGAAAGGCTGCATAACCGACTGAACATCAAAGAAACTGGCCCTGTAAATACGTATATACTGGAAAACCATTGGCCCTTCAATTGTAATGGCAACGGCATTGACTAAGAATACAGACTAATCTGCAATCTTCTTCAACAATGAACTGCATATTAATTAATGTGAGCTAACATAACTAAGTTTACTAATTACCCTACGGTGGCAAAGGTTTAGATTAAAGTTCGTGTTAATATTTGTACCCGGCCATGCATCACAATTTTCTTTTAAAATGAATATGTGAAACATTATTCCACATTTCAAACATTTTTTTTTTATATAAATATCACACCATTGGCATTTTAAAGTTACAGGAATTCCTTTAAATAAAGGGGGAATGAGGGAGAAGGACAAAAATATTTCATCAATTAAGTAGAAGGACAGTCTTTTGAAATTTTTGCATAAAGGACAAAACTATTTATCCACTATCGAAATTCACTTGTGTTCGAAATTCACTGTGTAAATTCACTGCCGAAATTCACTGTCGAAATTCACTAATTTTCAAAATTCATTGTCGGGATTCACTGATTTTCGGGATTCACTGTCAAAATTCACTATCGAAATTCACTGATTTCGGGATTCACTAGGGAGATTCACTAATTTTCGGGATTCACTGTTTGTCCTTCTTGCTATAAAAATTATGCAGTTGTCCTTCTCCCTATAAAAAATATGTAGTTGTCCTGTTGCTTAATAATATTTCATATTGTGTCCTTATCCCTAATTTTCCATTAAATAAATAACAGACTTCTGAAGTGTCCATGTCCATGAGATTTGTAGATAAAAACTCAAAACTTAAAAAGAAAAAACCAAAGATAAAAGATGCTCGGGATTATGTATGGCCAACCTAGATGGAAAAGAGTCTCACATGCATCATACTTGAATCAGAAAGATATTATGAAAAGCCATGTGTTTAGATAGCATTCTCCTCTCTGGTGTACGTTTCTTTCTCGGCTGATCAATTCACGTCCGGCATCGATATCACAATAAAACCTTTTGAGAGATATGAAACAGATGTGGAAATGGAACTCAACAACAGAATTGAGAAAATTGAAAATGATATCAAACACCAAAGCCATGATTCAACGATAAAGCAACTTACAGGAGAGGACACACCTGACCAACAATAGCCCTGCACCAAAAGAAAATATATATATAAGACTATTAGGAGATCAAGAATGGCTAGGTGGTCACAACTCACACGTAGAAATAACCAAATCAATTCAATTGTGACTTTTAATAACAAACTACAGTGCTCTACGTGTTGATTACTTTGGGGAAAGGTTGGTCAGTAGCTTCCTGGTTAAATTCATGGCATCAGCACAACAGTGCGAACTCTTGTATCAAAATGCTTTGCATCACAACCCACTTTTAGAGACATAACCAGGTATTCACGTTAAGCACCTACAACTCCTACAACACTACCTCCATTTGGCAAGCAACCTGCAAATGCATTATGCATCACCATTTTACACTGATACACATGCACACTCAATCCAATATGGGGTGTTGTAAAGGCACCATACTGTATTTACTTCTGGCACAAAAACAATCTAAAGGGTGAAAGTCGATTCTTAGCTCTAGAACCGACTTTCACGATCGACCTTGTGAAAATAGAATTTAGAACTAAGAACCGGCTGTGAAAAAGTTGATTGTCACCGTGGTGCATGGTGAAACGCTATAGGTTCAGTATGGTGCCTTTAACAATAGCCATCCAATAGACATCACGCTGGAGCTTAAAAAAGTGCAATATGAGACCTGAAGCCAATCACCAGGAGGACAACAAAGATCAAGAACAGCAGAACACGGTTTTATAAGTTTGAACTGCTTCTGTATGTGTAGCAACTGCATTTCAAACAACGTCATTCATGATTATGAGAACAAAAACTAAAAATTAATTGGCAACTGCATTTCAAACATCAACATTCATGGTTATGAGAACAGAACCTAAAAATTAACCCTTTATAGTTTTCAGTTACTTTGCCGGGTGAAATGCAAGAGTATACTGAAACACATCCCAAGAAAAACACAGGAATTATTACGTAGAATTTTGAGTTGAATTAGGTCAATCGATCGAAGAATTTGATGATATCAATAAGCAATATAACGCACAATATTATGCCCTAAAATTTGAGAAATCAAAAACACTAATTAAAGTATTAAACAATAACGCAAATTGGAAGAAGGAAAACCCACAAATCTCTAAGTGGAAAAACAATAACGCAAATTTCAGAAAACTATGGAACATCCTAAGTGAAATCCAGTTACATCATCCGACTAAAAAGAGGTTTTTGGTCAAGGCAGAAGTTTTGGGAGGACATCGTGGGTGTGCGTGGAAGAGTGGGTTAGTGGGGAGAGTGCAGTGAATTCGCAGCTGGTCAGTTTCCTACAATCATAATTTATTAATTAATCTGCCAAGCAGTGAATTCGCAGCTGGTCACTTTCCTTCGATCATAATTTATTAATTAATCTGTCCTGCTTGGCAAAAACCTTATTAACAATCAGTTTCCTTCAATCCCGATTTATTAATTAACACTTTCTAGGGAAGGCTCCACACTTGCAGTCCTCTCAGTATCTTGGTTGTGTTCGGGCTGACTTTCCTCAGCCTCATCATCACCGGTATCAGCCAATATTGCAGCAAAGTCTGCCACTGCAACAAACAAAAACACAGTTAGACAAAAAACAGAGATAAAAATACAAGCACAAGTAAAACATAAAGGGAAAGAAGAAGAGAAGTCCTACGAACATCCCTATCTTCATCATTAAGGGCCACGTAAGGGTCATGCCCAACATCTGTTAACCGAGCAGCGATGATCAGCTCGGTGAAGAAGTCATTAACGTCCACGGTGATACCCGACTCTCGGATACCTCTTAATAACTCCTCACTAACAATGGGACAGACGTCCTTGAGTTTTGCCGATGATCGGAGGCCGTCTTCTCCAAGTTGACAATACTTCACATTGTTGTCCGAAGACGTAGCAAACCTTGCAAAGGCCTCCTGGCCAGTAAGGATCCTTGCATCAACAAGTCATCAAGTAGGGGAAATCCTACCAAGTTACATACAAAGTACGATTGAAGAAGTGAGATTTACATATTTTATGTCCTTAAAGCCAACATCAGCCAATTGCGGATCGGACAACTGATTTGACGGGGGTTACAAACCCCCAAACACGTTCTCAAAAGTTGTCCCACTCATAATGACATGATATAAAAACGCCTTGTTTCTCAGGAAAGATTTAAAAGCGTCATAACTGAACCTTGCCAACTGTCAAGTCAGAATCTTAAGGTCTGGTAAAACTACTTAACACAAGAGCCGAGCTCCATAAAGACAAAACTGAGCAAGCTCAAAAAATGATCAACGTAGATATGACCTGACCTCTAGAGCTCAGCTAGATCTGGGGGCTTATGACGATACCGGATTTCACCACGCCACGTGTCGTGATAAAAATAAGGCTAGAACCTACTTTAGAGACCGTGAGTCCCTTTGTAGGCCTAAGGGCCGATCTCCACCTCCGAATGAGGGGGCTGCTCAGGTCATCCCTCAGTCCACCGCAGGTCGGTCAGGACAGGGTAAAGACAAACCTACCCGGTTCGGTCATCTTGACCTAAGATGCTCGCCGCAGGTTGGCTAGAGCATATAATAATAAATACACCTTTATCGAGATAATTGTAGAAAGAATCCTATGGCATTAAGGCTCTGATCTTCATCATTTAAATACCAAGATTATCTCCTACAATCAGGAGGACCAAATCGTAATTATCTCTTCCTTAGGGAGCATAAAATCAGAGTCCAACAAGGACCCGGCCCACGAAGGCCTAGGGCACAAGCCCTCTTTGTATAAACGATCCCTAAGGAACTACGGAGACTTGATCCCTGAATAATGACAGGATACGTAGGCAACTTGGAAAAATCCCAAGCTCAGTTTAAATCACCAAAAGATCACCCCCTCCTTCATCTTTGGTCTTGGATTATTGTCACTAGGAAAATACGGCCCAGATTTATACCCGACAAATTTTGTTTCATCAGTCAGCGCATAATTTTTACGATGGTCAATAACCAATTTGTTTAAATTGTTAGTAACCAATGAAGCCACAATTCCACTGACGAGGGGAAATTTCATCACTCCACGTGTCATGCACTCAATACTCAAATATTGATAAAAATAAGCTTAGAGTTATATGTTTAAGGGCCATGAGCCCCAGTACAAGCTCGAGAACCGATCTCCGACCCTAAGAGGGAAGCTGACCAGGTCGGTCCTCGGTCCACCGCAAGTCGGTCAGGACGAAATAGAGGCAGACCTGCGCAGCTCGGTCATACGGACCTCGGATGCTCGCCGCAGGTCGGCTAGAGCATATAATGATAACTACACGTTTATCAGGATAATTATGGAACAAATCCTAAGCCATCAAAGCTCTGATATTTATAATTTAAATCTAATATTTGAATATCGTAATTATCTCCTAGAATCAAGGGATAATTACAGGATAACAATACTTGTGAGACACGAAAATAGATTTCATAGTGGACACGGCCCATGCAGGCCTAGGTAGAGGTGGCCGGTTCCGGTTCAAATGACGGGTCGGACCCGGCGGTTCCCGAGTCCAAACCGGCGGGTCCACGGATCTGCCGGGTCCATAGTTTGATGTGGTGTTACTAAAGATGCCCATAGTTTTATTATATACAGCTTAATCCCTATACTTTTAGTATTTATGTATATCCCATTCGGTTCCCCTATCCTAATTTTTATAAATCTTGCGCACACGTGTCTTGTACCCGTATCCATGTATGACGTGTCTATGACCTCACATCCTTATATTGATCTTTTACTTTGTATTTTCAACTATTTGCAGAAGATGAAGAGATTTCAGGAGTTTCAGGACATGAATACGCAAGAACGTACTACGTTGCTCAATGACCTCGGTTTCTCATCTACTGAAGCTCATGATGTGGAGAAGGTTCAAGATATTATTCCATGCACATTAATCGAAGTTACCTGTCAAACCGAAGGAGAAGAAGGTATACAAGAAGATGACGTCGTCACTTTACAGGCTTGGGTGACGTTAAAGCGCGGTGACGGTTTAATCCGTGCCGTTCCTCATACCCCTCACTATCCATTCCACAAAGAAGAAAGTTTTTGGTTTTTACTCACGGATGATAAGACGAAAAATGTTTGGTTCTCGAAAAATGTGAGCTTTAACGATGAATCTGCCGCGATAACTGCTGCGTCGCGTGCGATGATACATAAAATGGAAATGATGGAAGATGGAAACTAATGCTGCTGTGAAAGATGCTGTGAATAAAGTAAAGAATGTGTCTAGACTTGGAATTGGGATCGTCTGCTATGACCCAATGCTGTGACGTGTTGTGAAGCAAAACGACATCGTTTCGACTCCAAACGACGCCGCTTTGCTGTGTTGTTTTTTTTTAGTTCGCGGCCAAAATGACATTGCGAAGACGTGAAACAACGATGTTTCAGCGATACAGCAGCCCCTGCTGTGTATTAATCACAACAGAGGATCCGGACTCCTAGACTTGTACTTGGCAAGTTTCTTGCCCCGAAAGCCGGGACGTACGATTTGAGGTGTTATTTGATGTGCGACACATGGA
Source organism: Gentiana straminea (assembly GCA_036785695.1). Classification (NCBI taxonomy): domain Eukaryota; kingdom Viridiplantae; phylum Streptophyta; class Magnoliopsida; order Gentianales; family Gentianaceae; genus Gentiana; species Gentiana straminea. Next base: position 1,897,363 of record JAVUPR010000239.1, on the reverse strand, counting down.
TTGGTTGCGATCAAATGACTGAGTTGCCGATGAAGGTACTGAAACAGAATAAAGCGGCCCCTCGGATCGAGGAAACATGAGTAAAAGATGATGGAAATGAGGAAGAAAACGAGACTGATGAAGAAGATGATGACTATGAGAGTGAGTACAGTGAAGATGATGAAGAAAGTGAGGAAGAAAAAGATGAAGAAGCGATAGAAAAAAAGACGGCTAAAAAGGAAACCAAAAAAGGCGTGGCAAACGGAAAGGGCAAGCAGGGGAAAAATACAAAGGCCACTGTTTCTGTTGGATCATTAATTCAACGTTGAGCTTATATGTGAAATAATTATTTATTACGGACTGTCGATAAATATTAGCTCGATATAAAAGTGATCTAATTCGGTTTACGGTTGTTGAGTTATAATGTATCATTAGGGTGTGGGTCTTTTATGTGTAGAGACTAAGAGGTAATTTCTGTTTCGTTGATGGGTAGAATCAGAAATACCTAAAATATAATTAACTATATAAAGGGGTCATGGTCCCTAGGTCACACACTATTCTTTTCTCTTCTGTCTCCCATCATCAGAGAGATTACAGAGAGTTTCAGAAGGGTTATCTGAATGGTTCCAGAAAGTGTGTAGATCTGACTGGATCCTATGGAAGATCTGCAGCACTACGATTCAGGTACGCTTCCGCTTTCATCTTTTCTATAGATTCTTGATAGTTTAGCATAAACGATACTGGGTCAAAGTGGTTAATCACATACGGTTATATCCAACAGTTTCTAACCAAAACCGTAAGAAGAGAAGGTAGTCATGACTCGTGACTCGTGATTGCAGGTAAATTTCTCGTATGAAGTCTCTTTATTGCATTACACCGTTATATGAGTGACATGCGTAAAAAAAAAATCAACATATTGTCTTTTTATACAGATGATGGTCTGTTGCAATAGAAACTCTGTAGCCAAGACATGCCGGCATTAATGTAGAATAGAGTGAAAGAGCATTAGTAGCCAACATACGACGTCCTTTGGATACGATTTCAAATTAATACTTAGTTTGAATCTGTAAAATACAGATTTAACCGAAATGCTTTTAGCTGACTTTGGAATTTGATCCAGTTGTATAATTATTATTGTTAAATCTGTGAGATTTTGGACTTCATGATTGACTGTATTGGCCTAAAAAGGTGAAACCATATTTTGTTTTTTTAACGAAGTTCTCCGTTTGTTTTATTATTACTATTATTATTTTCGCAACTATCTTTTTTTCCTTGCATCTGCCTCTTCTTCTGCATCTAATCGTGAGAATTTTTCTCGGGAGTCTTTAGTGCCACCACACCACGGTGTGAGGTTCGATTTTCTAGAAATCAAATAGGGACATGTGATTTCTAAAAAGTTAGACCTTGTGTATGATGTTTAAACCTCCACGTGGTCTCCCGAAGATAGGTTCAATGTGGTGCGCTAAAAACCGCATTTTCTCTGTGTTTTCATGTCAAGTGACCTTTTTATAATGTTAACGTATAGCTGGTTTACATCTTTGTGGTAAATTCATGTCAAAGACTTTCAATGCACAGGATTAGTAGCTTCCTCATACTAACATGCATATGAGAGACCCTTCAAAAAAAAACATACATATGAGGGTTCTTTTATTTATTGTTAATGTGAATATGTATTTTGAAGGACCACAATCCAACCGATGTACCACACCAAAATGACCATCAGAAAATCGATTCTTATGATAATCGATATTCGGAAAGTCGATTATTAACTCAATAATCGATTTTTTAAGAGTCGTTCTTGTGTGGTGCAAAGGTATGCGGTAAATCGATAGAATAGCGTTTTTAATATATTTCATTGTAATTATTTTGATGCATTAAGAATCATGTGGAGAAGAGTTTTAGCTTTGGCATGTCGGAAACTTCATTGTAAGGCAAAATCAATAAAGAAAAATTCCAAAGCGTATATCGTAAGGAATATCCTATCCTCTAAAATGTCTTATTCAAAGTTTTGGTTGGCTGGAATATCCGACTGTGCTATCGATGTTTTCTTTCTTCTACGAGGATATTTTTTTCTCTAGGAAAAAAGTTTGGACGTCCTTATTGAACACCACACTTCATCTACGGTTGGGGCAGCATAACGAAATTCGACCTCTTCACGGTCGAATTTATACACTAAATTCGACCCTGAACTCTAAAAGGGTTGAAAAAATACCTCTCGTTTAATTTCTATAGGGATTCCGTTCTCAAAAAAAAAAAAAAAAAAAAAAAAAAAAAAAAAACCTACATTCCAAACTTATATATTAAGTTTTTCTGTGAAACAATAAAAGTTGCGTTAGCAGGGAAATAAACACTATTGATACTAAAGTTTTATGCCTAACAAAAACGATGGATAACATTAGTAACATTCACGTTTCTTATACGTTTTCTGTCTTATAAAAACGATAATGGATAACGCTATCACGTTTCTTATACGTTTTATGTTTTACAAAAACAATAAGGGATGACATTATTAACAATCATGTTTATTACACAAAACAAAACGATGATGGGTAACATTAGTAACAATCATGTTTCTCATTCATAATATCATAATGAATACCACTAAAAGTAACTTTTCTCCCGACGTCATTGACGATGCAGTTTCAAAATGTGAGTCACGAAGAGTAAAAAAAGAAAAATTGCAAGAAATTTAGACATTGTCATTGATAGCATATTGAATCTACTTTCAATGAATCACAATGATCTCAATCTCTCTATAATCCAGATTTAAACTCAAAATTCGATTATAGAAATATCGTAACAAATTCGACCTCTGTAAACTTGAATTTTACCTGAAATACAATACTCCCTCTTCGTCCCATTTTATTTATTCACGTTTTTTTTTTTGTTTGTTCCAAAACAAATGTCCACTTTGTGCATTAATTGTCAAATTTCTTCAAATGGTCTTTACTCTTTACGGTATTTATATATAATTATAATGTGTGTATCATTAAATACTTCAACAACTAATATAAATGTAAAATTATTGAATCATTTAATAAGATTCAAATAAATAAATATAATTTTCTTAATTTGTGTAAAATTATTGAATCATTTAATAAGATTCAAATAAATAAATATAATTTTCTTAATTTGTGTAAAATATTAAACGAGACAATAGATTCACCTTTACTGCTACCAATAACGACGTCCGAAAGTTATCATTTTGCAATTTGCAAGGACTGAACTGACGTAACAGAAAGCCGATGGCAAAAATGGATAAAAACAGAACCACCACACCCAATCACTTGAAAAGCTTGGATTTCCCGATTTGCTCTCTTTTCAGCTTTTGCTGCTGCTTCTTCACCTGAATTTTTCTTTTGCTCGTACATTTTTTCCAGAGAATTTCACTGATTGCAGCAGTAAAAAATCCAGCAAATTTGAGCTATACGGTCACCGGAGAACCACCATGCTTGTGATCGAACCTCCGACACCTACCGTCCGTTTCTCCTCCAGCAATTTCGACCGCTCACCTCGCCGTGTTTCCCAATCCGTCGTCTCCTTCAACACTCGGTAATAGTAACACAATCAAAGAAACTATTAGCTTACATTCATGTATTGATGTATCATTTTGAAGCTGATTGTGGATGAGCTTTGCAGGAATAAATGCAGAAAATCAGTGAGTAAATCTTGTGCTGGAGGTTACGGATACGGATACGGAATTAGAGCTTCTGCAAAAGAGCAATCCGGTTCGGGTAATTACAAGCAGAATGCCAAGCCACAGAGGTACCATCCGTTTGAGGACATTTCTGAGTCGGAATCGGATGAGAATGGCGAGTCGAGGCTTACTCCTGCTGAAACTACACGTACCGTTATTGAGGTGCGTATTAAAATGCTTTGATTTGTGTGGGGGCTACTTGCTTACTCAGTTGGACCAGTTAATTTACAAAGTTCTGATTGAAATGCGGGGATTATTTGGTGGTTTGAGTTGTACTAAAAGTGTGTCGTGTTACTTGTAGTGATAATTTTGTTGTGGCAGGTTGTTGTTGTGGAGCTGAGACTTGTTGTTTTTGGCAGGTTAACAGCAAAGCAACACTCATGTTTTCGGGTTTGATAAACGAAGAAGTTCATGAAAACATTTTTTGGCCGGATTTGCCCTACGTTACTGACGAGCACGGAAGTAGGATGCCTCTCCCTTGCTCAGATACGCCTTTTTTTTATTAGGTTAGGGGGGTTGGGGGGGGGGGGGGGGGGCAAGTTTAGTGTCTGTTCGTCGTGTCTTGTTTCTGCTCTTGATTAATCACACACACACTTGATGTTCTTTTTTCAGATATATACTTTCAGGTGAAGAATGACCAAGACATTCTGCAAACATTGTCGTCTGGAGAAAATCTCGTGGTATGAAATTTACACGTGTTGCAAAAAACATTACATTGTAATATCAGCTTCTGTTTTCTAATGTTTTCTCTGTACCTTTTTCATGATGCAAACTGCATTTTCTTATTGCTCGTTATGACTATCATCATTCGTTAGATGTCCACTTGTGAGCCATAGTTTTGTAAATCAATCTTAGTTTCGGTGATTGTTGTGCACAATGATGCAGTTTTTTATAACAAGAAGTTGAAAATGTACAACGACCCTAGCATTTCGCCAGACATCATCTACTTTTGGTGACTGCCACTAATTGTTTCCATTTCGTCTATTTTGATGTATGTACTTCCGTTGAAATGTATAATGATTTTTGTAAATGATCACATACTTTCCTAAACATGCCTATTGACTCCCAAGGCTAAAAAGCTAATTCTTGAAATCGATGCAGCAAGTTATTATTGGTCTAGATACTGCAGAGATGCTCAGAGAGATGGAGGAGCTAGGCCATACAGAACTTGATTTTGATGTTGATGAGCTAGACGAAGAAGACGGTGATGAAGAAGATGACGATGATGATGAAGAAGATGACAGCGAGGATGATGAGGATGACGATAGTTATGGAGAGGTGGCTAATTTACCTATTTGTGCCCTCGGATCTGATCGTTGTATAGGTTCAATACTTGGTAATATTTTGCTTGAATGCTTGTTTATAGGATTGGGTTACCATTGTTGACAATGAGGAGGATCAAGATGAAGATTCTGATGGATCACTTGGGGATTGGGCTAAATTGGATACGATGCGGTCTTCTCATCCGATGTACTTCGCCAGAAAGATATCTGAGGTCAGTGCTGCTATAAACCAAACTAGTTTCAAAAACTGCATCAGACTGTTCTATTTAGGTTCTTATGGAATTTGTGGTTTCAGATTATGCATTGTGTTCTTTCTCTGAGCTTTTAAATACTCTGAAGACGATTGTTTGGAACTGGTTTGGTTTTGCATTGCCTCCTCTCTGCTTTTATGCGATAAAGACATTTTGGTTCCTTTTGTTTCACGATTTTTGCATTTCTATCTTCAATGTTTCATCTTGACTCTTTTACCCCTCATCTATGCAATTTTCTTACAATTTCAATCCAAAGTGCCACGTGTCCAACAACCAACATCGAAGGTATGATATGCTCTGACCATTAAAAACTTGACATGTGGCAAAAATAGACTGAATAGGTAAAAACGCAAAGGCAAAGGGTAAATATGTCAATATGAAACATTGGGATAGATTTACAAAAGTTGTGAAAGAAAAGCGACCAAAAGTATTTTAATCCCGGTAAAAAAAATGCATAGATTAGGGCTAAAAGTGCCAAGGTGAAACAATAGGGACCAAAAGTGTCCTTATCCTAGTAAAAATGCATTGATGAGGGCTAAAAGTGCCAAGATGAAACATTAGGGATAGAACTACAAAAAAAATAAAACAAAAGCGTGAAACAATAAGGACCAAAAGTGTCTTTATCCCCTGCTCCTATTGATCACCTTCTTGTTGGTCAGGTTGCTTCAGATGATCCCGTAGACGTTATGGACCAGCCTCCTGCTGGTCTTGCTATTCAAGGCTTCTTAAGACCTGCATTTGTGGAAGAACATGCTGTTATCCAGAAACACATATCTGATGACAATTCCAGTAATTTCGATAAGAATCAAACTTCGAATAGTGAAGGACATAAAGAAGAAGAAGAAGACCTCTTTCACATAAATGGCTACAAACATGAAAATGAATCAGCTGAAGACGAAGACGAAGACGAAGACTTACCTCAGGGAGAGGATTCGGAGAAAGGTGAAACCCTTGGAAATGGAACTTCATTCTACAAGTTAGAGATGGCCAAAATTCAGCTAATTTCATCAGTTGGGCTTCAGGCAAGTGTCCAAATTCCCTACTGTCTGCATCTCCACATGGACAGTCTCTTATGCATTAGTTTTATACTCCCTCCGTCCCGTCCCATAATATAAGGCTTTTTAGCATTTGCACACACTTTAAGAAACATCATAATGAATCACTTTTTAACATTTTAAGACAAATTGTTGCATTGTTTTTTAAGAGTACCTTATAATATTTCTTTGTTTTTTAGAAGTACCTTATAATAGTACCTTATAAAAATTGAAACGAAACATTTAATATTGCATTGTTTCGTGAGAAGGCCTTATAATATGGGACAGGCTTAAAAAAAAAGCCTTATATTTTGGGACGGAGGGAGTACATGTGTTTTTGCTACTCTCCCATTTGTTCGATCTGTGACTTGCTATCGAATTTAGCAGATTGACTAGTTTATTGTAATGAAATTTATCACTACTAACGTAACTTGTAAGGGCGCATAGACGAAGCTCACCTTGGCCCCTAAGAAATGCAAAGCCTATAAGTTACTCCCCTCCCCACAAAAAATGATAATGATATAGAATGCTAAGTTTCTGCATAAGGATCCATGATACTTAAATCATACAAGAAATGGATGCATATCATGGTGCTTTACATTTAGCAGTTACATGCTGCTTCAGCTGTGTACATCGCCTTCAAGGGTGTTATCGAGCCGAGTCGATAATCACCAGCGTTTAAGGCCGACTCAACTAATATCAAGACTCGACTCAAACTCGATCTCGATCGAGTTGTAAAATGCAATATCAAACTCGACTCGTTTGATACTCTAATTAACTCGACTTGTGAGTTTGATTATCTTTTTAGACTTCATTTAGTTTCTATTAAATGTGGCAAGTTCGAACTCAACTTGTTTCACAATTCGACTAGGCTTTTACTTAATGACTTATGTAAAAATATTATCTAATAATAAGTCACGTATATATAATTAATCAAATAATTACTAAATAAAGCTCGATTAGCTAGTGAGCTACTCAATTACTAGATTCTGAAGCTTGAAACCGGCTCGTTTAATTATTCGACTAGCTTGACTCGAGCTCTAACTCGAAAAATACCAAATAAAATTAGACACTTTTTCTGAATCGAGTACGAATAGCTTACAAATAGCTCTTACCTTTTTTTTCTGTGTGTGTGTATTGGCAAGGCTGAACTTTTAACTGTCTAACTTACTATACAGAGCTTTGTTGAGATTGAAGATTTCAAGAGAGCTCGACCAGATGCCATCGCTCATTCAGCTGAGAAAATAATAGCTCGTGTAAAGGCCGGTGGGGAGAAGAATACACAAGCTCTTAAATCCCTTTGTTGGAAAAGCAAGGGCATTCAAGTGGAGGTAAACACATTTCCACATGAATAACTTGAGCATAAAGCTGCATTCTTTGAATTACTTTGATAACCTCTTTTCATTGTTTTTCTCTCCTTCAACTTCCCCAATAAATAGCATACGAACAATTGTGTAAGAAATAAAATATTCATTTACCTATGTTCGCTCTTGTCTTCAGATTAGGGGTGTAAACTATCCGAGCCGAATGAAGCATTTACTTATTGAGTTGAGCAATCACTCAAATAGTGATGTTTGAACTCGGCTCAAGTTCGTTTGAGCAGAAAAAAATGCTCGAGATCGGTTCCATTATGTTTTAATGTATGTTCGAGTTTGGCTCGATTATGCTTGACTAAATTTTGAGCACTTTCAAGTCGAACTCGAGCTTGAGCTTTGAACGAGCATTTTGCGAGCCAAGTGTCGGCTGCTCATGAACGGTTCAAATTGTTTATGTTATCCCTTCTATTTATTTTTTAAACTCTTGTATCTGGATTTGGTCCTATTGTATGTAGGAGGTCACCCTCATCGGAGTAGATAGCCTTGGATTTGACTTGAGAGTTTGCTCTGGAATACAAGTTCAAACCTTGCGATTTGCCTTTAACAAACGGGTACGGTTTTTTGTTTTTGTCGTGCTTTTACTGATTTAATTTGCCACTCTCTATCCTTTGGATTGACCGTAGACACGTGACATTTTAGACTGAAAAGATATATATACATATATATATATATATATTTTGCATAGGTAAAAGTGTCGAGATGAAAACATTGGATACAGTTGTAGAAATCGTGAAACAAAAAGGGACCAGAAGTTTTATCCAAGTGAAAGATGATTTTTACAGGCTAATGAACAATGAATTGTTATTACTGTGTTTACAGGCGTCGTCAGAATATAGTGCAGAAAGACAATTAAATTATCTAATGTTCCCAAGGATCAACAAGCAACCTCAACAAAAGAAAGAAGCTCAACAATCTGAATCATAACAGAGAGAGAGAGAGAGAGAGTTTGACTGATGCTTCTGACTTTGCTTTGTGCTCTTCTTGTAGGAATGTAAGTGTACATAACTTGTCATTTGTTTCGTTACAGTAGCGGCGTATTTTATTTTCCATTTTTACAAAGTATACAAATCGAAATTAATTCATTTATTCTCTGAATTTACCATGATAACGTGGTAGATGTTAAGGGTCTTTTCTGTTGTTGTTGTGGAGTGTTCTATTTGATTAGATCTTGAAGGTTTTTATTTGCCTATAATACGTAGAGATACGAGTCCGGATCCCCTGCAGTGAGTATTCTATTTGATTAGATCCCGCTACCTTATTCGGAGATAAGATCTGACTCAAAGCTCTTTAACATGTTGAAGCTACCGGAAATTTGGTCGTCTGCCTTTTTTTTTCTCCCCGAAACGAAATTACCATATTTAGTGAACTATAACCCACTGATGCACTCAGTGAGACTCGAAGACAGGGCCTCTGGGTCGTCTGACTTCATAAGAGAAATCAAACTCCTTACTTGTGACCATCTATCTTCCGAGTCATAAGAAAAATCGAACCCTCTACCTCCGAGAATTTTTTCACACCGCGTATCATCCGAGTCATAAGAAAAATCGAACCCTTGACCTCCGAATATTTTCTCAAACCACCTATCATCTGAGTCAAGCCAGTAGGTTTCAAGAGAGTTTACTTCAATGCTACTAAAGAAATCTTAAAGCCGTATCCTTTCTTTGTATACCCTATATTGAATTACATTCAAACCTTTCATTTCAAGAAGAAAAATAAAAAGATAGTAACATGGGAAAATGTAAAATAAAACATAATCAAATAGTTGCCACCTTTGGAAGCTTTGATCTATATTCATAAAGAAATAAAAACTTATTTTCATTTCGCAACTTCGATTTCATAAAAAAATCTAGAAGTCAGCAAATGACGCATGAATTCGGATTATCTTCCACACTCCGAACATAATATGCCATCGGCGGTGGCGGCGGTGGCATGCATTGATGATAATGCTGGTAGTGATGAGGTGGTGGTGGCGGATATGGATGCTGAGGCTGGTACGGTTGATGCTGCTGATATTGTGGAGGAACATTTGCAAACGCCTTCACAAGCTGCCCATTCTGTGGCATACCTCCCGGCGCCTGCATCGGACCTGCCGGCGCTTGCATCGGACCCGCCGGTCCTTGCATTGGCGCCGGAGGCCGGGGAGGAACAACGAGGGAAGGAGGAGGAGCAGAAATAGATATAGGCATTTTAATCTCTTTCTTTTTCTCATCCCCTCCTCCATGATGACCGTCTCCTCCGCCTCCTCCTCCTCCTCCCCCGCCTCCTCCCCCGCCTCCTGCGACACTTGACTTCTTCTTAGGCTGCTCAGCCTCTTTCATGTGGCTGCTGTCTTTCTTAGGTTCTTCTTTTTTTAGCAGTGGTGGTGGAAGTGACGGCGGTTGAAGTAGCGGCGGCATCAGCAGCGGCCGCGGCATCTCTTTTTTGTCCTTGAAGAGATCTTTTTCGGGTTCTTTTGCAGGTCCAACAGAGATCATGTCTGTTGGACAAACTTTTCTCAACCTTGAAGCTACTTTCACTGGATCCATGTCTCCACATACTGTTAATTTCTTCTCCTTCATATCTATAGAAATAGACTCTACCCCTGCGTATGGTATGATACAAGAAATGATGTTTAGAACCATTAAAATAAATGTCAAAGAAAAAATGATCCTCTATTAGCTAACATGATTTTTTCCCCTTTAAATTCCCTGGTATTCGACTAATCCAGAGTTTAGTCTGAGCGTTGTCTGCAGATTCTGACTCTATTCAAGAGTAAAAGACCTGGTCAAAACTTTTTAACATTTTATTGCAGATTCTGACTCTATTCAAGAGTAAAAGACCTGGTCAAAACTTTTTAACATTTTATTTCAGAGGAGAATCGAACATGTGACATCTCTAGACATTCACCATCCACTGACCACTCGAGATAATCTACTTAGTTGCCATCCTTTCATATTAATGGATCTCACAAAAGGCAAGGTGAGGGCGCAACTCTTTGTGGGCACTGGGTCATATCCTCCCACCTAGGATTGTTGAGTCACCGTGATTTACCTTATCACCACCCTGTCGGGTCAGGATGTAGGGGCCCTGTGGGCGATGGATATCGCCTTTTGTGCCAAGGATGTCACAAAAGAAAAACTAGTGGCTTTTATATTTGTAGCATCCAATGATCACATAATAAGGCATAACTAAGTCATGTATTATAGCAAGACTTAAATTGTATGGATTTGTGTAATACACTGATTAGCACTTTGATCTATCCAAGATTAAACCATTTATTTTTAAATAAGCCATGAAATTTGAAGAGAAAGTCCTTCACAAAAAATCTAAGTACCTGAAACACCGGAAACCATTACCATGGCTTTTTGTTTAACTTTATCATCATAGAACTCCAGTTTCAGTACCACTTTCTGTCAAGTAATCAAGAATTAGAAAATTAATAATAATAATAATAATAATAATAATAATAATAATAATAATACAAATAACATAAAAACATAATAAATTAAGAATTATTCATGATCTATAACATCATCATATTTATATATAGAGGCACCACAACGATTCTACTTCTGATTGCACAGCAGTGACATTCGACCTCTTGAAAGTCGAATCTAAACTCACCATCCGACTTTTTAGAAGTCAAGTGATTATTTTCGACCTATAACGTTTCACAATAGATTCGATATGATGCCTTTTAACGAGCGTTGAATATAAAAACTAGCTTACCTTCATAGTTTTTTCAATAGGAGATCGTTTCAGGCAGCTGCCGGATTTTCGAATTTAGGAGAATTGCAGAATAATGAAGAAGAAGAAAGTTTATAGGCCGGCGATGAAGTCCAAGTGGAAGAAGAAGAAGAAAAAGGAAAGAACAAAAATGTACATTGAACGTACCGTATATATGTAAAGAAGAAAGAGCAAAGAGGAAGGCCGGAGCCATATTTATATACAAAATCTGGCCACAACAATTAAGACAAAAAAGAAACATGTTGGTATAACAACACTTGCATCTCTTGTTATAACATATTCCATATTTCTTGTAATAGAACGTGGGGCGTAAACGATCCGAATCATCCGATTTGAATCAATCATCTATTTATTAAGTCGAGCAACCCTTTATAATGACCCTTGAATTCAACTCGAAAAAAATGTTAAGTGTTCGAGTTTGGTTTGTTAACGTTGATGAACTGCTCGACTTAAGCTCGAGTTCGGGAACATATATGAAGGTGTTTTTTCTTAGCCGAGCGTCGAGCTGCTCGTGAACAGTTCGGATCGTTTATACCCTAATCAAGCGTTGTTGTTGTTGTTGTTGTTGTTATTATTATTATTATTATTATCTTTCGGGTGAAATGAATCATATTCTTTTAATCGCATAATTTGATCGGAATATTTAGTTTGTGCATATAATAGGAATGTTGATCAGCTTAATCATGGTGACTCAGTGATCCTTTAGGTGGGACTGTGGGAGGACTATGACCCTGTGTCCACAATGAGTCGTCATTGTGACGGCCCGGCTCCCTACCACTTAGGGTCGGTGTGGGAGCGGCCTGCGAAGCTCTCGCCGCGACTTCAGACATTACTAAATTCCCAATAAATTTATCCATAAGAAATAATTCATATAATCCATTAATGATTTACAACCATTCCATAACTATTCACATCATCAGACTACAAAGGATTAATTACAACCTTCTATCTAACATGTTGGCGCAGTGACATCTGGATCCCGAATAATGACATCACTCTCATCATTATTTCTATCTTCAAGTCATCCACCTGGAATCCACTCGAGGTAACCAGTTGTACCTGTAACACTGAAGAAGGTTTTCGCAGGAGGTGTGAGCTTTTAAACTCAGTGAAGTTCAGTGCGTGTATAATGTGTAGCTTTCACAAACAACTACAATTGAAACTACACATAGCAGATAAACACGTTTATATATACAATATTATGTATATAAGCAGTAATGGCCACATAAGGGTCAAAGATCATACCAGAGAGCAGATATAACCAGATAACAACCTTGTAACCCCTCAGAATCATATGAAGCTACCTCACACTCCAATGCCGAAATAAACGGCCAGTCAGAATTGCAGATGTCCGGAACATCCACCAGAGCCTTCAGTCTCACATGGCTAAACCTCCTAACCACGCTTGACCAAGGCGAAACATGATTAGGAAATGATCAATTGTAAGCCCAAAGCTTTCCCAACCGATCAAGTCCCTGCCTACGGGCCCCAGTAACGGCACGTGCCAATATTGACACACCGTATCACAAATTTATTTAGTAGCCATAAAGACATCACGATAACAATCACTAGCCAAAAAGACACAGTAGGAATAACAGTATCACAGAAACAGTAATAAAAGTAGATCTAACAGTAATACAGAAGTGATATTACACATATCACATAATAAGACTACACATTTCACATGTGACACAAATAACTATGTATGTGTGTTACGTGTATTATCAATGAACGGTTAACAGACATATGTAGATCTAAGAGATCCACACTCTCATGACACGAATCACAACAATGTATAAGGGGTAACGAGTCTCGCGGTGACTCGAGAAAGATATCCACAACAAAGATGTTAGGTGTTTTGGGGATTCTGTAATAGAGGACAATGGGTGTTGCAGATGGAAACTTCTGATAAATGACCAGTCAGTGGAAGACTTCAACCACCAAGTGGTGACGAAGCCATAAGAGCTTTAACAAATTATGTCGATTCCTTAAGAGATCAGAATATCTCAAGTTTATCTTGATATAATGGCTTCACCTTGAAGTAGAGAGAAAGGAGAATAAAGGCATATGTGGCTTAGCCAAACAAAGTATACAAGGCAAAACTGGTAGAATAAATAAACGTATCATCGTGATGATGTAAGTGAAAGTAAGGCAAACAACCAGTATCCCACAAGATGTAAGAAAACAATTGATGATAAAGGTTTGGTGGTCGGAGTCTATATGATGAATAGAATCAGTGATAGAGGAATCTACTAGGTCGAAGTAAGTGTGTATGGTCTGACTATGTTTCATTTGCGACATCAAATAAGATATTGAAGAATATCTTCGGTGGTTACTTTGTGTGGTACTTTGGAACCAACGGCAGAGGCAAAGAAAACCCACACAATCAAGCAGCGGTGTTCAAAAGAAGCTTTATCGCAATCCGAGAACACATTGAACTAGTGGATTTAACAAAAAACCTAGGATACAAATATACATCTCAGCTAAATAGAGTTTAACCGAGATAAAATAGTTGAAAGAACCTCAGGATGCCAGATCAATATAACTGGTTCAAAGACAAAACGATATATTCGTTAAATAGAGTTTTTTCTGTGTTAAAACAATATAACCAGTTAAAAGAACGTTACGGTGATAAACCGATGTAAACAGTTAAAAAAACAAGTATTACAAAATGTAATAAATAAGGAATCTCACAGTGATATTGCCGAGTACTAGCCGTCTCTATTGATATCAGCTCAACATTAGCTGCCATCACCATACTATTAATAAAACACTAGTTGGCTCCTTGCAGCACTTCGGGTGTGTAACAAATGTTCCGTAATTATAACACAATATTTGTATTATAAGATTCTTTCGCATGTAGATACATGTAGCATACGGTAATATATTCACTAATATATGACAAGTGAACTTGGTAATCTGTATCAGGGGCGGATCCAGCATGGTAGGGGTGTGATGCATGAACCCTACTCAAATTTTCGGACGAAGTTGCTAATATATCTCTCTAATAATATTAAACTGTGTGTATTATTTCAGACATTTTTTAATGTAATTATCCATTTAATTCAACCAGGTAAAAGTTTTACTACATATCTTAAGGTCACGTGTTCGAAAATTCACTTTTGTTTTTTTTGAATTTGCCCCATTGAAACTAGTTAATATTTTCTCAATTGATATGCATCATCTATGGAGATTGAGTCGGTTCAGCTACTTAGTAGGTAAGCTATGGAACCACACTTAGTACCTAAGCTATTAAAGTCGGCTACAGATGAGTCACCGTTACTATCTATTAGGGTACCGAGTAATAAAGATACTACATATTATACGTGTTTTTATGGTGTAAAAATATCAGTCGATTACATCATTACACTATATATTTATCTATTTAATTTGTCGTGTTTACGTCGAGACTTATCTATTAAGTAAACTAGTTACGGACTAGTATTTAACACCGAAGAGATATATATTACCTCTAATGGATATCCATTACACAATTTATAACAAAGATGACTAATATATATATATATGACCACTTAATCATTTTTTTGCATTATTTCTTTCTAATCGTAATATATACATATCCAGGACAATTCATACTATATATATCCAAACACATAATATACGTACATAAAACAAACTTATTACTACAGACATATGTATGTATATATATATATATATATATATATATATATATATATATATATATATATAAACTTTAACCTATTTAATTAAATGGATAATTACATTAGATATTGTCTGAAATAATATACATACACAGCTTTAATATTATTAGAGAGGTATATTAAGAACTACATCCGGAAATTTGAATGGGTCCATGCACCCCACCCCTGTAAGGCTGGGTCCGTCCCTGTATGTATATATCCAACTTATATATATTAAATATTAATACATATATTTTTATATTAACAATAAATCATATCACTATCAAGAAGATATTAATCTATACCATGGTATTAAAAATCGGGGTGTCACGGTCATGTATTCAGAGCTACTTCCACACTGTCGACTGCTGGAATTCGATGATGCGTTCATCAATGCAATTTGCCATCCGAAAACTAATAGTGTTATAGTGCCTTTTTTTTAATACCCAATATAGTTTTGAGTTACATTGTTAATTACCATGTGATGCGGACGCGGGATCCCGGACCACGAAAGACGAGAATTCTAAAAAAAAATGCAAAAAAAAAAAAGTGGTTGGTAGTGCTTTTTTTTTTCTTTTTTCTGCCCCTACGATTCAAATAAAACTACCAAAAATAGCAAAAAAAAAAGCACAACTATTCATTTTGCTTTATCTGATAAAAAAACTATTATATATCGCAGGATTCGAACACATCAACTCTTTTATTTCTATCAATAAAGATTTAAAACATTACAATCAATGTTTTTGAAGGCAACCAATATTCCGAAACCGATTAATATTTTTTTAAACGTATCACTTTGGTAATAACTATGTATTTTATTTACATGACAAATATTTTATGTCAAATTATTGGATTATTATAGATGATAGGGATGAAAATAAATTTTATGAGGGACGAAAAAAAACACATAACCTATATATAGTAGTGTATTTTTCGGATCCAAGGAAGGCGAATGCCTCTCCACCCATAAGGGTGCATCCGCCCATGTGTGAGTCTCTTTTTTTTTTTTTTTTTTTTCCCCAACGACGAAAGCATGTATTTATAAAAGGTTAATTTACACAGGTCCATACGGGAGAGCACCCGTGCCAGTAAACCCCTACATCAGATCTGAAGGAGAAAGCGGCAAGTTTATGGGCTAACTTGTTGCTTTCTCTTCCAGTATACAAAACATGACATGAATCAAAATAAGAAAACATCAGCCTAATATCATCTAAAAGAGTAATACAGTCAAAAGGGGGGGCCGACCATGTTCACTACAGCTAGCCAGAGTCAAATTATCCGTAAAACAAACTAAGTTCTTAATACCTAAGGCTTGACTCCTATTAAGACACCAACGTAGAGCCTGAGCCTCCGCTGCAAAGGCGGAACTTGCATACGATCTGGGGGACGCCCAAGCTTCCGAAACTGTACCATCCTCCCGTAGAAGAACCGCTCCATAGCCAGCAAGACCAGAGTCCGACTTCCAGGCTGCATCGACATAGGCCCTTACCACTCCCAATGTAGGACCTGCACGCTGCAAGACAGGAGAGGGAGAAATATCATTAGAAATAGCCCTCTCCTCACGTTGTGCCTGCTCGAAATCCAACCAAGCCTCGTTAGCAAATTTCGCAGTAACATCCGGGGACCAAAACACAGAATTAAAAGATCTCATGCAACGAGCTTTCCAAATGAACCATAAAATAAAACAAGAGAATATTATACGGTCATTTAGCACCCCCTGGGGGTTTTTACTCGAAATCTCGTCCCACCAGTGACAAACCGAAGGCATTAGGCCTCAAAAAGACGCTCCATGAAATGCCTGCAAATTTCCAAACTAATTGTGCAAAGTTACAAGTAACAAAAAGGTGATCTATAGATTCTACATGATCCCCACACGCCAACACAGAGAACTATCAAAGCCAAAGCGCTTATGAAGAAGCTCCGAGGTGGGAAGAATACTCTTGAAGAGCTTCCAGAGGAAATATTTTATCTTAGGGGGTAGAGATAGCGCCCAGATTCTTTTCCAGAATTTTTCGTTAAAGCTATCACCACGCATTGAATGATGATTATAGGCGACCAACCTCTGCTGGAGGCAAGCGTCATAGGCTGCCTTAGTAACAAAGTCCCCGCTTTTAGAGAAAATACAGACTCTCTTGTCCGAAGCATTTCTAAAACTTATTGGAATTTTTGCTATTTGATTAATATCGACTTGCCAAAAGGATTCCGCTAACTTAGCCATATTCCAAGTATTATTAGATAAGAAATCACTAACCCGAGATTCCCTACTATGAGAAGAATTTTGAGTGATAGGCAAAAAACCAGGATTCTGAATAATCCAGGGGTCCTCCCAAACTTTTATAGACTGTCTATTGCCGACTACAAAGCAAGTGTTGTTTTTTAGGAAATTTTGGGCCGACATCAGACTCTTCCAAAAGAACGAAGCAGAAGATGGGGTGTTACAGGAGAAAACAGATGATTTATGAAAATACTTACCTTTTAAAACTTTAGCTACCAAAAGATCAGGGTGGCAATGGATTCTCCAAAGGTTCTTGGCCAATGCGACGGTATTAGCTATTTCCAAATTTTTAAACCCGAGGCCACCTCTTCCCTTAGGAAGACAGAGCGATTCCCATTTTATCCAATGATGACCCGAGTAATCCTTATTAAACAATAAATAAAAAAATTATGGTATAACATACACAAAAGGGTTGTATCAAATCGAAGAGAATGTTATAAATCCAATTTATTCATATACATTTCTACTTAAAGGATGTCTTTTAGAATGTATAAATCCTGTCACTGACAAGACTTGTTTGCATGCCTTGAGAGATTGTACGGTAGCAAAGAAACTTTGGAAAATTCTTGTCCCAAAACCGAACTGGAGGGACTTTTTTTCGCATGTTGCCCCAGATGACTGGATTCGACACTCTATCACTGATAAAGGAAAACATAAAAATTGGTCTTATCAGTTTAGAGATATGATTCATCAGTATTTGGTGACGGAGGAACAAGATCCACCACGGAACTGAAGATGGTCATCCTCCCCTGCATGTGTTGATTTCCAAATTTGAAGCTCGAGTTCGAAACCTTAGACTAGCGTGGAATTTTGATTAGCAAATGTATAAATCCATGTTTCGATTCCTCTTATATGTATGCCAGAGTCCAAAACAAATGGAAAAAAAAAAAAATGATTCAACTTAAATCTTTTTTCTAACTCATTCTTTACCTTTCTTACAAAATATCGCCTTATAAGTCTTTTTTTATATTATCAATAGGAGCCTGCTATGTTTCATAACTCCTTATGGCATCTCTACTTAATTTTAATTAAGAAATAAAGAGACAAGCATTAAAAACGTTAAACTACCAATTAGATAATAAATTATAAATTAAATACATGTTCTAGTGTATTGTTTAGTCTATATTATAAGTAGTATATTCAATTAATGTTCATTTGACATGTACATCATACATGCCATGCATAATTTTTTTTTATTACAATTACATGCCATGCATAATTTAATTAATTAATCTAAGTTGGTTAAACTCTGTTTTATATATAGTGGTTTATATGTTTTCAAGTGGTTTTGGTTCCAAGTTTTTTTTTTTGATAGTGGTTCCAAGTTTTTGATAGCTTGTTTTTATATCGAAACAGTTTATAAAACCACCATATCACTCTATTCACATTTTTAAGGTGATTCTTGCGCGTATATCGATCCAACAAAATTATGAACGGCACCTTAAGAAGTAGTATGAAATATATTAATGGTATCTAGATTGTTTAGTAGTGAAATTGTCTGTTTTCTCTCTCACACACACATATAGATGATAATGTATTATAAGGTTACTGTTACGGGGGTTATTCTTCCCTAAATACCCATTTACACGCGTGACACGCGTGGCCATTCTTTACACACAAGCAATCTGATTCAAATCAGATTGGCGCGCGTCCGTAACGAGCCACGTAGCCACTCCTCAAATATCCTCCTCATACAAGAATTACCCCTGTCACGGGCGGATCTGAGAATTTGTTTCAATGATGAAGTCTAACTAAAACTACATTTTTATATTTAAAAAATCCATCTGAACATAAAACTACATCTTTAACGATAAATGACATTTTATAACAACAGAATTACATCGTCTTAATACCAAAAGAATATCGAATTTCAGTAGGATCACGTGACCACATACTTGTCAATGTAGATCCGCCGGTACTTAGTGTCATAATAAATGAAATAGAAATAGAACTCTTTGAGTATGTTAGTGATGCATAGAGTAAAAATGAGCTTATTTGATCTTGATTTGTTTTTCATTAACGAGATGAGCTCGTTTGATCCCGATTCGTTTCTCCAAAGCAAGCTGAACTCGTCAAGTTCGATTATGAATTTTTAATAGTTTTATTAAACAAACAAACTCAAATCAATTAACAACTCAATTCGTTTTTTTTTTAAGGTAATAGTGAAAAAAATAAAGGAAAAAAAAGGGAACTTTGGCGCTAATTAATACTCTTTTCCCGCGCCTGACCCACCAGCTTTTAACAACGCAGCACATATCCCATCATCCAAACCTTCTCCATTATCACATGGTTTCTAATTCTGTGTATCCCAATCCACCTGAAACCTTAATTCCGATCGACATGGCCGCACCTCCGAATCTCACTTTTTCCAACGATTCGGCAACGGCGTCTGTTTCCGGAGCTACTCCGTCAACGAACAATTCGTCTTCGTCTTCATTCGATGACCCGAGCAAGAAGGTGCGGAAACCGTACACCATTTCAAAGTCTCGAGAGAGCTGGACGGAGCCTGAGCACGATAAATTCCTTGAAGCGCTTCAACTGTAAGTTTGTTTATTTCAGATTTCTATTTGGAAATTATGTTTTATCTATGTTGATTTTGAAAACGCTTCAGTGAGAGCTGAGTCAGCTAGGGTTTCAATTTGGCTGGTAACTGTAATTATCGGGAAAGGAAATATCTCTGGCTTTTGTTGTTAGCTGAGCTCTTGATTGTTTAGTTCGGGACGTTATTTCAATTTGTCTTCGTTAAAAATGCTTGGTTGAGCTGAATCACCCTAGGGTTGAAGCTCTTCAGCTATTCATTCATTTTTGCTTCCTATTGGAAATTCTGATTAAGTTGATTGTGAAAATGCTTGAGTGGGCTGAATCACCCGAGGGTTTTCAGTTTGACCGGTAACTTTTTTGAAAATTATCGAAGTGTCTCTGGTTTTTGTTGTTAGCTGTGCGTTTGATTGTTTAGTTGGTGGGTTATGTTGCTTCACATTATTTCAATTTGTTTTCATTAAATAGTGAAGCTTGAGGTGTTAGAGAGACTACACTGTTTTGAACTAAATAGATTTCTCATGAAGTTGCACTGAATTCATGCTGCTAACATATTTTGAAATTTTGTTTTATATACGTTGATTATGAAAATTCTTAGTTACCCTAAAAAAAATAAATCCTCAGTTGAGCTGAATCGGCTAGGGTTTTCAGTTTGACTGGTAACTTTAATTTGCAAATTATCAGGAAATGAAGTGTCTCTAGCTTTTGTTATCAGCTGTGTGTTTGATTGTTTTGTTCGGGTTGTATTGCCGCCCACATTTTTTCGATTTGTTTTCATTACAAAGTGATTCCGTTCCATTGAAGTGGATAAATTCCTCCTGAATTTTCAATATTTCCTACTAACATGTTTTCTCTGCTAAATATGTAGTTTCGATCGCGATTGGAAGAAGATTGAAGCATTCATAGGATCAAAAACTGTAATTCAGGTTAGCTAAAGCATTACTTATGCATTATGATAATCAATTATATGTATCATGACAATTCTGTAGCTATTATTGTATGATTTTGATGTGTCATGATTGATGACTTGAGTAAGTATCATGGTGATTAGTTTGATGTTTGATGAAAACCATCTTGATTGCTTACTTTTCCATGAATTGAACACTTTTGCAGATACGGAGTCATGCACAGAAGTATTTTCTGAAGGTTCAGAAGAGTGGAGTTAATGAACATCTGCCTCCACCTCGACCTAAACGAAAGGCTGCTCATCCGTATCCTCAGAAGGCCTCAAAGAGTGGTAAGGATTGTATGTTTTTTTTCTCTCTTTTTTTTAGTGGTCTTATTTTGCTTTAGCATTGATAAGTAGTGGACCTTAGAGCATCCACAATGCATGCTTTTTCAAAAATGGAAAATCAAGTTTTTAGTGTTTTTTAACGCACTGGACACATGGTTACACTCCAACGCTCTTCAAACAAAAAATATGTTAAACTACCATGTACATTTAGAACAGTACAATCTGTTCTCTTTCCGATCACGCATTTCCCCCCTCTTTTTCATCAAACTCCATCTCTCTTCCGATTTGCTTTCTGTTTTCTTCCAGTTCACTTTTTTGTTTCCTATCATTTCCTCTCCCCTTATGTCCGGAAATATGATTTAGAGGTTTTTTATAATCTAGAGCTGAGGAAGAACAGACAAGAAGGATTTTATTTTCAATGAACAGAGAAGTCTGCTTGTGAAGAAAATTGAACCCCATTTGGATTTTTTCGAGCGGAGAAAAATTTAGGTGTTATGTGAAAACAAATAATATCTAAAGGTCAAATTACCGTTTGCGATAAAATTCACCTCAAATGAACTCTTGCGGCGAAAAATTGGGTATTTGTGAAGAGGAGAAATGCAGTATTGCGTGTTTAGAGTGAATATTGGAGTGTGATATTTTTTCGGTAGATGAAAAGTTATAAAAAAACGATGCGTTAAAAATGTGGTATATAGATGTCTCAATGTGGCTGATCTTAGCTTTTTGATTCAATTTGTGCAGCTCCTGTTCTTCCTGGAGTAGCATCAGCTTATCAAGATTCCCAATCCTTGCCAGAACATGCATTTATACAATTGCCCGATTCTGCAAGCTTCCATAATGTTCCCTTCACTGTTATTCCTCCATGGCCCGATGCAGGAGCAGTTAATTTAGTGCAAGAAGAAACAGGTTTTCTATTTTTGATAGATTCAAAGCTTGATACAGTTCTAAAAGCCGACAATATCTTAGATAAAGGTGTTTTTGGAATTAACGGCGATTCATTGCTTTTCATGTGTAGCATCTGCTGGACCACTGGCGAATACGTACAACGAAAGAGATTCGGATTCCAAGACATTAGCAAGTCGTGAAATGACTGATCAAGGGAATCTTGGACCTGAAAGAGGTAAGTAGGAATATAGCTCCTCTTCACCTATAAGATTTTTATCCAAGTATGCATTGGAAGTTGAGGGATGAGTAGGACTAGGTTGCACGGGTACGGACACGAGATGCGTAAATATTAAAATCATAGAGACCAAATCATGCATAATAAAACCGTAGTTGTTAAGGCGATCGGCTAGGCAGGGGGCGAGGTCAGAGGTAGTTTCGCTTTTTAAAACCCATTTTCTTTCCTCTTCATGAACATAATGCTTTGAAGATATTTCTTCAACCAATGGTGGGGAATGAACCTAAACACTTAGGTCTGTTTGGACATGATTTTTTTTGACTTCAATCGAATTAAGGAGAATAAAGTAGAATGAAATATTGATTAGATAGTTGAAAATCCCCCCCTTTTTTTTTTTTTAAAAAAAAAGTTTATGTAGATGAAGAAATGAATGATGAGAGAAATTGTAATAATGTAGTATAGTGAATAAAGTAATGGTAAAATAAAGTACTGGAGTGAAAAAGGTGAAGTGGTGAGAGATATTGATTAGATGGTTTAATATATAATTTTTATTTTTGTCGGTGATTAAAATTGTAATATTGTAGTATAGTGAATAAAGTAATGGTAAAATAATGTAGTGGAGTGAATAAAATGAAGTGGTGAGATAGATTAGATGGTTTACTATTTTCTTATTTGTAGATGAAGAAATGATTTGGTGAGTGAAATTGTAATAATGTCGTGGAATGAATAAAATAGTGGAGTGAATAAGTTTGAATTTATGTCCGAACACACACTGTATGATTTTTTATAATAGTGGCATGGTCTTGAATAGTTGTTTGATATTCTATGGACTTTACACTTAGGTTTACTATAGTGCAACTTTCATTGGTCCTTGATTCTAAGGTGAGAGGATATTGATTTGTGTGTGTGTTTTTCTGGGCATTTCTCGCGGTATCATCAATATTCAAAGATGTTGGAAAAGGTAGCGTGTAGGCGATTAGGCTATACCAAGCTATCCCTCTTTGCCTTGGCATCGACTAGCGCTTTATAAATATTAAAAACCGTGGTTTTTTTCCCGACACTTTTCTTCTTTGTTTTCCGTAAAATGCATAAGGAACTGCAAATTCACCTCAGGTGTGTATTGTTATCGGATAACATTACTTTTCCATGCATCATCGAAGTAGAAACCCACTCCTTCATTAGATGCAACAATTAGACCTTTCGCCTTTTTCTATTTACTTGCATATGGGTCGGAACTCAAACGCTTCTATTATCCCGTTGATTGCGTCAATAGAGTCCTGAAGTTTTATTTTTCTACTTTCTAAGTTTGATTTATGAAAATGATCATGGTGGGAATTTGTATAATTTTATTCACATTTTCTTCTCTGTGTTACAAATCTTTTTTATGCAGTATTGCCAGATTTTGCTCAAGTATACGGCTTCATTGGAAGTGTTTTTGACCCGAATGTCACGGGCCATTTGCAGAAACTTAAAAAGATGGATCCTATTGATGTAGAAACTGTACGTATATCCTAACCTGAGTTATTTTCTTTTTAAAAAAAAATAAGAATAAAGACACTTTTGATCCCCTTTTAATTCACGATTTTTTATTTTTGCATTTCTATTCCCAATGTTTCGTCTTGCCACTTTTGTCTCCAATCTAGGGCTGTAAGTGAATCGTGCTACTCGTGAGTTACTCATACTCGACTCGCAAAGGAGTTTGACTCGATACGGGTTTTTTTTTTTTTGAGTTTGAGCTCGAGTTGAGCTACTCAAATACTTAACCGAGCTGATCTTGAGCTTCAAAATATAGTAAACGAGTAGCTCATGAGTTATTATAGCTATATTGAGTAAGATTATAATATTTATTATGAAATAATATTTTATATAAATCATTAATTACTAGTTGAGGTGGGAGTATATGAATTCTAAGGCAATAATCGAGCTTGTGAGCCGAGTCGTGTTATATAGAGTACTAAACAAATCGTGTTTGATCTTTACCTATTTAAGGCTCGATCAAGCTCAAACCCGACCATTTTTAGTCGAGTTGAGCTTGAGCCCTAGAGAGTATCGATTCGACTCGTCTCGATTACAACCCTATTTTAGTCTATGATTTTTTTGTTTATTACCTTTTCAGTCGATTCTTGCCACATGTCAAGTTTTATTAGAGCATGTCGTACCTTCATTGTTGTTTGTTGTTTGTTGCACACGTGACACTTTGGACCGAAGTTGTAAAAAAACGACGTTTTTTATGGTACCTCATCAGTTGTGGCACTAAGTGACATTTGTGACACCCGGAATTAGGAGCACCTTATTGTACAGCTAAGAATCGAGTTTCTACCGGTTGATTGTCATGATTGACCGCAAGTGAAAGTCGATTCTAGGGTAAGAATCAACTTTCCGTCTGTCAGTTGATTGTTTTCAATGTGGTGGTCACCACAACAACACAGTGGAATTCACATCTCGCACTTAGACATGCATAATCTGTCTGTCATCTTCTTTTGAAAGTTGTGCATGCGTTTCAATTTTCTTACCTCATCTTTACATTAACCTTTTGAAGCTCTTTTATATCTATATATATATTATCTAGATCTCAAATAAAAGCTGGTATTTTGTTTTTTAATATTAAATCGTTGCCAAGTCTTTTCATTTTATTTTATTTTAATAAGCAGCAATTTTATTAAAAGATAAAATGAATTTTGTAAAACTCACAAGCCGAGTTCTACAAGATCTTGAATGTAACGCTTACTTTTCTTTTTTGTTGCCAAGTCTATTGTAAGTTTATCAATCTCAAATTAAATATGTCAATATTTTATTTTTTTTCCATTTATGCCCTACTCCAAAATGAATTCCGGCCTACTGATTGTAGCTTGTAAAAACATAAACATAGAGTTGATTTTCTGCTAAAATGATATTGTAATAAGGACCGTGTGCATACGCGTCGTGTTTACTATGCCTCATTTTTTTTATGACTTTATATCCAGGTGTTGCTGCTGATGAGGAACCTTACCATAAATTTATCTAGCCCTGACATTGAAGATCATGTAAGTGCTGTATATCTGTTTTGCTATTTGGTATTGTAGTGTATAATAATTGCTCAACTATATTATAGTATGAAAAGTCTGTTAATTGTTGTTGTTCTTCTCCATGGATTTATTTTTTAAACGGAAGAAAGATGAGGGGTTAATTTTCATTTGCTCCCCCGCTTTTTCCATGTATAACTCACCCAAATATAATTGGGCTATTGTTTAGTTAGGATGCACGGATACTTGTGTTTGGTAACAAGTCATGTATTCCATTCATATATATGACATTGGTTCACGGGGTTTGAATTTTTCAAGAAGGTGGATATGAGGTCGGGATATGGGCATCCATTACACCAGGATACGTGTAAAATTAAGAAACTCTATTGAAAATCGAAGAAAAGCCATTATATATGATTTCAAATATTTATTGTTCAGTTCTTATAGCTATATTAGGGATGGATGCACCCGTATCTTATACTTTTCAAAAATCTCTCAGTCACATATACGTATCAACACATGCGTATCCATACTAGTGCAAATACTTGAGTACAAATAGTTGATAAATAACGTCCCTTCCCCGTCCTAATTCCTCACTCATATTTTTTCTTGGCAAAACCCTATTACTGTTGTTTTTAATTATTTTTGTCTTGTATTAACTATTGGCTGAATGAATAGTAATTGGTTTTATCCAGATAATATTGCTCTCATCTCATGAGACTGAAATGGGGAAAGATAACAGCATGACGGTAGCATCGCAACAACAGTAGCTCAATGTTTGTGGCAGGAAAATTGTTGAAGTATAAAATGCAAGTAAGGAATAAAAGCTGAGATAAAAAGTTCAGAATTAACAAACCAAAAGTTTTTCTTAATTACTAACATAAAACTAGTACAAAGTGGTTGACTTGGGAGTTAGGTGGAAGACATCTAACTGTGTACTAGGAGTGTAAATAAAGTAGTTATAGCTAATCACAAATCAACCAATTAAAAGCTACGATGACTAACTATATGACTTGAGAATTAGGAGTTGCAAAGAGTTTTATATATATATATATATATATATATATATATAGATCTAAACGTTTGATTGAATTTGAAATTATGCAATTGCCAAGTCATCTATTTAGTTGTTGTGGCTAACTTCTAATTGGTTGATACGTAACTAACTAACTAACTACTTAATTTACACTAACATCCATCCTTCTTCTATTGCTCCTGTACCGGCCTTTTGTGTTAGTCGACTCGAGGAATACTTGAGTTTGCTGCTTTTATTTCTACTACATTTTGTACTTCAACTGAACAACGGCTTCTTCAACGGTAAGTCTTTTCTATTTCTTGATTATAAATTTTTTATTTTTTTTATTTTTTATTTTTAGAATACAACCATTGTAAAAATGTTATACCTAATGACATGCATTATATCTTTCATTTTTGTTCTCTTTACCATACATATGACGCATATGTTACTTGATACAAACATATCTCCAACAACTATACTAAAATGATTCTCTTGATCACATTCAAGAAACTTATTTTTAACTTGTAAAATTTCAGGAAGTGTAATAGTGGCATGTGCTGTGGGTATCCGTTGATGTGAGGAATTCTAAATTGCGCCGGATACTATTCGTATATGCAGAGTTCGTCATTGTGTATATTATAAAACAAACTGTAGGCAGAGGCTTTTTGCTAGAGGGTGTGAAATGATGTACTCCATATTGTAAAGTGATGTATATATATATGTATTGTAAACTGTTGCACAATAGTTTTGAAATCTAAATTCAGTAGAATTCTGTGTGAATTTGCCTGATGAAGCACTTCTTTGTTATATGCATTTGCAGTATGTTTCATTCATACATGTCTGGCATTTTCTAAAAGAGTAATGATACGGGCTCAACCAACCATTTTGCCACGTCGTGCCCCCCGTATCATTACTCATTGCAACTTTTTACCTATGAACTTTTAAAATAAAAAATAAAAAACGCAATGATATTCAGCTTTGATTGAAAACATAGCAATGAGGTTAATTGTTCAAGACTCCTTCTATATACATGTCCCATCTTCATTAAAGCCTTATCTAAAATAAACAGACCAGTCTGTTAAATTCCTAAAGTTTGTCTTAGCAGAGAATACTAAAGCAAACTAATGGTTGTATCATATGATCAAAACACGTAGCACCTGACACTTGATACCTACTAGACATTAGACATTAGACATTAGACATTCGACATACCTGTGTTGAGATTTGTCAGTGAAGAGAGATCCAACTCGGGGTTGTTGAACACCAATTCCTTGACAAAATCCATGTGTGCACCTCCATAAAGAAGAAGATGTTGATTTTGTAGAGATGGGGGAGTGATTGGCTGCTGAGATAGAGAGGACTGAAAAACCCGGTTATACTGCACCTTCAACCTGGATTTAGCTTTGAACTGTGCTGGTTGGTGGATCATATTTGTGCAGTAGTACTGATCTAATCCTGGATATTGGTAAGTTGATAGTAGGATTGGAGTTTCGATCAATATGTAGGGCTGAACCGGCACAGAAGCATGTGAGTAATTGAGATCCTCGTCAGTCGGTGACTCGTCTACCTTTAAGTTTGATTCCGTAAACTGAGACAAATTAGGCTGTAGCATATCCTCAACTGTAATCAAACTGTCCTCGTCAGGCAACCGGATATCATCAACCGTAAGTAAACTGTCCTCATCAGGCAACCGTATATCATTGTCAGTTTTGGTCAGCTCTTTGGTGACCCCCGGATAATCATTTGCAATCAAGCTCTCTTCCTGAATTCCGAAGTCAGCTGCTTGATATAGCTCCATCAGCTGGTCAAAACGGATGACAGCTGATATATCGGACCATAGATCATCAAAATCAGATTGATCTTCATCTATTACACAGGTGCCAAGGTTTATACGCACATCAGTTGTGTTGACACCTATCGGGTTTATCCAGGTTGTGGTATTTTCACGAAGAACTGAATCGAAGTAATCATAACCAATGGGTATGAGAAATTCATAAGGCTTAGAAGTCAGTGAGTCTCTTTGGTCAGTACCATCCAAATACGCGTCAGCAGTTGGCTTGTTGGGCTGATCAACTTCAGGATTCTCAATTGAGTCCAACTGTAAACTCTGGCATTTCAAACTCGGGCTAGTCAATCCTCCCGAGATTTCATTTTCAGAACCGCATGTCACAGCCAAACACCGAGGCAATGCCTTCTGCAAAA
Organism: Gentiana straminea; assembly: GCA_036785695.1. NCBI lineage: Eukaryota > Viridiplantae > Streptophyta > Magnoliopsida > Gentianales > Gentianaceae > Gentiana > Gentiana straminea. The sequence goes on along the minus strand of JAVUPR010000239.1, from coordinate 1,868,966 downwards.
TAAACAAACAAAAATACCTAAGACGCACCATGACTGCACATGACATGATGCAGCCATTAGACAAATACCCTTTTTTTATCAGCAAATTTTGAAGCTCTGTAATATATTCTTTAACTGACGAGAATTGTGGTGGAATCAAACATCTAACCACAATAAATCATGAACCGTATTTCAAGGAGTCAGAACAACTAATAGGCATCAAGTGTATACTAGTTTCAACATTTAAGAAAAACAATGGTGGCAAACATGGAGGAAAACTAAATAGAAGTAGTAGGATTACCTCAATACTGCAGGACGAAAAATCGTTGATCTCAGTCGAAGACTTGCTACTAGGTTCCTGTTCTTCATTAAATTTGTCCATGCACATACTCAAAACTAATTTCTCAGAATCCGAGTATGTGACCTTCTCCTCCAGAACAGCTCTAGAGTTGGAAGTAGGTTCTCCATTAGATATTCCCCTGCACGTACTCACGTTTCCTCCCTTGAGAGAAGCTTGAAAGTTGGAAGCCTGGCATGATGGCGTGCCATCTTTAGATGTGTGCCTGATCTCTTGCTTGTCATCATTGGGAACGGTTTTAACTTTTGTGTTTTGCTCAGCATTTGATTTTGCTTCAAATGCTGTGCTTCCGACCTGCATAATGCGTAGGCCTGTCAAAAGAATCCTACTGTGCTGACAAAATGTTATACATCCAAGGGTATCAAGATGAATGCATTTTGTAAGCTGCAATTTTCTTGATTTGGATTTCATTAATTTGTTCTATGAAATCAGATACTGGAGACGTATCACTTAGATGAATATCAGGAAGTATCATACAAATTAAACAAACCTTGTAAGCATGTGGTGGTCGATAAGGGTTCTTGCTTTTACTCAGTAGACGAACGCTAGTTTTTCCAGAATCTGTCAAGTTTTTACCCACAGCCTCAGCTTTTTCACATCCTGTTGTATTGAGTGAAGGCTTAGCTGGCTTTCCATATCTTCCGTTATCTGCAAGCCAGCATAAAAACAAAAGCATTAGAAGTTTTCAAGCAATTGCAGATTTCATTTGTTAGCAGAGTACACAAACTGAAACGTAAATGCAGTTTCCTTTTGAGCCAGTAGAGTGTAATAATAAGCTCTCATTAACCTAGGCAAGTGCATCATGGAATAAGTATAAGCATCTGATGCTAAACATGCATTATCAATCAACTGCTTAGAAATTATAATACTTCCAAAGCATGACACCATGGACTACCTGGATCATGAATTTCACTAGAGTTCTTGTCCTTGTTCAGCCAGGTTGAATGACCAACAATTTTCCTATCTACATTGCAATGTGATTGCAGTATTGTTGACTGTATTGTACATCCACTGATGCTGCTATTAGGCAAGTAAAGCACACCAGATCCCTTCCATGGTTCAAGTAAACCATCATTACCTTCGTAGAGTTCACTGTGTCAAATCATCAAACAGTTGTTATAGAAAGGCATCAATACACAGAACTATAGCAATATTAGTATGACAAAAGGTCAAACACACCTATACACATACTCTAGACAGAATGGAAATACGATTTCAAAAGAAAATAACCAAAAGAAGTGAAATCAGAATCTAAGGCTTAACTTGATGAAAATAATGCTTAAGCAGAGCTAATCAATATAAACTAAGTAACAAGTCAGACAACGCAAATTTCAGCATTATCACACAAGGATCTAGCAATTTACTTCGGTTCTGTGTAGTTCAGTAGCAGCTATACACTAAAGGTAGAGGAAAATTCTCTCGTAGCACATTTGAATGTAAAATTTTGACATACCTCAAGACCGACTGGTCAAATCCTTCAGGTAATCGTCGAGAAACCTCCAATAGAGCGAATGACAAAAGAAAATCTCTGCTATATACTCTTTTTTGCTCGCTGCACATTTTTGTTCCAGGAGAAAAGAAAAAGTTAAGAATAAAAACATACATGCAATCAAATTAAACTGACTGAAAGCTCAAAATCAGCAAAAATCAAGAGCTTAACAAGAAAATCTGCTAAATTCAACCGTACACAAACAAAGCAAAATTCAAAGTTTAAAGCCGTTTAAGATAAACTAAATGCACATTTTCGTTCACAGAGCAAAATTAGAAGTTAAAAGCATATACATACATGCAATCAAATTAAACTGACTGAAAGCTCAAAGTCGGCAAAAAATCAAGAGCTTAACAAGCAAATCTGCTAAAATCAACCGTACATAAAGCAAAATTCACAATTCAAAGTCATTTGAGCTAAACAAAACAGTCGTTAACATTACTTTTGAGCAGTCTTCTTCTTCGTGCTTAGCTCAAGCTCCGCAACGCTTCGGTCCTCTACACTTCTCATTTTTCACCAAAAAAAAACTAAAGGAAAACTGCGATTTCACTAGCACTAGCAAGTGTAGGCCTGATTCCGACGATTCGACAAGAAAACTTCAACATCAACGGCGAAAATGCACTGCAGCATTGTAGTCCTCAAAGAAACCCTAGCGTTTTCCGTTGCTCCGTACTGAAAATCGTACAAACACGGCAACGGAATAGTGCCAGAAAAGGAGAAAACCGCAGAGAGCGAAGAGAAAAGGAGTGTCGTGATGAAAGGACTGAAGTTGGAAAGGCTTTTTTTACTATACGACAAAAATTTGCTATGCTTGAAGCAGGGGACACCGCCTACTAAACAACAAATTAAATGCATTATTTTTTTGGGATTTTCCATTTCTCAATACATCTATTATTTTTTTATCACAACATAATCAACATCATTCATTTTATAGGGATACATCATAATAAATTTAATATCTTTTTAATTTATGTCACTACAACGGGCGGTGGAAAGTGTATTACACATTTATGTAGTGCACATACTATTTCCCTCTCATTTTTTTTTATGATCTTACTATCAAACTTATAAAATATGGTATAATATACATGAAGATGCTTAGTACACCTAATGAATGTTCTAAAAAAAAAACGTTATACGCTTGTAGGTCGATGGGGTGGCGCATGTCGTCTAGACGGCTAGGCAGGCGTCTAGACCAGCCTTGACGGCATACAGGGTTTTTTTCCCCTACAATACTATTACAAGGATTGTTGGCTGCTGGTGCTCTCCGGTGGTTGGAATGCTTGCTGGCAGTAATGCCTGGCCGGTCGGCGGTATTGTGGTGTGGTGTGGTGGCTGGAAGAAGTCAGGTTAGAGGAGGGGGGTTCGAATAATGATTTCGGGTTGCTGTTGGGAGATTTTTGGGTCGTGTCTCCGCACGGTGTAGAGACACAAGGACCATCTGTTTTTAAACTGGATTCAAATTGTGTGGTCCAAATCATTCATCCCGTCACTTCGGTGTATATGGAGATACTACGTAAAAATTTCCCGTTGCTGCTAATTTTTTTTTTAATGTAAACATTTACGTCTTAAAAAAACAATATATACTAAGTCCTAATAAATGCCTAACCTACCTAGACCCGCCTACACACTCTTATGACCTGTCCAAGACCCAACCCGCCTAGACCAGGCCGCCTGAGGTGTAATCGGATCAGTTGGTGGACCGCTTAGCCCGTCTTTATATAGCACTAAAAGTAATATACTCATACAAAGTTGCACGACTTTACTTTTTAATCATACATTATGAAACTAAAAAAACAAAAATTATGGACCACAATACACATCCATCCGCTGGGATAAGTGGGGATGAATTATGTGTCATAATCATTTTCCTAATATAAAACCGGAGATGACATGCATATTCTTGTCACAATATAAGATTGGAAGTGTAGCTATTTGCATATTGCACCAAGTTGATGTATGATTTTCATTCAATTATAGTAAAATGCAAGTACAGAGCAAAGATTGTATAATATGCGTAAGAACATGTATTTGATTGCACACCTGAAAATGACATAAGCTTATATGGACTTCAGACTAATGATGTAGTTATTTATAACTTTTATTTTATATACATAGGAGATATGGAGGGTAATGTCTCTACTAAGATTTTTTTTTTTAAACGATGTAGTATTGTCGTTAAAAAATGTTAAAATAACATGATTTATTCGTTGGATCATCACTTTTATCCTATTTTTTTTACTGAGAAAGTTTCATCGGTACGCCACTGATAATAACGTGAACTAGGCAGTAGTGTCACGAAAGAGGGAAAATGCCTCTGATTTAAACAACAACGCGTATAATGAAATCATGTTCCATAACTTTTTTGGGAGATGGCTGAGTCCAAGGCGCATGAGTATAGGAGTCTGCCCATGACTTCATGAGACACACTAACATCAACAACAAGCACATTTCGAGCACGAGCCTGATCGTTGTCTCGTACGGATCATTCGTATAACTTTCGACTCCTATTATTTATGATATTAGCAACTATATTGATTTAATAATGATGGAGATATTACTTCTCCTCAAATCTATTATCAAGAGGCTAAGAGCTATCGAAGAACCATTCATATGTAATTGTTATAAACAAGTGTTTCTAGAAAATTATATAAAGTCAAATGTAAATCTAAACTTGATTTAAGACTAGCTTATGTAACTGGTTTTTATAAATACATTAACAGTCAAAATATAATGTTTATTTATTTCTTTATTAAATGAATCTTACACATGAGGATATTCCATAAATAAAAAAAGTGACAAAACGCGCCAAATGTAAAAAGGAAATCGGAAAAAAAAAAAAAAAAAAAAAAAAAAAAAAAAAAAAAAAACCGAAGACGGCCGGTCGGAGATATAAAATCATGAACCGGCTGTTGCTACATGATCATTTCTGCCATTCCCGCCAATTCCGCCGTCCCACGCCGGCCAGATATGACGGAGATGCAAAACCTTAGCCTAAAAACTCCATTTTGAGTTGACTTTATAGTATTCATAGGAAATGATGCTAGTGTATCGACGATGAAGAAATCTAGCAGGAGAACGAATTCGAATTTGAAGTCTCAACAATTTCTGATGGTGGTGTCTCCGTATCTATCGTTCAATTCCAAATGCAAGAAGGTTATCTGGATAGCTTCACTTGTGTTGATCGGTACTGTAGTTGTTCTACTAAGCACTTCATCGACGAGGCAGAAAGTGACGAATTCTGAGGAAGAGAGCGGCGATATTTACACTGTTGAAGTAGTCGACGAGTTTCCTCACGATCCTGAGGCGTTCACTCAGGTATACATTCTGAATTTCATGTTTATTGCTCTAAGATATGTGTATTTGAACGTTTTCGTGATAGCTCTGTAGCAAAATTATTACGGAAGTTGTGTGTATGGTTTTAAACATGTTGCACTCTTTTTACACTCTTACTGTTTGTCCTGTACAAAAAAATAAAAAGACTCCAGGGATGAACATGTTATAGTTTGATCACTCTGATACAAATTAAAGTGAAACAGGAACGTGTTTCATTTGATCATACATCTTGGGATTGGGGCTCTCCCAATAAATTTCCCTTATGCAGATGCTGTAGGCATGGATTTCAGACTGGATTATGGTTCTAAGTGGTGTTATTAAAACTTCCATCCTTGTCATTGATGTGTTCACATGAAGTGCATTTCATTTTGTTGTAGAAAATGCTTGGTAAAGGCTTAAGCAAGATATATTGAAACCTTCATAGTATTACTAAGTTTAGCAGACATAGTTGTATACATGATATGATCGTAAGCAACAAGGAAGGAAACGTACAGCTGCTATAACAACCTAGTCTAGCTGTCAGCATACTTATGATTCTGCAAAACAGAAAAGAATCTTTAATTACAACTTGAATAAGATGACTTTCATATCTGATTTGCAAACTAGATAGAATGTACTACTAATCCCCTAATTAGCTACTGCTTGTCACTTATGATAAGCAAGCCAACTGAGCTGATACTTGAGCTTCCTTAACAAAAACGGTAGTGAACGACAAATGTAGGCATTGGTCAAAGTTCTTGTTTCTCAATGGGCGGTGGAATATGGTAAAGATACAGTCTTTGGCATATCTTAGTAATTTGGAAGCTGTGCTTGATTTTTAAGTTGCAGACTTCTTTAACTTCAGTTTCCATTTTATGGTTCAACTTGGTGTGCTATAACTGATTATGGGTTGGATTCTCCAACTCACAGAAGGTCTTCAGTGATTCACATGGTTTTCTTTTCCCTTATGCAGGGGATTTTGTATGCAGAAAACAATACTTTCTTTGAATCTACTGGACTTAACGGACGTGTAAGTTTTCTTTGAGCTATTGCTTTTAATGTTGACATTGCTGCCTGTTTCACAATCTCTCCCTTCCCTCTCTCAACCTTCTCCCTGCTATCATATATCTATCTATATATATATATATATTTGTACCTATTGCTTCATTTTTTGTACAACTTCTTTGAGAAGTTCATGTTTATTGTCTGTTTCTTATCAAAGAGCTGAGTTCCTTTTAAGCTTGTTTACTGAGATTTTTCTTACCCGTAATTGCAGTCATCTTTGAGAAAAGTTGATCTACATTCTGGAAAGGTACGAGTATAACTGTTTTGTAACTATACATTTTGCACGTGTTCAATATTGTAGTATCCAGATTTGGTCAGATAGGCTTTATGCACACACATATCTATGTATGTATATGTATATATTCAGGTATGTATGCAAATTTACAGGTGTGTGTATTGTATTCACTTTACGTGCATATTAAATCATGATGTTCGGTCTGTTTTTTACAGGTTCTGGACATTTATAGAATGAATCAATCCCTTTTTGGAGAGGGCTTGACTCTGATAGGTGACAGGTTTGTATGCTCTTGTAGATTTAGCTCCTCTCGTGTGCAAAACTATGAAGGGTGTTTTTAGTGGCACCACGGTGTTTTTACCATGGCACAACACCGGAAACAACCGATTATTAAAAGTCAATTCTAGAGCTAAAAATTGACTTTCAGTTGGTCAATTGTGATGATCGACCCCCGGAAAGTCGATTCTCAGCTCTATGGTTCGATTGTGAGAAAGTCGATTGTCTCTGTGGTGCCACAGCGGTAGATTTGCTGTGGTGCCACTAAAGACACCCAATAATGAACACTGTGTAGTCATGTTTCAGTTTCTCCGCTGTTGGATGCTCGGATTATTGAGAGAAGTTAAACTTTCATCATAATCTATTCAACTTGCTAATTTTGAAAAGTGAAATTAAATTAATTCATTTCTTGATTTAACGTTTTCATCAATCCGGTTTCTGGTTCTGATTAAATAATTTTTCTTTTTGATGTAGGTTGTTTCAAGTAACTTGGTTGCAGAATATTGGTTTCATTTACGACCGGAAAAATTTCAGCCAAGTTTGTGCTTCTTCTTTTACTTGCGCAGTTACTTCTTGTTATTACCTATTCACTTGTTTTTTATTTATTTTGATGAATATAAAGGAAACTATGCTTGTTACTAAATTTTAGAAACTTCACCTCCTTGCACATTAAATCGTGGTCCTTTTTGTTTCACGGAACTTCTTTTTTATCCCCTATGTCTAATCTTGGCTCTTTTACCCCTCATCTATGCATTTTATTAACCTTTTCAGTCTATTTATGCCACGTGCTAAGTTTTTATTGGCTGGGGCATGTCGTACCTTCAACACTAAATTTTGGACAAGTGACACTTTGGACTGAAAAAAAAAACTGAGCCAGATTATCACTCTCGACCATGTTGTAGTAATCGAATCCACGACCTTGTAGAGGAAGTGACTCGTTCTTAACAGCTGTGCCAAATGATTTCGTACTTCTGAGGTGACTCATTTTCAGTATCGTTTCTTGCAGTTTGAGACGTTTAACCATGAAATGCTGGACGGTTGGGGTTTGGGGACTGATGGAAAGGTTATATTCGGCACTGATGGAACTTCAATGTTGTATCACATCGATCCTCATACATATAAAGGTCCTTATAGCCATGGAAGTTCCAAGTTAATATAATTTTCTGAATCTTTTCTCATTAGGATAGTTGTGATTTAGCCTGAGCTTCAGTGTAGAATCAACCTTGAAAATATTGTTTGTTTTTCATTTGGTGCCACAATAAAAAGTGCCACTAGAATCGACTAATCTGTTTTCCTTCCAATATGCAGTCATTAAAAAACTGATCGTAAAGTATAAAGGACGCGAAGTACAAAGACTCAATGAACTGGAGTTCATTGATGGACAAGTTTGGGCAAATATTTGGCAGGTATTCATCCATATTTTTACTTCGTTTTTTCCCCCCAAATTGCTTTCATGGTGAAGTTAATTATTTTTCTTTGAAATGGTTGTCTAGATGATACATGATACGACTTAGAAGGAACCCACGAATCGTATACTTCTCCAGTTTGAGTTTCATTAACATCTCGAATAAATTCAAGAATATGATAATATTTTCTCCCTTTTTCACGTAGACTCGTTGGTTTATCTTGAGGATGTGAGAACTGAGAACAGTCTCTACATTACCAACTGGACTTTTTATTAATGCTTGTCTCTATTTGCTTATTTGCAGACCAACTGCATTGCTAGAATATCACCCAAGGATGGTAGTGTGCTTGGATGGATTCTCTTGGAGAAATTAAGGTTTTGAACCTTTAGGGATAATTCTGATTGGGATGTCCCGAATGAGGAGATTCATATGCATCCAATCAAAACGTGACATGTGTTATCATGAACACGTTGGAAATAAGCTCATGAACAAAACAAGTCACTACAAACACACCAGAATCAGACCACGTGGCGAATTTTGATAGGATCCTTATTGAGGACACCATGCATTATATATCCCGTTCTGTAGGAAAACTCTGATGCAGGGTGTCCTGTCCTCAATGAAGAGATCCACTCGCATCCAATCAAAACATGACACGTGGTATTAACCACACAGAACAAGCTCATAAATAAAACAAATCACTCCAAACACACAATAATCAAACCACGTGGCGTATTTTGATTGGATGCAAGTGGATCTCTCTGTTAAGGAAACCTCACATTAGAATTTTCCATACAATCGGAAAATTATGATGCGGGATGTCCTCAACGAAGGGAGCCTCTTGTATCCGATTAAAACATGACACGTGGTATTAAACACACTAAAAACAAGCTCATCAACAAAAAACAAGTCACTATAAACACACCAAAAACAGACCACGAGCTGTATTTTAATAAGATGCAAATGGATCTCTTCAATCTGACAGAACATCCCTTTTCGTAAGAATTTTACGAGTGGTAATAATTGGTTTTCATGTTCCATTTTGTAGGCAAGGATTGCTGGCTTCTGGAAACCGGGTAGGCACTATAAATAGCAATGATTCTCATGTAATTAAAATCTCTAGTTTCAAGTCTGTTTGATTATCTAATTTATCATACTTTTTTTTTGTGTGTGCAGGGAATTGATGTGTTGAATGGGATAGCATGGGATAAAGATCAGAACCGTATCTTTGGTAAGTGTCTCTGTGAACTTAGAGTAGAGTTTACTAAGTTTTCTCGGCCCGCCCCTAAACTTGCGTCTTCAATACATAGCTCCGCCTCCTTAAAACCTTAAGCCGACGATTCCAATGTGGAAAAATCTGAACATTAAGAAAAGAGTCCCGCACCTTATGTATTGAAAAAATAAAGTCTCTGTTTCATTTCATTAAAGTATAGTTTTGCAAACAAAAAATTAAAATTAAATGTGGATGGAGATGATGTGTACATTCATCTATATGTACAACCATTAACAATGGTTGTAACATAATTATTTTTTCTAGTTTTATCCATAAAAAAGGGTTTGAGACCCCGCTCAAAGGGCCCTCATTCCCCTGTCTCTAGAGCTTCGCAGAGGATGTAAATCGTGGGTTATGTCTCACTGGTCTAATTTGCAAAGACTGTATGTGTACCTTCTTTTGCTAAGAGAAGTCGATAAAGGGTACCGAACTCCTGTGCCCTAGCTCCAAGGCATGGCTACCAATACAACACTCAGCTCTTTTACTACTAAACTATGCAATGGAGGCTAGTTTATCTATCAATGCAAAATATGCAATCTTCTGTTCGATTAAAATCAACATTAACGTGTGCGGTTCCATATGCTTATCTTACACACAGAAAAAAAAAAAAAAAAACAAAAAACTTTTCATTAAACAACAGTTGGTTGTATATAGTGGCGTGCATCATATCTTTTCATTTCAATAAGATTGATTAGGATCTAATATTCCAACATAAAAATAGAGAATACGGACGTGTGTTTCCAGTATTTTGACGAACCTCTTGATAACATTCGTAGTATATTAAGCGGTGATTATACGGGTCTTTCTTGACGTACGGGTGGAGTTTGATCTCTTTTCTAGGCTCTTTTTTTAGGCTCTCTTCTGTTTAGCAATATGTTCATTTCTACTTTCTTTTACCATATACACAATGCAGTGACTGGGAAATTGTGGCCAAAGCTTTTTGAGATCAAAGTTCATCCCATGAAGACGCCTTTTGACGGGGACATTGAGCGAATTTGCATGCCAACCGCTTTGCGTAGACCATAAAAGCTTTACACACCATTTGGTAATGGGGACACCGAGCGAATTTGCATGCCAACCGCTTTGTGTAGACCATAAAAGCTTTGCACACACCATTTGGAATTGTAAACCACTTTTGAGATAGTTAAACATTCGAGTGCAAACCGCTTTTGCGTAGACTATAAAAGCTTTGCACACGCCATTTGGAATTGTAAACCACTTTTGAGCTAATTAAACATTTGATCTTCTTGAAGTCGATGTTAACTCAAAACAATCGGCTTTAAAATGGTTGATCTTCACAATGGACGGTCTAAAAGTGGATTCTATACCTTCTCAAGACTAAAATGTAATCAATTTTGAGGTCTCTTTTTCATGTTTTCAGACCATTTTTCTTGTTTCATTCGTTTCCATCTTAGTTTCACTAGTCAAATTATGTTGGCCTTAGTTTTGCTTTCGCAAGATATACACAGACAATTGTCTGCAAGACTAATCCTTAGTTTGTTAGTAGTACAATTTTTTTTTTTTTGAAGAAAATGCAATTCAACTTAATAAGTTGTAAAACTCACAAAGTTTCAGTCTCAACTTGTACACACATGTTAAAAATACACAAAGCCATAATAATACTTCAAAACTGCAAAATTGGCATGGTTTCCAAGTAGTTCTTGTGTGGTTACTCTCCAATACGGGGTTTAATGTGGATCACACAGTTTCATTCTGGATTGAAACTGTACAGTCCATATTAAACCAAGTCCATATTAAACCAAGTTACTCCACGTCCACGTCAGGGAGTAACATGTAAGAATTACCCAATGTAGACACCAACATGATCGCCTTATAAAAGACAAACGAATAAAAAACAATCAATTTGGAACAAAACATCCTCAAGCCTAAAAGTTCAAAACTGCAGCAATTGGCATAGTTCTCTCAACCAAGAAACTGCAACAAAGACAACAAAAATGTAGACACTAACATTTTCGCGTGAAAGAAAAATTGATCAAAAATAATAGTATCCTTCTGAAACAACATCCTCAAGACATAATACTTCAAAACTGCAGGAATTGGCATAGTTCTCCCAGAGTAAATATGCCTAAAGTTCAACCAAGAAACTACAACAAAGCCACAATACTTCAAAACTGCAGGAATTGGAATAGTTCTCCCAGAGTAATTATGCCTTGAGTTTAAAACAAGAAACTGCAATAAATAAAGACAACAAAAATGTAAGAAAATAACATGATATAATCAAGCTACATTCTGGCTTCTCTTTGTTTCCTTTGTCCTTGACCCTTCATTCAACACCTTCTTCCCATTACCACCAGTTTGTTCTATGTTTCTAGGGCTCTCCCTTTTCCTATGCTTCTCTTTTGTGACTTCTTTTTCCTTCATATTCTTCTCTTCTTTGTTTTTTGACTTCTTTAAGGATGCTTTACCCTTGCTTCTCTTTTCACCATTGCCATTTTCATCCTCTATAACACCACCTTTTTGCTCCACCAATTCCATAGCTTTTCCTTCGTTGTCGTCCTCACTAACAACAACAAGCTCATCAGATTCATTCTTCTTCTTCAAAAACCCATCATTTACTTCCTCCTTACCACCAGCCAATACATCACCGTCGTCAACACCGAAATCCATATACTTAACCTCATGAATCCTTCCTCCTTTCTTCTTCTTATGCTTTACATTCTTCTTCTCCTTGATTTCTTGATTGCTTTCTTCTCCAACTTCTACTACCTGATCCTCCACGCTCCGAGCTTCACTCTCCTTCATCCCTTCAATTCTCAGTTTAACATCAGGCAGTGCTTGGTAAATCGGCAACGCCAAAGATCCCGAAACCTTCAAATGCAAACTCCTTATACCACTCCACCCTTTAGGCACAACTTTGACCACCCCATCAATAGCTTGGACAACATTCTCCACAATTTCCTCTTCATTATCCTCCATCTTTGCAACCTTCATCACACAGCAAGTACCAGTCCTCATATACAACAACCCACATCCAGAAATCCTCTCAACTTGCTCTTTCAAATTCTTATGACTCAAATCAACTGGTAAAGGTAGCTTCTTTTTCTTGAAAAAGAACTTACCCAATAGCTTAGGAAGCAAATGAACAATATTCCTATCAACCAAAAAAGCATCAAACGACTCACAGAGTTTCCTTTTAGCTTCATGAGGCTTGTAATTGGACTTCAACTTTGATAGCCTAAGCACCTTGGTGATGGGTAAATTTTGGGATTTTACTATTTTTTTCACATCTTCCTTTGATTCGTGCCTTCTGTCATCAATGATGAGGCAAAACTCTGAAGAAGGGTCTAAAATTGGATGAGGAAGGGGGATTTTGAAGGGGTTAGTTCGAGATTTCTGTGGGATTTTCTCCAGGGTTAAATAGAGATAGAGAAAATCATCACCGCCGGGAAGAAGTTGACCCTTTTCAGAGGAGGATGATTGGTTGTTTTTCCACTTCAGCAAAGCTTTTACAGCTTCGCCGGCAGCCTTGGCTGCGGATGCGGTGGCGGTGCCGGCCTGTGATGGTTGTGCAAGCGAACCCATGGTATAGACGATAGTGTGGGAGTTTGGAGTTTGGAGTGCCGGACGGGAGAGGCTTAGGGTTTTTCCTACTTATAACGTTGGGCTTGTCTTGTGTAGCTCAAGTGTAAAACGAGTCAAGTCGCTTATGAACAGCATCTCGATGCTCGGCTCGTAAAATACTCGTTTAAATATGACTTAAGTGAACTTGAACTCTCTGCTAATATTTAACGAGTCAAACTATGCACTTCAATACTTGACGCTCGACTAGTAAAATTCTCGCTCAATTTAGACTTAACCGAACTTGAGCAATTCATCAAAATTAACGAGTTAAACTCAAACACTTAAATGCTTTGCTCAAATTATTCACGTGGTTTATCAAACGTTATTAAATTATATCAATTTTTTTTTTGTATTGTTTTAACGACCCGAATACTTTGAATATCAATAATTTTTTCCAAGCTAGTTAAAAGTGTTCAAAATTATGTTGAACTTGAGCATCATTAAAACTTTATCGAGCCAAATGCCAGTAGTTTTTCTTTTGCTCGAACAAACTCGAACCAAGTTCGAGCATCACTGGTGTAGAAGGTTGCTCAAGTTGTTAAATATTTGATTCGATTCGAGTCGATAGATAAATAAAATATTGAAAATTTATATATATCGATGATAAATTAAATATATATATATATATATATATATATATATATATATATATATATATATATTTTACTTTCGCGTAATGCACACTTTTAGACGTATAAGATTATCAATATGTACAATGAATGCATAAGAACATAAAATGTATGAAAATACGATACAACAATAATAATCAAATAATGAGCTGAAGACACGGTTCTTTTCATCATTCAGACATTAAATAAAACAATTCCATCAGGATTATAATCCGCATAGACATTAATCAACGTTTTCTTTTACCTACCGCTTCTTTTTAAATGAAAAATATATATCAAATTGAAACAAATAGGACAACCATTTTTTTTTATCAATGACCATTAAATGAACATTTAGAAAGAAAATGATTTATCAACCACATTATGCAGCAACTTGACAAAATATCATCTCGCAGATCTCTGGAAGCTTTTTGCAGAACACAACATCTAGCCTACCATCCAAAGTGTTTATCTGTTCTTAGATCCCTTAGAAAGCTAAGAAAGCTTTGTGTTATTTCAGCAATAAGAATTTTTTTTTTTATAAACACCACATCCAACCTAGCCTTCAAAGTGTTGATCTTAGATTCCATAAAAAGCTTTCTATTATTTCAGCAATGATATACAACGGATGGCCTGCAATGAGTATTAATGTACAACCCACTGGTTTTGGTAGAGATGACAATAGCTCTTTGAGTGGTGGAATATAATATTTCAATGAATCAGAGCCTCCAAAACATGTTTATCAGTGAAAAGTTACTATGACAACCAAATGGAAATTCAATATTTGAAAATGATATCAGAAACGGAAATATTATGAGGTTGATGAATCATCACCCCACAAAAGTTACAAAGATTTTGTAAAACTTTAGGAAAATTCTTGAACCTACCATTGGAGGTGCTAAGTAAGACATGAACAATTCTAGATAAAGACTTCATTCCTTGGATGCTGGAGGGTCGTTAACCATCCAGGAACCCCTTCCTTGGGTGGTCTTGTGCATTTAAGGCCATGAAAAAAAATCATGCATACATAATGGTGTGAACAAACATACCCCTCCTGTGTACATGAGGGGATCCAGACTTGGTTGTTAACATGTCCAAACCAATTCATTTTTACAGAGACAAAACAAAGTGTGCACCTTAAACAAACACAGATACATGTAAGAGGTAGAGCATTAAGCCAAAAGCAATAGGCATATTAGCCTTAAACAATAGAGCCATAACAGTTGTTAAAGAGTGAATTCAAAGACAATTGGTATCACATTATGAGTACACAAATTTGAGTGACTATTTATCTAAAACCAATTAGGCGAATAAAAAAGGACCACATTATGAAAAAAAACTACACATTCATATATGTATTATATTAAAAAAAAATAACCGATTATGTTTTGGCGTAAACAAAAATATTCCGTGCAACCAGCTCAGGCTATTCAAGATTCAAAACAAATTGAGGCACTCCTTATATAGTTTGAATTGCTTCAATTGTCATAGATATTAAATCCATAAGTAAAAAAAAATTACATTCTAGAAGTGTAACTCACGAAGTGTGGAAAATGTTCATCACATACATATACTGTGTGGGCAGAAAACTAAGATTCTTTCACAATGGAGATTCATCAAACTTTAGAGTTAAACACATTCTATACAAACATGAAGTCCATTCTTGAGACAGAAAGTTACAAAAGTACACTACCATTTAAGTTTGATATATAACATCAACAAAAGAGTTACAATAAACCAAAGATTGATTGGAAATAAAAGATTCAAATAACTCACCTTATCATCTACATCATATTCACCATTGTGACATTTCCCTTGTGTGAAAGATCTGCTTGCACAGTACATGAAAAAAGTCGCACGTTTTCTAAAAGCCAAAACACATATTCCAAATATATACATTTCCAACGCAAGCAAGTTCAGAAAATGGTAGAAGAAGCAGAATAAGATTACCACATGAAACTATGAGCCGGAACAAACATACGTGAGTAAACAGTAGAATCAAAAGAACAATAGCATCCTTATAAAAATATAGAATAAAGCAATCCTTGTGAAGAGAAAAAGACACTTACCGGATCAAGATAAATGTTCCAATGTACTATGTCGTGGATGACATTGAAAGGCCTGAGATCTCGAAAGGAGGTGAAATTGTAATCCGAGGTCACAAAAATTCGATCATCTCTACAATAGGCCCCCATAATCTTCGTATCACTTCTATCGTTGTTACCATCTCAGGCGCTATGCTCTTCCTCAGGTCAACACAAAGTATGGCTTGTCGCCGGCGATGAAAGCTAGGTCATCTCATGACGATTTCACCAGAAATTTAAATTAATTCAATGAAATCAGAAAACGAAGTGAATAATACATGTGTCCAGACTCGATTTCCGATTTGAAGTATTGCCCATCGCCGGAGATTTCTGATATCCGATGAAGTATTACTCGATTTCTGATTTCACCTCGTCATCGACATTCAGGCAGATGGAATGAAGAACAACAACATAACGATGATGATGTTTAGGGTTTGAATTCACACAAAATGCAACACACCTTTCACATTTAACGAAAAGGAATTGAAACAACGTGCTGATCAAATACCCCCCCCCCCCCCCCATGGTGGCCCTTCCTTCACAGCCGAATTCTCTAAACAGCAAAAGGAAGTTTCATCTTCCAATTCGATGTTTCATAAATCCACGTCCCAACAGACTATTAGTAAGAACAATCAATCGGAGGTAGGAGGAAGCAGTAGAGGGAAGCAAGGAAATAAGAATCTTAAGGAAGACACTTATCGTAAAATTTAAACGTTAGACTTATTAAATTTCAAAACCTCCCTAGAATGTCTTTTGGGTTCCTCAAAGTAATGGACGTTAGTGGATGAAAAATAATTAGCAGTACCAACAAATTCTTTCAAGTCGTGGAGTTTTGCAAACAGGGAACCACACATAAAGTTTTCTACAGGTAGGTGCTTGAAATGACTAAACGTCCGAGTTAGTCGGAGCTTTTTCAGAAAAATAATTATATAATTGTTAATTTATAAGCATTCTAATGTTAAACCAGTAATGTTTGAAACCCAAGAATCTGTTAATTTGCGTAAATTAGAAACAAGATATGACCTAAACATATATATATACTAGTTATCTAAAACCCGTGCATTGCACGGAGATATTTGAATTTATGAAAGAAATAATAAATTTGGACATTCAACGTAAATACATGATGAATGTTAACACTCTCAAATATATATCAAATGAAAAATCATTACATATTAGCAGTATCATATATCCAACAAATAATTAACATATAAGACAACAATTGGTATGATGTACATACACCACAATATCAAATTACCTAACCACCACCCGTCCCTCCACCCCACTACCAAACCCCACCCCAAATCATCTTTTCACCAAAGTATCCTACTATATCCAAGCCCTCACTTGAACATGCCCTCGAATGAATATGGTACACCAGTGCAATCAACTTGTGAGCGTAAATTACTTTATGGCCCTACAAAAATAGATGAACATTTAAACATTAAGTTGATTTCAGCAAACTCAACAACTAAGAGACGATAACATTCTCTTATGGTTTAACAAATTTAAAGCAAACTAAGATGTATTGGTCGAATGTAAACACCAAGAAAAAATAGGTATGGGTCGAAGCCAAAGCAACAACATGAAAAATTTAATACTACATTTATAAGAAAAGAAAAGAAAAAAGTTGTGTGTTAGGTTAATAGATGAAAAAAGGCCAACACCACCACAACCAACCCCCCCCCCCCCCCACCCAAAAGAAAAAACTTACATTCGGGTGAAAAAGAGAGTAGTTGGATTTATTTTCAACCATAACAATTTCCTTTATTTCAAATTTTAAATTTCAAAATAAAATTCCTATTAATCAACGCATAAATCACTCCTTATAATCTCTCATCCATAAAAAAATTCTTTCTTTTATTTCGAATTTCAAATTAAGACTCTCATTCATTATCAGTGTAGACAAAATCACACGTTTAATTTATTCCAAAAATAAAAATAAAAAATAAAATCACACATTTAATGCAAATCCATTCATTTTTTAAGAAAATATCTCGAATCCGCTCCAAACCTAGGAAACATTAGGTAAGTCAAGAAAAAAAATCAACTCATTAAAGAAGAAGTCAATCAATATTAATCCACTCCCTATAATCTCTCAACCATAACAATTTCTTTTATTTCAATTTTCAAATTAAAATTATCCTTAATGAATGCATAAATCACTCCTTACAAACCGTCAACCATAAGAACTCTTTATTTTACTACCTCCGGTCTAAAATATAAGTCATCCTAGGAGTTTTCACACAGATTAAGGAATTGGTTGAATGTCATTAATTTGAAGGTTAATGTCTAAAATACCCCTTGACTATCATTAATGCAATAGTTGTTAAGTAATTTGAATTCATAATAAATTAGGGATAAGATAGAGAAAGAGCAATAAATGTTGCATTGCTAATGTAGAATGACTTATATTATGGGACAAGTAGAAAAGTGTAGGATGACTTATATTTTGGACCGGAGGTAGTATTTCAATTTTCAAATTAAAACTCTCATCCATCAATGCAAGCAAAATGACACGTTTAATTCCTTCCAAAAATTAAAAAAAAAAAACACATTTAAAGCAAATTCATTCATTTTTTCAGAGAATCTCGTGAATCTTCATAAAATTAACCGCCTAAAATCACACATTTAATTCATTCCAAAAATAAAATTGATTTGACCCAAACCTGGAAATTACCCAATTGAATACGCTCCAAACCCAGGAAAAACAGGCAAGTCAAGTCAATAAAAAAAAAAGCCAACGTATTAAAAAAGAACTCAATCAACATTAAGTCACTCACTATAATCCATCAACCATAACAAATTCTTTTATTTCAAATTTCAAATTAAAATTCTCTTTAATCTACGCATAAGTCACCGTTCACATATTTTTGAACAAAGAGACAAAGATAAACAAAATTAAATAGTTAAATGTAAATAACAAAAAAATTGATATACATGAAAATCTCGCTGTTATATATATCACCAAATACATGTTACAAATAACGAAATGAGTTTTCATAACCAAGACAACTTGCTAACGACCCCCAAAAGAAGTTACATTTAGAACTATTTTACAAATCACTCAAAAATCCTTGTCGCTTATGTGGCAGTAGAATACTTCCTATGAGTGATGGCAAATGTACCCTTCTTACATTTTCTATCTTTTATTAAAAATTCTCACTTTGCAAAAAAGTGAGTCAAAATTTTCTTCAGATCACCAAGCTTCCATGAGAAAAATAATAAGATAATTGTCATCTAAAAGCTTTTACAACTCATCAAAAGAACAAATCGAATACATAAGAATAAATCAATAGAAGCTAAAAGATAAAGAAAAAATTTTCCGCATTAAATGTCCATACATTGATAACTCATATGAGATAATGCATGGAGACCAAAAAAAACCTGCAAAGAAAAAAACATTTAACCAACGAAAAAAAACAAAGAAATCTTAACTCATTTAATCAACGGAAAAAAGAAACCTGCAAAGAAAACAAACATTTACTAACACTTCAATGCATAAACGTTTTTACCAAGATATCAACATATTAGTATGTTGATTTTTTTATTTCCTTTCCTTTTAAATATATCGTCTAGCTTTTTTTATATATAGTCGTGTAGATTTTTTATAAAATCACCCTTATTATCATTATTATTATTATTTGAACAAATTAGAATTAAAAAAACAATCAAGAAAACATAAAAAACTTATAAATGTTGAGAGAAATAGAGGAACATACTTTTATTCCATGTACATCATTGATGAAGTACAACACATCTTTGTGTTACAATCTGCACATTATTTTTTAAGTCGCTAAATACACATTATTCCATGGACGAATTTCACCTAGATAAAAAAACGAGCGAAATCGAATTTTCAAACCATCAAAAACTTGTTAAAACAACGTTGTGTGGTAGAACAATGGCAATATTAAGTGCTCCAACAATGAACAATCTTATAATGTCTCAAATAGCTAGCAAACAAACATATGGTTAAAATTCATTATAGCAGAGTAGGAAAAAAAAACATTAGTTCCAACCTAAAATATATATTTTAGATTAAAAAATTGCCTTAAAAAACGGATAGCTACATCCAGCAAAACATAAAAATTTGCATCATATAAGAGGAAACATTAGCAAATAAGAAAATATGGGAAAAAAATTAACCGAGTAAAATTGTTGCATCTTGAACAGTTGCATTGTCATTTCCTTTCGGCATGAAGGAGAAAGAGAGAAAATGTTTGTTTATATTGCTTTACTTTCTTCTTATCACTGCGTCCAAAATGTCCAGGGAATGAGCAAGAGTCAAATTTTTATATATAGATCTTTGGAATCACTTGTAAGGTAGGATTAAGGATTTGAATTTTGAAATTGAATAATATTTATGAATTTAATGTAGTATTTTTTGGAATCTGAAATAAAGAAAATAAGAATTTGAATTTAATGCTGGATTTTAAATATATATTTTTTAAGGTAGGAAATAAGAAATTGAATTTTTTTTGAAAGGAAAGAATTTAATGCAGGAATGTGAAATAAAAAGAAAAGAAATTGAATTTAATGCTGGATTTTAAAATATATTTTTAAAGGTAGGAAATAAGAATTTGAATTTTTTTTTGAAAGGAAAGAATTTAATTCAGGAATCTGAAATAAAAGGAAATAAGAATTTATATTTAATACTTTAGATTTTCAAATATATTTTTTAAGAAATGAAGCGGGTTTGGAGCGGGTCAATCGGTTTTTTTTCGGATAATTGTGTTAAATTCACTCCTCCATATATTATATATAGATATAGATATGAAGCATTGCTTCTGTCAAAAAACCAAGCGGTTGCTTACCCATAATATTAATAAGATATTGGCAAGTAGCAAAAGAACTATTATATTTTTTTTTTTAAGCATGACCAAAAGGGATCCATATATAAATATATGTATGTACAGAATGCATTCACGGCTTTAGCACAATATAATATAGCAAAAGGACACGATTGGCAAAGCATAAAAATAGAACTCACAGTGCTACGCATTTGATATCAACTGCCGTAAAACTCCGTTCTTAATTCCTTCATTCTGAATTAGTGATTTAAGACTCATACCCCTCTCCTATTTATAGTGCCAAAAACACAGTTTGAAATTTAAACTTTTAAAATATTGTTGCAACAACCTATATCTAATCACCTATTTTATAGATATAGGACGGTAAGATATCATCCTAAAAATCTCAACTACTCGGGTACGGCTTGGTGTCTATCATATCACCGCTTGGAAACATTATCTCCATTGTTTCATATTATATGGATAAATAAATACTCATAAAAAATTAGATTACATTTATATTTATGCAGTCATAAAATAACAAAATAATAATAATAGTAATAATATTAACAATAATATGTTTCCATTAAATACACATTTCCATTTTATATTATTCGCCACTAGATCTTATAAAACCAATATAATAATATAAGGTATGTCTCGTAACAACCCAAGATTTTGGGGTGTTACAGATATGCTTCTTGGGAAAGCAGCAGTCCCATAGAACTACCTCGACGATATCACTGATCTGCGCTCCTTGATAGCAGAGTATAATATCCAAGTTTCTCATGTGTATAGAGAAGGAAATGCATTTGCCGATTATCTTGCTAAACTAGGAAGTACCACACATGTCACAAAACAGTTGGATTGAACTCAAGTTTTTGCAGTAGCTTTCAGGATCCTAGTTTTCTTTTTCTGGTTTTTTTTCCTTTGTATTCCCTGACTTGATTAGTTTTGGGTCTGTTGTTTATTTTGTTTTCCCAATATACGGAGGCCCATGCTCTTTCCCTAGCACCCAGATTTTTCCACAATGGGTTCTTCGGACTAGGGTTTTGAGGAGGTGGATGAAGTACGTTGATGATATGTATTCTTGGAGGAGGCCGGGAGGACCCTAACCTTTGTAACTTTTTCCCATCATCAATAAAAGTTCAAGGTTCAAAATAAAAAAATCACTCCATTGCGACCGAGAATGAGAACTTCAATCATGGTGGTTCCCAAGTCAACAATTTTCTTACAGATAATCAAGAATTTTAAATTCTTGCAGATAATCAAGAATTGAATCTAGAATTTCAAAATTTAAGGATTATTCCGTAAGAAGAAGCGGACGGTGTTGAGAATGAAAATTTCAATCATGATAAAGCAGACGCATGGGATATTGGTTCACAAGTCAGACATTTCTGGTATGTCTCTAAATCTTGAAATGAATAATCCCCTTTTTAATAATCTCTTCCCTTTTTTTTGTGAAAAAGATGCTAATTCTCAAGAATGCAGATGATGCCAATTATTAAAGAATTGGTGATTTCTCGGTTTTTGTTAATACACCCACACCCAGTACCCTAATGTTGAATATAGTGAATAATTCCGTTTTTGATATGATCAAATTATCAAGAGATGGGTTAGATGCCTTGGTGATTTGTGTGTTCTTCCAATGAATAAAAATCTGATTTTTTTGGTGATTTATGGGTAAAAATCTGATTTTTGGTCATTAATCTGTTTTTTTTCCTATCACCAATCTAGGAGAGACTTTATGGTGCAACGGTTGTACCAAATGGCATATATTAGAGCCTCTCATTTTTACTCTCTTTCACATAATACACTTTTATCGTGTGTGAGGGGTTAGAAATGAATGGTTGTAATGTATGCCACTTGGTATAACCTTGCTACAACAGTTGTATTATAAAATTTGTCCCAATCTAGATAAAAATGTGATGCCCTCAAGTGGATGATGTCAATGCCACCGGAGGAGTGAATAATAGTGTTGATGATGAAGATTTTTTGATGGAGTGGGAGTGAATGATGAGAAACGTGATCAAGAATCGTATTTTTTTTCCATGGCTAGAATTGTTGATATGTGTGGCAATTGGGGTTTTGATGATCAAATTGATGATGGGATTGGGTTTGAAAACCAACCGCAAGGCCGCAGAAACAAGCTTCAGATTAGAAGGGGAAGGGGAAGAAGAGCTGTAATAACCTCTCCAAAATAACTCTGAAGGTACTGGATTTGAAGGTACCGGATATTGAGAATGATGAAGCACCTTTTGATATTGATGAAGAACCTTTTGATATTGAGAATGATGCAGCCACCACCGATGCGGTGACCACTGATGCCGCCACCAGCCCTTCTCCTTCAACTTCAAAAAGAAAAAAAGTGGACGATAGATGAGCACATGTATATTTATAAATAAGAAAATATTCTCTCTGTTATTCAAATTCTTTGTAATTGATTTGTTAACACTTGTGAAAAATATTTGCTTCCTTCCTTACGTGTTTTCTTACTGCCTTCTTCCTATATGGCAAATGGAATTGGGATCGAATCGCCGAACACTTGCTAAGGACTGCTAATCAAGTTAAAAACCATTATGACAGTCTAAACCAAGGATCTTCTTTCGACTCTTGTTTAGACTGTCATAATGGTTGTTAACTTGATTAGCAGTCCTTGGCAAGTGTTCGGCTATTCGATCCCAATTCCCTTTGCCATATAGGTTGAAGGCGGCAAGAAAACACCAAGTGTTCGGCTATTCGATCCCAATTCCCTTTGCCATATAGGTTGAAGGCGGCAAGAAAACACCTAAGGAAGCAAATATTTTACAAGTGTTAACAAATCAATTGAATCTGAATAACGGAGAGAATATTTTTCTTTACAAATATACATTTGCTCATCTATTGTCCACTTCTTTCTTTTTGAAGTTGAAGGAGAAGGGTTGGTGGTGGCATCGATGGTCACCGCATCGGTGGCTGCATCACTCTCAATATCAAAAGGTTATTCATCAACAGCAACATCAATATCAAAAGGTTCTTCATCATTCTCAATATCAAAAGGTTCTTCATCAACAACATCAAATTCGGAACCTTCAAATCCAGTACCTTCAGAGTTATTTGGAGAGGTTATCACAGCTCTTCTTCCCCTTCCTCTTCTAATCTGAAGCTTGTTTCTGCGGGCTTGCGGTTGGTTTTCAAACCCAATCCATCATCAATTTGATCATCAAAATTTCCACTCCCAATTACCACATCATCAACAATTCTAGCCATGGAAAAAAAAAGACGATTCTTGATCACGTCTCTCATCATTCACTCCCACTCCCACTCCCACTCCATCAAAAGGATCTTCATCATCAACACTATTATTCACTCCTCCGGTGGCATTGACATCATCCACTTGAGGGCATCACACTTTTATCTAGATTGGTCATTGGAAAAAAACAGAATAATGACCAAAATTCAGATTTTTATCCACAAATCACCAAAAAATTTAGATTTTTATTCATAGGAAAAACACACAAATCCCCGGGGCATCTAAGCCATCTCTTGATAATTCAGTTCTTGATCATATCAAAAAGGGAATTAGAATTATTCACTATATTCAACATTAGGGATACTGGGTGTGGGTGTATTAACAAAAACCAAGAAATCACAAATTCTTTAATAATTGACATCATCTGCTCTTTGAGAATTAAGATCTTTTTCACAAAAAGGGAAGGGATTATTAAAAAGGGGATTATTCACTTCAAGATTTAGAGACATACCAGAAATGTCGACTTGGGAACCAATATCCTGTGCGTCTGCTTTATCAGGATTGAGGTTTTCATTCTCAACACCGTCCTCTTCTTTTTGCGGAATAATCCTTAAATTTTGAAATTCTGGATTCAATTCTTGATTATCTGCAAGAATTTGAAATTCTGGATGCAATTCTTGATTATCTGCAAGAAAATTGTCGACTTGGGAACCGCCAGGATTGAAGTTCCCATTCTCGGTCGCAATGGAGCGATTTTGTTTTTTGAACCTTGAACTTTTATTGATGATGGGAAAAAGTTACAAAGGTCAGGGCCCTCCCGGCCTCCTCCAAGAATACATGTCACCTCCACCTGCTCAAAACCCTTGTCTGAAAAACCTATTGTGGAAAAACCCGGATGCTAGGGAAAGAGCATGGGCCTCCGTACATTGGGAAAACAAAATAAATAACAGACCAAAAACTGATAAAGTCAGGGAATACAAAGAAAAAAAATTAGGATCCTGAAAGCTGCTGCAAAAACTTGAGATCAATGAAATTAGGATCCTGAAAGCTGCTGCAAAAACTTGAGATCAATGAAGGAGCCGATCCATTTTCTTCACATCCAGCATCCTTGAAGCAGCAAACACCTGCGTGCAACCTACATATCAGTGAAGGGTTTCATAGAGCTGCTGAGCCTGCAACACACAGGAGGCCAAACTGGAGACCAAAAACCAAAACAAGAAAGAGAAGCAATAAAAAAGGTTAAGACACAACTTGTTTGCACTCTTCATAAATATGAAGAGTGCTTCCAGGTAGTCTGGCAGCATTAGTATAGCACTACTCAAGATATACGCAGAGCTGGAAGTCCCTCAAGACCAAAAGACCAAGAGAGCTGGGGAGTGCAGAACAATCCAACTGTTTTGTGACCTGTGTGGTACTTCCTAGTTTAGCAAGATAATCGAGAATCGCATTTCCTTCTCTATACACATGAGAAACTTGGATATTATACTCTGCTATCAAGGAGCGCAGATCAGTGATATCGTCAAGGTAGTTCCATGGGACTGCTGCTTTCCCAAGGAGAATATCAACTAGCATTTTTGAGTCCACTTCCACATGTATCAAGTGTGTAGTTTTGTTGGAACAAAGACCAATTCCATCTGTCATTGCCTTAATTTCTGCTTCCATATTAGTACAAATACCATAGGCTGAATAACATGCTTATAAAACCTTCCCTGCACAATTTCTAACAACAAAACCCCACCCTGCTAATCCAGGATTACCCAAAGAGGAACCATCACAATTCACCTTTTGCTGCTTCTCCGTAGGAAGTTTCCAAAACACAAATTTGATTTTCTTTAAGGGAGGAGGAGCCAGTTGCTTTAGCAACCCACTTTCAACCAAGATGCCATCATCATCGGTGCAGCTTCATGATTTGGGTGGCAAATTGAAGCTGGTGTTGGACAGCTTGTATGCAATGTTGAGTAGAAATATTAGAATCCCGTACAAAATAGCATTTCTGCTTTTCCACAATTCCCACAATATAAAGATGAAGAGAACCCTCAGAACCTGACTATAAGAGCCCCCAATAGGATTTTGAAACCAAGATTCCATAAAGTTCTACCAGAGTTTTGCCGAGGTTTAAAATGCAGAATTGATTGAAAGTGAAACCATACCTGCTGTGAGAAGGAACATTTCCAGAATGTATGGATAGTAGAGTCAGCAGAAGCACAAAAAGCACATGTCGCAATAGAGCGATTATCTTCTTGCGGAATCATCCTTAAATTTTGAAATTCTGGATGCAATTCTTGATTATCTGCAAGAAAAGTTTGAACTTCTGCAAGAAAGAATTTGAACCGTTTGCTTATGTGGAAATCAAATTTGAACTTTTAGGGGTTTTAGGCGTGTTGAGTAATGATTTGATAACACTGAAGTATATATAGGTCGGTGGGGCTTCAGAAAGTGAGTTACAACGTTTTAAGAGTTAATAGCCCCCCAAAAAACCGTTTTAAGAGTTGATTTAAGGGAACATCATTTCATACAGAAAATTATTCTGATCTAATTCGAGTCAGAAAACGATGATTATCCTGATTCAATTCGAGTCGGAATTTTAAATGTTTTCAATTCGAGTCGGAATTTTAAACGATGATTATTCTGATTCAAGAATGCAAGTTTTCACATCCTTTTTGAGTATTTAGGTAACCAAACCTTTAATACGTCATTATCTTTGATGAACAAGAACAAGACCTAGTAGGAGAAGAAGTAAACATATACCTTATTCAAACCTGAACCAAGCATGAATAGCAGCATAGAAGCAAGGGGAATGAGGCAACTTTACAAACCTATTAGTTTGATAATATATACAGAAATTAAGAAAACTGAAATACTAAAACAAATTAAAGAACAATAGTAATATCAATTGGTCAACCAAAAAAAATCTAACAAGGTGAAAATGCGAAAACCCACATACGAAAGTCAAGTATGAAGAAAAACCACATGAATCTAGTAAGATCAATAACAAAAGAAGCAACCTTGAATGAATATAGGAAAAATGAAAAGAGAGAAAAATACTACCTCCGTCTCAAAATGTAAGTCTTTTTAGACTTTTTCACACATATTAAGAAAAATTAGTTAAATTTGTTATTTGTAATTAATTTTGATTAAAAAGACTAAAATGACCTTTCATTGATATTAATGCAAAGTAGTAAAAAATGGTTGAGTATATAATAAATGAAGGGTATAAGAAGAAAGATGTAATAAATGCTTTATTGGTTTTGTAAATGGACTTACATTTTAGGACAAAACTAAAAAGCTAAAAGGACTTACATTTTGAGACGGAAGTAGTATATATATCATATCAAGATATGGATTCAAACATCTCCCATTTTTGGTGGCGAACTGGGTTGATGTTTGATGTACAAGAGATTGAGTGAGTTGCAATAATGCTGACTTCGATGTATTAAGGAAAGAGAATCCCCAGTGCATCCAAACGCTAATCTATCTGCTTAAAACAGATGCGATGGTCAAATGAAAAGGCAGGATCTGATCGAGGGCCGATCCCCTACGGTACAAAGGTGCGCAGCGCGGCGTGTTGTGCACCAAAACGACGCCGTTTTGGTCCGCGATGCCGTTTGGTTCCGATCTAGAAAATAAAAAATAAATAAATCAAAACGGCGTCGCTTTCACCCGAAAACCAGCTTTTCTTCTGGCAGCACCCTTCTAGCCTTTCTTCCGGCAGCACCCTTCTTCACTGTTCTGGCGGTATCCATTAGGAAATCAAATCGGTGGTTTAGAAAGATGTAGAAATGAATTAATCGGATTGATTGAATACTGTGAAAATGGAACGGAATATGGAAGAAGACGGAGAAGATGTGATGTAGCATATCTTAGACTGTTAAATGACAAACTTTATTTATGTTTTATGTTCTAATTAACTGGATAGCCATATAGTTTAGGTTTTTAGCTTAATGGCTTTTAAGCTTATATATAGTCTAAAGTATCATAAATGTTTGCGTCTTTTTCGGCCAAATTCTTATTTCGTTTTGCTTCTCCCGATTATCGAGCCTGATGACTCGACTCTTTTCCCTGCCCCCCCCCCCCCCCCCCCCCCCGGACTCTCACTTCCTTTCGTTCTTTTTGTGTACCGTCGTTTGAATGAAGACACCCGATCGGCCCGACTTTCCCAAATTCCCACCACTTCTTAATGGGCTTTTAAGCTTATATATAGTCTAAAGTATCATAAATGTGAGACGTAATGTAATTTTGAATCATCTTTCTCATTTTGAGAATGGTATTATCTTTGAGTTTTGATTAGCTCATTTTTATCCGTTTATTGTAGATCTTCTACATCATTTGGTATCAGAGCGTAGGTTTTCCCTTTGCTTGTTGATGACTAAAATGAGTTGGGAACATAGCCGGATCTGTGACGGTGTTCCGGATTCGAAAATCCTATGGGATACTCCATCACGGCCCGTGACGGTGTTCGGGATTCGAAAATCATATGGGATACTCCATCACGGCTTAATCAAAAGACTGTTTCTTTTGGAGCAGAAACTGATCGAGTTGTCACGGGGCTGAGCTACCACCCTTTGCTAGACAACAACCAAGTTCGGCGAGATTTTCTTCGTGTATCTGCGGTTGACGTCGGTGATGGGTTTCATTACCGGAATCGCAAATTAGGAGAAGAAAACAAACGTTTTTTCAGATCGATTCTACCCACTTACGGTGGCTCTCAATTCATTGAAGATTTTTGGGATTGGATTGATGAAATTAATGATTACTTTGAAGATGGTCAACCGCCAGAAAGTCTCAAATGCAAAATAGCATCATATACACTTGAAGGGGAAGCTGAGTGTTGGTAGCAACAATTGGAAAGCCAAATATTCATAGAAGGTAAGGAAAGGGTCACTTCGTGGAGAAAAATGAAACATTTATTAACTGAAAGGTTTAGACACGCCAAGTGTTTGAGAAAATGTTTTCACCAAGCTTACAACAGCAGGCACAACATCACAAGTGTGAGTCAACATCCTCATGAGTTCTACTACTCCCCAACAATCACCAAGATCGAAGAAAAACGACCTACTGCAGAAGTAGGGAAGCAAACGGTGATTGATGTACATGTGCCCAACAAGTGTTCGACGAAATGCAAATTAGAAGCTCAGAACAGAAGCCAAGGTGAGAATGGTATACATGACCTGTCTGATGGCATCTACCATACCACAACAATTGATGATATTGAAGGAACAATGTAAGCTGAAAATTCTATGATGCATACTCAAGAAAAAGAGGAGAAGGCTGAAGATATAAACGTTAAAAGTAGCTCAGACGAAGGCTCTGCTGATGAGCAATCAAAGGAAACAATTATGGTGACAGTGACACCCACCGAGTGTTTGGCGAAATTGTTCAACTATGAAATGAGGGAGAAAAACAGCACTGATGTTCATTTTGATGGTTGTTTATCTTCCATATGTGGAGAATCTGTACCAATCATTGCCTCTATGGAAGAGTTTGAGTATGAAAGCCCGTTTCCGGAACAACAGCCGCAACACGGACACTTGGACCAGCTTGTTTCTCAGAACAAATTAACAGCTAAAGAATCCCCTGAAGATCAGAATTCCGAGAGTAATATTCAGACACTTGCTAGTGGAATATCGATTCCGTTAAGCGATGATGCAAGAGCTTTGGAAGATGTTAAGCTGCAGTTAAATATTGCTGTGTCAAGTGCCTTAAGGAAACCAATTTTACTACAATGTCATGTCACCTCATGTGTTTTCAAACGCTCCATCACGATGGACAATTTGAGATTGAGTACCACATGTGCGGGAAGCCTTATGACCTTTGTAGGTTTGTTTCCCGGTCCTTCACATGAATCTGACTTCATGAATAGTGAAACTCTAATCAAGAATTTTGATCCCGGTGGCAAGAGGCAAGATCAACCGAATACAGATAATAGACGAAGGCAGTTGGAGACCTTGTTCTTTGACTTTGATGTAGTAGCATCACAACCTTCTGGACAGTTAAAAGCATTCGTATTCAGACCACGAAATAGCCGTTATGCCCATATATTGATTTGTGGTTCTAATTTCCGTAAGAAACTAGAAGATGCTAAAGTGATTGCATCCTTATTTGACCTTGGTGGAATCTTCCCTCCCTCCGGAGCATGGAGCACTAGTTTGAGGAATGGAAGTCTAGCTGATTTTGTATCATTTGATAGTGCCCAGGCCACACAACACCACTGTGATAGGAGTCCCGACGTAGGGATAGAAGATAAGACTGCTAACAAAGGTATGCTCTGTTTATACAGACCACTTGATAGTTGGATGAGCCTCAATAGACTGAATTCTGAGTTTTATGTTTTGTTTTTGTCGATCTGGGAATTGAGTTCCGTGTTATTTCACTTCATTTACCAAAGATGGCTAGTGATAAGCAGGTCTTCTTACAATTTGATGACAAGGGAAGTGGTTTTACTATCACTGTCCATGAAAACAACGTTGTTCAGGGGTATGTCAATATCCGAAGTGCTATATCGGAATTAAAAGGATTGCACATAAAGAGTCAGCCTTGTATTTACAACAATTCAAAATGGTGCAAGCCTACTCTTGCTATTGTTGCCTTTAGCAATGTATCTATTTTGCTTGGTGCACTAAACATAATGGTTTCCACTTTCCAACATTATTGGAATGGAAATCGCCACTTGTGTAATTGCTAGGATTTAGACGTGACCGGTTCCGGGTCTCTGGCACGACCCGCCGGTTCCGGGTCTAAAATGGAACCGGAACCACCGGTTCCAATTTCTAGCCGGTTCCGGGAACCGGCGGGTTTGGCGATTCTCCGGTCCGGGTCCGGGTCTCGGCGGTTCCCGGGTCCAAACGGTTCCGATTACGGTTCTGATCACGGTTCCAAAAAAATCAATTTTTTTTTATTACAAAATTTGTATAACTTGCGTTAAAATTAATAATAAATTCTAATTGGTTATTAAACTATATATAATAATTAATTTCATAACTATATTTAAAAAAACAAACACACGGCTTGTATAATATTTAATTTCATATCTATATATAATATTTAATTTCATAAATTATATTCTAGACAATTTGTAAGTAAATTAAAGAATTATACATTTCGTGTTGCGGATTGTATATACTAATTTTGTTATTTAAATGATCCTCCGGACTATTTGAGGAGTTTTCGTATATTCTATCGCTAATTTGTAGTTTTCTTTTAGTACCCAAAAAGAAAGTGAATTAAAGAATAATGCGTAAATGTAGCATATAAGAACCAAGCCCGATTCCACGCTCATAATGATACGTTTTTTCGCAAACGTTACAAACTACCTTAAATTTTGAATGATTTATTTCCCCGGTAATTTCATCAGTAACATTTCTTTTCGAAAAAATGAAAACAGACACAATGATAGACATTGCAAAATAATATATTTCGAATTTGATAAAGTAAACGAATTTATTTAGAACAACTTCAAATCACTATCCGAATATATTATAATGGTAGATAATATTATAATATGAGATTTAGAATATGAGAGATAGAAGAGAATTGTGGGTAAAAAGTGATGAAATTGATATGTATTTATAGTGTGATGAGTGGGTGATATTTTAAAATTAAAAAAATTATTCAAAAATATTGAATATATATATGTTGGAATGTTGGTCCACTTGGAGGGAATAATAAAAAAATATTTATAATAAAAAAAAAAAATTCGAAAACCGCCGGTTTTCCGTCCGGTTCCTTGAACTGTCGGTTCCGGGCCAGTCCGGGTCCAGGAACCTAGAACCGGGTAGGAACCGTGGAACCGCCGGTTCCTGGACCCGTGGACCCGGCAGAACCGTGGACCCGTCGGGTCCGACCCGGATTTTGAACCGGTACCAGCCAGGTCTAGTAGGACTATCATACTTGTTATGACTGCAATGAGGAACACATCAGGTGGTTCAACATTGAACGACGAGGAAGTGAATCATGTGATAAATACCTTGCCAGCATTCTTGAAATGGGGATGGGATACATTGAAAGCTGTGTTAAATTCAAGATCGGTGGTGTTATGATTGGATTCTCCCAACGTAACTCGTGGACGAGTTATTCCAAGGGAGGGTTGGACTGATCTCTCGCAAAAACGGTTCAATCGGTGGTGTTATGATTGATTCTCGTGTGAAGATCTTGTGCAAGAACGGTCAATTTACGAAGACTTTGAAATTGTTTCTTAAGGCGGTGAACGGACTTGATCCACCAAAGGATTTAATGGTGAGCTCGGTAGTTTCAATGTGTTGGATTTGTCATCATCAATGGACTCGATCGTGGACGAGCTCTTCGGGTAGGGGATAGAATGATGTAGCATATCTTAGTTAAATTGTAGACATTTCAAAATTTCCATCATGGTGGGTTCAATGGTGGGAATGTTTTGGTTCGGTACCAAAAATACAAAAAACAACAGTGATTGAATCTTTCAATCTTTTCAAAGCAAAGTACAAGCCTTCCGAGGCAGAAAGAAGATTTCCTGCATTCGCAACATTATGTACAAAATTCTATCTACCATGGATAGTGAACTGGTATTTAGATTATTCTGATCATCTTATGCAACTTATCCGAAGAAGATTTAGGGTAAGATGGTGGGAAAAATGCAACATTATCCAAAGTCTACTACCAACAAACATTGAAAAATGGCTGCAAGCAATAAAAAAACCCCAGCAATCTCAGATACAACCTACTGCGACTACAAAATTTTCAGAAAGAAAAGCACAAATGGCAGCATTATTAGCTGCGTTAAAGACGGATGAGGAATTACAACAAATCATATCTCAATATGCCTCGAATTCACAGACATCACCTATAAGTTCCACAGCATCAATCAACATTGACGAAGAAGGCGAGGATTATACACCAATACCTTGAAGAAAAAGAAGAAAAAAAACACAAATACTAGATGACAAAAGAGTTACCCGCACATCACTTTTTCACAAAACTTTTCCACCTAATACACAAATATACATAAATATATTATGCACACACAATATATGTACAACAAAAATATATATATATATATATATATATATATATACATATATATACATATATATATAAATACATATATATATATATATATAATACACACCCGATTACGCAAAACACTTATCACAAGACAACAACACACAACTCAAAAGAAAAAATCAATGCGGCAGACATGACAAGACATCACTAAAATTATATAGCGGTCATTTATCACAAAACGACAAAAGCAGACTCAGCTCAGATATTCTAATACAAAAGGCGGACAAGACAAGACACCATTCGGAAATAATGGACATCACTTCACACAAAACGACAACAAAACAACTCATAAACGCGAATATGGCAGACACCACTCAAAAAAGAAGACACCACTCACAATTATTCCAAGAGTATTATAAATCACAAGACAAAGAAGGGAGGAGAGCAGACTCTCAGAATACATTTTACATTTTACAAAGTTTCTGCAGAGTAGTAGTTTACAAAGTTTTATTTTATTTCATTAGCAAAGACGGCAAGGAGGAAGAGTTATACCTCTTCTGACATTTGTATCTCCACAATTGTACCCGTTTCAAACATTTTATATTAAGGTATAAATTCCTTCATGTTTCTTTGACAAAAGCTTTTCATATTTCATAAAAGCATTATTTTATATTATTGCCGTCCATTATATAATTTTAGAATCCTTCATTCTTGTTTAGCGCTATAGTTTATAAAAACACCATTGGTATGCCCTTGACGAATCGTGAATGTTACCTAGTAAGGCGGTAGATGCCTAGTAAGGCGGTAGATGCCTTCAAAAATGGATTGTTACGGTTTGCACCGATGTTTAGTAAGTTCATGCATTATAGTATGTAATCTTTTTAAAAATTATGCCTTTTTTAATTTACCAACATGACCACTGATGTAAACCAGAAATAATAATTTAACGTTGCTTTCTACGATCTAATCATTAAATTATCTAATATTGAAATATTGTTACTTTTTTGCTTTAACCTTCGGTATCTGGAATCCACTGATTCGACTAATTCGGAATTCGGATCGAGTCGTGCCTGCAGAGTCTGAAATATTGTTACTTAGTAGTATACCAATTAACATGTTTCATAATTTTTTTATTGATTAGATACTGTCACATCCTTTCAAGTATCACCTTCTTCAACTATTGTTTTCAGTTGCTGTTAAAATTTGACCAGTCCGGTATGCTATAAAATGTCAAATTTGTTTTCCATATATTAGAAAAAACATGTTGAATTTTTTTATCATCATTTAATGATTGTAATATGACACATGTGTTTATAATTTTATATTATTGTATGATCGAATGATCGATTTTTTCTTTATATTTTATTAACTTGAACCGTCCCGTGCATCATGCCACAGTGCCGCGCGCCTGGTTTTACCCCGTGGCACCGTAAATTTTTAAACAATTTTTATTGTTGTATTACCCCGTGCATTATGCACGGGTTTGTGCAGTGTGTGTATATATATATATATATATATATATATATATATATATATATATATACGTGTGTGTATTCCCTACTAGTGTTTTAACAAGAGGTTTTATATTCAACTAGTTTCTACCTCAAATTTTATTTATTATTTATTATTTATTTATTTTATTGCATGTAATGTATTTCCATGTTGGAAGAACTATAGAATCACAGAAGGGGATTCACTAAACAGTCTAAACTATTTTATGTTATTGTCAATGCATTTGGCGCATGAAACGTCTATATAAAAATGATCTGAAATAAGCAACCAAAAAAAAAAAAAAAGAAATTAAAATTGATCTGAATTGAATCACACGTTTTAAAAAACAAACTAAACAATCAATACTTTTTTTGAGGGGCTAAACAATCAATATTGATGGTGAATTATGTATTTTATATGTAAAAAAATCATTTAATTTATTGCTCATATAGTAGTAGTATATGTATATTCTATTTAAATTGATTTGTTTGAATTTGAATTGTTTGTATAGGTGGATACTGATTTGTTTTAAATAGTTTGTTAGGATTTATGTGTAGGATTATGATAAGTATATCAACTTTCAAAATTCAAGTAAGATTCTTTAATATTTCGTATGTTGTTTTATGTAACCATAACTCAGGTTTTCCGGGTCGGATTTTTTATTATCATTTTGTTGCTCCACATTTTCAACGTCAAAATTAAGTCCATTACACTACAATCTTCATCGTCCCTTTTCTTTTTCACAGTATAATTAATTTCTCCAATTTTTTTCTCAATTAAATTGGTGTTTTTCTCATTAATTTATGTTTTTCAAGTGATGTCATTTAATATTTCATCAGTCCATGATAAGCTTTTGGAGCCAACTCCATTTTTTAGAATTAAATTATGGATCACCATTGTTATAATCACTATCATTATACTACTATCAGCCATTTTTCTGTCATTTTGGTACCTTATTCGTCGTCGTCCATGCCCATCTTCCACGACGATCAAATCGAACAACACGTCATCTATAAACCGAAGAATTTCATCCGGAAACGGTTGGGACAACGACGACGTCGAGAAAATGTGGATGTTTTCGGATTATTCGTGGTACTCGGGTAGTAGTAGCAGAGCAGCTAATGAGAGAAATAGTGATGGAAATAAGAGTGTAGAAATTGTTGTTTCTGGTAGAAGAAAATTATGTTTTGAGTATAGTTTAAAAGAGATTGATGGAGCAACAAATGGTTTTTCTGGGGTAAATATAATTGGAAGTGGAGATTATGGGGTTGTTTATCATGGTGTTTTGGTGGATAATACTCATATTGCTGTCAAGAAATTGTTGGTGAATAGGTATATGCATATACAACTTGCTAATAGTGTATCATTTCTATTTTTATCGGGCGTCTTTATTTTCACCCCATCGAGTCTACCTTTAAAATCACATTGAATCGATCTTTTGAAAGGTTATTCTTAAATCAAGAATCGACTTTGAAACAGTCCAAAATGAGAATGTATATATAGTTTGTATATATATATATATATATATATAGTTCATTGGTGGATTACCCAAAAAAAGATAGCTAAAGTTTTGGAATTGGAGTAATGAAGGTCAAAATGGTAAATTGGCAGGAGTAGATTCAAGGATTTCAAAGGAGATGTGGAGACAATGTGGTGCATCAGACACAAGAATTTGGTAAAATTGTTTGGATTCTGCACAGAGGGAACTTACAGGTATTATATTTAAAAACTCAGTTTAAAATCCGCTATTTATTTTTTTTTTTAAAAATATTCTTGAAAACTAATAACATGTGAGTGATGTTATTACTGGGAAAAAAAAAAAAAAAAAAAAACAGGATGCTCGTGTACGAATACGTGGATAATGGCAATCTGAAGCAGTGGCTGCATCAAAGCATAAGTAAACTTAGCCCTCTTACTTGGAATATCCGGATGAAAATCATACATGGCATCGCTAAAGGGTGCGATTTATCTCTTCATGTCATATAAATTCATTCTTGCTTTTTGACATTATGATCAAAATGACGTAGTTTTCTGGGAAAAAAAAAAAGAAAAAAAAAAAAAATGTAGGGTCAGATCATCTTTACAATATTTTGTTGCGGAGCGGATCGATTTTAGTGAATCCCGGTTTTACGGTTTCATGTTGTTATATTATACATTTCTTGAAATTGCAGGTTGAGCTACCTTCATGAAGATAGTGAACCAGCAATTCTCCATCAACACTTAAAAGCAAGCAACATATTGCTTGACAAGAATTGGACTCCTAAATTATCTGATTTTGGAATCTCAAATTTCATTGGTCCTGAATGGAGCCACCCCATGGCCCCACCAATGGGAATGTCCGGGTACTTAATACGCAAATGACATTGTTATTTTTTTTTTTTTAATTGAAAATTTGTTAAAATTAAATTACTAAAATGTTAATAATGAATGTTTTATTATTAATGATGGGGGTAGTTATCTAGCACCAGAATTTGCAGAAAAGGGATTAGTGGATGTTAAAAGTGATGTGTATAGCTTTGGGATACTTGTAATGGAGATTGTCTCTGGTAGGACTTGTGTACAGCAGAGTGGTAATGAAATAGAGGTACACCCTCTCTCTCTCTCTCTCCATTTTTGCATTATTATTGAACACAAGGTTGGATCCCGCCCCGAAAAAACTTTTCATCTATCACAGGAATACTTGATTGATTGGATGAGATCCAAGAAAATGGAAGAAAAATGGGATGAAATTGTGGATCCAAAACTGCATCAGATTCCGCCTCCAGCTCAACTCGAACGAATCATTAAGATCGCTTTCAAATGCGTTGATCCAGATGCCGGAAACAGGCCTAAAATGAGTGATATAATTCACATGCTCGAGCCACGCGACTTGTTACTAAGCGATGTGAGTACAAATCCGCTACTGCTCTCTATAACTAACTAACTAACATGTTTCAATTTAACTGGAACCGAGGATATTCACTGTCATTCAATCATCAAAACATAACTATTTGGATTGATTCGATGATGGATGGTGTATCTCTTTATCGCGGAAATTTACTAATTGTTTTTTTTTTTTTTGTTACAGGAGAAGGTGTTGAAAAGGGTGTTTTCACGACGTACCTCCTGTGGGAGTCTATCAAATACCGCAGGTTCGTTTGGAAATCAATCAAATACCGTTGGTTCGTTTGGAAATCAATCGAATAAGGTAGACTTTCCGGCTGAAGATATCAGTAAATCAGCTCCTTTAAATCGTGTTGATTCAAGAACACATAGTGGAATCGGAAAAAAATGATTATACATTGTGATTGGTTACCGTAAAGAGTAGTTTGAATCCTAGTATTAGATACGAAAATATGAGATTTTTCCTTTTTATTCTTTGTTCGGATTATAAATTTCAGTTTAGATAGATGATTGTTTTGAATCGGATATCACATATCGAATAATATACTGCTTCATTTTCTTCAAATGTTAAGCCCTTTACCTTACGAGAAAGGAAAGAAGACTTCTATCCCCAAGTTTAACTCGGACTCAGACGTACCTGCTTCATTTTCTTCAAATGTTAAGACCTTTCCTTGGGAACATTAAACTTAGGGCATTGTTATTCGCTGAGTCTACCGTGACAGCACACGAATTCGTGTTAAGTTCAACTTTACATTGGTCGAAAATAGACATTCGACCTCTTCAATGTCTAATGTTGAGTTTAAGTCGAATGTTGAACTTATATATTCGATGTTCCAGAAGTCGAATGTCGTGTGATGCCCCGAAAGAGAAAGAAAATTCTTTGTGGTGCCCGGAAAGCAAATTTGCAGATTTGTTATGGTGCTGTTAACAACCCCTAAACTTGTTGTGAGATTATAAACATTCGATCTTTCTAAGGGTTCGAGTCTAAATCATATAATCGGCCTTCTCAAAATCGTTTTTAAAGCAAAATCGACTTTTAAATCTTGAATACATATATACAATGTCACAATAATAAGATTTCTTCTTTGTAAGAAGATAATCTAACAAATTAAAGTTTTGCAATGACATTCATTCAAAGTTAAAAAATCTTCACCAAAACACAAATACACAACTGCAGCAATAGTAGCAGTAGCACAAAACTGTCAAATTTAACCTAGCTACAATATACACAATTCATTGAAAACGAATCCTCTACCACTTATAAAGAAACCAAAACAACACGATTCACTGAAACCTCTGCGATCACAACACCGTGTTGGGACTAATAATGAACCAAAACAACGCCTTTTTAGTCTCTCTTTCTTCAGCTCGAAACGAGATACATCATTTTAGTCTCTCTGAACATACCACATCCTGCAAAGTACGGTATTGTAGTCTGTAGAGGGTCCGGGCTCGAATTCACCATCTTTAGCATTTTGTTCTACCCACCAAAGAAAGAGAAAAACCCGCGCTTTTTCGGTTCTTCTTCCACCATTACAGCTTGCATACTATCTTGCTCAACCAATCTCCAAGCAGCTTGCTCAAATGCAAGTCCAGCTAATGTAGGTGGCTTATTAAGCACTAATGGAAACCCTCTATTCGTACTTCTAATCACTTCGGCATCTTCGGGAATCACGCCCAGTAAAGCCAATCCAAGCATTTCTTGAACATCCAATACAGACATCATATCTTCACCTTTGATCATATCTGTTCGAACCCGGTTTACAATCATCTTGATATCGCGAATCCCATCGCATTCTAGTAGCCCTGTTACTCTATCTGCATCGCGAAGTGCTGTAATGTCCGGTGTTGTAACTAAAACAGCTTCATTTGCAGGTGTAATGGCTGTTATGAATCCGGCATCGATTCCGGCTGGGCAATCGATTAGTATGAAATCAGGTTTACCTTCTTGACGGTCTTTTAATGCTTCAACGAGCCAAGTTAAGGCTTTTCCGCCGAATCCGAGTGGGAGTTTGGATCTAGGCTTTGAAATGCAGAGGAGCTCGAAATTGGACCAGCGTTTATCGCGGACTAGGGCTTGATCGAGGCGGCAATCGCCGTTGAGGACTTCGACGACGGTGTAATTGACGCGATTTTCAAGGCCGAGGAGGAGGTCTAGGTTACGAAGGCCGACGTCGGCGTCGATTGCGACGACTGAGAAGCCGAGCCGAGCTAGTGAGAGGCCGACATTGGCGGTGGTGGTGGTTTTGCCTACACCGCCTTTTCCGGATGTGATAACGACGACTCTTGGAGTTTCTCCGGCGAGCTGCGGCTTGCGGTTGTACTGGAGGAGGGACCTGATTCGGAAGGATTTAGGAAATGAGGATTTGAGGGATTTGGAAATGGTGAAGAATGGTGGATTTGAAGGGGTGAGGGTGGAGGAGTATGGAGCTGAAGATTAGGGTTTG
This sequence comes from Gentiana straminea, assembly GCA_036785695.1. Lineage (NCBI taxonomy): Eukaryota > Viridiplantae > Streptophyta > Magnoliopsida > Gentianales > Gentianaceae > Gentiana > Gentiana straminea. The sequence continues at coordinate 1,829,474 of JAVUPR010000239.1, read as the reverse complement.
TGAGTGACAATGGAGATACCATGGCTGCTGATTCCCGGCGATGTCTCTCCGCCGCCGGTGAGCGGTGGTTGTGCAATGGAACTATATAAAGGGTAAGAACTAGTCCGTCTATCTAAATACAGTAATATACACTCTCAAAAAAAAAAAAAAAAGTAATAATATACGTGTTTATATGAATTAATTTTAAATTTTAATAGACAATTCATTTTACATAATGTTGTGGTCGAGACGTAGAGGTAGGGGTAACAAAAATAATCGATGAAACCAATCTAAATCGTAAATCGATTTAAATCAATCCGAATGCGTTGGGTAATTCAAACCAAACCAAATTTTGTATACATTAATCATATATATTATAACCATTACCAGGGTCGGCCATATAGTGAGGCCAGAGAGACCGCGGTATTAAGCCTAACGATACCGGAAGGGCCCAACAGTACATGCTTCGCTAAAAGAAAAAAAAATCTATGTAGATTCAATCCGATCCAATCTAATATAAATTTTTTTTTATAAAAGCCCAATTTTTTTTACTCCCTTCATGAACTGATGCATGTATTGGTTTAGGTTTCGGAGGCGTTGCCCCCGAACACCCACGAGTTGGAGCTGCCCCCAACCCCTGCGAAGAGGCCCTGCCCCCTCAACCCACCGCGACCTGACCGGGTAGGTCGAACCCCATTTCGTTGCGATAACATTATTTCGTTCGGCAGCTCGTATGCAAGAGATTACAAAATATATTTATGAAAAAAATATCTAACAAAAGGTCTCAATAAAAACTTTACTTGGCCCAAAAGACTACTTTGTATGTATGTTTGAGGCAATCAATAAATGAATTTTGTATTTACGGATGTTAAAAACGCGATAAGTATATTTTTTCTAAAAAACAAGTTCAACTAAAATGCTTAATTCGGAGACTTTGCCTTAAGCCCAAGATATGCGAGGGCCGGCCCTGACCATTACCCAACCGGCCCAATATAACCCTTTATATAACAATCTTAAACTCTCGGCCTATTTAACTCAATAATAGAGTTTAGTTCAGTCTTTTCCTCTTTTGATGTAAATATGTAAATCAGTAAATGCATGAGTGTAAGTATGCAACTATGGAGGATTGACTGTTGCTGAATTATATAGTAATGTGTTGTTACTTGTTAGTTGTTTTTAGGTTGTCGGGGAGGGTCTCGTAAGCCCAAAACTGTAACGCATGTATAACCCCCTGTACGGTCACCCTGCCCTCTGAACTTTCCTTGTATGTGTTCATCAAATGACATATCTTTCTAAAAGTCTGTTCCCACAAATAAGTGCCCCATGGATAGTCGTTTATGTTTTCTACATTCTCCACCAAATAAAAAGCGAACGGGGTACCTACGGGTCTCATCGTGACCCATCATTATCCCGTTAATTAGGTAGACTAAACCTACACGTTGGAGAACTTCGGGATGCTCTCCGCTCATCCAATAACCACTTCTCAATATCCGGTATGGTTATCGGTTTATTGTTAGGAAAATAGATGTGGCCGTATGTCCCCTCTTCAAAACACCTTGAATAAGGTTGGGGATCTTCTGGGAGATCACCAAACGGTAAACCGGTGATCATGCTAAACTCCCTCCTACCGAACTTTGCAGTCGTACTACCGAATCTAAACTGCAACTCATGAGGCATATTCGGATATATGGCACTGAAACATACATATTGGCAGACTTTGGAGGAAAACTGCCAGTGCTCGTACATTTGAATAAATTCTTTAAAAACCCCAGATTTCAACGTGTCTTCAAATCCGATCCTTCTCATGTGGATCTCGAGAAGTTGCTTGAGCTTGGTCTTTTCCCCTCTAAAGGTCCAAGTCAAATTTTCTCTTACCTTGTATACATCGTACCAAGAGGGCCAACCAATCGTCAACATGAACATATACATTGTAAATAGGATATGTATTTATTTACTCCATATATATATATATATATATATATATATATATGTGTGTGTGTGTGTGTGTGTGTGTGTGTGTGTGTGTATATATATATGTATTTATTTACTCCAATATGTATATATGTAGATATATATCTATGTATGTGTGTATATATATGTATATATATATATATATATATATATATATACACACATATAGATATACTATATATATATGTGTGTGTGTGTATATAAGTATAGACACATATATAGACACATATGTATACATATATATACACATATATATATATACATATATATACACGCGAAATGTCTTATCATCTCTTTTTTGTTTTTTGGAACATCGTTGTTTTGTGTTGTATTCTCGTTGTTTGTAACGTTAGGGGGGTAAGAGAAGAAGATAATATGGTTTTTACCACGTCATAGAATACTTGATGATGACGAGGGAGAACAAAGGCCGTACGGAGCCGGCGGAACAGACCTTATATTTGTTGAAATAGTGTCCTAAACCCAATCGGGTTGGACCGGATCCGACCGGGTCGGATCATTTCTACTATTTCTTTATGTTTATACATATATTAAATGGCTTTTCGCTTGTCATATATATGTTCTTTTAAAGAACCAATTATGAATTGTTATATGATAACGTCCTTAGTATTAAACCGTGATAGAGAAACCATGATAGGCGATTATGGTTGATGAGATCTCTAATCACTTTAATAAGTTTGATACTTAAATGTCTCTAGGCCGATGTACTATTAAACAGGGCATTGATAGTATAAACGTACTAGCACGTATTAGATGTCTTCGTCTTTAAGGGCGGGGATAGATCTCGTCTATCGAAGTGTAGAGACACTTGACCGTACGTGGACGTGTATTAGAGAATGCGTACGTTAGATCGACCCACTTACACGGATAAGTGTCACACTATGTGGCGGTTGTGTAATTATCCTTAAGACCGGAGTCTTCATGGCATCACGGTGTGGATTGTCATGCTTTGACACTATTGAGGTTTCCCCTAGCCACGGGGCGATCATGCGGTAGTGATTGGGTATGATACATCGAAGCACGGAGTATACATGATTGGTCGTCCGGGAATCGCGTATCCTATGATTGGGATCGAATATCCGAAATGACCTTCTTATAAGGAATGTCTTACTCTCGTGAATCTTTGCAAAGTGGGAGTAAACGAGTTACTTCGAGAGAGCATGATATCCAGATTATAAGATACGGTCGTTGATGTTTTGACACTCGACTAACGACCGTATGGATATTATTACAAATGATAGGATTGTAAGTTACACGGTAATCGTTTCACATGAAAGGTAGTAGTCATTGCATTTGACTCTTCCGATGATTGGGGGTCACGGTGTGTTGCTGTAGACGCTATCCCGTGATCGTTAGGCATGAAGGGCATTTTCGTAATTTGCACTTTGTGTCTACGGCCAACATATTCGGAAGCCTATCGGGTCACACACATAAGAACATCTAGCCGGATTAAAATGTGGTTATAGATGATAACCAAATAAGGAAAGTTTATCTCGAGACTATAAAGGTTATAGTGGTAAATTAATATGGTGGTATTTATTTATTATGAATAAATTAAATACAAGATATTAATTATATTAATTATATTAATTAAAGAATATTCCGGAAGCCAATTTATGGCTAAAGGTGGCGCAACTTATTTGTGTATAAGATACACTTTGATTGTGCGAATTTAATTAATGATATTACCTTTTATTAATATTAGATATTAATAAAATAAAATAATATATATATTGAATGCATGCGTGTGTGTGTTCATTGATTGCAAATTGGATTTGCTGTATGCGCACCATTTGGTATATATTAATAGATTTATATGTGTTATATATATGTGTGATATATACACACGCGTAAATTGATTTATGGTAATATAATAAAGATAAATATTCAATATAAGATATTGACTATATCTTGGGAATATTCAATATAAGATATTGACAATATCCTAGATTTATTTGATATGAGATATTAAATTAAATGAGATAAATCAATCAATTATATTTTCCTTATATTATTGGGAAAATGTTTTCTTCTCCTCCACATCTAGTAGGGGCGCCCCAACCACTATAAATAAGAGGTGGGTGTCAAGCTCTTTTTGTACATCATAATTCCAAGAAATAATAGTTCTTGTGTAAAAATAGAGAGCATCCTATGAGAGTTGGAGAGAGGGGAAAAGGGCCGGTCTAGCAACCGGAGTTTTCCAATAGCAATCCATGATGGGATTCCGGCGGGCCGTTCGTGTGGACTAGCGGTAGAGGCCGAACACTTGGGCGGCTCTATGCGAACTACTCTCCTTAGACGGTCAAAGCGTCGATCTTATAGATCAACCAAGGTAACCACCGTCTACTACTCGTTTGTTTATTGCTTAAACGAAGTCGATCTTGGGTCGATAGGAAATAAATTTTTAAATTCCGCTGCGTTCCCGCGTAGATTTCCTAACAATATTTTCAATCTAAAGGGTGCCTCACTTCCGGCTGAGGATTACCAGGCTGCTGGGGACAGGAAAAGATGCTCTGTTGAGCAGACCTAATGAAATTTTCTACGAGCTACCTACCAGGAGCCCCAATATAAAGCCCGGAGCTTAGGCATGACACAAATGGATCGAAGGAATCGAAAACACCCTAGGGAAAGCATGCAATTCTAAGAACCTCATCGTGCCGAGGCGTACCATGGAATTCAAATCCGAGATATTGATTTTTGGATTTTCAAACAACAATAGTTTGTCGTTTGGTTCAATTTTTTAATTAACATACATGTTAGCCATAATTTCAAGGGCATTTTTATTGTTCCCCATGTTAGCCATACTTTCAAGGGCATAATTAGGTCATTAGCAATACTACTATCGTGCTACCTTAGAATGAAAGCAAACATAAATCACAATCAAATAACATATACATTATCAATCCCAATGTAACACCATACACATCCTTCCATTTCCCATTTTTCTATCAAATTCAATATCATAAATTACACTACATTATCAAATCAAAAATTATAACACTATCATACATATTCTCACATATTAATAATTTTACATTAATTTACTTCTAAAAACCTATCATACATATCATTACAGCTTCATTTTAATAGAATTAGCCCCATTAATTCGAATCAAATAACAATATGAAAAACATATACATTAAATTCAATATAAAGTAGAAATCATAGCTTTTCTACGTCCAAACGTAGTGTTTCTACGTCAAAACGTAGACAAATCACGTTCGGACGTAGAGATCTGCAGTCTCTACGTCCAAACGTAAAAACCTTACGTTCGGACGTAGAGACACACGGATCTCTACGTCCCGAAGCATAATCCTTACGTTCGTACGTAGAGACTCGCATTTCTCTATGTCCAAACGTATAATACTTCCTTCATACGTCCAAACGTATGAACCTTCATACAAAAAACCCTTCTTAAACCCGTAAAACGACAAATCATACAATCAAAATCAATATAATGATTATCAAGGACCACCACAAACCACTCTACAATAAATATTCGGAAATAACAAGCACATGCTAAAGTGAAATTAATATGATATACTATAAAAGAATATTAGGGAAAATACATACCCTTTCGCTTTCAACCGCCATTGCACTTGAGAGATTGTGAAATTGGACTATCAGAATTTCTTGCAAATATCGCCAAAAATCGCCAATCGCCACTCAGCCACTCAGAATTTGAAATAGGATAGAAATAAAGAAGATAAAAGGGAAGGACAAGTATGTGAACCGTTAAACGTAATGAACTAGACGTTTAAACGTAGGGTTTCTACGTTTAGACGTAGATTTTATTACGTTTAGACGTAGCTAATTTGCAAAATATCGCCTTTGAATTTCTCTACGTTAAAACGTAATAAAATCTACGTTTAAACGTGGAAACCCTGCGTTCAAACGTAGAAACCCTACGTTTAAACGTAGGGAAATATCAACTGCAACGTTTAATGTTAGTTATATTTCCTTACGTCTGAACGTAGATATATCTACGTCTGAACGTAAGGATCTCTACGTTTACCATATTTTTCATGTCAGAAAAGGCACAACCTGATTTACAAGTGTCAGGTCTGACACGATCTGATTTTCCAATTTCTGATTTAAACCCTTGGTCGTAAAGCTTCTGGTTAACTATTAAGGTAAGCTTCGTTAAATTATACTACATCTATCCAAAATATAAATCATCCTAGATGTTTTTATATAGATTAAGAAATTAGTAGAATTTCATAAATTTGATTGTTAATGTCTAAATTGCCTATTGACTACCATTAATGCAATAGTTGTTAAGTAATGAAAAGTTGTTGGATTGATAATAAATTAGGAGGTAAGATAGATAAAAGAGTAATAAATGTTGCATTGTATATTGACTTATATTGTGAGACAAAACTAAAAATGTATGATGATTTATATTTTGGAACAGAGGTAGTACTTTCGAGTTAGTTTAAAATTTTAAATGAAAACATTGTTACGTTTACGGTTTACCTTGTATTTATTAAGCTTAAAGAATACGAGTTGAACATTCCATTCCGAATGAGAGGTAAGCTTCGTTACATTATAATTTCGAGTTAGTTTAGAAGTTTAAGTGACAACATGCTTACGTTTACCTTAAATTAAGTTTAAAGAAAATGTGTTGAACGTTCCATTCCGATTGACCATAGATTAGGGACGGCTTTAGGAATTTAATTATACGGGTCGGAAATTTGTTATATTTTACAACTATTAAGCTTAATTTTATATATTATAGTTCAATAAGAGTCGATAGATAAAAATAAGGGAGTCGGTTTCATGTATAAATGTGTACGTAATTTTTTTTTTCCACTGTAATTTTTTTTTCAGCGTGTCGGGTGATTCATATCATTGCATGTAGAGGCGCCCCTGCCGTGGATTATTTTGTATAAACTTTTAACACGTCATATGTTAGAAACGAATAGGAGTTATTATTTGCCTCACAGCTAATTTATATAGGATGGGAACAATTTCAAAAGAAGAAGATACACCTGACCTATGGATGTCAAACACATAAAATCCAGAATTCTAATCACAACCACCTCAAAGCATAAAACACACACCATAATAATACTATACCTGAAATCAATCTTCTAATTATTTAACAGGAAGGATGTCAAGAACATCACCCAAAATACAATTGCCCAAACCTTTAACGGGGAATAAATAATAGCATCATACAAAGATACACGTAAAAAAGCACGTGAGTTTTTACGTAATATAGATACAAAATACACGTAAAAACACGCGATCTTATGATCTATCGACCTTCGCTAGTCATCAGTTGGGAAAACACGGTGCTAGTCGATATATCCGAAATCCATTCACCATTAGCAGCATCCCTTCGCGGTTCATCTGCAGCATTAGTAGTAGCATTCGTATTCGAAGGCGTTACGAGTTCTGGAGAATCCCCGGAATCTCCATCCTCCATTGATAAAGCTTCGTTTTCTTGAAGCTGCAAAACGTATTCCAAATTCCATAGCACGTCGCCCATAGTCGGCCTATCTATTCCGTAATCCGCAAGACACTTCTCGGCTGTTTCCCCGAATTTCTTCAAAGATCGCGGTTTTATCTCCGTTTTTATATTCGGGTCGATGATCTTTTCGAGCTGTCCTTTCTTTTGCCATTCCATTGCCCATTCACCTAAATTCACTTGCTCTCTTGAAAGCAATGGATCTAAAGCTGGCCTAGCACAAAGAACCTCGAATAAAACAACCCCGAACGAATATACGTCCGATTTATCCGTGATTTGTTGTCGTCTGAAATACTCCGGATCCAAATACCCAAAACTTCCTTTCACACCCGTGCTTACGTGTGTTTCCTCTAGACATGGACCGGATTTTGACAAACCGAAATCCGCAACTTTTGCTACATAGTTTTCATCGAGCAAGATGTTTGTCGATTTAATGTCTCGATGTATGATTCCTTGTGTCGAACCTGTATGAAGGTAATGAATCCCTCTCGCTGCACCAATACATATCTCAAGCCGTTGTTTCCATGATAACGGAGGCAAACCCGACCCGTATAAATGATTCTTTAACGGCCCTCTTTCGATGTATTCATACACGAGTATCATTTCACATTGTTCCTCACAATAGCCTACCAACGAAACAAGATGGCAATGGCGAATCTTGGACAAAACCGTGATTTCGGTGTGGAATTCGGGTAGCCCTTGTCTCGAACCGGGCTCACACCGTTTAACCGCGACTTTCATGCTCTCACCAAGTGTACCTTTATAAACCACACCAAATCCACCACATCCTATTACAAGATTCTTGTCGAAATTGTTCGTTGCGATCTGTATATCCACAAACGGAATCTTCAGACCAAAATACGCATTAGTACCCGGAGACGTAAGAACCGTTCCATCAGACAACGTCCCACGAGAACTGCTCGGATACGCCCGTAACGGTGTCCAACCCAAACTATCCGCGCGTTTTGCTTTACGTTTTCTTTTCATTCTACCACAACATAAGACTACCATCACAAAAGCCAACAACATTAGCCCAAAAACTCCACCAATTATCAAACCCCACAAAACCCAACTCTTCCTTTTCTTCGACCCCTTTCGTGACGAAACCACAAGATTCTTTATACTCATAATCTCTACCCCATTCAAGATCGCGTTTTTCCTAAACGGGCTACTCAATTCAGACGGACCAACACTAATCTGAATCAACCCAGAATTACCCGTTTCCACAACAAAATCAATGAAGTAAGGCGAAGCAAGAACGTGAAACGTAAGAGAAGACAAATCAACGTCCTTATACGCAACAACCTCATTGATATAAACATTAAAATACAGCTGATTCAACGATATACTCACGATATCACAAAAATGCAGCCTCACAAAATGAAGATTATCACCAGGCCCTATTGGAAAATTCCATGTGACATTGAAATCGAATATCGAGGTTACGTTATCTCGATTCATTTCTTGAGCTGTCATATACACATTATCAGGTGCACTTTCTCTTGTAGCACCACCTTCTTGATAATTAGGTACAGCACTAATTCTTGCGGTTTTCGCAGCAGATTTCATCACAAGAAAATCATCATCTGGGACCCAATATCTCCATAATGTATCATTAAAAGGTGTTAACTTTAATCCCCCAACATTAATCCTATGATTAAGTTCTAAAACAAGTGAAGTAATATTCTGACTAAATTCTTTAATCCCATTTGGGACAATAAACTTAGTGACAGCATCAATTAACAGATTATCAGGAGCATTGAACACTTCAATTGCACTAACATAAGCGAAATTCGAACCGTCGAAAGGCGTAAACACAATTTCAACTACATCTTTATCCAACATAATCATAAATTCCTTAATCAAAACACCATTTTCAGCACCAAAATTGCTCAATAACGAAATTCCATTAGCTGAAACATCAAAAATCGCATCATTAAGATTGTAATCCTTTGAATTAAAAGGAGCAAAATGGAGACGTACCAAATGGGTCCCTTTTTCCTTAATAGTAAACCGATAACCCGAACCCGTCTTGAAAATCCTTGCTGAATTGTAAAGCTGAGAAGAATTTGATAGTGGGTTTTGGTTTAAAAGTGAAAAGGAATCACCTTGAGAAAGATAAGATGAGCCCAACTTAGTTAAATCACCAAGAAACAACCTAGTATCAACTTCTGTGTCTATGCTGGATCCACAGTTTATAAGGTAGTTGTCTAGAGGTGTAAAAGCTGTAGAAAGATGAAGAAAACATGAAATTAATGAAAAAAAGTGAGGAAATTTTGATTTCTTGGCCATGGAAGAAAGTGGGTTTTTTGAAGAAAGAAAAAAGGGGTTATGAGGTTGAAAATGGGTAAAGAGAACAGAGTGTGTTCTTCAGTTTTTTTGGTTAAGAACTAAGAAGTTGTATCATGGAGTGTTTATTAGAAAGCCTTGGCGCCTAAATAATTAGGTAATTATGACAGTTAATGCGGAGTGATTAGTTGAGTGCAAAGGTTTTAATGTACAGATTTTTTAAGGTTAAAAAAGGAAAAGAAAAGTGGTAAGCTGGAAAGGTTTTGATTTTGTTAGCTATGGGGGAAGATTCATAGGGATCTCCACTCAAATGTAAGAATACTTTAATAATATAAGTATATGTATAACAGTATAAGTATAATGTCTTCATATGAAAAGAATCTCGAGGTTTATTTTTTTTCATATATACATCATCTTGTATCATATATCACGTACACATTCAGAATTATGGAGTATACCGGAATCTCGAGATTCAGTATATTTGATTTATGCAGCGTCTAGTATGATCTATAACATGCACGCGTAGAATCAGGGAATATACATGCATCTTTAGTGGAATTACATGCTATGTTGTCACACTTAGAACCATCATTTTCAAAGTTCATTTTAAATCAACTTTTAACTATGATTGCGAGGATCAATTATATTAAAACATATTGGTTAGAATAAAATGCAATGTCAAAGGTGAAAATAGACCGCGTAATCGTCTGATCGTTTTAAAGGTGAAAAATGGACCGTCTAGTAGTCCGGTCGCTCTAAGTTCCCTCCCTAAGTTCATGAGATAGCCACTTATGCACTTACATTAACCGTAATTCAGTGTGGTTTATAAGTGTTTAATACACTAATCAAAATTGTTTAATTATTTATTAGTGATTTACAGTAAGAATATATGACTTTACATGCACACTTTAAAAAGACACTTAGAAAATTCTTTGATGCAAATGCCGCGTTGAAAAAAGTAGTAGTACAAGACAAATGAGAATGCTTGTAAATTGCGATTGTGTTAATTAGCGTATAATCATACCTCTAATATATAGGAGTATATTTTATTTTAAAATAATAACGAGAATCTAATATGACGAATGTATATATATTATTATTATTTTCTTTGGGAGGGATTATGGTGGATAAGTAGTATTAGTGTGATGTCCATTCGAGTTTTTGCACTTTGCACGATATATGCTTGTATAAAAAATGGCAATGAGGGTGGAAAAAGCTAGTGTCCTCTTATTGCCAACTAAATAAATTTAACGTGAATTTATATATTTCGAGATAAGTTTGACTTAAAAATATTTAAAATGAGTATTTGATCGACGTATAATCGAATGTTGAGTATAATTTAAAATTTACAGATGTCGAATGTCAGTATAATTATGTCGCTGATTAAGAACTCCCCAAAAGTTATACCAATTGTCACAATCATATGAGTTTGACAAAAAAAATGCCAACATGGCACCTTCAGTTCAGTAGTATTTTTTTTTTGGGCATTGCATGCGATAGGGAGGCCGAGTTAAGGGCCGGCCTGCCATATTTTGGATTTAAGGTCAACTCTTTGAATTGTGTCTTTTTGTTGAAATTGTTTTTTCGCGTTTTTTTCAATTTATTTATAGTCTCAAAACATACCTACAAAGTAGTCTTTTGGGCCAAGTAAATTTTTTTATTGTGACCTTTTGTTAGATATTTTTTTCATAAATATTTTTTGTACTTTTCGCATACGAGTTCGCGAACGAAATAATGTTATCGCAACGAAACGGAGTAAAAAAAATTTGAGCCCCGAAACCTAAACCAATTAATGCATCAGTTCATGAAGGGAGTAAAAGAAAATTGGTCATTTATCAAAAAAAAAAAAATTAACATATTATATTAGGTTAGATCGGATTGAATCTACACGATTTTTTTTTTCTTTTAACGAAACATGTACCGTGGGCCCTCCCGTCACCGTTAGGCTTAAGATGGCCGTCTCCTTGGCCTCGCTGTAGGCCGACCTTGCCGAGTTACATCCGACGGATGAGTCTAAATGTCTAATAGAAACATTTTACATTAGAATTACCTCTAATGTAAATATTATCATGGAAGAATTCTGACGTACTCTGGTATTTATTGTGCAGTGTGTGCAAACACACAAAAATGAATGAAACGATCAGAACTAAACAGTTTAAAAACATAATGAAACAGTGTAGTGTGTGTGTCTCCACACGTACGTACCACCAGAAACATTGGTCACGAGCACAATGAATACCAGTGGAATTGAGGACAACTGTAAGCACAGTTCTCTTGACTTTCATTCACAGAGTTGACAGAGCTTTATTAGTGGCACTGTTAATTATGTCCAAATTTTATTAGTTTATTTTTCTTTCTTTCATTATTGTCTTTGCATAAGTAGCTTTGGCCGTGGTCCAGAGCCTTAATGATGTAAGAAAACGAAGGTCAACGTTTTGTTTTCTTTGTTTCATACGATTGGATGTCTCAGGCACAAGTCCACGACTTTGTCCAGAACGTGCACAGACCAGTGAGACAGCTAGTCATACACTGATAAGGGATGAATGGAATCTATCCTCCTGAGGAGAGGTTTGGTTTTAAACCCAAGTTCGAACATAAGGAGTTGCATCCCATTCTAACGTGTCTTGGATGATCCACATCTCGAAGGTTATACGCCAATGAACACATGGGTTATTGAACCAAAACTACTAGTACTTTTTCGTCCCTCCGGGGACATCTGATAAAATTGAAACGAAACTACCGGTACCTTACTCTACTTAAAAAGTGCAAACACTTGACTTCACATATTGTCATGAAGAACTCTGAAATACAATGTGTATATTTATATTATTATATGTCTATAATTATACTATGTCTTTCTCTCTTTATATATAAACTAATTGCAGTTATATAATTAGACCCAATGTATCGGTCTAGTGGTTTTATCGGGTAATATCCTAATAAGAGCGGCGGATTCATGCCCCTTTAAGGACAAAATTAGGGTTTGTGTAAACCTTTCATTTAAAAAAAAAAAAATTAAATAAATAAATGGTGTTATAGGACATGCACTATAGTAGAAAGGGAAAGGATAGAAATTAGTGCTTCACAGTTATGTTGATAGGAATAGAGTGAGACCCTTCCTCTGTGTGGAAAAATGAGTTGCTTGCAAAATGGACAGTAAGATCCATTTATTTCGCTTTCATTCCCATAAACAAATTTTGTTCCATTCACTATTGGGTATTTGGTGGGTCGCACCATGCACGTGGCTGGTTTTGTTTGCACCTTAATTAATAATTATATGCGTGACATCGACAATTTATGCGGTGACATCGCGATAAAATGGTCACCCCTGATGCAGAGACACCGCGATGAAGTGGCCACTCCCGATGCAGAGACACCGTGATGCCGAGACCATCGGGATGCATTGATCACCGGGATGCAGTGACATTTGATGAAGCAACACCGTGATGACATTTGATATTTTTCCGACTTAATTTCATAAAATCGATTTCTTTTTTTCATAAAATCGACTTCAAATGGCTATATCTTTTGATATAAATCTACGATCAACATAAATCTTTCACCTTAATTCATATTTTTATGTAGTGACATCGGCAATCATATATGCAGTGATATCAACAATTTATGCAGTGACATCGGCAATCAGAAATGCAATGACATCAACATTTTATGCTGTGACATCGGCAATTTATGCAGTGACATCAGTATTTTATGCAGTGACATCAACAATTTATGCAGTGACATCGGCAATTTATGCAGTGACATCGGCATTTTATGAAGTGACATCGACAATAAATATGCGTGACATCAACAATTTATACAGTGACATCAACCAAGAGTTCGGTCACTATGAATGTGGTTTTTAAGCCATTATGCATCGTATGACAAGAAATTCTACAGATTGCATGATGCCGTTGAATTTCAAGAATGTATACTCTATAAAATGAATTTCAAGAATGTATACTCTACAATGTATGCAAAAATACAAACATCATAGGCCCATGTCTTGTTAGTTACAATAGATAGATAAAAAAGAAAGTACATAATTGAGTGAACAAAAGAAACTGAGGTAGAATGAAAAGCAGGAGAAACAAGATGATATGAAGACGAGAATGAGAAGCGAGAGAAACGAAACTAACAACAATTTAAAGGCCTCGGATTACAAGAATTTTATGAAATGACACCTTATGCGATCGCACACACAAATAACACCAACATTTTATGAAAAAAAATGACATCAACACCCAAATTGCAAAAACAAAAACTTTCTAAAAATGCTAAACTTTTCATTATTGAAGAGTGATAACACTCATGTTTTTTTTTTTAACCAGATAACACATGCTTATCGAACCTATTGTGTGTTAAACGACATCAAACTTAAATTGGGTCAAAACAAATGTATGTATATATTGGAAAACCCATGTGTACGTAAACAAACAAAGGTATATTACCTTCAGCAAACCTATTACAAGAAAAAAGAAAAAAAACAAAGAAGCTAAAGCCCACAAACATGTGGCAAACCAAAAACTCAAGCTGCATTGACATCAGCCTATTACAAATAAAAGAACCTATGTCAAAACAAAAGCAACCTCTCAGCAGATCCCACCAAGCCCCTCCATTTGCAATAGCAGCTTCAATGGTGGAAAAAAAACAGCAGCCCTGCATAGTAGAATAATGCCACAAGGAAAGGTATGTCCAAATAAGGTTCAATCGCTTCAATGAACAACACAGCGAAATGACATTTAGAAGTGCAGTGAGACACTCAATCAAAGTTTGCTCAAAATGTTCATAAATTTTGGCTCTGTTTCACAAAAGCGCAGCCATGATTCCTTATAATTAACAGCACAAAAAAATTAGAGAAAATATCAGCAGCTCCCAAAAAAGATTAGAGAAATTATCAGACAAAATTACAAGGTCTTTGTATTTCTCAAATCGTGTGAAGTGACATCAATGTCACTTCATTAATTGTCCAGTGAATGGAAAAAAAATACACTTGCAGTGATAGCAACATCATCGAACCGAAACCGAACCGAAACCGAAACCGAACAAACTTTGATTGCTGCAGTTATGTTCACAACAGCATTTAAATCAAGCAAAAAACAGGTACTTTATGAACAAGTGCAGAAAATGCAAGGCACCAGGTGTAACATAATGTTATCTAGATTATCAGATGTAAACAACCATTTAAATCAAGCAAAAAACAGGGGATAATCACACAGATACTACACCCTAATGACACTACATCAAGAAAGACTACAATTATTTTACAAAACTAGAAAAATTATGTATCAAAATGTATATACAGTGAGATCAATGTCACTGCATCAACTTTATTCCAAATCATACTCAAACCCAAAGGAAACAGATAAGTCAATAGTTGGAGCATCAATGACAGAAGATTTTCCAGAACATGGAGCTACTACAGCTTCAGCAACAACATTATCAATTACTACAATGCTAATTAACCTATCTGAAAGATCCACAGCAGGAGCAGAAGCAGGTCCACTAGAATGCTTCAATTGAGTATCAAAGGAAGGGGTGAATTCAATACATTGGACTAGTGAATAGAAGCATTAGCAGATTCAACCACCAAGGAATCCTTCTTAGAGGGCTGAACCGAAGAAACAACCCTTCCAGACTTCAATCGCATTGGAGAAACTACAAATTGAGTGTCATTCAATGTAGAACCTGTACCATCCAAAGAGAATTCCATCGTAACAGCAGATGTGTCAATAGATAGCAACTTCCGAGCTCTAAGGTTGATAGTTTGAACAGTAGATGCTTCCACTACCAGAGAGCTGATCAAAGGGGGGACCTTTGCAGACAAATTCATATCAGAAACCTTTTTCATTGCGGTACCGAAGAGTCCGACATCTGAGAAGGAACGACCAATTTCCCGGCAATGGGAGCTTTAAACTCAATTGGAGAAGAAAATTTCTTACCTGGTGATACAATTTTGGGGGAGACATCAACTTCTGAATCGGAAAAATGAGCACCATTCTTCAAATTCCGTCGTTTTTTCTTACCCATGGACAAAGAAAGAAAAGGGGGCAGGAACGGGCAAAAGAGAAGCTCAGATTAGGACGACAATTGCCGGCAGGAAGTGGCCGAAGCCATAGCCACCGGTGAGAGAAGCTTCTCTCTAAAATCTTCTGATTATCCGCTGGAGTAGAAGAAAGGGGTAAAATAGGAATGTTGAATAAAATATGTCCTTATAACTAATGATCTTTTAAGTGTGTCCTAAATGCCTAATTAAGTCTCAAAACACGTCCTTATAAACAAATAACACTTAATACTAATGTAAGAAAATTTAATGTACGGAATGAATATATGAAAACGATAATGAACTCCAAAACACGTGGAACATATTATATTTTGAGAGATGTTTCGATTTCACATAAAGTGTCACAAACGAGAAACTATTGAAAATATCTCTTGATACAAGAGAGGTTGTGAGATTCTAACGATGATTCGTTTGATCAATATAGACGCTTGAAGATACAAACCGTTGATGCTTATAATTTTTGTACCTCTTTTCATGTTTGCAATCTGAGGCCTATCTCGAGGCGAAACATGTTGACGATGCTGGATCTCATCTATTCAATGATCCGGGTGAAATTAATTAATCCAAGAATATGGGGATGGTTGTTTTTGTTTATTTTAGACTGAGCCTGAGAGTTATTTCTTCCAAGTTGCCTACGTATCCAATATGTGTAATTGGAATCAAGTCCTTCGTAGTTCCTTAGAGATTGACTATATAGGGGACGCCTCGTCCCTTTTCTTGTCCAACAAGGATTCGGTATTCTTGATCCCTAAGGATTATGTCAAGTCAACCCCTTTGATTTAGGGATAATTATGAATATATTTAAATGACAAGATCAGTGTGTCATTATATCATGGGATTCTTTCCATATTTATCCTATAATATAGGGACACGTTTAAATATTATGTAAGGGGAGCTCTAGCCGACCTACGGTGAGCTCCCCATGTCGTCTCGACCTTAGCTGCGCTTCCCAACTCCGATATGACCGAGCCGACCTGCGGTGGTCTGGTTGGGAGGACGGGTTAGACCTTCCACATGAGGTCCTGGCCTGATTGATATGGGACTCATGGCCCTTAAATTTGTTACTTTTCTCTCTCTTTATTTATTAAGTGGCCATTTTATGAACGACACGTGGCTAGGGCTAATACGACCCTCGTCATAAGCCCCCCAGATCTGCCCAGGCTCCAAAAGGTGGGTCAGATCTGACCTGGGTGGAGCTCAGCTCTGTCTTTTTAGACTTGCCGAAAATATAAGGATTTGCTTGGTCACGTGGCATAGTTACCGTTATGACCCTATCATAACGGTCTCGAGCAATGAGGTGTTTTTCACCCATGTTTCAATAGTGGGATCATTTCCCTAGATAGTATGTGGGGCTTATAACCCTTTGTCGTATCACGTCTCTTTAGACGTTACCGACTTTTCGCTATTAAGTCAAAGATCGAAGTCACTGCCGGTTGCTATTCTTTTCTCCAACCTCTTTACATACAAGTAAGCATTCCGTCCCTTTCCTTTTTTAATTGCTTTGTTGTTGATAAGTGAACCGATTATTCTCACAGGCAGTTCTATCGCAACATTATTCGAGTCTGTATCTGAATTGGAGAGCGAAACTTCCGATTTAGGGTTAATTCTGAAAATCAGACCCTTTTGCCCTTGATAAACCGTAGGGGATTTGAGCATCTGGTTTCTAGCCCCCCCCCCCCCCCCCCCCCCCCAATTTACTCTTTCATCCTATGTTCCCCGTTCTTCTTCAGGGACCTCCACATTTGTTTTAACCTTGAAAGCTCGTATGGCTTTGAGATCGAAAGCCAGTTGCCATGGTATCATCTCTATGTTGACTCGGAGTGCCATGGTCTATATCTGTAAGAAGTATGGTATTAATATGAGGTTGTACGATCCCCAACTTCCTGCTCCTGGCACGTATGCTTGCCAACCTCCACCGGGATATTGCCCTATATATAAGGAGCAGCTCGACTGTGGCCTAAGGGTCCCTTTTTGTCCTGCCCTCTTGGCTGTTCTAGAACACTATAGGCTGGGAATCGCCCAGATTGTTCCTAATGGTGTGAGAGCCATTATTGGCTTCGCCATCTGGTGCCGTTGTGTCAACATTTCGTTCACAGTGGGGTGCTTCCGGACCTTCTACCAATGTAAACAAGTGAAGGATCTTCCCGGACTGTACTGCTTCCCACGCCGGGGGGATTTTTTAATGATGTCCGTATCCTCCGGAAGGGAGAGTCTTCTTATAAGGACTGGAAGCGCCAGTTTTTCTTCATCCGTCCTGAGGTGGTGATCAACTTGGGCAGGTGGAACACTATCGATCTTTCCAGTGACGTCCGTCCCACGGACATTAGCAAAAAATTAATAAAAGATATTCAAGAGTGTGGCATATGTCTTGACCTGAAGAAGTATTCTTCCGAGTTAATTAATGCTGCTCAGTTATCCACTGTTGGCCCTGACCCTTATGTGGAGATGAGTGAAGGCAACTACAAAATTCGTAGGATCCTTATGTTTATTATGCTTCTTGATTTCCTGATATGATTATACATGTGCTGATCTTGTTCTGTCTTGTTGCATGTAGTGTCTAGCTTTGCTGAGCTTTTTGCTGATGCCGTGGAGGAGAAGGTGCCTGGTGGTGCCCAGCTTGACCCTGATCAAGGGTCAGAAAGAACAGAAAGTGTTGAGGCTCGGGCTGCTCGGGCCGCCGGTACTATTCTAGATCCAACGGCAGCTCGGCGCTTGGCTGAGGATATTCCAGGTTCTACTTCCCACTCTGTCCTGGAAGAAGTTGGTCTTAGGGACCCGGATGAGACCGATGAGAGGGAGGATGAAGAGGATGACAGGTTCAGGCTCAAGAGAAGGGGCCAAGTTGCAATTACTAAAACCCTCCAAGGGGGCAGGTCCAAAATGAGGAGGTCTGGCTCTCATCCCGAGGAAGGTGATGAGTACATTGCTTAGAAAGAAGAAGTTCCCGTAGGTCAGGGGCGTTTATCAAAGCTGTCTGATAAAGATTTAGCTGCCGTTGTAAGCTTTTCTTTCTTGCCTTGGCTTCTTCTTTTATGTCTATGCTTCTTACTCATGATACATATATCATTGTTGTAGGGGACCCAAATTGGTCAAGAGTTCCTGAAGAGGCTCACGGACTCCTCGGCCAGCAAAGAGGTTTTGATGAAAACCATAGCAGATCCGAGGACTTGCCGGCAAAGGCATAAGGACTCTGCTAAGTCCAAAGATGAAGAGATTAAGGCCCTTAAGGAACATGCCCGAGCTCACGAGGACGAGCTGAAAAAGGTTCGTGACCAGTGTGCTGCCGAGCTTCAAGCAGCTTTTGATAAGTATTCTGAGCTAGGGCAGGCCTTAGCCAAGCTCCGAGCTGAAAGGGATGAACTGGAGGCTTCTAATCCAGTCCGAGTTGCACAAGTTGTCCACGAGTACAAGTCCTCGGGACAATTTGCTGAGGCCCTGAAGGCTTTGTTGGGTCATGTGATATGGCATGGCTTCACACTGGAAATTGATGAGGCTAAGGAACAATTTGCTGCTCTGGTTATTCTTGAGCTTCCTTACTAGAGCATGTACATGGGTCTATGATGACCGATTGAGGGAGTTCAATAACGGGGAGGATATTGGTGCCAAGTATGCTAAACACCGTCCTGCTCCTCAGAGCTCTGAGCCAGTTCCTTTTTCCTCCAGCCAGCCCACTTCGACTGAGCAGCAGAATCTTTCTCTTAGGACTTAAACTCTATGTTTTATTTTTTGTTTACTGCATACCCTTTGCTTGGACATGTTTTATTTTGCAAAAAAATTCAAAAACTTCTAACTGTTGGCAATTATGCCTTTGTTAAGTATTTCTGCCTTGAGTTTTTATTTTAAAGTACTTACCTGGTACTCTTTTCCCCCTCCAAGTATGTCATGCTTTAACCTATGGTTCTTGGATGGTTACTTGTTAGTTGATGGTTTGCTTTTTCGTATTTATTTTGTTTTGCTTGATTTGTCTGCCCTGCAAACTTGGAGAGTTTGTCCTTTGCAAACTTTCTGAGTCTGACGTGCAACTCAGTTCAATTTGTCTGCCCTGCAGACTTGGAGAGTTTGTCTTTTGTAAACTTTCGAGTCCGACCGCGCAGCTCGCTTCAATTTTTCCGCCCTGCAGACTTGGGGAGTTTGTCTTTTGCAAATTTTCTGATTCTGACCTGTATCAAAGTTCAATTTGTCCGCCCTGTAGACTTGGGGAGTTTGTATTTTGCAAACTTCCTGAGTCTGACCTGCAGCTCAGTTCAATTTTTCGGCCCTGCAGACTTGGGGAGTTTGTCTTTGCAAACTTTCTGAGTCTGCTCTGCAACTCAATTCGAGGTCTAATTTATGGACTAATGTTTCGCAAATCTAAATATACCACGCATATATGAGATGGAAAATAGAATTTTATTAAAATACTCTGGTGTGTATTACATCTTATTGAAATAGACAATATTGAAATAAATAACGTAAATCTAAGGCTTGGCTTAAACATAAAACCTGCGCAAATTATTGGCATTCCAGCTTCTAGGTATAGTCCTGCCACTTGCATCGGCTAGCTGGTATGCTCATTTGCCATGGACTTTAACAACTTTATAAGGTCCTTCCCAATTTGGGTTGAGCTTACCATGAGGGACCTGTCTGCTCACTTCGTTCTTCCTCAGTACTAGATCCCCTTCTTTGAAGTAGGAGTGTTTAACCTTGGGGTCATAGTACTGAGAGATTCTTTGTTTGTACTTGGCCATTCTAATGTGGGCCACACCTCTAGCTTCTTCCAGGTTGTCCTTGGAGTGTCTGAGTTCAGATTCCTGATCTGCCCCTATATAAATTTCTGACCTTGGGGAGGGAAGACCAATCTCCGCTGGAATGACTGCTTCACTTCCATAGGCCAAGGAAAAAGGTGTCTTGCCCGTGGTTGAGTTCGGCGTAGTCTTGTAAGCCCAAAGTATGTTGGGTAGGTGTTCTATCCAATTTTCTCATTCTTCTTCCAGACTCTTTTTTAAGCCAGTTTTGATCTGCCTGTTGGTTTGCTCGACTTGGCCATTTTCCTGGGGATGGCCAATAGAGGTAAAGTGTTGCGTGATGCTCAGTTCGGTGCACCATGCTCTGGCTGTCCCGTCCTCAAACTGGGATCCATTATCTGAGATTAGAGACTTGGGCATACTATATATGCAAACTATGTTTTCCCTGAGGAACTTCTGGATAGCTTTGGCCATGATGGTAGTTAAAGCTTCAGCTTCTACCCATTTGGTAAAATAGTCGACTGCCACAACAAGGAATCTGAGATTACCTGGAGCTTGGGGAAGTGGCCCGACCAGATCTACACCCCATTGATCAAAAGGCCACGGAGAGACTAGAAGGACCATTGCCTCTGAGGCTTGATAAGATAAATTGTCATGCACCTGGCCCGATTTGCACTTTAGGACCAGTTATTTCACGTCACTGTGCATGGTGGGCCAATAATACCCGAATAGACGACATTTTCTTGCTAGGGTTCGAGCTCCCTCATGATTTCCACAAATGCCTAGGTGAATTTCTAGAAGAAAATAGTTTCCTTCTTCTTCTGAAGCACATCGGAGCCAAGGAGATATAAAAGATCTTCTATAAAGAACTTCATTAAATAGAGAGTACCTACTCGCCAAAAGTTTCAGTCTGCGGGCCTAAGATTTATACTTAGGTAGGATTCCATGTTTCAAATAGGACACGATTGGGTCCATCCACGTAGTTTTCTGAGTAACCGGTTGAACTTCGTTCTGAACATAGCTTCGTTCTACTAGCTGCTCTACCAGGACCTTCTTGTTCCAGAGAAAGTTAGATGCCAACTTTGAAAGTGCATCAGCTCGCTTATTCTGAGATCGAGAAACCTACTCGATCTGAACTGACCCAATTTTTTTGAGTAAGGACTGGGCCACAGATAAATATTTCTTCATGGGTTCTTCTTTCGCTTTATATTCCCATTTAATATGGTTTACTACAAGCTCAGAGTCACTAAACACTTGCAAATTTCTTGCCCCAAGTTTACTTGCTAATCGGAGCCCGGTAATCAGGGCCTCATACTCTGCTTCATTATTCGTCGCTTGAAACTTGAAGCGCAAGGCATACGGGAATTCTTCTCCTTTTGGGATTATGAGCAGGAGGCCTGCTCCTGCCCCCTCCTTTCCAGCTGCACCGTCTACGTACAGCGTCCACGACTCGGTTTGTTTCACCGGATGATCTTTCTCTATTCGATTGCTATTCCTTCAACCAAGAAGTATGCTAAAGCTTGGGCTTTGACTATAGTTTGGGGTCGGAAGTCCAGGTCATATTTTGCCAGCTCCACTACTCATTTTGCCAACCTTCCCGACGTGTCTGGCCTTGCTAATATCTGCCGTAGAGGCTGATCCGTTACCACAGTTATTGTATGTGCCTGAAAATATGGCCTTAGCTTCCTTGAGGCATGTACCAAGGCTAATGCTAGTTTCTCCGCGTTGGTATATCTGACTTCGGGTCCGTGGAGAGCTCTGCTCACATAAAAGATCGGTTTTTGCACATTGTCCATGCCCCTGACCAGGACTGCACTAACTGCCTCTTCACAGACTGCTAAGTATATCAGCAAGGTTTCTCTCTCCTGAGGAGAAGTCATGGTTGGCAGCTCGGCTAAGTAGGCTTTGAGATCATCAAAGGCCTTCTGGCTATCCCCGATCCATTGGAATGGGCTTGTCTTTCTTAAAACTTTGAAGAATGGCAAGGCCCGCTGCGCTGATCTAGACAGGAACCTATTCAAGGCTGCCATACTCTCTGTTAATCGTTGTACTTCCTTGATACTCTTTGGAGGCGGCATAGATTGCAAGGCATCGATCTTATCCGGATTTCATTCAATCCCTTCTTTGGAAATCATATATCCTAGAAACTTGCAGTTTTTGGGGTTGAGTTTCATCTGTGTCTGCTTTTGTACACTTCATACTTCCCTGACATCCAGTAGATATTGCTGAAGAGACCTGCTATTGATCAGGAGATCATCTACATATACTTCCATGCACCTACCGACCTGATTGTTGAAAATTCTATTCACGGCTCTTTGATATGTTGCCCCAGCATTTTTAGGCCAAATGGCATGGTGACGTAGCAAAAGGTGCCCAACTCTGTTATAAATATGGTCTTTTCTGCATCTTCAGGGTCCATTGCTATTTGATGGTACCCCTTGTAGGCGTCTAGAAATGCAAACACTTCGAAACCAACCGTTAAGTCGACTAACCAGTCAATCTTTAGGAGCGGATAACAGTCCTTTGGACATGCCTTGTTCAGGTCGGTGAAGTCCACGCACATCCGCCAACTTCCATCCGGATTCCTTACCAGAACTGGATTGGCTAGCCAGTCTGGGTAAACTACTTCTCTTATGTGTTAGCCTGGAGTAACTTCTGCACGTCTTTATCTATGGCTTCCATTCGCTCCTTAGCGAAATGCCTTTTATTTTACCAAACAAGCCTCATGCTCGGATCAACGTTGAGCTTGTGTAGTGCCAGCTCGGGTGACAGACCTGGCATGTCCTCGGTTTTCCATGCGAAAATATCTCTGAATTCCTTCAACACTTTGACAAGGGCTTTTTTAAGCTGTTCAGGGATCCATGACCCAACTTGTAGTTAAGTCTTTCTGCTCTTCCCATAAACTAACCGCTTCAACTCTATCCTCCGAGGACCAGCTTTCCTCATCCTCTGGCAGCAATTCTTCTACTAAGACTTGTTGTACCATCATTTTTCTGTTGACGGTTTTTGTAGCAGCTCCTGGCTGCTGGATATACAGAAACCCGAATCCGGATCCGGCCGATCCATAATTGGACCGTCAGATCTGATTCACAGCACCGATCGAGACACTCGATCATGCACAGCGGAAGCTACGAATCGAAATTCGTTTTTCGATTTTACCACGATATGATTTGCATAATAGTCAATAACCTACAAGAAGGTTAGTAGATTTACCCAACCGGAGAGAAGCCGTGATCTTCTGGATTGTATCTCCAGGTGACGACTGGTGGACGTCGATCCTCGTAGTAGAACTTCCTCGAATATGCTCCCAAAAAAACTATAGTTTTTCTTCTCCCAATAGTTAAGACAAGAAAACAAAATTCTCTCTTTATTTCCAAAAAGGTGGCGTCCCTTTTTTCTTAAAAATAGCTTTGGATTTTCAATTTTGTGTTAGGAGAACTCTCTTTTTAATAGGAAAATAACTAGTAATTTGAGAGTTTATCTTTTACACACAAATTTATCTTTTCCTTTTACGAAAACAAAACATTTATCAAATAGGAAAATAAATTTCCTATTTATCTAATAAGAAAACTAATTTCTTATTTATAATTATTTAACACATAAACAATTATATTATCCACATTATAATTAATTATGAGAAAATTTCTTTTCCCAAAACAAAAAAAATGTGGCGCCATTTTTAATGCCGGGATAATAAAAAATATCTTTTCTATATTACATATTATTTACCAAATAAATAATATTTGCATATTCATTAAATATACCAACTATTTAATTTATTCTCGAGATTCCACAAAACGAGTCTGAGAGTTATTTCTCTCAAGTTGCCTATGTATCCAATATGTATAATTGGAATCAAGTCCTTCGTAGTTCCTTAGGGATTGATTATATAGGGGACGTCTCGTCCATTTTCTTGTCCAACAAGGATTCGGTATTCTTGATCCTTAAGGATTATGTCGAGTCAATCCCTTTGATTTAGAGATAATTATGAATATATTTAAATGACAGGATCAGTGTCATTATATCATGAGATTCTTTCTATATTTATCATATAATATAGGGACACGTTTAAATATTAGATAAGGGGAGCTCTAGCCGACATGTGGTGAGCTCCCCAGGTCGTCTCAACCTTAGCTGCGCTACCCGAACTCCGATATGACCGAGCCGACCTGCGGTGGTCTGGTCGGGAGGACGGGTTAGACCTCAAGGTTGGATCCATTTGGATCCAACTCAATATTTTATTCACCCACTATCTTATTTACTATTATTTCATTAAATTTATTATTTTATTATTATTTCTCTCACCCATCATTTCACCATCAACAAATAAAATAATATTAATCAATTCATTTTATTCACCACCTACACTATTCAACCATTACTTTATCAATATAATATTTCATTAAATTTCTCTCACCAATCATTTCTTCATCTACACAAATTTCAATATAACATTTCAACTTTATAATCATTACTTTACATTATTTTATTTTATTTTCTCTCTCATTACTCAATCCAACCACAAACCAAACAGGGCCCCTGGCCTGGTTGATATGGGACTCCTGACCCTTAAATTAGTTACTTTTCTCTCTTTATTTATTATATGGTCATTCTCTGAACGACATGTGACTAGGACTAATCCGACCCTCATCACATGTCCTACCCAAAATGATGTAAGCCTTTGCGAATCTAGAACGAATTCTGACTTTGCAGAAATAATCTGGATCGAATTTCGGATTAGTCGGATCAGTTATTCATGCACTATGTTGCACGGACACGGACACGGACACGGCGCACGACACGACACGGACACGGCGATACGGCTAATTCCAAAATTTAAGGACACGACACGCCCCCGACACGTTATATATATATAATTATTCGTAAACATCTGAAAAAATTAGAGAAAATAAGATAGATATTATTTAAACTCTATGAATATCTGTAGAATAGATATTCTACCTTTATACGGTGCTAAAAGAAAAATTGTAATTGACCTTCAAAATATTATAAATTGTAAAAATGATTATTTATCAACAAATATAAACTTGATCCGGCGTATTATTTATTTAATTATTATAAAAATGAAAATCGGGTATTTTAGCGTTTCCATTGAAAAACTTAAATAAAGAAAAAATTAAAAAATTCGGTTCGGGAGTGTCGGGGAGTGTCGGGGTGTGTCGGTGCGTGTCGGGGAGTGTCGACGGTGTGTCGCGAGCGTGTCGGATATTTAAAATTTTAATAATATTAATTTAATCGGCGACACGCGTGTCGGACGCGGTGTCGGAGCGTGTCGGAGCGTGTCGTGTCGTGTCTTGTGTCGGACACGGCGCACGGCGCACGGCGACCAGATTGAAGTGTCGGTGCATCATAGCCTGCACCGGATCTAAGCCGATAAAAAAAAGGCGCGCCTAGTTGCTCGCATCTCACGAGTCTTCCTGATTCAAGTCGGTCAACCAAGTTTGTCTTCTTCCGATTTACATCACCGACCGCTTCCATGTCATGATTATTGTTTCTTCACTAAAAGGTCTACTTCACTCCGGCAGCACTCCGGCGACAGCATGACAATGTCTTCCAAGCTTTTTTCACTACCGCCTCCTCAGTATGTATCTCCGGCGACTCAACGGCCTTGTTTATTAGCTTCCCGCCGTCAATGCAGCTTCTAGTTTTTGGAACTCAACATCTCCAGCATTCTCTTTGATATCATCCGCGATCGAACGCCGGTCGCTGTTCTTATCCTTCAATTCGCGGCGGAGATCGGACCAAATTCAGCGTCGGATTACAACTGTTAGATCGCAATTGAGTTACCCGCTAATTTCTCCTCAAGATCACTGGGGCACTTGGACTGCTCTATTCGCCACCGGAGCTTTTGGCATTTGGTAAATCTTAACGTTTCTTCTTCACATTATTTCTTCCACGCGCAATTATTTTCAGAAAATAGAAAATGAATCAAATTAATGGGTTTAGCTGCTTTGGCCGATGGTTTTAGTTGTGTAACTGTTTGTTGAAGGTCTGAGAGAACGAAGATTGGAAGTGCATTGAGTGGTGCATTGGTTAGCACGTTAATTGGTCTTGCCGCGAGTAATTTGGGGATTCTTCCTCCTGAATCTCCAGCTTACAAAGTTGTTTTAGAAATCTTGCTGCCCATGGCCATACCATTGCTGCTTTTTAGGGCAGATTTGCGTCGAGTGGTACAGTCTACAGGGAAACTGCTCTTGGCTTTTCTGCTTGGATCAGGTTGGTGCTGCACTGGAACCTAGCAAATATTTCATGTTTGTATTTGAGTTTGAGCTGAAAATTTTGTTGAAGTTTGTCTCATTTCATTTTGAGCTCGAGCTCACCTCATTTACTTCAAACAAATGATCATCCGTGATTGTTAAGTGATTGTTCAAGTTTGCCACATTCACTTCAAACAAAGGAGCGTTTGACTTGTTCAATTAGGCTTAGGTTAGTAGGATATGTGTATATAACTTAAAGGAGCATTATGTTAACTATGTGAGCTTGACCAAGTGTTTTGAGTTTTAAGTCGTTTATTTGAATAAACAAACAAGCACGAGTTTATACGCGGCGAACTAGAGGTTAACCGTGAACGCCTTTGTTCGTTATCAGCACTAGATCAGGTAGTGCCGGGGCACTGTTCTCCATACTGACTTTTATGACATTGGAGATGGTATCATGCATGATAGAGTTAGAGTGCAATGAAGATTCCATATAGTCAATCATATCCAATGGATCAAGGTGTGTTGTTTTTATAGATTGAGAATCTGGGCAGGAATATTTCATTATATTTGATGCTTCCTTTCTGTTAAATTGTTAATGAACAGGCATTTTTCTTTATGTATATGTTAGGTATGATCAACTTAATGAAAGGTCAGTTCAGGCTGAAATGCTAGCACTTTTGAAATATTCCTACCTGGATACGTGAACTCTGACCTCGCTAAACATTTAAGTATGATTTAATGATTCATCCTTGTATAAGTTTAATCCAGGGTGAACACCACCCTGGTCATTCCGAAGGATACATCCTAGTTTAAGTTGATGTTTCCCATTGTGATTTGTTAGCCGTCAATTTCCCTTGAGCAGATATTTGTAGTTAGATCATGTGACAATCAATTGACTTTGATGCCAAGGTCTTGAGAAAGACACTGTTAACACAATCAATCCATATTTGTCTGTTTACCCTCCCTAATCGTCCTTTTGCAAGCAAGAATGGCTGAAAATGGCTTTTCCTTGAGTTCTGTGGGAGACTAGTTTGAAGATCTAGGCTGATGGCCTTTTCGTAAGTTCTTTAAATCAGGATTTATCCTGTAATTCTTATTGACGGTGGTGCTTTTAGCCTGCAGTAACACTCTTTGGCAACGAGGGTTCATATCATTTGACATTTCTATACTGTTACTATTTGTTGACATGCTTCGCTCACACTTTCTTCCATGTGTTGCTCTTAACCGCTTATTCAATGCTTGTGTGCTGCAGTTGCAACCACTGTTGGTACAGTTTTGGCGTTCTTGTTGGTTCCGATGCGTTCACTTGGTCAAGATGGTTGGAAGATAGCTGCAGCTCTTATGGGTAGACATATTGGTGGAGGTAATGCATATTCATGCATTTCATGTTTTAGTGATTCTTCCAGTTGACATATTATATATGTGAGAGGTGACAACAAAACTTTTTTATACGCACTACCTTTTTTGCCCCTGTTAAATCGAAAATGATTGAACTTTCTTTTGTTGTTTCAGCCGTGAATTACGTTGCTATTTCTGAAGCTCTAAATGTCACTCCATCAGTTTTAGCAGCTGGACTAGCTGCAGATAATGTTATCTGTGCAGTATATTTCACATCATTGTTTGCTCTGGCATCGAAAATACCTGCTGAAAATACCACATCAACAACAGGTATGTACCATTCTTCCATTTGGATAATCAGATGTATCTTTCACTACATTTAGAATTTCTTTTCTTTTTAGGTCCATGCCCTAGGTCTTTTATTTGCTCTATTTTCTCATATTTGTTCTTTGTCTGTTGTCTGTTGTCTGTTGCTTGAGTTTATTGAATGCATAATACCTTTTTTGCTTGTGATTGATCAAATTTATGGGATGATTATGCCTTATACTGCAAATCAATTGATTTTTAGATGGGATAATAACACTTTGGTCCTTTTTGTTTCAGAAAATGTAAAGAAAATGCATAGATGAGGTGTAAAAGTGCTAAAATGAAACATTAGGGATGGAAGTGCAAAAATCGTGAAACAAAAAAAAAATGTCTTTATCCCTTTTTATTAATATCTATTCAGGATCTTTTTTCTTATAAAAAGTCCTGAGTTGTGAATGGCATAATTGTGTTCAAATGAAACACATGCATCATATCCTTTCATTTCTATCAGCTTTCACACTGTGGGGGTGTGTTTGGTGAAAGAGGGTATGGATAAATGGATATAGAGCATGCAGTTTGTACAATCTTTTTACATCGGTTGTACCATAAAATCTCTCCTGTTTTCTCTAACAAGAAACTGAATTTTGTTTAGATTCTGGAGTAATTGATGACGTGCAATCTGGAAAAAACCTTCCTGTACTGCAAACTGCTACAGCCCTTGCAGTATCTTTTGCCATCTGTAAAGCTGGCAGTTTCTTTACAAAATATTTTGGGATTCAAGGAGGTAGTCTTCCAGCCATTACAGCAATCATTGTTATTCTGGCAACTGTGTTTCCCAGACCATTCGCTCAGCTAGCGCCTTCCGGTGAAGCTATGGCACTGATTCTTATGCAGGTGACCTCTTTTTTCGACGCGTTATACTCCTTGAGTTCTTTTTTTATGGTTACCCTGGAGTCCCCCACCCCCCACATTATTTAGAGCCAGGAACCGGTCTGACTATATCCGTAGTCAATATCTAAGCACCCACAAAGTTTGACTCTTGCTCGGGGTTCGATGTGGCTCATAGCTCTTAAAACGTTAGAGCTACTAAGAAAGTCTGGCATTCGACCTCTTAGGAGGAATCGAACTCTTGACCTCTAAGGCATTCTCAGACCACTTACCATCCGAATCAAGCTAATGGGTATACCATTGCTTTTTATGTGCTCTTAACTATGTGGAGGGGAATCATTTTAGTGTATAGAGGTATAAATTTGTGCAAGCCCCTAAAAATGAGAGTTTATAAGACAGACCATGATGATTAGATGGATCTTGAAGTTTGACTAGTTTGTCCTAACAACTCAATGATATCGATTAAGCTAGCAGCCCATGCACCAACATAGTTGCTAAAGTGATAAGTGAAGCCAAGGCATCAGGTTGCCTTGTTATGCTAAACGATCATGGACAGAGTTTTTTTCAGCCAAAGTCCACAACATCTTGCCTAGGAGCTTTAACCCTCGCCACCATCTTTGTGCTAAGACACCAACCCCTCGATTCACATAGGTCACGTCTAGGGATCTAGGCATGCCTAAGCGAGCGCATTGACACATATGGTGCCTATAACAAAGACACTTATATTAGGACACACAAAGAAATATGAAAGGCACAACAAAGCCCTTATATGCTCATCACTTAGAACAATCTAATGGAATGAAAGTGGAGACAACAAAGTTTGATCTGAGTTCTGGCCTTCTTAGAACAATAGAGGTTTTGATCCAATGACCTCCTGCTCTAAAATCATGTCGAATTACAATCCCTCTCACCAACTTGAGCTTTTAAAACTTGGGTTTGGGCAAAAACAGGTATTCTTCACGGTGATAGGCGCGAGTGGAAGCATATGGAATGTCTTGAATACAGCACCCAGCATATTCTTGTTTGCCACGGTTCAGATCGCTGTCCATCTCGCCGTGATCCTCGGCATCGGCAAGCTCTTAGGTTTCGATCCGAAGCTGTTACTCATAGCATCCAACGCAAACGTAGGAGGCCCGACAACTGCTTGTGGAATGGCCACAGCGAAAGGATGGACCTCTTTAGTTGTTCCTGGTATTCTTGCTGGGATTTTCGGTATAGCTATCGCTACTTTTCTTGGTATTGCTTTTGGGGTAACTGTCCTTAAATTCATGTAGTTTTGAATTATATTCTTAAAGCATATCAGTGTATTACTATATGTCATATATTATGTGTGTAATATGAAACCAACACTTTCCTGTTATAACCACTTGCCCTGTTTTAGTAGGAGGGTCTTTAAATGCATTATAGAGTAGGTTCTCCACACCAGGGGCGGATCCACGTACCCGGTGATGTGATCCATCCCGAGATATTTTATTTGTTTTGTTAATTTTAGTTTTCAGTGTTTTAATGAATAAAACGGCCTTAGGCCCGTGTCAAAAGTTGCCCATATGTTAGTATATTGGGCCAGATGTTTATTTTTAGCAAATAATAGCCGTTTGGGCTTATTAGGGTTGAGTTAGGATTGTTACAAAATAAAGTGGCGAAAATAACTATGTAATTTATCCCACATTACTTAGGAGTTGTTTAGTCATTTATTTTGTAGCCTATATAAAGGCATTCCTTGTAATTTTATATGGATAATCAATGATGAAATCTTTATAATGAAATTGAGAGTTTTCTCTTCTTCCTTGGTCTGTGATTGATCAAGAACATCGCTTGCGAGCGAGTGATCTCTTTGTCGTAGAGATTACATCCTTCAAGAACGAATCAGCGTTTTGAGCACGCGTTGTCTATTCTTGGCCTTAGCCTAGGTCGAAGACTCTAGGTTTAGGTTCCATAGCTCACCATTGATCCCTTGAGTCGTTTCCGGAACCGTATCCGCATCGGTTGGTAGCGAGCCCGACGTAAGGTATCAAATATCCCTATTTGTTTTAATTCCATTGTTATTCGTTCTTCGTTGTTCATCAATTTGTGTTCTCCATATCCCCGTAAATTTGTTTTTCCAGTTTTCGTGTTCTTCTTTCGTCGTCAGTTTACCCTAATAATTCATATCCAAAAATTACAAAAAAATTATATGTTTTAGTTCTTTGTGTAATTTACAAGTTTCATTCTTTGTGTTTCTCGAAATTCTCAGTGGAAATCGTTCAAAAAGTGTCAACAAAAAATTTGTCAAAATCGTCAAATCCTGTGATCAGCTTCGTATTCTTGTGTGTTTGACCCCTAATAAATTCTCAAATCAAAAAGTGGTTCAGCTAAAAGTTGTAGCTCATTAAATTTCCTACAACTTTTCTCTTTTGTGATTTTCGAAATTATTCCCGGAAGCCATACCAAAAAAATTGTTGAAAATTCTGCAGTTTAGATCTAAAAACTGCCCGGAAAACCAATGCTTACCTTAAAATCCGTAAAATCTTCAATTTACGTCCAAAAATTCTGATATTTTGTGATTGAATAGTCCACTTCCATATCTAAAGTTTATCTCTTTTGTGAAACTTCCAATTCGTAACTTATCATGCTTGAAATCAGCCGGTAAATTCGGGTAGAGTCAAAAACTGAATTCCTGATTTTCAGCAGATTTGAATTTGGGATAAAATTATCTTTTTATCTTGTTTTTTTTTCATATTCGTCCATATCGATTTGTTTTCCATAATCTTAAAAAAAAAAAAAAAAAAAAAAAAAAAAAAACACACATATATATACAAACCGCAATTTGCTTTTTCTCGGTGCGTCCCGTTTTCGGCCGCAATCACGGCCTTGTTTCATTCACGGCCGCAATCCGAACCGAGCCCTAGTTGTTTACGTCTAGGTTGTTGGTTTTTGAATTACTCCTCGTGTTGCTCGTTATGCTTGATTTGTTTGCAAGGGTATTCCTACGACTAAGAGAGCGAGGGTGAGTGCAAACACGAGAGTTGTGAGGTACAAATGGCATTGCCACCATTTCGTGGTACACGTGATGGCGATGTATATTTTGACTGGGAAGCTAAGTTGGAGCGGATTTTTGCATGCCATATATATTCGGACCAGAAGAAGTGTGATCTTGCACAACATAGTTTCACTGGAAATGCTGTGACATGGTGGAAACAAACAAATTTTTTGAGGCGTATGCATAGGGATCTAGAGGTTAGTACTTGGACTGAAATGAAAAGAGAAATGCGGCAACGTTTTGTGCCCCGTCATTACTTGCCTAGGTTTGAAGCGTCCAAAAATGTGGAAAATGATAAAGTGTTAGAAGAGATGGGTAGAGCGCTTGCTGAGATGATGCGCGAACTAAATGAATGTGCTGAGCGTTCGGCGCAGCGGAAGAGGGAAAGTGAACTGCGTTGGGCACAACGGAAGAGGGAAAGTGAACTGTTTTGGGAGAATTTTCTGGTTGATGATGCAACAACATTAGTTGCAGCGGGAAAAGAGGCGATTGTTAGTGTTTGTGAGCAGGAGTTGAATAATGAGGAGGGAGCATATGTGGCAGAAGTAGTTGAGCGTGTGGTGGATTTGAAGGAGCCTGAAATTTCAGATGAGTTGGTCGAGGGTGTTGATGAAGTGGTTTCAAATGGCGAGGCCTTAGTTGTGGACCGGATAGTTCACATTGATGACACATTTGTTGCTTTGGTCAAATTGAGAGTAATGTTGCGCGTGCGGAATCGGTTGTGGATAAGCCCGTTGCGAGGGGACACGAGCATGTGGAGGAGACCGATGGTGCGCATAGTCTTAATTTGGTGGTTGAGGATATTGCGGCATCTGCGGTGGTTTGTCCTACTTTACCGACCGTGTGGTCGAGTTCTATGTTGTCTTCTGTGCAGGTACATGAGGATCATCCACACGAGGAGGAAACCGAGATGTTCGATACATCCAAAGCAGCCCCTATATTTCCTTTGGTTTATCGCTTGCGAGCGAGTGATCTCTTTGTCGTAGAGATTACACCCTTCAAGAACGAATCAGCGTTTTGAGCACGCGTTGTTTATTCTTGGCCTTAGCCTAGGTCGAGGACACTAGGTTTAGGTATCTATAGCTCACCATTGATCCCTTGAGTCGTTTCCTGGAACCGTATCCGCATCACCCGGGGGGTCACGTGACCCCACTGGATTTTAAAATAAAAAATAATAATAATTTGCGAAACGATGTCGTTTTGGTAAAAAAAAAAAATCAATTTTGACCTAATTACCTACCCAAACCGGTTCCGACCCGGAAATTTTGACCTAATTACCCGCCCAACCCGGTTCTGACCCGGAAATTTTGACCTAATTACCTGTCTAACCCGGAAATTTTTTAGGGTTACTACACTTGTGTGACGGGTGACCCCATTGAATTTTTTTTTTTCTGGATTCGCCACTGCTCTACACCAACCCGAGATTGTTGACAAGGGGAAGCCTCGAAAGGCGTAGTAATGTGCCTCTCGTATACGACTACCGATTCAGTCTGCATCTACCGGGTAAATGCATCAGCCGGTTGGTGTCGGGTCGGCCCCTAGGACACATTTGCCTTGAGAGTGGTTCGGCCATCAAACTATTTTGTGAGGGAGGAGAGATCCCCTACGGTGGCGGTGACGGGGTGTTATGATTGGTGCAATGGAGATGATTGTATTAGGATCAAGCGCTTACCGTTGTACTAAAACCAATTGGTGTTAGTAAAGACGCTACTATATTTCCTTATATCACTTTTAACACGCCTCCTCAAGTGGGGCCTATAACAAGCCCGGACAACATGGAACACAAAGGCATATAAAGGGCACACAAGCGCCAATAAAGAGCCCAACACTTGGACAATATAATTGGGGAAACAATGTTGGTAGCAAGGATTGATCCCATGACCTCCCGCTCTGATACCATATTAGGATCAAGCGCTTACCGTTGTACTAAAACCAATTGGTGTTAGTAAAGACGCTACTATATTTCCTTATATCACTTTTAACAGATTGGACCATACACTCGTAATGTAAAAGAGATCTGACCGTAGGTTTTTCTTTTTCAGTAGAGATCAAAGGGATGTCATTTTGGTGATGGTGTTTAATCACAACATTCATCACAATACGACTCCGTTGTAGAGGATCCAAATTCCTTTGCTAGGTAAGGTACCAGATGTTCGATATTTTTTTTTCTTTCATAATTTGCGTAATCGTTTCCATTCGAGTTGTCATCTAACCGACCTGCATTACGACGAGACATAGCTCGGCATGCGAAGAGTAATGAGCAACAATTCGGAGTTCTGTTGTGCCTATAAAAGGCACTCATGCAAACATGAAATCATTCAATTCGAGTTGTCATCTTACCGATCTGTTACGACGTGACATAGCTCAGCATGCAAAGACTACTGTGCAACAGTTCGGAAGTGGTGTGTTGTGCCTATAAAAAACACTGAATGCAAACATGAAATCATTCGATTCTAAAAGCAATCATCTGTTCATTTCTGATCATCTCTGTTTGATCAAATACCTTATGGTATAATTAGAGAGATTTTTATTTGATTCTCGTAATTGACATTTATAAGAGACAAAACAACTCTTAAAATACAACGCAGTCTGCGTGCGTTTGGGAGTTCATATTCTATGAACTACCCAACAGTAGATTGCTAACTTATAATGAAGTAAAACTATTTTGACATTACGTTGAAAATTGGCTTTTGAAAAGACTCAAAATACTTCTCAAAAAAAAAAAAAAAAAAAATAAAAAAATAAAATAAAATCCGATGGTGGATACATAGTTTTTTGGGAGTTGGATGTTGTTACAAGTTGGTTGCGGTGCTTTTAAAAGATCAATGTTGCTGTGCATTCGGCTCGCAAAATGCTTGAATATGATTTAATTGAGCTCAAACCAAAATCAATATTGTTGCGACGTTCGGTTCGTGAAATGCTCGTATATGATTTAGTTGAGCTCAAGCCAAATTCAAGTAGTTCGTCAATTTTAACAAGCCGGATTCAAGAATTCTAAAGCTTGACTCGAGTTGTTAAATTAGCTTTATCGAATATTACTGTATTTTATTATATACATATTATATTTTTTAGTTTTTGACGAGTCAAACTCGAGCAAAATCAAGTTTAATATTTATTTTCAAGTTGCTCAAGTCGAGTTCGAGCTTAAAAAGTGCTTAAAACATTATCGAGCCTGACTAAAAATTAATAGAGTCAATCCCGAGCAAAATTTTCCCTACTCGAATGAACTCGAGTTGATTTTCAAGTATCACCGTTTTAAGTGATTACTCAATTTGATAAATAAATATTTGATTTACCTATCGGCTCCGCTTACGAGCCCACTACTATAGATAAATATATTCTTTTGATCGTTTAAACCTCATTTGAGGAGGGAGAACAAATCTATAAAACGATGAAAAGCCAAAATTGTTGATATATGTATAAGAGGATTATATGTTAGCTATATAATAAAATCAATATTATTGACATCATATCGTATCTATTTTTGAAGCATTATAATAACATTCGATCTTTTTAGAGTCGAGTTCAATTCGACCCCTTCTAAATCAAAAAAATCGAGATGTGATGTTTAAGAAAATTCGTTGTGGCGTGTCATAATCAAATTCATCAAAATGCACAACTTACATTGTCACAATAACGTTAATCTACACCATTTGTTTTTGTGGGACCTAGATAAATCAATATAATTGTAATAAAAACCAATAATAAAGATCAACATTATGATAATTAGTTATGTATTTTCATTGCGGCTTTATCATTTCTCTTTCTCTTAGGTAAATTCGTTGCGGCGTGATAATAATATGTAAAATTTCCCCAAATGTTGCTAATAATGGATGTGTTGCCACGTGGATATGAAAAATGAATATTCATATGGAACGTCAAGCATATGATGGATGTATCTTTGCTGTTTGCCTCGACAGAAGGAAGCAGCTATTAACAGTACGTGAAACTTTGACAACAGAGCTGAAAGGCCGGCAGCTAATGCCGGCGAAGTCATGTTCTCATCTGCTTCGCCGTTCGGTCTAACCACCGCCGTCGCATCTCTTCCGCCGTCCTTTCCCAACGAGCAACACAGTATATGCTCCTCATCATCGCCTGTTAGAAATGGAAGTATAGCCACGTTCATCGCACCTTATCTCCATTATTTTCATACCTCAAGCAGAAGAAAGGATTCTACTCAATTTCTACAGAGTTTGGACTCGCATCGGCGACGGATTTCAGCAATTAAAGCTCAGTTAAGTTCTCCTCTAGTATCTCCGGATGATACATGGGGCGTATGGACTGCTCTCCTCGGAACCGGCGCCATCGGTCTCTGGTAATTGAACTGCGTATTGATATTGTTTTTCAGATATTTTAGCTTCAACTTTCACTTACTAGCATGAAATTTGGTAGGATAAAGCCATCATCAGGATTTTTTTTCAATTTTTTATCATACAGTTAAACTTGACCTTAATTATCTCGTATTCTTCTCTGTAAAGCGATACATAATTGGTCCATTATGTCATGTATCAGCTTAGATTTCCAAAAAATTCAGTCAATAATTGCGTTTAATACTTTAATTATCTACCTTTTTTTTCTTGAATTGCCGTCTCTTAAATGCTTATAGTGTTTGGGAAGCAGATAATTAACATATTATACATACGCAATTGAGTTCAACAAATCAAATAACACGTTGCACAATGGATTCTGATTTCCAAAGGAGATTTACTAGATTTGTCAAGTTTTTACATCCAGATAATATTAAGAAATTTGTGAAATATCTGAATTTGTTATTAGTCTGTTATCTTAATTTGTGATCAAACTCTGTTATGAAAAGAAAAGGAAAAAAAAAGAAAACCTTTCTGTTCTGTTCTGTTATGTTATGTTATGTTTTGTTTTGGTAATGAAATGTATATTTTGTGGGGAGGAAAGAGAAGGTTGGAGAAGACAAAGATAGGGAGCATGATGAGTGGTGCATTGGTTAGCATATTGGTTGGTTTAGCTGCAAGTAATTTGGGGATCATTCCTTATGAAGCTCCTGCTTATACTGTTGTAATGAAGTTTTTGCTCCCAATGTCAATTCCATTGCTGTTATTCAGAGCTGATATGAAAGCTATTTTCCGCACTACTGGGACTCTCTTTTCTGCTTTCTTGCTCGGATCAGGTGATTCTTTTGCTTTACCATTCGATCACTGCGTTAATGATAGTCAAAGTGAATTCTAGATTGTATAAACTGAAATTTATGACATTCATCTACATTCTTAATCTGTGTGAAAACCTTTAAATCGACTCTTATTTAGGGACAAAGGTACTATTTGAAGATATTTTCTATTTGGGCGTTGTTGTCGGCACCAAACCCGACTTATCTCTGTGGCATTACAGTGACAATCGCCTTTTTCAAAGTCAATTCTAGACCTTAGAATCGACTTTTTGCCGGTCGATTTTATGGTTCTATGATCCCATTCTTACACTTTCACTATATCATTCTTCCCTTTGCATGTAAAACAGTTGCAACAATAATCGGAACACTAGTGGCTTTCTTGATAGTGCCTATGCGATCACTTGGTCAAGATAATTGGAAAATTGCTTCTGCTCTTATGGGTAGTTATATTGGCGGAGGTAAGTTTCAATTTTTTCCCTAATATAAACTCAGTTTAGCAAATGTAGATTGGTAATGCAGAGCATGAATTCTTAAGCATTGTATAGCTTGTTCTCATCAATGGAGAGGTAACCAGGAATAAATGGCATGCTTGTTCTTCAGTGAGATAAAGACACTTAAGGTCCCTTATGTTTCACGATTTTTTCATTTTTATCTCCGACGTTTGATCTCGACATATTTTGTCCATTTTCTTTGTAAAATAAGTACACTATTGATACATTGTGCCATGTGTCGGTGTAGCATTTGAGGGCTTTCAGAAATTTCAGTCAGTAATCAACATGCAGACACATGCCACAATGGACTAAAAAAAAAATTGGTTTACAAATGAGAACTGTAATAATGTTTTGCTTCTCTTTAGCTATGGTGGTTCGTTGTTTTCCAAAGCTGACACCATTGGTTGTTTGATGCTTGGTTCCATTAATGTAGCTATAAACTACATCGCGATCTCCGAGGCGCTCGGTGTTTCTTCATCAGTTGTAGCTGCAGGTGTTGCTGCAGACAATGTAATCTGTGCTATCTATTTCATTGGATTGTTTGCTTTGGCACACAAAATTCCTGCTGAAGTTTCAACCGGTAAGCGTAGAAAGGCTTAGATTGAGACACAACCACTAACATTCTCATCTCAACGGCTTAGGAAATTTTCAATTTCAACCACAATATAACTAGTTAACTAATTATGTTAGTTCTTATGTTGAAACGAATCGGGATCCTCTCCGTTGAGTCTAGTTTCGTTATTCATCCAGCAACATCACAAAACACACTTTTTCCAGTGGAGAATCTGACCGACGTGCAAAGCTCAAAGTAAGATTAGTTATTGATATGTCACTAGACGAATCACAAAACGAACCTCACAGTAGAGGATCTGGTCTTGGTGGAAACCAACCCCTCCATTTTTTTCACACAATTTATAAAGGGGGTAAGTTAAATTATCTTTCATGTGCAATTATATGAGCATTCAACATATTATTTTGAATGGCATGATATATAATCTAATGACTTTATTTCACTACAATGGCAGATCCTTCTAAAGTTACAGAGTCTGATTCTAGTACGAGCAGTGCACACGTGCTGCAAATCGGTGCAGCACTTGCTGTTTCTCTTGCTATTTGCAAATCTGGCACTTTTTTGAGCCAAATCTTCAAAATCCAAGGTGGGGATCTTCCTGCAATCACAGCCATAATAGTGATTTTAGCAACTATGCTCCCACGTTACTTTCAACAACTTTCGTCCTCTGGCGATGCCATGGCAGTGGTCTTAATGCAGGTAACTCAAATGCTCATGACTTTGTAACTCAGGGTAAATCTGTAAAAGTAGAGAGATATGTATCATTTAGAGTTACCTTGTTTTACGATGTCTACTGGAACGTGATCTAATTCATGGTTACATTACATTAACATTGGTTTGTTG
Source organism: Gentiana straminea (assembly GCA_036785695.1). Lineage (NCBI taxonomy): Eukaryota > Viridiplantae > Streptophyta > Magnoliopsida > Gentianales > Gentianaceae > Gentiana > Gentiana straminea. Next base: position 1,790,139 of record JAVUPR010000239.1, on the reverse strand, counting down.
CATACGTTCCATTAGGTGTTTTTCGCGGCATTAGGAGCAGGAGGAAGCATATGGAATGTGATAAGCACATCTCCAAGCATATTCATGTTTGCATTTATTCAAGTGAGTGTCCATTTGATGGTAATATTGGGGCTAGGAAAACTGTTGCGTCTCGACACGAGACTTTTGTTGTTAGCATCAAATGCAAACATAGGAGGTCCAACAACTGCATGTGGTATGGCAAAAGCCAAAGGATGGGACTCATTGATTGTACCTGGGATTCTTGTTGGTATCTTTGGAATTTCAATTGCAACATTCATGGGGATTGGTTTTGGGATGCTACTTCTTAGACACATATAATTCAATGAAAAATCTTTATGGTATAATAACCATTGGACTCCGGATCCCCTCCGTATTGTGAGGGGTGTTCTGTCTCAACTTAATACAACCTTCCTACAACAACTGTTCTATCAACAAGTGTCTCGGTAATTATTAGCTTGTGTTCACTTCATTATTATATTCCTTTGATCCCCCTTTCTTTCCCGTTTGCCTTTCTTTTCCTCCTTAGGCATTGGTGGTTTTCACTAGATGAACACAGTGATTTCTCAAAGGAGTTGTTATTCGACACCAACAAGAATCTACCGCGACACCGCATTTTGGGATAGTTTCAACTTTAATGAGATCGAAATAAACATTCGTCCTCTGCAAAGTCGAATGCCGGGTTTATATTCAACTACTTAGTTGAATATTGAGCTTACATTTGACTATTCAGTGGTCCAAAATAGATTCTCTGTCATGTCATTAACATCTCCCTTTAATCTGAAAACCAATTGCATCATCATGACTTTCAAAAGAATCAGCACGATTTTCGCTTATAGCCGAAACAATCAAAAGAACATGAAAGAAAACCAAAGAGGCATACACCTCCAAACAGGATGTGAAAAAGAACTACCAGAAAATGAATAAAAGATGAGCTGACATCATCTGTAAAATAACGAAACCTAGCAATCGCCTTAAAATAAAATAAAATAAAATAAAAAAATAGTGCAAAAACAAACTAAAGATTACTAAGGGGGGAAAAATTTTTTAAAAAAAAATGCAATAATTGTAGAAAGCATGAGAGCAATAACCCAAATAGGGCCTTATTTCCTTCTAAGTCACATATGCAACCACAGTTGCAACTCCTATGCGTATCCTTTTTTGTCAGTATCTCGAGTATAATCCACCAACATAATTCACTCGGGTGGTAAAAACGAGTCACTTCTTGGGTTCTAAAATTGTGGGCTACCTAAAACACAAACCCCCAAAAACCGAGCATACCCGTGCGCATATCATTCAAGATTTCTCCTCCTACCATTATTTCCCCAATCACCACCACCATTAGTAGTAAATCTTCCACCAGGTCTAGTTACAGATGGTCTAAAGTAATCATCTTGTTGCTTCGGTCTTTGCACCCGTCTCATCATTCCCGAAGGAGAAGAATTACCGTGCCTCGAAGAAGGGCTATCATTATTATTGTTATTGTTATTATTGTCAAGATCCCTTTCATCAGACCACCTATTATTATTGTGTTGCGTTGACGAAAACCTTTCTTCATAATCAGCACCACCAAAACTTGACATGTCCCTTCCTCCTCCATTATTATTAGAGTTATCATCATCTTCACAATTACCATTCGGGTCGTCATCGTGTAGCGGTCGCCTCAAAATGTTACTTGTTCCAGAATGTCTCACATTATGATCCACCAATCCAAACCGTTGATCGAGTTTTCTGTCACCGCAATTTTCTTCTGCCTTGTTATTATCTCCTGCCGAGCCAAATCTTCCAGGTTGTCCACCAAACTTTTGTGACTGTTCTCTGAAAGCGCCTCCTGCTACAGGAGGAGGAGACCTACGGTGGTTGTGGTGCCTTAAAGGAGGGTTCGCAAAATTCCTGTTGTCATTGACCCACCTATTATTGCGTGTTGGTGAAAAACGGGCCTTCGGGGGCGAAATGAACCTTTCGGTGTAATCAGCACCATTGAAACTTCGTTTTTGATATGGAACCGGTCCCCTTGTTCTTTCAATAATGCTTGATTCTGGTCTGAATTCAGGAGACCGAGACCTACTGCGTCTTCTAGTATTGAAACTCCTCTCCCTTTGTGATTGCCACGCGTGTGGAGATCTTGTTCTCGATCTTGAACGAGATTTCCAGCTCGGGACTGCTGATATGTGTGGGGCCCTATTTGAAGGAGAAAAACTACGCTGCTCTCCACGAGATAAATAACCACCACCCGAGAAACGCCCAGATGACATAGCATCATCAACTGCAGGTTCAACATACTCCTCTTCCCTACGGCCTCTACCAAACCCCCTGCCAGAGAATTTTCCAAAACTGCCCCTTTTATTATTATTATACCCACCACTACTGGCGAGTGTAAATCCCCCGTGGTCCCCGTAATAATCATCCCTATCAACCGGTGATCTTCTCCTGAAGAATGGCCGTTGGATTCCTTTTGAGGAAAATTTCAACGGTTGATGATCATGCTCATAGGAGTTCACATCGTCGTACTTATCTATAGAATCAGCTGCAGCTGCATTTCTGGTCTTAGTCTGCTGCTGCCAATTATCCTCAGACCCTCGATACTGGTAACGATTAGTAGAATCCTTGTAATTCCAGTTGTTGTAGCCTCCAGTTTGTCGGTGTCCACCAAAAGAAGATCCACGTCTTGCCATGGATCTATCAGCACCACCTCTGCCTCTTTCGGATCTTGAAAATGAATCTCCACCAAATTTAGATGACCTAAGCAATCAAAAAACAACTGGTGAGCTAACGAAAAATAATGGAACAAAAAACAAGGGGCGGGGGGAAGAATTTAGCTTCCTACATGTTAGAGACGTTGTATGGTTGCGATTTCTCCCCTGTTAATCCAAACTCCGTAGGAAAAGATCCTCCTCTGCTATTAAATCTATCCGCGTGATCAAAATTACGTCCTCTTCTCATCATACTAGCATTATTACCTTGCACCAAGGGCATAACAGGAAGTTCATCTGTAGTTCCAGACCCTTGGTTTGAGAGTTTCTTCACTTCAGGTTTAAGTAGCTTTACTACATTGTTTTCCTCTTTGAAATTCAAACTGCTATTGCTGGTAACAGTTTCAGAGATCTGCTGAGCTGGCACCGAGTATTTCTTTTCAGGCGCTTGAGAACCTTCTGAACCAGCTTCAACTACTTCTGAACCCGGATGATCTCCAGGATCTGATTCATCACCAACCATACCATCAGATTCATAGTCAACACATTCGTTTTCTTCTTCATCGTATACTATCTCATTTCGGTCACACGAGTACAAAGCTGGCAGCCGCAACTCCCCATCCTCATAAGGAGAATCGTAATCAACCTGAAGCTCGCTGATATTTTGAGTGGCATCCGATAGACCATGATCATCATCAACTAGGGTTTTCACCGAGTCCAGTGAAATCGATGTCTTAACAATCTCCCCCTTAGAAACAGGGTCTGAGGCATCATTGGTATCCATGGCATCAGTAACAATAGCTTTCTCCTCCTGGCCCACATCGTCACCACCACCGCAAACAGCTAACTGATCCGCATTAGAGATTTCCGAGGTAGACAAATCATTAGACTTAGGAAGCATTGCTACATCCATGGTTTCGCACGTTTTTCTAACCGAATCCTCCACAAGGACGGTTCTATCTTCAGACAATTCAGACGTCTTCTGAGAATCTTCTTCAGCATCTTTCATTTGTGAGTCTTCCAGGAGACTCATTTGTTGCTCGTAATTTTTCAGTAATGTGGATCCCACATGTTCACTATCATCAACCTGCATAAGAGATTTGATTAAGGATTATGGAGAGAGAATGTCGATAAAGACAACTAATGCTTGTAACCCCCTCTCATGCACATTTTATCGAACACATGACTTCTGATTTACTTTTCATTACCTTAGAATTAAATGATGCTGTAGTTACATCAACTTGGGCCAGAGACACGTGGTTTATGCTGCTTCCGTTGTTTACGGACTCTGACTGAGCTGAACATCTTTCTTCGTTGGAGGCTTCAACTACTGAGCTCTTTCTGACCACTAAATCGTCTTGAGGTACCTCCCATTCTTCCATTACCTTGTTAAGATCCCAAAAGCATCTGTCAATCTTAGGCGAAACCGATATCGATTCCGTCCCTTGATTGTTTTCGGCTAGAATGAGCCCTGGAGAATCTTCAGCAAGAGACGCACACTTCTCTTGTCCCGGGTCCGATCTTTCTTGAACTTGAATAGGCTCACCCACTGGAATGGTCACAATTAATGTATCGTTGCATTTCCTCAAAGTTAAAGATTCTTCCGTAACATCGTGCTTAACATTATCTGGATCAGCAACAGATGCGCACTCATCATGTCCTGGGTCCGATCCTCCTTGAACTTGAATAGGCTCACCCACTGGAATGGACACAGTAAAGGAATCATTGCATTTCCTCAAAGTTGTAGATACTTCCGTAACGTCAACGTCCTGCTTAACATTATCTAGATCACCATTGATGCTATCGAAGCAGGCTGCTGTTGCAAGAAGCGCTATACCAGACAAATTTACTGTATCATCAGAGTTGTTCTCAGGTGCACCGGCCAATCTTTGTATGTCGGAATGTAAACTGATAAGTGCACCATTGTCATCTGATAATTGTTCAAACTTCTCAGAATGTAATGAGGGGGACTCCTGTTCAGGTGGTGATTGTTGGTTATTTCGTGACGGAGAATGAAGAAGATGTCGCCTTTTCTTGATGGGCACACACCCTAATCCATCAGCCAAGGATGGTTCATCAAACTGTTAAATAGCAAATGAAGTTAGATATAAACAAAGCTCAAAATAATGCAGTGAGTGACTAACTAACAAAGGAGAATAATCAATACCTTGTCGGTGTCAGATCCTGAATATTCTCCCACTCTCTTAGGAGTCTCACTGACTAACTTAGAGCGCCCAAGTGCCTTTCTCGAACGCTTTCCCTTAGTTATAGTCGTCCAGTTCAACTGAGAGCAATCGGTATTTGTACCATTCAAACCAGCAATTCCTAATGTGCTTCTAGACATAGATTCTAATCCATCAGCCATATTAATATGACGGCAAAAGACCTGCACAAACTAGAGTCTATTGAAGAGATCCTGCAAACAGAGAAAAATAATTAAATTAGTTTCGGAAACAAAAGAAAAACGGGTATAAAAATGAAGCCTGTAGTTATAAGTATGCTATATTATCGATCAACAACAATAGAGCTAATAAGCATTCGCTTATTTCGAGTAGAAACATAAGAAGGATGTCCTGGTTCATAGCAAGAGTATTGACCCCCAAACTGGCCACCTAGAAGCCTGTTTTAAGAAATGGAGAACAAGACCACCCAACATGCTGTTGTATCTAAAGCTGAAAAGGCATCAGCTGAAGAGGCATCAGCCGAAAAAGTTCAGTTCCACTCACGTGCTTCTGAGCTACTAGCAAACGGTACGCTTCTCTTCGTGGCTCACTTTTCCCACAGATCAATCCATCTACAACCTAAGCCTTAAAACTTCTGGCCTTCTGCGAAGATTCCAGAGGAAACAATCCAAACAAGGAAGAACAAAGCCAGTCACTAAGTGCTGGAAAATACCCACGAAAGTCGATCACTAACTCAGATCCATAAGCAATTTACTCTTGCTTGGTGTTTCTCTTCAAAGTAAGGAAGGCAGCAATGGGGGATCTACGATCAGAAAGTCTAGTGCATTTTTTTTATTCTGTCCTGATCTTTTATTTTAGGCAATAGAGGTTAATAACAGGATTTATGCAGATCTGAAGAAAAACTTCTACAAGCAATTCAGCATTTTAGGGTGAGAATCCAAAAGGTAAAGATTACCACCTGCCAAATATGACACCAAAGACGGCAATTTCTCGATTTAATTCACATGTATGTTCAAGTTTTCAAAAGGGCCTTGATAGCTGCCCTTGTGTTACCAAATGTCATAGGTTCAAGCCGTAGAAAGAACCTCAAAATAGAAGGTAAGGGTGTGGACAATAAGCCTAAATGACCCACCCTTCCTCCAACCTAGGTTAATCGGATGGTGCACCCTCAAGTTCAATTAGTGCCCTAAAATTGAGCAAAAAAAAATGTCCCGAACAAATTATCATTAACATAATTCTTCCCTTATTCAACCGAATCTTTATTTTCACACAAAGACTATCACTAAAACATAATTCTCCCCTTATTCAACCAGATCCCAAACAAATCCAGGGAATTTCGGCAGATTATGGTCAAGATCCTGGACTAGAAACCTCTGCAGAAAGGTCAAAGATCATAGAACAAGGCAGAACCAAACCAAAAGTTCATAGTAAACAAAGGTACCACGGATGGAAGTCTCAGCCATATCCGTATGGGCAATAATTTAGGGGAGATAAATCTATCATAGTCTGCTAGTCCTGGGTTTTTAATTAGGTAAAAGGCACTCTTCACTATGTAAATTTCACGAAAATCAACCACATCTGATAATTCAACGTCAAATTTCTCAAAGCAAATGTTCAACAATCAAAAGCTGAAAACCGCCTCCACATCGGGAAAGTCTTGGTCGAATTTGCAAACATGTTGTTCCCCAAAATAAGAATTCGCAGTTGCCGGGAGTTCTTCCACATTAAGAGCAGAAAACCTAATGTGAAACTAATCTTCATCAATTTTCTTGTCTCGGTCTTAAGTTTGAAGGACCTTAACGTGTGTACAGATCAAGGATCTAAAATTCTGTCCTCTCTTCGCAATCCAGATAGAATATGAACGAATCCCGTCGACGATGAGCAAAAACATGGAACACAAAAGGTAAAGTCTACGAAATCATAAATAAATTAAGTTTCTCTGTACCTGTTCTTTCTTCGATTTCTTTCCTTCGTTCTCTTCAAGCTTCAACAATAAAAACAAAATCGAAAATCCGCCAATACTGGAGTCGATCTTCGTCAGATGTCCAAAAAGCAAAGGATCGATATAATATGCAAATTAACCAGAAATTAATCTCCGTGGATTCTAGTTTCACAATATTTCTCAATTCTCCTCGTCAACGACAACAAACAAACGAACGAACGAAGAAAGAAACAACACACACACCGTGTCCTCCGATCTACACTAATAACAACCACCGCATACAACGTCACCACGACTTCTCCTCGGCGTTTCACACCGTCTGGAAATCTCTAAAATTCCTGATCCTGGAGTCCTTCCTCGCCGTAATCAACAGAACGAAGCAACAACACACCGTGTCCTCCGATCTACACTACTAACAACCACCGCACACGGCGTTTCAACACCGTCGGAAACCTCAAAAATTCCTCTAGCTCTTGCTTGATTCGTCACCCAATTATACAGCAAAACGCGCCGAAATCTTTGTTGATTTCTTTATCGTGTTGTTCTTTTTATTTATAGGATTGATGATATATGATGAGGAGAGCTGGCTGCTACTGCACGCCATTCATATATAGCGTATTTATGGTTTATTTTTGTACCGAAATTGCCCTTTTGTGGGTCCCGCCTATAACGTGCCCTCAAAAGTAGCGTTTACATAAAAATAATAATAAATCAAAAAATAAATAAAAAAGTGGACACTTTCATTATTTGATTTTAAAAGTCAATATATATACCTTTCTTCTAGCGGCTTCTTGGCCTTGCCTTCAGATCCGGATTTGATTAGGTTTTGGCATTTTTATGGCATCATCTAGTGCGAATTCAACGGTGGTGATTGATTTAGGTTAATGACTTTATTTTGTTGTGATTTTGCGCATTTATTACTATAATAAATCAAATATTTTGATTGATTTCTATATTTAATTCAATGGGAAAATCTTTTCATATATATAACAATTATTGTGATCGAATACGAGTCATCGTTTGAGTAGATCGGGAGAGTTTTCCGATCGAATATGAGTCATCGTTCGAGATAGATCGAGAGAGTTTTCCAAACTCAATATCTGTCAGATATAATATTTTTCCTGTGACACCATGTCAAACATAAACACACAATTGACAAAAATAAAATTATTAGCTCTAGAATCGACTTTATTCCAATTGATTATGACAATTGACCAACATTAATTGGTTATCGGTCTAGAATTCTATATCGACAGCAGTAGGAGGTTTAACCCTACATTTGTCGGATAGAATAGAAAAGATGACACCTCTTACATAGGGATTCAGTGGTAAACCACCACCAAACCACCATTCAAAGGTGCCAGGTCGAGTCATTGTTTGAGTAGATCGGGAGAGTTTTCCGATCGAATATGAGTCATCGTTTGAGATAGATCGAGAGAGTTTTCCAAACTCAATATCTGTAAGATATAATATTTTTTACAGTGACACCATGTCAAACATAAACACACAATTGACAAAAATACAATTATTAGCTCTAGAATCGATTTTCTTCCAATTGATTATGACAATTGACCAATATTAATTGGTTATCGGTCTAGAATTAAGTGTGAAAAAGATGGTTGGTGCCATATTGAATCCATTTTCAAGAGACCGCATTGACTTTTGATCTTTGGAAAGTCGAATATTAGCTCGACATTCAACTTTACAGATGTCGAATGTCCTAAACCTCTATCAAGTTGAATATTGCCTCAAGTGTGGTGCCACTAGTAGATTCACTGTGGTGTCCACTCTAATACCATAATTATATATTTAGGCAGTTGTTATCGACACCACATCAAATCTATTTCATGGACACCAAAGTGATTTTCAACATCTAGAAAATCGATGTAATCTCAACATTCGACTTTACAGAGTTTGAATGTCTATTTTCGATCCACGTAAAGTCGAATCATTTCCGAAGTGTGGTGTCACAGGTAGATTCACTCTAACGTCAGCGAGTAGATTAACCGTGGTGTGACGGTGGTTATTGATAGAACATCAAATCTATTTTCTAGGCACGACAATGACTTTCAACCTGTAGAAAATCGAATGTAACATCAATATTCGATTTTACAAAGTTTGAATGTTCATTTCCAACCTTCACTGTGATGCCGTTTTAAGAGCACTCGCATTAGAATCTGTAAAAAGTGGTAAATCTGTATATACAAATTCGCATCCAACTAAAATGTCTTTGCATCGAATCGTATATACGATCTCTATTCAATGATTCTGGATAAACTTGACATCATACTCTATATCTACCGCAATCCGAATTTTTTTACGATTCAAGTTTTTCTTATTTCTAACATCAAATATATATATATATATATATATATATATATATATATATATATATATATATATATATATATATTTCGAGTCGCAATAAAAAAATCTTTAAAATATTTCATTAATAAGATATTCTATACATATTTTGAATATCCATACAAGCGTAATATTTATCACTATAATAATAAAAATAAATTATTTATATGTGTATAAGAGGGACATTCTTATTCACACTCACATGCTTTCTTTGGTGCTTAGCATAATCTGACTACAATCCATGTGCCTTGAAAAACAGAATATTGCAATCATGTGTGATAGAGAAAAAAAGATAGAGATAATTTTAGATAGAAACACAAGTGCTAAAGATTGAACAGGAAGCATCTCAAATTGTGACCATACACATCTATCCATAAAGAAAACAAAGCCAACTAGATCAAATAATACATCACATAGAGTAGACCATAGAAACTTCTACATAATCTTTTATTACAAAAAAACATACACGCACACACACTAGGACTTCTCAAAACTACTTAGCAGCCAAAGTCAAACTATTGACTTTGCTATGGTCAAGCAGCAACAAACTCATTGACAATTTTTGCTACTAACAGAATTCAACTCAGATGGTTATTTTAGTAGTTATGCAGCAGCTTTGGTGATTCAATCAGCTTGAATTCAATGAAGGTCTCATCATCAGTAATCTTCCAGTTGTCATCAAAGGCCGTCATCGACTTAGGAGGTGAAGAATAAACGGTCCAGATTTGATCTTTATCACTGAACTCCGGTATCTCCTTCTTTTCCATGCTAATCTTCACCGGACTCTCAGCCTGAAATGGACCAAACACACCGGAATTGTTAGATTTGTGAGGCAAGTGTGCAATAATCCTCATTGTATTGGATTTGTTAAATGTGTTGGGACCAAGTGTATAAGTAGACAAGTAGTAGTTTTCTTTGTTTTCTTGTACACTTGTTAGATATCTAAGAGTCTGGTGCAATTGAGAGGGTGCACAATTGATTTCCCGAGAGTAAGCATGTCAAGAAAAACCGACTGACCCGTGAGTTTGGCGCTTGTGGAACCAGCAGTGGAGAACCTGATGGAAGAGGAAAATAAGAACTAAGAATCAACATTACCAAAAGAATGTAGACAAACACTAATGTATGTATTAAGTTAAGAAAATAGGGGCACTTTTGAGATCCCTTTTGTTTCAAAAATCGTGAAACAAAAGGAACCAAAAACGTCTTTATCTCAAGAGTACATGAACAATTACCTAGTCCAACAGTCTCCATGAAGTGTTTAAATTGCATACCGCCACTCTTTCTTTGCTGCACTTTGATGCATTCTTCATGGTTATGCAAAAATAGCTCATCCTTAAAATCACTTGGAATAGTATCTTCCATAATCCCACCTAACTTCTTGTCTTGAACCTTCTTATTAGTAAGCCCATTTTGCGTAGTTGACCTCGCAAAGTTGGTGTTAGTCAGATCACCAAGGGCTTTCCTACCACTCGGTTGTCCTTTCACAGGTGCCTTAAACTTGGATACCTTATCAACGTTAGCTCCCGGTGCAGTACTAAAATCCTTCCCCTTAGATATAACATTTTTGGACAGTTTTGATGAGTTTGAAATGTCATTAAGGGCTTTTCTTCCACCAAGAGTTCCTTTCTTTGCTGTCTTTGATCCATCAAACATCGCTGCAAGGGAACCTGGTAAAGAAGAAAATCAATCTGTAAAGAAATGATACACGACGACCTACACACACCCCAGATATTTATCGAGTATTAAGCAGTATTTTTACCTGCAGAGTGAATGTTCAAATTCTGGTCTTGAACCATGCGAGCCATCTCTGTGAAAACTAAGTGTGTTGTTCTGTGATTCCAAGCAAAAGAATAAATAGAACCAAACTGTTAGTTAAACAGTAAAGATACCATCATGTATTGGTAAACATGTAACCATAAAACAAATACAATGTCAAAGCTAATACAGACTTGCACTTAAAAATTAGCAACAATAGTATACATAAACGTCTACCACTTCGATTCATTCATGAGTCGGATGGTTTAATATTGAAATGACAGCAATATCACCCCATCTAGCTAAATAATGATTGTGATTGATAATATTAAAGCACAAAAACATAGAACAGAACAGCAAAATGGTTTTGCTTGAGCTAAGCAGCAAGTTCCGTAGCAAACTTGTCCAGTTAGGATACGTTTTGTTCTCTTGAGACGATAGACAGAGCTAATGAGTAATTCTGAAGTCAAACCTTGCTGAATTAAAGGTGTGTTTATGTAATCCTCCTCTCCTTAAAACGAAATTGTAAAATTGTCAAGCAAACCTTGTAACTAAAAGTAAAAGTCTATTAGTAACTGGCAAATTTACAGGTAACAATCTTGAAGAATCCTAAAGAACACAATTGAAGGTAAACTATTAGGTATAGGCATGAAGTTTAAAAATATTTCAACAATTTCTAGGATTTGGGACAGCAGTTTAAACTTTCAGTAATGCAGCACGAATGCATCAACCCTCTCTGATAGCACTCCAGTGTCAATAATACTAATACCAGAACGAGAAGTGCATCATGAGAACATTTAATTTCAAATTAATCAAAGTAATATTCTCGTTTATATAAATCGTAGAAGGGAAGCAAAATCCTGGCAAGAAATTTCTGAAAATGGAATTTAGTCCAAGAATAGACGACAATCACTAACTTCCATTAAAGATGCAGAATGATCACTGTTATCAAATGTCTAACGAGGGCATCCAAATAGTTTCCTGTTTTCGCACAAATCAAAACCCTAGCGACTATGAAACGCCAAATGCACCGAAAATCAAAACAATGGAAAACGAAAATGACGACAGAAGAAATGAAAGAAAAGAAGAAACATCAATTTTCTCTAATGAATCACGAATTCCTAATTGAAATAGCATAACTTAAGCGAGAAAAGAAACTCACATTTGTGACCGCAATCCAAAATTCCGACTCTGTAGAGAGAGTTCTTGCTTGTGATTCTTCGATTTCTGAATCTGAATGCTTTGTATTGTAACTCACAGAAATTCTTCAGTGCTTTAACAATTTCGGAGATTATTATCAAGTTTTTTTCTAACGTCTCTTGAAACGGGTCGTTAGTGTTCGTTCTACTATATACCGCTTTGCTTTCAAACCCCTAGGCGCAACGGTCATCTGTTTAAGTTTTGGCAAAATAAAACTAAAATGTTAATATAAAATAACAATAAGTTAATAACACAATAAAACGTCCACTACAAAATACTTAAGAGTAATGATAGATACACAATCGTTGTCCCACAACGTGTATCTACACCGTTGATTATGATAGAGTAATGATGATCAATGAGTCTACATTATTAATCAACTGTATAGAGTATAGACACACGTTGTTGCACTCATTGTGTCACAAGGGTTGTGTCTGTATCACTAGTTTATACCTAAACGACTTAAAGCGTCTCGAAAGCATAGCAATGAGTCAAGACCCGTTATGGTATTTTGTTATATGTAGATGGGTCTCACGTTGATCGTTATGATCCGTGGAAGATTCATGATATCGATCCATCGAGGGGATCGAGGGTACATACGAGATTTATATATTTTTAAGCAAATTATACTGTATTAATACAAATTTCGGATCACAATGAGGGCACAAACGAGATTTATACTTTTTTTAACAACATAATTATATCGTTTTAAAAAATATAAAAATATTAATAGATCTGGATGGGGCACGTGTCCCCTCCCTGATATATATATATGGTTCGCCGGTGGCTGGGAGGCGTTTTTGCCACGTCGACTTACCAACAATTGTTAACACTACTAGAGGTATTAAACGTATAGAGCCGCTCGCGAACATAATCATGCCGAGCTAAAAACAAAAATACATTAATCGAGCCAAACTTGAACAATTTGTCTTTTAAACGTTTGAAGTTTTAACATAATCTTTCGTTCCTTATCAAACGAATAAATTCGTGACCTAAACGAATCATGTTTAAACAACATATACTAAAATCGGCTCAGCTCATTAACAACTCTAGCTGACACAAGGCTATGGGAAAGATGAAGCTCGTTTGAGCTTGCATCACATGACACAAATAAGCCGAGCTCGAGCTCAAACATATATCCAACTTAACAAGCTAAACTCAATCAAAATTTTAACTCATTTATACCAAAGCAAAAGACTAAAGATGCTTCCTAACTAAACAAACTCAAATACAAACCTTCTCTATTCAACTCGATTCGCTTTGTAGAAAATTGGATGCACCTTAAATAAACAAACTCAAATACAAGTCTCTATTCAACTCGATTCGGTTCGTAGAAATTTTAACATATAAGTGGTTTTTTTTGAATGAGTTTTTTTTTTCAGCCATTGGTGTCCGAAACAGTTGCCTATTCAACAGCTTCCCATTATACCATACAAAACATTTCTTGCTACCTTTGCTTTCTTCATCCTTCTTTTCTTCGACCAAAAAAACAAAAGAAAATTTGATAGGAAAAAAACAGGAAGAAATTATTCAAAAACTCGAAAATGTCAGGTGGAGTTGGACCAAGCAGCGATATTGATCTTCCAAAAGAAGAAGCAGATCGAAAAACCATTCACGATTACGATCAAAACAACGCGAAAACGAAGAATTTCCGTCCACGAAGAACTCGATTAACTTTCCAGCAGATAAACATGCTCGCAGTCGTGATCGTCCTCTCAGCTAGCGGAATGGTAAGCGCCGAAGACTTCGCCTTTCTAATCTTCTCAATAATTTACTTATACTTTATTTCCAAAGTCTCCTTCCCAAATCTCTCCGAAGATCCGGATCCACCCGTATTCGCTTTGAAAAACCGGGTCCTCAGCATGCACATATTCGCCGGATTGATAATCGGGTTATTACTTCCGATTGCGTACATTTTCGAAGGCGTAATCGAAGGAGATAAAGAAGGAACCAAAGCAGCTGCACCACATGTGTTTCTACTAGCTAGTCAGTTGTTTGCAGAAGGATTATACAGCGGGTTTTCATTACCAATTCGGGTTCTCGTGCCGGTTTTCTACAACGCAAAGAGGATGTTAGCTATTAAAGATTGGTTGAGCAGTGAGATTTATAAAGCTGAAATGGAGAATAGTGGGAGTTGGAGAAGAATGTATGTTGGTAGAGGACTTGCTTTTGGTAATTTGGTGTTTTGGAGCTTCAATTTGTTTGGATTTGTTTTGCCTGTTTATTTGCCTAAGGCTTTCAAGATGTATTACTCCTCTCACAAAAATAAGGACTGATATCTCGAGTCTGGATCCTCTGCCGTGAAAGATTTTTACTGGATGAAAAATCAACCGTACGGTACTGTCGATTTATCTTATGTTGCAATGTTTTCAATATTTTTCCATGTTTTTTCTTCAAATATTGGCGGTACCGTCGAAAGGTACAGTCGATTTTTCATCCATTGTAGGATCACAGGAAGGTCTTTAGAGCAGAGAATCCGAGTTTCTGAAATTACGGTCAATTTTCAATCCAGTGTAGGAATTACAGGAGGGTCATCATAGCAGAGAATCCGTTTTCTTGAAATTGTTGAGTAGCAAGGGAGTTTGGATCCTCTCCCGTGCACTGCACTGTCCAGTGCTATGGAAAGGCCAAAACAATGTCGTTTTGGCCTTTCTTTTATTATTTAAATCTTTTCCATAGCATTAGACAGTGCAACGCATTAGAGGTGATCCTAAATTGTATTGAGAAGGACTAGAAGAGAATAAATAGGAAGACTAAAGAAGCTTGTGTGGCGTGTTTACGTGTATTTTGCATTTACAACGTACAATCTGTTTTACGTTTATGTCGAGTTTTATATATATATATATATATATATATATATATATATATATATATATGGAGCATATAAAGGGCAAAAATTATATGTAACATTGTTTATTATTTCACAAGCATCAAGCATAAAGGCCAGTGAGAATTTACACCGAAATCAAAACAATATGGCAGTTGTTAAAAGGCACCACAGTTAATCTCCTTTCGGAACAACACACTGATATTCAACCTCTAAAAAAGTCAAATATAACCTCAACATTCGACTTTGTAGAGGTTGAATGTATAGCCCGAAATGTGGTGCCATGGTAGATTCGTTGTGGTGGTGCCTTTAGCAAGCGTCAAACAGTATACAAAGGGCAAGGGTGGGAGTCCAGGGGAGAAAATATACTATATATATACATTTCGTAACAGTAAGATTCACTTTCATCCAATCAAAACACGACACACAGGAGAAACATAACAAGCCCATAAACGCAATAGATCAACACACATGTCGTGTTTCGATTGAACGATAGTGAATCTTACCTATTGTAATTAGCAAAGTAAGGAGTGTATAGTCATCAACCTCGAATGAGTGTCAAACCAATAGCAGTGATAATCAGAGTCGAAGGAAAACCGAACTTAAGATGGTTCCAAAACGTAAGATTGTAACCTAAATGTTCAGCTCGACGAGCTTGTTCACAAACGATTAAGTTCGCGGCTGACCCTAAAAGCGATAGATTACCAGCTACGGTACTCACCCAAGCTAAAAGAAGCCATGCCTTGTTTTCATCTGCAGAAGATATCGCAGCTGCTGATGCCGCCACCTGTCCTCCCAGCAATAGAACTGAGAACCACCAAAAAGACAGGATCAGATCAGTATTATGCAAGAGAAGACAAAAATACGATACGGGACAAAAGACGCTTTTACCCTTTATCAATGCTTTTACATTTTATGTTCATTTTTGCTACGTGTCAAGTTTTTATTGGCCGGAGCCTCCTACACCTTCAATGTTGGATGTTTGACACGTGTGATTCTATCATATGCAAATTTTTAATCAAGTCGAGCTTGAGCCCTAAGGAGCATCGACTCGAATCGACTCGGCTTAATTACACCCCTAATCTCAAACCAGCATTCATTTGGCAAAAGACACTTAAAACTTAAAAGTATAGAAAGAAAAGTTAAAGAAAAAGTGACATAACATGAAGCTCTATATTACCTGTTGGCACATTTGAAGCTAAATTTGAGAGAAAAACAATGACAAGAGCAAGAACTGCAATTCCACTTGTGTGATTAATCTGTGCATATGGCTTCATGAAATCCCACATAGCACTCGGAATTCCGGTTCGGTTAAACCCGTCAACCGTAATAAACATCCCACAGAAAAATATCAACAGAGAGTAGGATACCTGCAAATATGATAGAAAAGAAAAAAACAATTACTTACAGAATATAGAATGTCAAAATATAGGGATAAAAACACTTCTGGTGAAATCAAGATTTTTTCATTTCTATCTCAATATTTCATCTTGACATTTTTACCCATTAGCTATGTGTTTATTTACCTTTTCAGTCCATTTTTGACACGTGTCAAGTAGTTATCGGTTAAAACATGCGCATTCAATGATGGTTGTTTGACACATGACACTTTGGATTGAAAAAGTAAACAAATGAATACACAAAGGGTAAAAGTGTCAAGATGAAACATTGATGATATACAAGTGTGAAAATCCTTAAACACACTTTAGGTCCTTTTGTTTCATGAAATTCACATTTATATCCCCAATGTTTTGTCTTTTCACTTCAACCCCTCATCTATGAACTTCTTTTTACATTTTTACATTTTCAGTCCAAAGTAAAACGTGTCAAACAACCAACATAGATGGTATGACATGATCCAACCAATAGAAACTTGAAACATAGCAAAAATGGGCCTTAGAAGGAAAAATATATGCACAAACGAGGGTTCAGATCCTCTGTCCATTTTCAGGTCCAAAAATTATCGTGCACACCTATTTTCTAATCGGAAAAACCTGTCTTCCTTTAAAAAAAAAAAAATTTATGCAGATATCGTCTCCTCCCTCTTCTTCCTTTAAAAATTTAAAAATGCACAAAAAGATAAAACAATGCACAAAAAGATAAAACAATGCGATAAAACTGCAAAAAAAACGTGAAACTAACTAAAGGGGCAAAAGTGTATTTATCCCGACGTAAAATTCTCGAAAAAAACACTTAACCTTTTCTAAGCATGGCCTTGCATCCTTAAAATCAAGAACCACAAGGGCAAGAGCAGCTGTAAGAGCAGTCCATGACATATTTAAACCAAGTAACAAAGCAACCAACATCCCAATTGTAACAAGATAAACACTAACTTTCCACAAAATCCTTCTCCATTTCGAAATCCCATCATCTTTCTCTTCTCCAAACGTATCGAAATTCAAAACTTCTGTCTCACTTTCGGGTGGTGGAACCCTTTTCGATGATAAGTTTTCTTCACATTTCACATTTGATCCCTCTTCTTTGCCTAAATCCATATTCTCTGCAGTGTCTGAAACAACACTAGGATCTTTATGAATCTCACTTTCACTTATGCTTACACGATTCCTCAACGTTTCAACATGAGAGGCGTAACCATTAGGCGAACTAGTAATCGAATACCATTCTTGAGAATTCGATGAAGCAGCGTGTGACATAGTAGCCGGTGAAAACCTATGAGAGTTCACTTCATTTTCACCAAGAATCTCATCCCTAGGATCTTCTTCGTCTTTAACCACCGACAAAACTTTCCAATACATAACAAGTAGAATCAAAGCATTCACGAAAACACCAACAAGCATTGCAGGTAAAATCCCACTTAAGAAATCCCCGAATTTAATCTTACTTTGTACAGCTATAACTAGATTCTGAGGATTCCCAATCGGTGTTGCAGAAGAACCTATATTAGCACTCGAAGCAAGGGCTAATAAAAACGGATGAGGCGGAAGATTATGTTGTCTAGCAATTTTCAATACGAATTCAGTCAAAACAACACAAGAAGTATCATTAGTAAAAAGGGCACTAGAAATAGCAGAAATCACACAAATTCTACACAACAAATCTTTACTCCCTTTAGTTTTCCAAGCTAATAACTTGCCCAAGTATTTAAACATGTCTGCTTTTTCAAGATAAACACTAACAACCATTGTACCGAACAAAAGACCGAGAATTGGTAAATCAATAGCAGCATATGCTTGTTCAGGAGTTATGACTTGAAAAATTACCATAAGCATTGCACCTAATAGTGAACCAGCTGTTCTTCCAATGGGTAAAAATGGAACTGCAGGAAAAACTGCTAATACCCAGAAAATTCCAAAGGCTATTGAACCAAGAACAACCTTTATTGTAGGAGCTAACACCATTTTTGCAGCTTATCAAACTACCAATACTACCCCTGAAAGAATTTTCTGAATTCAAAAATCATCAGTAAGCAGAAACTTGCTTCAACCCCATAATAACATTTCCTCTGAAAATAATATAAATAAAAGGAGGAAACTTTGATTTGACAGCTGAGAGTTTTACAGCGGCTAATTTGAACCCACAAACTTCCACTATCAAGAAATTAAACAATGAATAAAAAGGAAAATTCTTGGAAAAAGAAAGGATCTTTTGCAGAAAATTCTGAAGAAGATGGCTATCAATTAACTTCTTCAAATTCAGAATAATAATGCTTAGCTCAGTGAATGAGACTTGATCATTTGACCATCTGCAAATTGCAAAAACAAACAAACTAAAGAAACAGTAACAGAGGTGGGTTGTATGTAGCCGGGAGGTAACCATGCCACGTCATAACACCATGCTTGATTTTGATCCATTCATTCATTCAATTGATTCCCGTTTGGGTCAATTTGCGGTGCAATAATGGTTGATGATCATGATATATGTGTGTGAGACTTTTAAGTCGTTTTTTCCTCTCTCCTAAAGCATTTTTCCCTCTCTCCTAAAGCATGAAAGGTCGGTCGTTTTAAATTTAGTTTTTCTAGTTAGTCCATGTTTAAGTGTAATAGAATTTAGGGGCGTAAAGGATTCGATCCCAAACATTTACTTATCGAGTCGAATAATTTCTTAAAATAATGATGTTTGAATACGGTTCGTGTTCGTCTTTGCAAAAGAAACTATTGAAAATCGGTTCGATGAAGTATAATTGTGTTTAATTCGTCTCGATTATGCTTAGTAAAATTTAAAGTACGAAAAAAAAAAAAAAAAAAAAAAAAGTTAAGGGTCTAAGGTGATAGATTTTGGCTCGTTAAAAAAAACAAAATCGTCCCTCAAAAAAAAAAAAAAAATTTGTGTATACTTTTACTTGTGGACATTACAAGACAAATTTTAAAATGCTCGAGTTTGGTTCGTTAACCATGATAAGCAGATTAAGTTTGGTTCAAGTTCGGTTGAATCATATCTGGCGAGCTCTTCACGAGCCAAGCGTCGAGTTGCTCGGATCTTTACACCATTAGTAGGCTCCTCACCAATAACATTTATTTTTATTGTTATTAAAACTATCATAAGAATATAACTTATTGGTAAAAGAGCACGAGTTTTAATTGTTGTTAAAACTATCAACTTAGTGAGCAGGAGTGTTGTATTGACGGTCATGCTTTTGAACTAGAGGTTTTAATTGTTGTTAAAACTATCAACTTAGTGAGCAGGAGTGTTGTATTGACGGTCCTGCTTTTGAACTAGAGCGTCAGACTTTGGATCGACTACTCACAACCTCTTGCAAATTAATTCACTGCACATAACTCTGGTTTTACACCATCTAATCCGATAGTAAAAGGCCTTGGGGTTGGGCCTCAACATTCTTTGTAAAGATTTCGGGTTTTCTTCGTAAAGCTTCCGGTGTTCGGCCATGTTCCGCCCTATATATATATATCATACTTGTAGAGTCTAACTCACTCTAGGGTAAGATGTGGCACAAAACTTATTCAACATGACACCTTAAAAGAAATCGAACTTGAAACCTCTCCCTAAGCATTATCAAATCACTTACCCCTGAGCATTATCAAGTCACCAATTACAATTTTTTTCAATATGATAAAATATGAATGGATCTAAACTTAATTGTTAGGAAAACTTATAAGATAATTATTAAGCAGTATGAATGGATGCTTAAATAGAGAATTGATGCCAATGAAAATTTGGAATCATCATACTAAATTGGTCTATTTATTACCTTTATTATTACCCAGCCAGCGCCTGTCCAAACAAGACAACAAAGTGCACAACACACAGACATAAAAGAAGAAGAGGGTTTACATCCCCAAAAGACAACACAAAAAACAACAACAAAGCGGGGGTCTTTTTACCCTACATTTCCTTCTTAGGAATGTTATACTAAACGACATGCATTATATCTTTTTTATTTCTACTCTCTTTCACCACATACACAACTCCTACAACATGAAATAGGGTAAAACTAAAAAAAAAAATATAATGCATGTAACTCGTACAACTTTCCTACAACAGTAAAATAAAATCAACAAAAAAAAAAGGGTTCGGGAGAGACGGTTCAACAGCAGAGAAGCAAAAACTGCTTGCTTCAAACAGAGGAAATCCTCCTCTCTTCAGAAAAAAGAATGGAAGCTCTGATACTGAGAATATGCCGGAGAAGCTTTTAAAACGACAAGACACAAAGAATGGAAGCTCTGATACTGAGAATGCTGGAAAAGCTTTTTAAACGATGAGACACAGAAAGGAAGCTCTGATATTGAGAATATGCCGGAGAAGCTTTTAAAACGACAAGACACAAAGAATGGAAGCTCTGATACTGAGAATATGCCGGAGAAGCTTTTAAAAGGACGAGACACAAAGAATGGAAGCTCTGATACTGAGAATATGATGGAGAAGCTTTTAAAACGATGAGACAGAAGAGCGCTTCAAAAACTGGAACCTCTGCAACGCGCAAGTAAATGACCAATTGGCAATGGGGGGGCTAGCTAGACTGCAAACCAACAGATATCACAAACCAAAATTTCTCTATCCTATCTACTTTTTCCTTTTTCTTTTCCCTATGCATTTGGAATCAAACCTTTTCAGGATTTGTTCCAATCTTTCGTTCTTGAATTGCTATTCATTCACAGGTATGCCGCCTCCAGAGGACTCCGACGCAGATGAAAGCACCAGCTTCACATGATCTGCTGAAACAGCATTCTTCCACCCTGCAAGTATTACATGACAAATAGGATGAGACACTAATAGCCTATTAAGTTCCAAAAGTTTTCTTCAATGTTTAAACTTGACATATTTGGTGTGTCTTCGCTACATGCATTGTGCTACATGTCGTTGTCAGTCTAGCATTTGAGGGTTTTCGAAATTTTCAGTCCCTACTAAAAGAAGAGCTTGGATCCACTGCAATGCACATCACCATGTCGTGCGACTGTGGAGGATCAAAACGTTGTTTTGGTCTCTCTTTTTTTAAAACCGGATTGAAACTACATGGTTTTTATCCTCCGCAGTTACAGCACAGAGTTGGATCCAGGCTCCTAACGGAAACAGTCAATAATCTGACTGACCACATGGCACAACGGACTAAAATGTATTTCTTTTCAAAGAAGAGGGACTGAATGTGTCAAAAGATTAGTAAAGTCGTTAAGACCGACACTGCCGTATATCCCATATGACAAATATACAAGTATATGAAAAAAGCAGCTTACTTTCAGCAAGATGGGCTCTAGCAGAGACACTTGAAAAATCCACAACACCAGTCTTTAGCACCGTTACATCACTGATGGAGGATAAAAACTCTCTGGCCTTCCTTTCTTTCAAAGAATCGTTTTTAGAATCACTCTGTTGACAACCCCCATCAAATCCATTACGAGCATCATCATCAAGCTTTTCAACAACCTCTTTGTTTTCAGAATCTCGGTTTACACTCGGAATAATAGGCGATTGTGCCCGTGCTTCATACCCACTGTTCAACAGCCTCCACTGCCTTCGATTTCCGGTGGCCTGAACGTTCTCGGAATTAGGTATTTGCTTTATATCATCACTTTTCTTCTGTTTGTTTCTTAAACCAACATCCTTTTTCCGTATAATGTGGTTTTTAACCGGGAGAGATACCGATATTGAACCGATTATGAGCTCACATTTATTCTCATCTGGTTGAACCTCATCATGTTCAGTTCTAGATTTCTTGGTCCAAACTTTCTGTGAAGAAGGTTCAACTTGTTGCACCAACTGAGGATTCTGCTGTTGACCCTCATGAAACCCATTTCTTCTATTCCTTTGTGATTTCGGAACCCGCCATCGTCTACGAACATTAGAAGATTCTTCCACAGGTGACTCAGCATTTGGAACAGAGCCAGAATCCACAATTTGAGCTCCTCCATGATTATCATCAATGTATTTCTCGTTTTTCGAAGAATGAACTGGTTCATCGAGTGAGATGACGTCAGCTGGTGACGTGTCTGGAGCATCGGAACTAGAACCAGGAGTTGATTGGCTGGACGTATCAACCATAGATGATTGCTCCAAGGAATTAACAATGACATCTAAAACTGGCTTTTCTATAAGAAGAGACTGTTCTTTTTCCCTTTGTTCCTTTTGTCGAAGCTTTCTCTGTTTTTTCCTCTTTGACAGCGCAGCTCGTCTGTTATTAACATCGGATATACATACAGCTGTTCAGTAATCACCACTAAAAAACAGGTGTCTTAAGTGGCACACAGTGTTTTTGGCGTGGCATCACAGTTTAGCACAGGTTGTGTTGAAAATACAAAAGTAGTGTTCCAAGCTCTTTGTTTCCAAAGGGAAATAAAATGTTGCAATGAAATCGCATTTTTTTCTACCTCTTTTGAGCAGCTTCTTCTTCGTCCACAAGCAATTTCTGGCATCTTAAAGCCTCAGCATCCTTATCTGCAAGCCATGCTTTCACCTGCGGATAAAAAATTGCCAGCTGTAAACATTTTGGACAGGAAAGCAGTAGAATTTAATAGATAAACTACGGATACTGTATATACAAATCTATAATACGGATATGTACAATAAAAAGCTTTGTTGAAGATTGCAGAAATATTGCCAGAAAATTAATGAAAGGCTTCTCAAAATGAAGAAAACCTAGATAATATTGTTTTATTTTATGATTTTTCATATTCAAAAGGTCACAATAGTTTTCTTATGTATAGTTTAATCCCCGTACTTTTAATATTTAGGTATTCCCCTCTGTATCCGTATCTTATATTTTTCAAAAATAGCCCACCCGTGCAAGCAAGTTGCAACCAAGAGAAACATGAGGGAACAGAAAATGAATCAACAAGTTTTCCTGCTGTTCCTTAACGGTTTAGCATTATATTCTGGTGCTATACAAAAAGCTTAACAAGAACTACGCCGTCCTTTTGGTTAAAATCTCCATTAAAATACTAATCCTTCCACCTGACTTCAAAATCCTTCCTAATGACTCATATATGGCCAAAAATACCCAACTCGATGGCATAAAGACAGACATGGTCCAAACCACATAGTAAAAATCAGATTAGTACTCCACACGGAAAACAACAATTATACACTATACAGTTCTGAAAGAAAGTGGCTTCAGGCAATACTTACCAACTTTCGCTCAAAAAGGAAGCTAATGCAAGCAACCATATTCCTCAACTCATGGGCAATCCTCGAGACATCCCCATCAAAAACATACTTTTGAAGTGATTCAGCAGTACCAGCACACAAGAATGTCTTCTCACTAGCATCATCAAGAATATAAAACAATTCTTGCGAGGATATTGGAAGCCTGGAGGGTTTAGCATGGATAACATCCTGAGAGTGATATATTATTAGTCAAGATTAGTATCCACCAACCAGAAGAAAAAGGAAAACTAAAGAAAGGGAAAAAAATCATATTACAAAGACATCCACCCTTACCAAAAGTGTAGATCCAGACCTCATATAATCCTGTGGAAGTGTCCAAACTCCAGGCTTGCGGGTAGACACTTGCCAAGCTTTGATCACTGAGGATCCGGGAACTTCCTATTGTACAAAGGTTGCGAAACCAACAGTCAGGCAAAAATATGGAAATAAAATGCAGCAGTTACAAATAAAAACAACCAAAAAACGAGCAAAAGTTGAACTTCCCTTTACCCACTTATCCAGAAAAAAAATCATGTGATATATAAAACTTGAGATGCTTATTCTACCTGGTTACCTGCTACTTCTACTTCAATATAATCTCTGGAAAAAGATAAATAATCAAAAAAGAAGGAAAAAACATACAAGCCAAGCTAATTGCCTAATTCAGGGAATATATATCGTGACAACACTTGTGGTCAATGGTCATGCATTAAGAATGAATACTTGACAAAGAATAGGTCATTGGCAATGCGTTTCTGTAATAAGTTCTAAAGAAGATGTCAGTATCAAGAGCAACCGAAAAATAGTCTAGATTTAAGCAGACAACTTTCTGTGTCGTTTAAGATAGCTGATGGGCATAGACACATAAGATGGATATGCACGTAAAATTACGAGGATACAGTACACGTGCAGATCAACTACAACCTTCAGGGTGACATCATTGAATGATACAACTTCCTTAGCCTTCTCCAGTGAGAGCTGCATGAACAACTTATTCAGTTAAGCAAACTGCAGCTAATAATATATCATCAAGGAAGGCAAGCTAAAAAGAAAACCTTATCCCAGAAAGCTGCCAGCATACCCCTTATTTTATGAGAGTCCTGCAAAGCAAAGAGAAGGCAAATGCTATAAGAAGAAAGCTCGTATAAGCAACCATTTGTTTGGGGCAAAATTCATCGCACAAGGGGGCAAAATGAGTGCTACCCCAACATCACACTAAGCATTATTCAGAGAAAAAGAAACCTTGTCAACATTTAATGACCGACGATGTATTCTAACATGCCTCCGGTAGTTAATGGGTGCGCAAAATTCCCGAGAACACTTCTCACACTTCTGCATTTGAATCTTCTGAGGAATTATCAAGGGCCAGCCAGGGAGATCTGTAGGACAACTCTTTAGTATACCAAAAAAACCACCACCCCAGTAATCATTTTTCAGCATTTCATCTTGGCGATTCTAGTGCAAATGTAAAAGAAGGCCTAATGACCCAAATTTATCATCTTCCCCCTAAATCGTTTAAACCACTTTCAGCTTCTGTTTACCCCCCAAAAAAGTAAGAAATTTTTCTCCTGGTGCTAGTTATATTCTAGGGGTAAAAAAATTCCATTCAGGATTTTTCTGTATGTCTACACTACTGTTATACTTAACCACAAGGTAATTGATAGTACCAGGCTGGTCCAAAGCATTAAGCAACTGAAGCCATTGTGTAGGACTGTCCCCTGCTCTTGAGGATGTAAGGACAGAATCCTTTCCTGAGACTGGCCGGATGATTGCGTCAATATCGTCATTTGAGTCCACTGATTTCATGGAAGAGTAATCTGTCAATGAAGACGCAAACAAAAATGAAGTTAAAAGATGTTCAGAGAAGTAAATAACGACCACTGTTGTTCAACATTCAAAGGCAGGACAAGAAATAGCCATTGTTTGGCCTACATGCAATCAGTATATATCCTGCACTAAGAAGGGTGAATATAGAACTTGCTAATAAGGGTTATCATGCAAATGTGCAGCTTCACATCTGGATATGTCTAGTATGGAAAGTAAATTCTTAGGCCTACTGATGGTTCAAATGATCATTATATCAGTATTGTAACTGGATGACTCATGGTTCAAGCACCAGGACAAGCTACCCATTAATAATTAAGATAAACTAGTAAAGAAAACACAGAACCACAAAAACAAAAGTCGCTAAATGCGCTTCATAGACCCTTTAACAAATGTACTCATAATTTGCTCCGTGACGCTAGATGGAGTAGCTTACACCGACCATAGTTTTAACTGAAAACACGAAAAGCATGAAAAAAAGGGTTAATCTTAATGCCTACAAACTTAAGGGCGTCTTTGGTGTCATTACAACAGACTTACTGCTGTGGCAACACACCCACAATTGACCTTTTCGGTGATTCTACAGCAGGGAATCGACCATCCTTCACTTTTACACGCTCCATTGTGAGAATAAAACAGTTTAAAGTTGATTCTACGGTCTAGAATCCACTTTTACTATGTAAAAGTCGAATGTTCCGCAGTGTGGAATGTCGGAAATGTTGAGTGGTGTCTGTAAAGGCTACCCAGACTTAATTCATGCTCTTATTCCAACTCCAACAAACAGTCATATCATGCATCCTCTAAGAGAATAAGCATTGCTCTGAAGTGTAAAATCAGCATATTCAAATATATAAATACATACTTGAATGAGCATAATAGTAAACGAGTAAATAAACAATAACAAAGTGTCAAATTCAAACCCGATCTACCACTCTGGGACTAACAAGTCAGAGATCCAGTATCCACATTCAGTATTAATACAATCACACATGCTAAAGACAGCAAATTTAACTAATCAGGCACATGGATTCACACCTTTTTATTATATAATAGCAAAATCAAAGCCTTAACAACATGAACAACAAAACAAAAGCTCCACACCCAAAAAAATGGAGCAAAATTCATTCACAAATTCATTTCCGAGCAAATCAAGCTGAAGTCAACCCCGAATAAGCATAGGAACAAATGAAAAAAATAAACAGGTAGGGTTTAGGTGCTCCAAATAAACGTGATCTGTGATCAAGCACGATACGATACAAGTACGACATAGCAACGAGAGTTTTGCGAGTTCCCTCACCGGAGTGAAGCTCCAAATCGCCGATGATCAGATGATATGAAATCACCGGAGATGAAGAATAAGCTGTTACTAAACGAGAAAATCGGAGCAGAGAATGAGAAGGCGGCGAATGTTTTTCTAGTGAGAGCTGGAAAAAAAAAAAGGCTTGTAAAAGATGGTAGGCAGTGAAAAAAAGAGAGCCAGATTTATAAAGGCCTCCTAAAAATAAAAATAAAAATAAAAATAAAAATAAATGCAAACCCTTTTACAATAAATTCTAGAGAGGGTGAAATTCTTAGAATGCATACGTGTTATTCGAACCACGCGGTTTCGTACGCGTATGCGATTCCTATTGAGGATGGCTTGTGTGGTCGAATGTTGCTCAAGTATCTTTCGTATACTCCAAATCTCGAGGGTGAAATTACGTAGTTCTTTCGAAAGCTTGTATGGTTCAGATTAAGCGACGTATGTTACTCCACATTAGGAAGTAACCACACAACAACTTCTCCTACAGAAGAGGGGACATTGTCACGGTTTTATAATAAGTCATATATATATATATATATATATATATATATATATATAACCTTTTTACAATTTTGTCTTTTAAATTTTACATTCATTGATTCTCACCCGTTTTATACACAATTTCCATTCATAGATTCTCACCCAGTCTAGACACAATGGTTCCGTTCATTGATTCTCATCCAGTTTAGACATAATGTTGATAATTTCGTGGACTTAAATCTAATCATAGAACATCAAACGAACTTTTTGACCGATATTGGATCTAAAAAAACATCTAACATATGACTCGAATCGAGTCCAAACATGAATTAATTGTAGATGTAGAAAAACTTTCAGTTCGATTTCAAACCGCCGTAATTTTTCATTATTTCAAGCGCTTTTTTTATCAAAACAAAGTTATCTCTTTCAAAAGACTATAATCACAATGCACACGGTGTACCTCGAACCTGTCTGAAATCATGGAGTCTTAACTTAACCATTGAGATAAACATTATTGACATTACTTCGAGCATAACCACATGCATAAATGTCACTCTCAATGACATTTAAACAACGTCATTGATCATGACTTTCGTTATGTACAAAATAAATATCACTATCACCGACGTTGTTCATCATCATCCACTGTGGATGACATATCTGAAAGAGCAATAACGTCATTATTCTCTTATATAGCATCATTATCAATGACGCTCGTTTTCATAAATAAAAAAAAATTTGGTCACATCCCAAGTAAGTTGAAGGAAAAAAAGGTGTTGTAAATAAAAATATTAATTCATGAGCGTAACGACTTGTGATACATGTACATATACCTAACATGACATGAACATATGTATCATGATCATGACTCATCATACACATAGCATAAGACGTGCATCAAATTCAATTCATTTCAAAAGTATTACACTATAACATTATATAACCCACAGTGAGGAAACATAAACGCCGTATGTTAAGCTTAAATTCGACTTCCAAAAGGTCGAATGTCAATGTTGTTATCTTAAAGTAGTTTCGGGGCTAATTTTAAAGACGGGTTTGTTTATTTTGAATTAATGTAAACCGAGATACATAAAGACATCCATTCAAACAATACAAAAAACTTCATGGCTAATGCCTCTGCCTTTGTACCGGTACCAAAGAAAAAAAAAAAAAAAAAAAAACTGGACACCCATTTCCCAGGTGTAAAAATATAATGTTAAAAAAATACAAGTAATTTAGCTTAAGCAAAAATATATGTCCCAGAAAAGACGATCATTATCAATTAGACCCACAAAAAAGTGTAATAACCTAATGGATGCTCTTCACAGCTTTTTGAGCTGCATCATCCAAATCTTCAGCTGTGATTAGTGTCATTCCACTCTCCTGCGATAAGTTGAAATCGAGTATTATTATGTCTAAAACCATAGACTTTGAAGGGAGGAAACAAAAAAAAGGCGTATTTAGCGACAGACGCCAGTGTTTTTAGTGTGTCACTGGCACAACACCGAAAACAAAGAATCATTAGAAAGTCGCTTATCAGCTTTAGAATAGACTTTCACCCGAGGTTGATTGTGACAACCAACCATCAGAAAAGTCGATTTTCAACTCCAGAATCATACTATGAAAATATCGATCGTCATTTTGGTGCCACAAGGTATATGTTGCAGCTAAAGAGGCCCAAAAATAGATTCTATCCAGAAAAAATAGACTACCTATGTACCAATTTATCTGTCACTTTCGGATTTTTCCACATGACATGATAAATAATGGGGGCTTTTAAAGTCACCACACTAGTCTACCATTCCCCTTAAGGGCACCTCAGTTCATGCCTATTTTTAAACCTTGTAGTGTCCCGGGTTGATTTAGTGTGGTGCCCTTAAAGACCCCCTAAGTGATCCACTCCTACATTATGTGGACTGAATTTCTCATTCTTTCTCATATCAAAATATGATGTTCTAGTAATAATGAGAAAAATAGCATTAAGTATTATTTTTGTGTGCAAAGTGATAGATGATATGGAGAAAACATTTAGTGCTAAAGTGACAGATAAAACGGGACAGTGATACTAGTACTTTACCTTCAAGATTCTCTTCCCTTGGTCAACATTGGTACCCTCGAGACGGACAACTACCGGGACTTTCAATTGAACCTTCAAAATTGAGTACATACATGTTCAGATAACTATTGTGATCATAAGGCAACAATTGAAACATTTACCATGAACAAATCCAACAGAATGGATATAACTTAAGTAGAAAACAAGTCAACGAGAGACTTTATGATACATCAATTATAGAAAGGTTGTGCCAAATGGCATACATCAAAGCCTTTCATTTCTACTCGCTTTCACTCCTACTATGTGAAAGATAGCAGAAATGAAATGATATGAAGTATGTTAGTTAATACAACTTTTACACAGCGTTTGTACCATAAAAAATGTCCAGGTCAACTATAAAGAACCAAACCTGCTTAGCAGCATTCACAATCCCACTAGCAATAACATCGCATTTCATTATACCCCCGAAAATGTTCACCAAAATTGCTTTGACTTTCTCATCTGAAGTCAAGATTTTAAAAGCCTCCACTACCTATTATTCCACATAACAAGACAAAATATCAAGCTTTAGGCACTTCAGCAGCAAAACAAATAAGAATTACGGGTGTAAATGAGACAAATGGTTTGTTGGCAATTTGAGTTTGGATTGACTTTTTGCTCGGTTTGATATAGTTCGAGACAAAGTAGACACGAATGAGTCGATCTCGAACATTCTCATGCTTGAATCATGAGCTTCCTAGCATGCTCAAACTTAAAATACACGTGAAAATTATGTATGAGTTGGATTATATACTTATTATAGTAATAAGCATTCCTAGTCTTTTTTTTGTTTAATAATTACTTTTTAGCAAATTAGCATAAAATGAAATACCCTCAAAGTATTTTATATTTGTCGATACTCAATCATAATAAAAGAGACATATTATATTCAACTCAAAACAAACTCGAATACAAACTCAAATCTGACTCGAGTTTGAATGTGCTCGTCATTGAGCTTGAGTTCCAAACTCAAGTTCATACAGTTTAACGTTTTCTCGATTTGATAAGCTAAATCCTCAACTCAAGTCGGATCAATCACACCCCTACTAAGCACTCTATTAGAAAGGCGTTGAAGAAATTCGAGGTATGTAATTTGTCTAGTATATCCAAAGGGGAAGTGAATGCCTACATAAATAAAATGAACATCAAAAGGTCAGTTTACCTGTTCTTCAGAAGCATTTCCACCAACATCAAGGAAATTAGCTGGAGTCCCTCCGTGTAATTTGATGATATCCATGGTAGCCATGGCAAGTCCAGCTCCGTTCACCATGCAACCGATTTCTCCGTCTAACCCTATGTAATTCAGGTCAGCTTTTGAGGCAGCAACCTGCAACAAAATGTGTTCCAATACAGCTAAACAATGCAAGGAGAATAGGTGGCAATAAATGTGTCCGCTCACGAATGACCATAAGACAGATGGACGCAAATACCTCACGAGGGTCTTCTTGTGATGGATCACGGAGAGCAAAAATTTCTTTCTGACGGAAAGCAGCATTATCATCAAAGTTAAGCTTTGCATCAGCAGCTACTAACTTCTTGTCAGCAGTCTCAGCAAGTGGGTTAATCTAGCCACAATAAAAAAACAGAAACAATTATAAAAGACACTTATTTAAGTTTGAGATTATAGCACTTTCATGTCATGAACTGTCCTGCAACGAAACCCAATAGCTTGGCTCAGATGGTAAGTGGTCTGAGAAATGCCCTAGAGGTCACGGGCGCGATTCCTCTTAGGAGGTCGAATAGCCGATTTCCTGGTGGCTCCGATTGTTAAAGAGCTCTGGACCAAATCGACCCCCTGAGTAAGAGTCAAACTCTACAGGCACTCAGAAATCAACACCATTTAGTCAAACGGTGGTGATCCCAATTCCCAGACATACCAAAAACAGAAAGTGTGTGCTGCAGCCTTAATAACTTCAAAATGGTGATGGAAAAGTACGACTTCTTACTTCCAATAATGTGCAGTCAGAATCGCAGAATAGTTTATATAACTTCTTCACTTGTTCAATTGAAGAGTCTCTATCAGCAACAGTGGGTGCCAAACCATCAACAACTTTAGCAGCATCCTCATCAGTGATTCCTTTGAAAATATCGATAGGCACCTGACACGATAAAACCCATCAAGTTTAAGCCAAAAAGAAGAAAAAAACATGTAGACAAGATAATGACATTTTTGGTCCCCTGTCATTTGCTACTGTCTAAAAAATAACCCCCATCTTTCATAATGTCACTTTTCACCCCTAACTATACATTTTAGTTACACTTTTAAGACACTTAACGGAAGCACTTTGTTGATTAACGTGTAACATTAAACTGTATTGTAATTTGAGTGTGCCACTGCCACATGTCACCACAAATTGGTTGCAAAATAATATAAATATAAAAAGGGAATATGACACCTTAGGTCCCATATATTTTCTTACTGCCTCAGAACTAACCCTAATCTGTTTCATAATGCCAGTATTCACCCCTAAACTATACATTTAGACGATTGGGTCAGACATTAGTCAACGGCTTGGATCCGTTAAGTATACTGAAAGTGCACCAAAAATGTATAATTAGGGTGGAAAAATGTCGTAATGAAAGTTAGAGACTAGATTTGAGACAGAGAGAAAAGACAGGGGAGCAAAAGTGTGATTATCCCTATGTAGAATACCATAAACAGTTATTGTATAATGACTTCTTGAAGAAACATGATCAGAAGGAAAACCTTAATAATCATGTCAGGAAACTTTTCTGCCAAGTCTTCGATGCTAGTTCCTCCCTTTCTACAGGCAATAATAAGCTGTTGAAAGACAAACAGCATAAAAATTCCATCAGCACATCATCACTGTTAGCACTTATTGGATAAAGAAACTTGCCACATGTTTCACGTTGTTGATTGATGCTATATTGTCATTTACAGTTTCAATACTCATTAGAAATATGTGCATCTTCTTCACAGTAAAATGTTTGTAGATTATCAATAGAAAAATGAAAATCTACGCTGCAAGTTGTGATATAGATTCTAAAAGGTTGAAACTTACAGGACCAGCCGAGGCACGGTCAAGTATAATTGAAAAATACATCTCGTTGACTAATGAGAGCTTTTCACACAAGTAAACCTGCAACAAGATGAAGGGTGCTATTAAAAACGGAGTACACAAAAGAACTCATGCACTAAAAACTACTAATATTTCTGTTTTTCAGGAACAAAAAACTACTAAAATTTCAACTGTAGAGAACAAGAAATAAAAGGCAGTCATTTCAGAGAAAAACTTCCATACCTTGCTGACAACCTTTCCTTGAGGCCCTGTTTGCTTCGTAACAAGTATTTGTCCAAGCATCTTTCCTGAGGAAAACAATAGCCAGAAAATTAACAAAGCTGAATTTCAGATGTTCTTCACTTTGCATGAACGAGAAAATCTTAAAATTTCATGAAATATATGCATATAGATTACATCATGCACAAAAAGACATGTAAAAAAAAGTTCCTATCACATTCTTGAGTATGAAAGGCCATTGTTCATTACCAGCTAAGCTTTCCACCTCATCTGCCTTGGTAATGTGCACACCTCCCTTTAAACCATTCTTAAAAGTACCTAAGCCCCGACCACCAGCAAGGATTTGTGACTTGACCACTATCTGCATTTACAATAAACACTGTAAAGCTTTTCGATAGTAAAACTTGGAAACAATTAGTCCACAGAGGAATCACAAAAGAGTATATAATCTTTTCAGATATCCACTCCTAAAATCAATTATCTCCAATCACATTAACGTGACTACTCCTAACACATTTATCAGAATCATTCTCTAGACATAGCAATTACCTCACTCTGGTTCGCAAAAACATCGTGAACAGCCTTTTTTATTTCTTCAGGTGAAGAAACAGCTACACCTTTGGGAACATTAATTCCGTACTTCCCCATCAACTCGGCCCCCTGAAATAATCAAAACACCATCTGAAATGAGAAAATCGGCGGTAAAAACAACTAGGTCATCTCACATAGAGTATATGTCAATTGTGAATCTCAAATAAATCAGAACCTGATATTCATGTATGTTGAGCCGACGAAGCTGTTGCTGCTGCCATTTCCCGGCCACAGAAAGAGAACGGTTGGCAAGCTTGCCCAGCAAACTTCTCACCATTGTATGTAACAACTACGAAAAAGAATATATGTGATAAAGGTTGCATAGGTAACCCTAACAAACTTGTGCAAAGAAGTTGAGTGCAGGAGTTTCAGTTCACAGACAGAGGCCGCCAAGCCGTATTTAACTAAAACGCGAAAGCATATCTTAATCCATGCTCATGTTCTTACGCCGACAAACAGTCATCTCAGGCATCCACAAACAAAATAAGCATTGATTTGAAGCGTTGAAATCAGCATATTTCAAGAAACAGCAAATATATGAACATGAACTTAATCAGCATAATTATAAATGAGCAAATAAACCAATTTAAGTCAAAGCCGATCTAACACTCTGGGATTAATCCAGCATCCAAGTTCAGTATTAATGCAACAGACAGCAAATGTAATCAAATAGGCACATGAATTCACACCTTGTTGTCAAAACATAGCAGTTGCCAAATGATCTAAAAAAAACATCTCAAGCATAAAACGAATAAATTATACCTAAAAAAAGATTAAAAAAACGATGCATACTCTCGTACACGAATTCGTTTACGAGCAAATCAAGCTAAAGAGCTAACGCCGAGTAAGCCTAGAAAGAAGCTAAAAATAAACAGCTAGGGTTTAGGTGTCGTGATCTGTGATCAAGCATGTGAAGATGCGATGGAGAAACGTTGCGAGCTTGCTCACCAGAATGAAGCTATAAATCGCCGATGATCGGAATATACCGGAAATGAACAAACCGGTACTAAATGAGAAAGCTGGAAAGGAGAAGCGACGGCGGCGAATAGTTTTCTAGTACCGAGAGCATGTAAAATGGAAATAAATGAAAAAAGTGTCCAAAAAAAATAAAAACAAAAACAAAAAAAATGAACAGAGTCATCAGTGAAGAAACTCGTGTTCGACTCTGTCCAACAAAAACAAGAAAAATGAACAGAAATGTAGCTCATCCGGGTTCGTGATTGATTGTTTGTTTTGCTTTAATAAATCGAGCTCAAACGGAGCTGTAGGCTCATTTCTAAACGAAATGTCACGAACTTGGCTTGAAAAAGTTTAATTATGTTCACAAGCATGATTATACAACAATGTTCAAATGATAAACCAGCTTGAGTTCAAACCATTTTTTTTTAGTGGACTTAGAGAATTTTTGTAATATTTTTTTTTGTATGATGTATGTAATGTTGATCTATAATTTTTTATTTTTCATTATCACGTCATGTTTTATATCTTCACTAGCCGAACTTGAATAAGAAGACAAAAACAGGTTTAACAAGTCAATTTTAAACACGAGCACAATAATTTTTATAAAAGGACCCGAAACATAAATCAAAATTAGTGTTTGATATTAACATACGAATCGAAATCGTGAATTTAAGATTGAGTTCGACAACCGATACTAAAATCGGCTGTTAACGATCATTAGAATTTTGAAAATTAGTAATTATAACTATTACATGAATAGGTCATTTAGAGTTTGTATTTTCGACGATGGATAAATAGTTTTATCTCTTTATGCGTTTCAAATTTCGTTTTTTGACTCATTTTTTAAAATTTGAAATATTTCGTCGAACTTGAATACGATTCTCAAACAACAATTTTTTATCGCTTCAAATCTATCAACAACAATTTTATATCTTCACAAACTATAAATTGTAAAACCAACAACAAAAGTATGTATTACAAAAATAGAACATCCAAATTCTAGCCACCTCATTTTAGTGTTTAATGAATCGAACACAAACATAATTTTTTATTTGGTTAACGGGTATCTTTAAGCCCGATAATTTAATAAACAAGTTAATTTTTTATTTGAGCTTGATGCGTTAAGTTGGATAATTGATCGAACTTGAGCTCGTCTTGCTTGTGCAAACAAAATGAGCTCAACGAGTTTTTCTCCACGAAATTAGAATATGATTGTGTAAATATATGCGTGTGTTCACGAACTTACACGAATGCTTAGCAACGAAATGTGTTTTGTTCTTTTAACAATTGAGCTCGTTCAAATGTTTAAAAACTGATTCGTTTAGCTATATATATATATAAACAAACAAGTACAACAGTCTTATATGAGTCGAATTCAAATTTGTTCGCGAGAACGCTCTCTAGAACTAGCATTTTTTCCTTCTTTTTTTATTTTTATTTTTTTATTTTATGAGAAAATCATTTTTTCCTTTTTCTAGAGCGCCAAAAACAGGAGCAATTTGCATGGCACTTTTAGTCCATGTAGGCTTTTGACTGGTAGTTAGAGTTTCCAATTAAAACATCAAACTCCATTTTCATACTCCTTCCATTTTCTTCATAATCAGAAAGAAAAAAAAAATCCACAGATCACAAAATAATCAAAACCTCTAAAAAGTGCTCGGATTCACGGCGAAGATTCACCAGCAAACAATGGATGAAACCGGGAAAAATCCGGTAAACATAAGCAGCAAAAGAAACACCATGAACGACGTGTTAGGCGAATTCAAAGCATCTTCCACCGCACACGAAGATCATCAAATACTAAAAGAAAAAGAGCTTGAAAATTATAGGCAAAGGATCAAGGAATTGGAGAACAGAGTATTAAGCTTAACAGAGGAGAATAAGGACATTAATAGCTTGCTAAAGATTGCATTATTGGAAAAAGAGGCATTGGAGAAGAGTTTGAATATGAACAATGAGCAAAAGAGATCTGCAATCCTGCAATTAGCAGAAAAAGGACTGCAGAAAGTCGGGTTTGGATTCGGTTTCGGTTTTATTATGGGAGATGGATCAAGTGAGCATTCATCTGATGATAAATCCGGCAACGACGAACTCCGCAATGAGGAGGTTGTAAGTCTGGTAAAAAGCAAACATCTTTTCTCCCTTCACATTCACATTGAGTAATTAGTCTAAGGTGTGTCTTCGTTTCGTTTGATGCCGAAACACCAAAATACTCTTCAAAAAAACTTAAAGTCTCTTAAGTGTAGATACAATTTACGCGTAAAAACGCTATGGCTTTTACGTGTATTTTTGGATGAAGATCAGGTTGTTTCTGACATTTAGATAGCCTGATTTTTTTAATTGGACTTTGCAGGCATCATCTGTAGAGAGGATAATGAATAATTTACGGCTTGAAATAAGCCAATTAAGGAGATCTTTAGAGGAATCTAGGTATACTATTTCCAATCAAATTATGAAGTTCTATAATTATGGGATGGTCACAACTCACACGGTAACGTAGAATACACGTAAAGATGCGTAAAAGCATGCGTGATTCTACTTGTACTTCGTTTCTATGCGCAAAAAAGGGACGCACGTTTTTACATGATATTCGGCATTGCTAAGTGACCGCCGCCTAAGAATGAAAGAAAATGACTAAGATAGTTCTAATCTTATTGTCAGGTCAGAAAATGAAAGAAAGCAAAGACTCCTTGATAAACAAGCTCATGAAATTGCACAATTAGTGTCATACACTAAAGAGCTTGAGGTTAAAGAAGCCATGTTAACTCAAAATGTAAGTATCAATGCATGTGGCCAAAAAAAAATAATGGCAATTTTATTTCATGTTGGAAGGTGACGATGCTAAATAAAGCACCAGTGATGTGTCAAGGTTGTTTAGTATCTAGGGGTGAAATAGAAAGGTGAAACAGTGTGAAAAAGATGGTGCCTTTTATGGAAAGATGGTGGTTTTTATGTTGTACGGTGGGTTCAAGAATGTATCTTGAATTGCCTACGTATCTGTTTGGAATCCGGGAATCAAGCCTAACGTAGTTCCTGGATGCAAGTATTTATAGGCTCGTACCCCCCTGCCCTACATTTAGGGCGGTTTAATTTATTGACGAAAATGACCTTGGCCTCTGTCCAAGTTACCTCTTAGATACCGGCTCGATGTACATCGAGCCGGGTCATGCCGATGTGGTAACCTCCTATATAACTCATAATGTAAATAATCTTGATCATGTCGAGATGTCTCTACCGACTCGACATCATTGTCATACACGGACCTCTTCCACATTCCAACCGGACTACTCGGATCATTCCACGTGGAAGGGTGGCATATCGTATCGTCATAAGCCCCCGGATCGACGAGGCCACTTTGAGATGCTAAAGTCGGATCGAAAATTTGAAAAAGTCATTTGATTCGAGGCCTCCTTTTGGCGGGATTTAGGCTAATACCCTAACCGCCGTAGGCTCCCAATAGGATGACGTCATTCTACATCGAAATTAAATGGGCGCGGGGAAACGAAACGTTTTTATTGGTTGGAAACCACTTGATATACGCGATACTTCCTTTATAACTGTCCAAAAACCGTCCCTTCGAATCATTTGGAGATCTTTGAAGATAAAAGGAGTATCAAGCCGGTGAAGAGTCTAAACTTACTCATTCTCGTCCATTTTTCTGCCTCATACAAAATGCGCAAGTAAGCTTTGAATTTCCTCTGTTTCTTTCTTATTTTCATTGTTTTCTTTGCTTTTCCCATTCCCGTGTCGGTGAGTGAGAGCGATTCTCAAAATTTAGAGGAAATCGCCGTGTCCGAGGACGAATCTCAGGAAGTAACGGTTTCCGAACAACTTGATACATCTGGCCAGAAGTCCACCGGGGAAGAGGGAGAGGAGGTAAGGGAGGAAGAAGAATCGACTTCCCGACGCCTGCGAAACGACAAACCGAATGAAAGGTCGGGGTGCATACGGATGCGTATCCGCTCTAACGAGAGGGAAGGTTAAAGCTTTATGCCGGAGGTTCGATATTCCGTATTCGTCCAACAACATGCAAGTCCCTCGAGGTCAAAATCAATTCGCTTGTGATCCTCCTCTCCCGGTTTTTGCGCCGTTTATGAAGCGCGGCTAAAGGAAGGATTAAGATACCACTTTCGATCCGTGTCTTATCGAAGTGCTTCGACACTACCGGATATGTGTTGCTCAATTGGCTCCGAATGGTGTTAGAAGTCTCATGGGCTTTGTCTAGCATGTCGAGTGGCTAAAGTCGAATTCACGGTGCGCTGTTCCGACGGTATTATTCGATCCTGGGACCGCAAGACGCGGGGTGGTATACCTTTCGAAACGCCACTTTGGTCCCGGAATTTGTTCGGAAGGCCATATCTTCTCACGGCGGCCCCGGAAACCTAACTTCTTCTTCATCCGACACGGTCTTGGTGACCTCGATATACATACTTGGCACCAAAGACCTAAGAAGTGGCATGACAAGCTTGACTCCGATCCACCCGTGTCGTGTGGGGTGCTTGAGCAAGCGCGTCCCGATATTGCAACTCGGAATGCACCCTCATACGCTTATGCGACATCGAGACGGCATGCCCGGTGCTTATATGGAGCTTGATGAAGAAGTCCGGGCTTTGTGTAGGACCTTCGTTATTTTATCGAATTGTTATACTTCTTTACGTTTACTCATTTCCGTCTCGATTTTTTATTAATAATGATTTCGACTTTTGCGGTGGAGTATTTCTCGGAGATGGAATCGTCAACTAAGGTGTTAGACCCGAAAAGACGGATCCCAAGAAAATCCGGGAGGCCGGTCGGCATCGGATCGAAGAAGGCCGTATCCGGCTCGACGGCTTACGGGAATCAAAGGACTCCGATTCGATGCGGGACTCCCCAGCTTCGTCCTCTAACACTTTGAGAAATCAACTTTGACGAAGGCGTGGTGGAGAAGCGGCAAGAGGAGAACCTCGTCCAAAGGAAACGCCTTAAAGTTGCGAGATCCGACATGGTGTAGGGAAGGAAGCTCGCATCATTCCTCCACCAAGGCCACGAGCATCGACATGATTCCGGAGACCTCTACCACCGAGCTGGAGGCCATGGCTCCTGAAGAGTTCAGCAGTTGGTTTACCAAAACTATGCGAGCTGTAAGCCTTTAATTCTTCATAGTTTTGAGGCTTTTATAATCTCAAGATCTTCCATTTTAAGGCCTCTCATGTTTTGCAGGCTCGGCTAATGACTCAAGTGGCCACGGTCAGGATGGAGTCTTCTGCCTCCCTGGTGGAAAAAGAGGAGACTATAAAGAAGCGGTGCCAAAATTGAGAAGCTCGAGGCATCGGTAAAGAAGATAGATGGACGACGCTTGACTGCGGGGCGATCTTGAAGCGTCTCAACTCAACTTATCCAAGGCGGAGAAGGCGCCGGGCCGCAAGAGATGGGGAATTGTCCAAAGTAAGGTTGGAGCTCGAGGCCACCAAGACCGAGGCGGCTAACGCCATCAAGGCTCGGGACGACCTTCAATTCGAGGTCGACGGTTTCGCGGCTCGCCGGGAGACGGCTAGGAAGGACTATCGGCCTCTTCGAGTTTAAGAACGAAATGATGTTGTTGATGACTCAAGCAATGAAGGGAGGCTTCACGAACGCACTAAACGAAGTGAAGGCCGCCTTTCCCGAATTTGAAGTGTCTAGTGTCGGAAAGGCGCACTTATACGACACGGAAGCTATCCTCGATATGGCCGCTACTTCGACGATCTCCGGTCCGGTGTCTCTTTGTATGAGAAATATGTGGTCCCCGCTCTGAACCAAGAGGTTGAGGAGGATGTCGACATTGAAGATCAAACTAACCCCAACGCGTACGAGTCGGTCCCTCCAATTTCGAGTTTAAAACAACGTTTATTCGATTTGGTTGTACTTTTTAAACATTTACTTTCTTTGTCTTTGCTTTATTTTTTGTTGATGAACTCGTTCGGTTTGGATTTCACTTGACTCTCCCTATCTAATTATTTGGTTTGTGATCCTTGCCTTTTTTGATTGCGACTCTCTTAGGGTGTAGTCATATCGACTTAATTCCCTTTCGATTAATTTGGGTGCAGTCATATCGACTTAATTCCCTTTCAATTATTTAGGGTGTAGTCATATCGACTTAATTCCCTTTCGATTATTTAGGGTGTAGTCATATCGACTTAATTTTTCGATTATTTAGGGTGTAGTCATATCGACTTAATTCCCTTTCGATTATTTAGGGTGTAGTCATATCGACTTAATTCCCTTTCGATTATTTAGGGTGTAGTCATATCGACTTAATTCCCTTTCGATTATTTAGGGTGTAGTCATATCGACTTAATTCCCTTTCGATTATTTAGGGTGTAGTCATATCGACTTAATTCCCTTTCTTGTGCGAGGTGTAGTCATATCGACTTAATTCCTCTCTATTCCCCAAAGTGAAGCATGAGTTCATGACTCATGATACACTTTAAGTATGAGTTGATGTTCGCTTTAGCGAGTTAGGAGTGATAAGCATTAAAACTTTAACGCATCGTATCGACGGGTACTTGCTATGATGGTTCAAAGAAAATTTCATAAATTGCAAACATAAAGCCTTGACGGTCGATTCGACGCATTACAATCACCAAAACGGAAATGAAAATTACACATAGTACTTTCTAAGATTAGTGGTATGCCAGGTTCGAGGCACAGTGCTTCCATCTGACCTTCCAAGTTGATACGCTCCTTTAGGATGGACTTTCAGGATCTTGTAAGGGCCTTCCCAATTCGGCTCGAGTTTGCCTATTGGGTCTTGTCTCTTGCTTCATTCTTTCTCGGCACGAGGTCACCAACTTGGAAATATTTATACTTTACCCGAGCGTTATAGTATTGTGACATCTTCCTTTTATACTCGGCCACTCGATGTGATGCGAGCTCTCTTCTTTCTTCGACATCATCTTTCGCTTTGCTTGAGGTTGTTTTCATTTGTCTCGATATTGTAAGCCAAAACCCGAGGTGAAGACAACCCGATCTCTCGCTTTGGTATAACCGCTTCACACCCGTAGGCCATTGCGAAAGGAGTTTCTCGAGTAGCCGCATTGGGTGCGGTTCGATACGACCACAAGATGCTTGGCAAGCGTGTCTTTGCCCAATCGCGTCCCTCATCTTCCAATCGCTTCTTCGGACCGAACTTCAGCGTACGTTGGTCCGCTCGACTTGTCCATTCGGCGAGGTCGAGCCACGGATGTCGTTCTATGTTCGATCTTGAACTCTTTGAGCCGGCTCGCACCCTTTCATCCAAGAAGGGGTGCCATTGTCCGAGATCGGTACTTGGGGACTCCAAACTGCATAAAATATTTTCCCACAAAAACTTTTTGATGGTTGCGGCTACGATATTAGCAAGGGCTTTAGCCTCGGCCCATTTGGTGAAGTAATCGACCGCGACTACAACAAACTTTAAATTTCCGGGGGCTCGAGGCAAAGGCCCTACTATATCGACACCCCACTCGTCGAACGGCCAAACGGACTCGATGACGTTCATCTCTTGAGCTTGCGATGCGTTATCACATCATGAACCCGACACGCTCTACACTTCATAACCAACTCATTTGCGTCCTCTCGCATTGAGGGCCGAAATACCCCGCTAGCCTACATTTCCTCGTCAGCATTCGTGCCCCACAATGATTTCCACATACCCCCCGATGTATTTCCTCGAGAAGATATGCTCCCTCTTCTTCCGACGCGCATCGCGTCCGGGCGCTACGAATGACTTCTGTAAAGAACATAATCAAATAATGCATATCTCGTATTTGTAATCGTACCTTCCTTGCTTGAAACCTATCCGATGGTAGAATCCCATCTTTAAGATAAGCGGCTATCGGGTCCATCCACGTCGACCCCGAATGATCGGTTGCACATCAACTTCTTCGTAGCTACGCTCGACAACATTTCTACCGGACTTTCTTTTTTGATTTGAAATTAGACGCCGGTTTAGATAAGGCATCGGCTCGTTTATTCTCGTTCCTCGGTACATTCGATACGAACATTCTTAAATTTTGACATCGGTCTACGAACCACTTTTAGATAGCTTTTCATGGTTTCCTCTTTAGCCTCATATCCCCCTCGGATGTGATTTACCACGAGCCGTGAGTCGGCGTATACTAGGAGATCCTCGACCCCAATTTGATTGCCAACTTCAAACCCGTGATCATGGCTTCATATTCCGCTTCGTTGTTAGTGGCTTTGAATTCAAATCGAAGTGCATATGGGAATTCCTCTCCTCTTGGGCTAATCGGCAACAAACCCGCTCCTGCTCCTTCCTTGCTTTGGAAGCACCATCAACATAAATGGTCCACTTTGTTCGATGGTTGCTTTTCTTGTGCAATTTGGATCGAAAATCCTTCGCGATGAAATCGGCTAGTGCTTGGCCTTTGATAGGCGTCCGAGGCGTGAACTCGATATCGTATCCGGCTAACTCAACCACCCATTTGGCCAGTCGACCCGATGTCTCGGGCTTCGCCAAAATCTGTTTCAAGGGTTGGTTCGTGACTACCACGATCGGGTGTGCTTGAAAATAATGCTTTAATTTCCTCGACGCATGGACTAGGCCCAAAACTAGCTTCTCGGTGGTGAATACCTTAACTCGCCCCATGCACAGGCTTTGCGACGAAGTAGATTGGTACACGACCCCGCTCTGCTTCTCGAATCAATACTTGCGCTTCTTGCTTCCTCACAAACGGCAAGATACACCAAAAGCTTCTCTCCTCTCGAGGTGATGCCAAGGTGGGCGGGTTTGACGGGTAATTCTTTAAATCTTCAAAAGCCTTTTGGCACTGTCATCCCACTTTGGAAGGGACTCGCTTTCTTTAGAATCTTAAAGAATGGTAAGGCCACTTTGTGCCGATATCGATAGGAAACGGTTGAGAGCGCCATCCGACCCGTTAATCTTTGCACCTCCTTCACACTTCGAGGCACGCGGCATGTTTTGGAGGGCCTTGATTTTGTAATGCAGGTTTGCGTTAATTCCATCCTTAGATATCATGTACCCCAAGAACTTTCCTGATCGGACTCCGAACGTGCACTTTTTTGGGTTGAGCTTCATGTTAGCAGAGCGGAGAACCTCGAACACCTCTCTCGTGTCGATTATAAACTGCTCGAGAGACTTACTCTTAATTAACAAATCGTCTACATAGACTTCCATGCTCCGCCCGATCAGCTTTTCGAAAATTTTGTTCACTGCACGCTGGTACGTTGCTCCTGCATTCTTTAAACCAAACGGCATCGTAACGAAACTAAATGTCCCGAAGTCAGTTATAAAAGTTTGTCTTTTCCGAATCTACGGGGTCCATAAGGATTTGATAGTAGCCACGATACGCATCTAGAAATCCAAAAACTTCGAACCACTAATGTCGAGTCGACAAGTTGGTCGATCTTGGGAAGTGGGTAAGAGTCTTTTGGGCAAGCTTTGTTTAGATGCGTGAAGTCGATGCACATCCTCCGGCTCCCATCGGGCTTTTTTACTAAAGCTGGGTTGGCTAACCATTCTGGATATACCACTTCTTTAACGATCCCAGCCACCAGCAACTTGTCGACTTCTTTTTTAACTGCTTCCTTTCTTTCTGGTGCTAGACTTCTCTTCTTTTGCTTCACCGGTTTCTTTGTGGGGTCGACATTGAGCTTATGCATAGCAAGGTCACCTGAGAGTCCCGGCATGTCGTCGGCTTTCCATGCAAAAACATCTCGAAACTCAACCGGGAGATCGACTAACGTCTGAACATCGGGGTGTGGAATCCACTTCCCGACTCGAACTCCCTGGCTTTCCTCTTCTTCCCAAACTCGAACTTCTTCTGTTGGATCAACTGAAACCCAACTTTTGTCTTCTTCCTCCTCAGGGATTAGCTCTTCAACCAACACTTGACCTACACCCTTTCCTTTAATCGTTA
Organism: Gentiana straminea; assembly: GCA_036785695.1. NCBI lineage: Eukaryota > Viridiplantae > Streptophyta > Magnoliopsida > Gentianales > Gentianaceae > Gentiana > Gentiana straminea. The sequence goes on along the minus strand of JAVUPR010000239.1, from coordinate 1,746,192 downwards.
CCGGGTTGCAATTCACGGCCACCATCGCCACATCTCCCTTACCTCGTGGGTACCGTACCATGTAGGGAATTTCATCTTTGTTATGGTAAGTGGAGATCAACTTTCTCAAATCATAAAGTGCGGGTCGACCCAATATTACGTTATATCTGAAGGGGCCTTGACTACGACGTACGTCATCTCCGTCGTTCGCCCGCTTCTCACCATCTCTACCGTGGTTAACAAGTTGATAGATCCGACGGGATGGATGGCACATACTGTAAAACCGAATAGCGGGGTGGACAATGGTGTTATATCTTCATCTTTTAACTTCATTGCCTTGAACGTTGAATAGTATAGGATATTCACGGCACTCCCGCTATCAACACGGACTCTCTTTATTAGCCCTCGGCCCGATGAGCTTCTATTACTAAACCTTCACTTGCGGCCATAAGTGCGGGGACATCGTCTCGGGTCCATATCCTACCTCTGTTGTGAATTTCAACTTCTTGGCCTCTCTCGACCCGTCCGCCAACGGGTTGACTTGATCGGGGTCGGTCTAAGTCATGTTCGCCACAATCGTATTCACACCGTATCCGATTCGGTTATCTCCATAAGGATCTCGATTCGATCTTCCCTTATCGTCTCGACGCTCATCTCTCGATTATCCCTCCTCACGGGCTCGGATGACTGTCTCTACGCCTTTGATTGCCTCGATTGGGAGATCGATCTCTTCTTCCATGATAATTCTTCCTCTTGTATTCACGACGTCCTTTGGGATCATCCTTTTCCGATCTGTCTACTACCTCGTCGAGTTGTCCTTCTTGGATGCCAGCGTCGATATCTCTTTTCGGATCAAAACATTCTTCGTATCATGCCCCACGTCTGATGGTAATCACAATATTTGTGGGTGTTTTTCCTCTTCTCGACATCTTTTGATATCGGTTTTGGGGTCCGAGCAATGTTCTTTTTTATCATGATGGCTAGCACCTCTTTCCGGGATCGATTAAGGGGTATGAAGTCTCTATCTTTCAAATTACCTTTCTTCCCGAGTCGATCGTAATTGGCGCGTCATCCGATCGAAAACGCGGCTTTCCACTTCATTCTGGGCGACCTTTGGTCGGCCGCGGGGGTCGTTCTTCGAGTTGAGACCAAGCGAGATGGTGTGCAAGCGCACTTTGCCTCCTCACCTTGGCAAAATTTATGGACTATGTTCACACATTCGTCCATGCTTTACGGCATCTTCTAGATAACTTATCGTATAACTTCATGTTCTGATCCACCGCAACGAAAAAATTGACACGAAGTGTCTCGTTGAGATTGTGGACTTTCATTGCTTCGAGGTTAAAACGCTTCATATAATCGATAGTTGACTCATTCCTTTCTTGCTTGATGTTAGTCAAATGGGTAGAACTCGGATGAAACTTCTTGTTTCCAATAAACGCGTCGCGAAACTTTTGCCCCAACGCACGAAGCTAGAAATCGACCCGGGTCTCGGTTGTGGAACCACTCTCGAGCTCGACTTTGTTAATAATGTGTCAAATGCTCGACACTTCATGGCGTCGTTCGCATTCCTTAGCCTCATCATCGATATGTATCGGTATAGATGATCCTCGGGATCTGTTGTGCCGTCGTACGGATCCATCTTCGGGGGTTTGAAGGACTCGGGCATCGGGTAACGCTCGATCTCGAAACAAAAGGCGACTCGAGCCAATCGATGTCTCGATCTTTGCCTACGATACGATTGAACTCGTCTCGTATACTTTCCTCGACCATTCTTAAAGGCTTCTCTTGCGCGGCCCGCTTCTTGTAGTTGGTGGCACGACTTCTACCTCGTCTTCGCATTCTTCTCGTATATCCACCGACTTCTTCCCGCTTTGCGTTCTCTAACTCTTTCGGCTGGTTGATCTAAAGGTTGCTGTCCGGAAAATCGTGGAGTCCACTTTTCAACAAACAACGACGCTACGACACGCTTAAGTGCTTCTTCATCTAACGACGCCAAGTGGTACGCAACATCCTGCACGCAGGGGAGGAAGGCGAGGTTTTTGCGTTTGCACAAGCTGCGGCCTTAGAACCGGTGGGCTTTTCTAGGACATTACGGTTTTGTTCCCCTGCCGGCTCTGGTACGTGTGTTCTTCGTTACGTACATTCTTCTTTGCTTTTTTTTTTCTTCTTGTTGACGGCGCCATCGTACTATTCTCTCTAAATCACCAATAGATAGGCCCTCCTTACAGCGCCAAATGACGATGCTAATAAAGCACCGGTGATGTGTCAAGGTTGTTTAGTATCTAGGGGTGAAATAGAAAGGTGAAACGAGTGTGAAAAAGATGGTGCCTTTTATGGAAAGATGGTGGTTTTTATGTTGTACGGTGGGTTCAAGAATGTATCTTGAATTGCCTACGTATCTGTTTGGAATCCGGGAATCAAGCCTAACGTAGTTCCTGGATGCAAGTATTTATAGGCTCGTACCCCCTACGCCCTACATTTAGGGCGGTTTAATTTATTGACGAAAATGACCTTGGCCTCTGTCCAAGTTACCTCTTAGATATCGGCTCGATGTACATCGAGCAATGGTCATGCCGATGTGGTAACCTCACTATATAACTCATAATGTAAATAATCTTGATCATGTCGAGATGTCTCTACCGACTCGACATCATTGTCATACCTGGACCTCTTCCACATTCCAACTGGACTACTCAGATCATTCCACGTGGAAGGGTGGCATATCGTATCGTCAGAAGGTCTTTAATGACACCACATAGTATCTATCAGGACCCCACATTGGGGTGTGAGGTTCGACTTTTAAGCAGTTGAACCTCACTGTGGCACCACACCTGGATGTGGTGTTCGACTTTCTAGAGGTCAGAGAACGTGGACATTTGACTTCTGGAAAATCGAATCTCAATGTGTGACCATATTGAGGTTTGAGGTTCGACTTTCCAGAGGTAAAATGTGGATATTCATCCTTTGGAAAATCGAATCTCATATATAAGATTCAACTTTTCAACGTCAAACCTCACTCTGGTACCTCGAAAATAAGTTTCCCGTGGTGTCACTAAAGACTCCCTTTCGTGTTTTTTTTTTTTTTTTTGTGCAACTATTTTTTTAAGGAGCATCGATTTTTTTTTCCTATATATCTTTTTGCAAGAATGAAGAACATCAGATACAGTTAAAAAGATACGCGGAAGAAGTGGTAAGATGGAGGGAAGCTTGTGAGCTGGAGGCTGAAGCTGGAAAGAATATTCTCCATGAGCATGAAGAAATGGTAAAGATGGTTTTGTTACTGGCACCGAGGTGAATCTACCGTAGCACTACACTTCGGGTTAGGTTCGACTTTACAGAGGTTGAAAATAGATATTTGACCTCTGTAAAATCGAATGTTAAGCTAAGATTCGACTTTCCGGAGATTGAATGTCGGTGTGGTGTCCTGAGAGTAGATTCCATGTTCTCTCAGGAAATTCGAATGTAAGATCAACATTCGAATTTGCAGTTGTCGAATGTCCATTTTCGACCTCTGTAAAGTCGAACCTAACCCGAAGTGTGGTGTCATCATATACATTCACCGTGGTGCCCTATACATTTAATAACATACTCCAACATCCACTTTTGGCATGATGCATTTTATGAGTTTGTAAAGAAAGAGGATTGTTAAAAAGGTACCACACCAAACCTACTGATCACCCATTACACCGACATTCGACCCCTAGAAAGTGAAATAATGACCTTAGAATCGACTTTCTTGATATTCGACCTCGGGAAAGTCGAACTTACGATCCCAATATAGTGCCGCTGTAAACTCAGTGTGATGCCTTTAACAAGCCCGTAAAGAATATGAAGAACACTACTCCTAAGAACCAATCTCTGAAAAGAATGTTACTCTTTATAGGTGAAAATTTTACAGCAAGAATTGGAGAAGACACGAGCGGCTTTAAACCGATCAATCGAAAAGCTTAAGATAAAAGAAGAGTTAATAAATGCAGTCATTGCTGCACAAGAAGCAGCAGAGAAATCTCTACAGCTTGCAGACAGCAGAAATGCAGGACTTTGTGCAGAAATAAAGAAGCTAACAAGATATATAGAGGAACTAGAAAAAAGGGATCATACGAATCGACGGCACGTAGTAAGACACGTGTGCTGGCCATGGCAAGCTCTCAAGTTCAACCTAGCTAATAATAATGGTAGAAGAAATGGAAGAATCAAAGTCACTGTACCAGAAATGCAAGCTTTACTTCCTTAGTCTAAGTAAAATATAGAGTATGTTTAATTTAACGAGCCGAGCTCGAAGATTGATTTTGGATTGTGTATCAAACAAACGAGCTTAAGTAAACTCGTGAAGCTAAATGAGCTTAAATACAAATCTTGGATATTTGGCTCAATTCGGTTCGTGTACGGCTCAAGAGTACCTAAGGAAAGTTTGACATGATGCATTGAAAGGGTACCTAAGGAAAGTTTCTAGAATACAATTGTTGTAGGAAGGTTGTATCATGTTGTATGAATCATGTCCTTCCATTTTTACCCTCTTCCAACAAAAGGGTATGATGAATGACACAAGAATACGAGATATAACCTTTGCTAAAATGTCCTATATATCGTAAAGACTGCCTTTTTTTTCCAACTAGTATGATGTGAACAGTTTCAAAATGAAAAAGGGATGCTAGAAAAATGCTAAAAAGCAATACAACAACAAAAGGTAGATTAATATTGTAGTCCAAAAAGCTTTGGCATTTCCACCTCCACTATATAGTTTGGAAATTTGTATATATAACATAATGATCCATAAAAATCTCAAAATGTAATTGGACACCCTCAACTTATATATATTACATGATGATAAAGCAGTTTCATGAAAAAACATTAACTAAAAATATCTGTGGCCATATCTTACTGGTTTTGCAAATCAAAGATGCTTTTAGCTGTATCAACTAAAGAGTTCTCCAGCCACATTCTTCATCATCCCTTTTATCTGTATATCATAAAAAATGAACAAAAACATACTGTGCGTTATACATCTATTACATGAAGAAGCTTGAAAATTCAACTCAAAAATTAAAATCTATACGTACAGAATACACAAGTTTCACAGTGTTTAAAGGAGTGGTCATATGGAAAATGTCGAAAAATGATACATATACAACTTCAGAGACTCAACTTTGCTAAAAACATTATGCACAACCTTTGGTCACCTACTTGTTGATCAATGGTCGTAGAAGAATGTTAAAAAAAAATACTTTGACGTAAACATCATGTACAACCGTTGATCAGTGTACCTACTTTTGATCAACAATTGTAGATGACGAGACATGATTTGGCCACAAGAATGCAGTCAAAACACACTTTTTACACCATTGATCATAGTGAAACTCATATCAGATAATAAGCCATACACCATGATCAGTGAAAGTGTGGTGTACCACATGTAGCTCAGTTGTTGTGTCTCTAGCATTACACGTACACGAAAGTAGTAATCCAAGCTACGACTCTAAATTTGTACACGTATCATTTTCCAAAAAAAAATGTTAAGCGTTAATATACAGAACTATAAAAGGAATATATGTACACATTCAACCGTACCTGCTTAACTGAAAGTCCAATATCTGTCAGATCTTCAAGCTGTGAGCAAAATTTGGTAATCATTCTTAGTAAAAATCGTTAAAAGACAAAATTGAATAAAGAAAATATTGATGGGTGGTATAAATATTTTACATTCTTAAAAGGCACAGGGGATTCTTCACGGAGTTCCAAAATATAAGTAGCTCTCTTTTCTCCAATGCCCTAAACAAAGAGAACATATTTTGTTTCACTGATGCAGTAGGCAAATTAATGTCACTGTAGAAAAAAGAATCCAAATGCAAAATGTACCTTTAGTTTTTTCAACTCCTCCCTACAATAATGACAAATAGTACAATTAGGCGTGGAATGAGCATATATGTATTTTGTAATATGAAAAACATAAGATTCATAGGTATGTTTGGTGCATGGAAAAAGAGGTGGATGATAATCATTGCATTAGTGATAATCAAAAGGTATTTTAGATTTTCTAAACTAAAATTTACGACATTTATCCATTTTAAATGATTATTATCCAAGGCTGGAGGTAGTACTAAAAATTGAAGGATCCTTACTTGCTAGCCGTGTTTAAAAAGTTGAGGGACTCTTGGATAAGAGAATCCTGTCAAAAGAGTAAACAAGTGTTAGCCACCATAACCTAAATTACACGCAAACTTACAAATACATATATATATACATAGATACACACACACACAAATATATGAGCCTTTAATGCCTTCGCTTGAATATAGTGTGGCACCACACTTTTTTTGGTTTGACCTTTCGAATGTGACAATCAACCAGCAGAATGTTGATTCTATGATCAAGAATCAACTTTGAAAATATCAACTGTATGCTGTGCCATTGCAGTAAGTTTGGTGTGTTGCACTAAAGACACCCTATATATATATATATATATATATATGCATGTGCGTGTGCGTGTGCGTGTGAAAACATCTTGTACCTTCATTCTTGAACTCTTGTTGCTAAATGCATCCCAAGGGCTACAATTTTTCACATTCACGCTACGATTCTCAGTGTCAGGGGTCTTTGGTTCGGTGATTTCAGTAAGCCCAATTGGAATGGTTTCTTGCAACAACTTCTGGCGCGATGGAGTAGTAGAACAAAACAATTTTAAGTTTGTTGACAGCTCTCTCAATCTTTCGCTAAGTGGTGGCGATCCGCCTCCAAGGGTTAGCAAATCCTTGTTATAAGTTCCTGTATTATAGCACAAGACATATAAATAAGAGAAATGATAACAAAGTTACACATCATGCAATGTTGCATAATTGTTAAGGAATAAAGACACTTTTGGCCTCTTTTGTTTCACGTTTTTTACATTTCTATCCCCTATGTTTCATCTCGATATTTTTACCCTTCATGTATGCATTTTTTCACCTTTTCTGTCCATAAGCCACGTGTCAAATATTTGTTGGCCAAAGCACGTGACACTTTTGACTGAAAAGGTAAGTAAAAACAAAATGCATACATGAGGGGTAAAGTAGCCTAGATGAAATATGAATAGAAGTGCGAAAATTGTAACACAAAAGAGATCAACATGTCGTTTATCCCAAGTTGAGGCTTATCTAATACCATGATCTAGAGCAGATTTCTCGTTGGTAATGGCAGGAGTAACGTCCAGGTTGTTGTTCACGTTGTCTTTATAGAAAACCTACCATCAAAGAAAGTATTTGAGCAAAGGTTGTCAGTGTTCGTGTAATTTCATAAATCCGATAGGGTCGGGTCTTTTATACACATATATGTGTATGTTCGTTATCAAGTTATTTCCCTACAGTCAGATTTTTGTTCAACTTATCCCACTAAAACAAAATCCAAGCAATCTTACCTCTCCTTCATGTTCTACAGTTGAGTTTTGTGAGCAAACCTGCAAAATCACCAACCAAATATTAGGAAAAAATAGCACAAGATATCAGCGTTCGTGTAATGTCCTAAATGTATTCCGGTTGGATATTTGCTTATACACTTCTATGTTTATGCTTGTTATTTCGTTATTTCCGTACAGTCAGATAATTGTTCATTATAATCCTACTGAGACAAAATCGAAGCAATCTTACCTCTCCCTCATGTTCTACATTTGACTTCTGTGGGTGAACCTGCAAAATAACCAACCAATTATTAGGGGGAAAAGAGCACAAGATGTTAGTGTTTGTGAAATGTCCTAAATCTAATCGAGTTGGGTTTTTACTAATTACTCTTATGTTTATGTTCGTTGTTTCCTTACAGTCGGATATTTGTTCAACATTATCCTATGACAAAATCCAAGCATTTTTACCTCTTCCTCGTGTTCTGCAACCGAAATATGTTGGGAAACCTGCAAAACCACCAACCACATTCTAAGAAAAAGAGCAACAAACAGATAATCCTTTGAGAAGTATCTTATTGAAATGCTATTTTACAACCTCATAGGAGACCGAGTCCAAATGGCTACTTTTTAGTGAGTTGTTTCCAGGATCCTGCAAATAGGTACAACTTATTTAACAACATATGGTTGTTCAATATATGCATCTTCAAATTCTAATGCGTATAAATAAACTATTCAAACGAAAAACAGTACTTCTTCCGGCTGCAAAGTTGGTATTGAACTAGTACTTTCTTGTAAATTGTCAATCATCTTGAATGAGCCATCATCTCTTTTGGGGAACTTGGCCTACATTGTATAAAACAAAAACAAAAAATCGAGAATTCAGAAAAAATATTGCTTTGCTCTTTTAGTAATAATGAATTACAACCTCCACCAAAATAAGAGTCACTTTAGCTCAAAAAAAATTTGTCCCTAATAAGAGTTACTTTAGAATACCAAGGCAACATTTAATAGGTTTTTCTTCATCCTACCCTAATTTCTTATCCACCTAACACCTTTTTAAATATTAAAACCTCCGCACTAATGCTAATCAAAGGGCATTTTAGACTTTTAGAAAAGGGCATTTTAGGCTTAATCTAGCAATATTTATGGGGTTTAACCACTTTCCTAATGTGTGTGAAAACGTCTGAAGTGACTCTTATTTAAGGACAGAGGTAGTTCATTATTAAATTTAACGAAGGCAAGGACAACTGTTAGAATCATAAATGACATTTTAGATGAAGGTGAAATCACACCTATGCATTTCAATTGTATATGTCACTCCTAATTATGATAAAACAAAACCTGAACTCAGAGAAAAATTACAAGAGCAATGTTCCACATACAAAAGAATGAAGTTCTAGTAGAGTTACCTGGCTGCAGATAATTTCTTTGGTCTCCTTAATTTTCCTTTAATCAAGTACGAAAAACATTAACATGATTAGCATAATACGAATGACATTCATCCTAAAAATAACACAAGAAAAATCCAATTTACCTTCCACTTGACATGATACTGGCCTTCTTTGTAGTAGATGATAGTACAGTGCAGTCCACTTGTTTTTTCACTACTTTTGGTGTACCAAATGGCCTCGCAATCTTTTGTGAAGAAACTTTAGTTGAACTATTAGCTTTCTTTGTCGAGTCTGTTTGCACACGATTGTTGCTTTGGAGTGACCGGGAAGTTGCACTAACAATATGAATAGTATCTTGGCAAAAACTTGGGTTCTACAAAACAACATGAGAAAGAAACTAAGGGGATTTATAACATTTGATAATGGACATAGAAAAGAAAAAGTAAGCTCTAAACTCCATTGGATCGCTTATTTATAACTTTTATGATTATGTTTGTTATCTTGTTATTTCCTTACGGTCAGATAATTGTCAATGTTATCCTACTAAGATGAAATTCAAGCATTTTTACCTCTCCCTCATGTTCTACAATTGAGTTTTGTTGGCAAACCTGCAAAATCACCAACCAAATATTAGGAAACAACTTCTTTAATAATTTATGGTTGTTCAATATATGTACTTTCATATTCTAGTATGCGTATAAATAAAATATTCAAACGAAAAACAGTACTTCTTCCGACTGCGAAATTGTGACTGTAGTAGTACTTTCTTGTAAATTGTCAATCATCTTGAATGAGCCATCATCTCTTTTGGGGGACTCGGCCTACATTGAATAAAACAAAACAAGAAAATGGATTAAGAATTCACACAAAATATTTCTTTGCTCTTATAGTAATAATGAATTATTCATTATTAAACTTGACAAAGGCAAGCATAACTCATAGAATGATACAACCTCCGTTCCTATTTAACCGAAGTGGTTGTTAAAAATATTCCTCTCGACTTAACTGAAGCAGTACATGTTCCAAAGCAACATTAATTATCCTTCTTTCCCCTTTTACCCTTGTTTATCATTATGTGGGAGGTTAAAATAAAACTGCTTTAATTATATTCAAGGATACTTTAGACTTTTCATTGTTAAAGTCAAAGCCTTAGCACAGATTCTTAATATGTGTGATTTTGGCAACCAATCAAGTTAAATACGAAAGGAGAGAGTAAAAGACATCTTAAATGAAGGTAAAAACCACAACTATGCATTTTCATTCACAATATGTCATTTCTAACTATTATCACAGAAAAATGGAACTCCAGAAAAAACATAAGAGGAGAGTTCCACACAAGTTCCACATTCCAATGAATGAAGTTATAGTAGAGTTACCTGGCTGCCAATAATTTCTTTGGCCTCCTTAAGTTTCCTTTAATCAAGTACGGAAAAAATAAACATGGTTAGCATAATATGAATAACATTCATCCAAGAAATATAATACACACACACACAAACAAAAATATCTAATTCACCTTCCGCTTGACTTGATACTGGCCTTCTTTGCAGATAATTGTACATTGCGGTCCACTTGTTTTTTCACTGCTTTTGGTGTACCTAACGGCCTCACAATCTTTTGTGATGGGAGTGCCTGAATCCTAGTTGAACCAGTAGCTTTCTTTGCCGAGTCTGCTGACACGCGCCTGTTGTTTTGGCATGACCGAGAAGCTACACTAACTGTATGGACAGTATCTTGGCAAAATAGTGGGTTCTACAAAACAAGGTGAGAAATCAACTAATTACGTGAATCTATTCCAATTGATAATGAACCTAGATAAAAAAATCTTGAGCTTTTTACGAGTCATACCATACAAGCAAGCAGCAGAATCGGATTTGAGCCTCCAAGTGATTCTTGTAACATACGTGTAAGCTTGCTCTCTCTGAATGGTACACGGCTGTCATTGTTATTCAGTGCATAAATGACATTCATTATAGCATGGAGGGACTTGTTGATTTTGACACTCTCAAGTAGATTATTTCCTTCACTGCTTTTTCTTCTGGTATCTTCGTAACCTGAAAATTTTGATTGTGTATATGAATAACACTATGATAGAATAACAAGAATATAAAATTTTGGGAATAAACAGCTACCAGCCAAATCAACAAAATTCATTTTTCCTCCATGATTGATACTTGAAGGCTCATTCATGGATGATAAATATACCACCACAACTTTATGGCTTCTTTTTGGCACCTCAACCGGTATCTTCTGGCCTGTTTTTCCGGATAATGATTTACTCCGGTACTCCTCAAACTGAGACAATGATTCCACAGATACCTAGAGAAGAAAAGTCTTCATGAGGCAGAGTATGATATCTATAAACCAACAATGATTCACTCCATTATTCCATTAAAAATTATATACATATATGAAAAGGTTTTATGTACCTTAGAAAGCCCCTTAAGTTTGATTCTCCCGCGAGCATCTTCCAACACTTGAATCTCAGAACGTTTGGAGTCTAACAAATCATAGGCATGCTCCTGAAACACCTCATACATTGATAAGAAAACCCACTTCCCAGAATCCCTAGCTTTTGTAAGAATTTCATCCATTGCCATCATGGAAAGTCCCGGTTTATCTGTCATTCCCTAAAATGAGAAATAAAAGAAACACCAATTCATTTATTGAGCATTATCTTGCAATTAGTCCCATTAAAAAATGCAGAACCTGAATTGAGGCAGTTTTCCCACTCCCTCTTGCTCCATAAGCAATGATAGATGCATCTCCACCATTGAAAACTTCAGAAATCAAAGGTCTAATCTCTTTTGTGAATAAAACATCTATGCCCACATCTTGTTGAAAACAGTCGTTCAATTCATAAGATGAATCTTTTTTACTGCAACAAACAACACAATAGACCAATCAAAGTTTAAATAGCAGCATTCACACACACACAAAAAAAAAAGAGTCTAAAATCAAATAAAAGAACCGGAACATAAATTACTGCAACATCTAGCAATTCGTAACATGCATTTTTTTAACAGCAACACCCAGCTAAAGGGACCAGTTGAAGCATATAAAGCAGCAAAATAGCAAAAATAGCCTAAAATTCTGAAAAATAAAGGAACCAGGAGATGAATTACTGCAACACACAGCAATTCCTAGCATGTATCTTTTCGTACTGCAACACGCAGCAATAGAGGCCAATTGAAGCTTAAAAAATAAAAAATAGTAAAAAATAATGGAACGGAGGGATAAAACAGCAACACCCAGAAAAATGGACCAATCGAAGCTTAAAAATCAGCAGAAAAAAGCAAACAAAAATCTAAAGTTCTTAAAAATAAAGGAACCGCTGCAACACACAGCAAATCGGACCAACTGAAGCTTATAAAACAGCAAAAATAATCTAAAATTCTTAAAGATAAAGGAACCGACAGCTAAATTACAGCAACACCCAAAATGGAACATGAACAATTACAGCTTAGAAAACTGCAAAAATTGTCTGAAATACATAAAAACCAAGCAACCGAGAGATAAATTACCTTGTATTACAAGATTGATCTGAAAACGAGACAGTTACGGATAAATCATCATCCTGTGATTTTCTCACAGTTATCCAAGGCTTTAAATCTCGTTCACAATTTTCCGATTCATTGAAATTCCGGATTTGGCCCAGAACTCTAACCTTAGCTCGCTGAGGACAAATCGGGCTACTAATTGATGAAGACATGGCTATGAAGAGAGAAATATAGATTTGTTTACAGATTTTTCAACGAGAAGAGAATCAAAGCTAGAATTATGAAGAAAAATCAGAAATTAAGAAAGCAAAGGAATTGAAAATGAGAGCGAATTTGTGAAGAAATGAATACGTAAGAAGAAGACGTTAAGCCTTAATATTTTCAAATTTGCAAAGAGGTCCACTCCTCCCGCTCCCTCTACACACAAGATACAGACTGTGGTCCCGTTTTCCTAGAAGTTTTTCCAATTTTAATGTATAAAAAATTAAATAAATTTAAATGAATAAAGTTTAGTATCACCCTTTCTATCATAGTCTAGTTCGAACTCAAGTTTTTGAATCGAATCGAACTCAAGCGTTTGTGATTAATGAGTTATCCTTGGTCACTAACGACCTTAGTCTTGATTGAGTCGAGTCGAGTCTTATAAAGCTTGTGTTAAACACGATTAACAAAACCCATATTTAATCTTGAGTCGAGTTATAAAAGAAAATATCAAACTCGATTCTTTTAATACTCAAGTCTAACTTCGAGCGGTAGGTATAACTTATATTTTTTCAAAAAAAAGGCATACTGTTTGAAGATTTCAATTCTATTAATAGATGTGATATCATAATTAATAGTATATAACACTTAATTAGCTCGTGAACTACTTTATCACTTTATTGTAGGTTTAGGATTGATTAAATTTATGATTAAAATAGCTCGATTCGGGCTCAAACTTAGAAAGAAAGAAAAAAACAAATCGAGCATACTGCCTTTATGAATCGAATGTGTATAGCTAAAGAATAGCTGAGTTCACATTATCCTTGTTTGTTGCTATGTGTCCTTGATTATAATGTGATATGTATTATTATTAATCAATATTTCATGTTGAGGTTAAAGGTTGTAAAGGAATGTTTTTGATCTAAAATGAGGAAAAAGGACAAGAAAAAAAGATAGTGGTTGAAAAGGACAAAAACGCGCATGTTACTACGTGTGTTACTTACATTCTACAACCACGTAAGAAACACAGTAATAAAGCGTGCGTGTTTTTGTCCTTCTCAACCATTATTTTTTTTCTTGTCCTTTTTCCCCATTTTGTATCTTATTTTGTCTTTATGGCCTCTGACCCCTTCATGTTGATTGGGAAAATTTCCAATCGGCACGGGAAAATTTAATTGGAAAATTTTCCAAAAAATACATGAGTCAATACTTTCATTTTAGGGAATATTAGGTTTAGTCCACTTTCCGTCATGTATATAAATTTTAATCCAGTTTGTATTTTTTTGTTGGTTTAAGGACAAAACATTTTCCTTCGGACTATTTTGCCCTTTCTTTTAATATTAGCTTAATTTCCTTACGATTCCTCCGGTCTCTGTAGCAGAGAGAGCAAAACACAAACAAATCCATGGCCGGATTGCAGAGATCGGAAATTTTCTTACCGGAATTGAGTGATTTTTGTTTGAACAGATACGACGGCGGTGGAGTAAGTAGGGGAAGAGAAGCTCTGAGGCAGTTCCGATCGGTGTCAAGGCTCGCGGCTGCAACGACTTGTCCTACACCCTCAATTAGGCAGGTTCCGATCCATATCTTCTATCTTCCTGCTTTCGTCTTGTGGATTACGCACTTTGATTCTCGATTGTTACTTGGTCTAAATTAGACGGCGTTTGTGTTTTTCCTGCTGTATCGTTGATTGATTCATTTTCAATGGTATAGCTGATTATAGATGCTTATGTTGTTTTGATTGAGTTCCGGTATCGGCGATATCTAGTAATCTTTGCTCATTAGCTTTTCCCCTGTAATTGAACTTGCCTCTCTTGTGTCCATGTAACAGTACACTTAGTTACTCTTCTGCTTCCTTTAGATCTCATTTCATTGAAACAACTTCTCAAATGGATAATAGAAGAAAAAGGAAGGAAAAAAAAAGGTTTTTAGTCATGTAGATTTCAATTCTTTACTCTAGATACTTCCTTGTTACCCGACCATTAAGTTTCACAGCAAGGAAATAGCACTTTAGGGAGAAAAACCTTTTAGTTATGCTTTTTAAGTGCTCTTTAGCTGAACGTGATAGAATCAAACTCACAGTTTTTTTTCCATAAAAACGATTGAAACTGCTCGCTGCTCCTGCGATTGTGGATCATTCGTAAGGTTTTGGTGCCTGCTAAGGGGGTCGAAGGCTTGGAGCTCCATTATAGCTTGAACCGGGCAGAATCTAGGTAAACTTTGCTACCACAATCATTATTCTCTATTTTTTTTTTGTACTGTGACTATTTTTTTTTTTTTCTTTCTGTTTTTGTTTTTTAACCCTTTAAATTGAAATGATCATGCCATATGCTTGATTGTATAATTGAAATGCTGTGAATGTATATTTCCAGCTTGAACCTTGTGATATTCTGCAAAGCTTTTGTTCCAATCCCGTTAATAAAATTTCATGTTGTGTATAAAGATGTATTTACTACAATTTGGTGTATTTCATGTAAAAGAATTCGATACATAAAGGAATTCTGTGTATTTTGGGAACTTATATCAACTGAATGGCTTTAGCAAAATTATGGCTTGAGTAACACTTCTAATGTTTCTGTTTTGGACATTTCAAGTGTTATATATAAATTCTAAAAATTAGCGTATTGAGTCTGGGACCGTTCCTCGGGCAACTGGGTTGAGGGGAATCCCAAGGCAGGTATTGAAACTGCCATGGTAGATATTGAAGCTACCATTGTCAACTCTTTTGATAACCATGGAGCTGAAACTAATAGTTTTGTTGAGAACATAAATAATGGTATGTCTGTTGTGGTTGATCATATTGGTGATCCCACAGTTTAAGGTTTGGTTTAAGGATGCATCTATGATGTTTTAAAGAAGATTGACTGTGTTTTTGACTTGGTTCATATCATTAAGCTTTCTAATAGACTAGTGTTACTTTGTTGGTGTGTTACTTTGTTGGTGTGTTACTTTGTGTTGGTGTGTTACTGTGACTGTGTTACTGTGTTACTGTGTTACTGTGTAATTTTCAGCCATATATTAGCCAAATTTAAGGCTAAAAATTAGATTTTGGAGCAACAAATAAAGTGTTTAAGGGTGCACACACTTGGTTATTTATCCCAACATCTTTGCTTGTAGTTTCTTGTCATTGAAGTGGAAATCTAATGGCTAATTTCATATGTTGTACTATGCATATGTTGCCCGGTTTGTAATCCGGGTGGTAACATGAGTAGTTGTCAGACAGTCCTTTGTTGGTGTGTTACTTTTTTGAGAACAAAAATAGACTAGTGTGTTACTTTGTTGGTGTGTTACTTTGTTGAGAACAAAAATAGACTAGTGTGTTACTTTGTTGGTGTGTTACTTTTTGAGAACAAAAATAGACTAGTGTGTTACTTTGTTGGTGTGTTACTTTGTTGGTGTGTTGTTTACTTTGTTGAGAACAAAAATAGACTATTGTGTGTTACTTTGTTGTTACTTTGTTGAGAACAAAAATAGACTAGTGTGTTACTTTGTTGGTGTGTTTACTTTGTTAGTGTGTTACTTTGTTGGTGTGTTACTTGGTTGGTGTGTTACTTTGTTGAGAACAAAAATAGACTAGTGTGTTACTTTGTTGGTGTGTTACTTGGTTGGTGTGTTACTTTGTTGGTGTGTTACTTTGTTGAGAACAAAAATAGACTAGTGTGTTACTTTGTTCGTGTGTTACTTTGTTGTGACTAGTGTGTTACTTTGTTGGTGTGTGTTACTTTGTTGAGAACAAAAATAGACTAGTGTGTTACTTTGTTGGTGTGTTACTTTGTTGAGTGACTGTGTGTTACTTTGTTAGTGTGTTACTTTGTTGGTGTGTTACTTTGTTGAGAATAAAAATAGACTAGTGTGTTACTTTGTTGGTGTGTTACTTTGTTGAGAACAAAAATAGACTAGTGTGTTACTTTGTTGATTCAAATTGTTATGTTTGTGTTTTTTTGTCTTTAGAAAATTGGTGGAGCCTAGATTCTCTATTGATGAAGCCGAGCCGATGCTATTTGATGCGTTTTCTGCTTCATACATCTTTCATGGAGTTTGATGTGGTGCGGGTTTGAAGGATGAAGGTCCATAGATGGTACAACAGACTGCTTTTGTCTTCAAGAACTTGAAGAATGTTTTAGTTTCATTAATATGCTTTTTGATTACATCCAATATTATTAGGTTTTTATTCTCTTGATTCCCCCGGAGTTGCATCTCCATAATGCTTTCATAGATTGTTTCATTAGGATATGAAGCATTTTTTTGATAGATTGTTGTATTATGCAATGTTAATGATGATATTTTGGATGTTAATAAAACGTGTCACTCGTTGTCTTTATTCTTTGTGTTCTTGTGTTCTTGTGTATCATTTATCTTGTGTCATTCACTGTGTCACCGTGTCACTTTATTCTTTATGTTACGTATCGTACCGTGTCACTGTGTCACTGTAAAAGCTGCGATAAAATTAGGCTTTCAAATACTACGTCGAAAATGTATCAAACATGGTCTCAAATTGAAGATAAAAAAAATTATGAATTTTGGTGAAACAATTTTGATGATCGGTGTTCTAAATCAAAAGTTACGGTCGTTTATAAGAAAAAAACGCTCTGGTTAATATAAATGTTTTTTCGTCTTTCAAAATATACGTCGGAAGGATATCGTGTTTGGACTCAAATTGAAGAGCAAAAAAAATATGAATTTTGGTGAAAACATTTCGACGATCGGAGTTATAAATTAAAAGTTACGAGTGTTTGAAAAAAAAAAAAAAATTCAAACCTGTATATATATATCAATATATTGTGAAGCGAAAGGCTTAGTGAAGACGCGCGGCTTGATTAAAAAGGGGTATTTTTGTCCGTCTGAAATTATTTTGTCCTTTTTGCAACTAAAAAAATGAGTGTGTCCTATTTATTCATTTTGTAAATATTTTTGTCCTTTTCCCTCAATCCCTCTTGATTTTAACAACGAAATAACCAATACATCATTGGTGATAATTAATGTAATCTTCTTTTTAATCTTTGTTATTGTTATAGTTCCGTAATATAAATAATATAGGTTCAAACCAGTCTATTAAACTTTGCATATAAGATGAGAAGCAAGGTGTACCAGCAAATTTTCAACATGTTAAATTGAATTTGGGTTTCGGAACTGGGCCTAACAATAGGAAAAAATTTGGTGAGTTTGTTGACACACAGACTTTTTACTTTCGCTATCATATATACTTGTTAAAATTTAATTGAGTAATTACGGTGCCAGATTTTATCGGGTAGACTTCTTGATAAAAACTTCAATTGCATCCAGTTAAAACACGACATATACATGATTTTAGTGTATTTTTTATGACCTACAACTTTTTAACATATGTATGATTTTAGTGTATTTACGATGACCTACAACTTTTATGTAACGTGTTTGATGCCATGTGTTTTCTTTTGATTAAATGCAAGTGAAACTACTTATCAACGAGTTTCCACGATAAAATTTTCTCTTCATGCATAAATGATATAATCAATCTTTCGAAGGAAAAAAAAAAAAAAAAAAAAAAAAAAAAAAAAAAAACTCAATGGATGTGGTGTTGGTATAACACGGGGAACGCGTGTTCTTTCTTTGTTAACCTTTAACGAAAATCGGTACAACCGCATTATTACATGTAATATGTAAGTCCATCACAAGTCACATTACATATTTATAATACTACACATTTGTTTTTTTTTTTTTTTTTTTTTTTTTTTTGTATGTCCATCACATGTTACATTACATATTTATAATACTACACATTTTTTTTGGAGAAAATTTATAATACTACACGTAATCTAGTGTGTTATTAAGCTATAACCACAATTAACATTTTCATAGTGGATAGTATACCATAAAATGAACTGTTAACCTGTTGAATGTAAAATCAAAGGTTTAAAAATCGATTTAGACATTCGACTTTAGTGACATCATATTAAATTAAATAAATATATTCTCGGAATACATCATAATAAAATTCGACCCTTGCAAAGTTGAATCGACTTTCGAAACGCTTAATATTCACATTTGACTAAAAATCGAATGTCACACCTAATATGATAGTCAGTATAGATGTCAAGTGATGTCATAGATGATATAAAATTGTATCAATCTTCTATTTAATCACACAAATTGTTGTTCTTAAAAAGCTATCAGTTTAGTGTTTTTGGAAATGAAAGAGATGGACGAGCGAAGTGGAGAAGAATCCGCCGGCAACGGCGTCAGCGTCCGGCAAAATCTAGTAGCGTGTAGTGCAGCCGTGATGATTTGCTTAAAAGAAAACACAATGGAGCATATGCATATGCATATGCAAAATGCAAGAGAGAATACAAAGTTTACGTGGAAGCGTACATAGCCGACGCTAACTGGAGAAGTGCCAATCGTCTCGTCGTCGTCGATATGCTCCGTCTCTCCCCCGACCCATCGTCGATGCAGACACCGACACCATCAATGATCGTCGATGCATACACCGACACTGAGACCATCACTGAGCTCAACGGTGGATGCAAGATTCTCAAGTAGGGTCTGGGCATGATAATACCAGATAATTTTCGTAATCAGAAAAATAAATAGTAATATTTTTATTTTCCTTCCCTTTGATTTGAGAAAAAGATTACTACAATATAATGCAAATAAACACTACTCCAATGATAGGGGATTATAAATCTTACTTTAAAAAAAAAAAATACATCACATATATATGGTATTCACCCAAGAGAATATGTTCCCCGCATCAAAAGAAAGTAAATGAACTCTACACACAACCCCCACCCCCAAAAAAAAAAAAACAAACAAACAAAAAAAAAGTCCTTACAACAATGAATGTGTTGGTATAACGCAGGTTAGGAGTGTCATTTCATTCTTAACATTTGACGAAAGTCGTTACAATAATGGATGTGTTGTTGGGTATAACACGGGTTAGACATGGTCTTTCTTTCTATGCTAACATTGTCAATTCATTTTAACAACAAAAAATATACGGTCAAAACCGCATTATTACATGTAATATGTATGTCCATCACATCCTACATTACATATTTTATAATACTATACTTAAATTTATTTTTAAGCCCATCAATCGTAAAATCAACCGTTTAAAAATCGATTTTAGTTTTTACCCCACCCTTCGGAGATAAGAATGTTTTGGGGGGTAAAAATTAGGTGTTGGAGCTAAAGTTTCAGGACCCTTCCCCCTTTTATTTTCCTGTAAAGCGGTTATTTTATAAAATAAAAAAAAACATCATCGAGACGGTGTCGTTTTGCATCAAAACGACACCGTTTCGATGCATTTGTGGGGAGGGGCTGTGCAAGCTGCACCGGCGGGGATCGGGACTCCAAACTTACTCTCAGTATATTACCACACCACAATGAAATTCAATTGCTAAAATATCGAACCTTAAAAATGATGTTTGACTTTCCAACAATTATAGACTTATAGTACAGGGATTCCTTAATAAAAAAGTTTTTTTTGTTGTTTGTTTTTTTTTTTTTTTGTATTCAATTAACGTGTTATAAACCTCTTAATAAAGTAGGTCATCGCTATTACACGAAAAACGTGTCACATATTTTATTTAAATTGGATACAAGAATTTACGTAATTTTTCACAAATTGAATGTCCATATACAATTTCTAGAAAGCCGATCATCACACACGATAAAAGGTTGCATGTTCACCTTCAATTCTATAATCGAATCTCAATAATGTGTAGCAATTAAAGACTCCGTTAAAAGTCTGAATAATGATACGAGTACAATCGTTGTGTGACAATGAGTGACACAATGATTATCTGCACCGTTAATCATAATAAGTTTACATCAAAATCAAGTCACTCATCAATATCAACATTGCAGATAATCGTTGTGTCATTCGTTGTGGACACAACAGTTATGCATGTAAGATTACTTTAAAAGTCTCATGACTTCGGTATCGGATTCGGATCATCGGTTTTGAGGAGTCCGGCTTTTCCCGCCTTTGAGGACGTGGACGCATCGGGACCGCTCGTTTCAGGTCGGGAAGAGAGAGCACACACTTTTAGGCGGCCACGATGCCACCGCGTCGACAAAAGCAGGGGAAAGACCGGAAAACATAAGGTGAGGATCCACTTCGGTATCATTCTCTCTCTCGCCAACTTTATTGTCTTATGGGATTTCACTCTTCTATTTAGTCGGAGTGGCTCTTTTCCTACCTGGAATTTAGTTCTTAAAAAAACTAGTACTACTAATAGTGTTTTGGAACAGAAAAGAAAAAAAGAATTTAGGAAGAAAAAAAAGAAATGGACGAGCAGAGTGGAGGAGACTCCGCCGGCAGCGTCCGGCAAAATTTACTAGCGCGTGGTGCAGCTCTGAAAAGATGCTTAGAAGAGAACAACGGAGCATATGCAAAATGCAAGAGAGAAATCAAAGCTTACGTGGAAGCGTACATAGCCGCCGATCATTGGAGAACTGCCAATCGCTCCCGATATGCTCTGTCTCGCCATCCGGTCGTCGAATCCGACGCCGACGGTACCGTCACTGAGCTTTGAACCACCGCTGCTTGATCTGATTATTTTCCTTACCGGTCGTTTTTTCTTCCTGCTTTAACATTGTGTACGGATTATGCATCCTTCTTTGGGTAAAAAAATATTATGAGGTCTATTTAAAATCACATGTTTAAGTGCATTCTCAATTTTGCGCTATATTATTGATTTTCATAATCAAAACTAACAAAACTAATGGAGAACCCTTAATAAATAAATTAAAATTAAAAAAAAAATTATATTAAAAAAATAGGATGGAGGGATCAAGAGGTTTTTTTTTTCTTTTTTTCCCGAAACGAAATACACACGAATCCATCTTAACTAAACTATGCCCAAAATAGGGATCGAACTCGGATTCGTATCGGAATTCCTGGTTAGACCTTAGTGGCTAACCACTAGAGCAATGTATCTGAGTACAAGAGGTTTTGGGTTCATAATTGGACATATGCGGGATTATATAGCTTGCCTTTCGTTTCTAGAAAAAACCAATGATATTGCTATCGTTAAATTTATTAAATAAACAAATAGTAGAATGGGAGGTATGTATTGATAGACAAGATCATCTCTAGCCTGTCATTGAAGCTTGGCAAGTTATTGTCTCTTCGTTATCTTTTGTGTATGTTGAGAAACGGGGAAATCACCCGACCCGTCTTTTCGCGGAAATAAATTCATCTGTAATTTCCTTTAAAGAATGAGGTTGCTCCCTCAACTCTGATGTAATCGTTGTGTACGCTTTCGATATTGATTCATAATAGTTCGTTATCTTTTATGTATGTTAAGAAACGAGGAAATCACCCGACTCGTCTTTTAGCCGACATAGATTCATCTGTAATTTCCTTTAAGGAATGGGGTTGCTCTCCAACTCTGATGTAATCGCTACGTGCGTTTTCGAGATTGATTCATAATAGTTGAGTTCAAGACCAGCTCTTCAATAAAACACCCTAGGCTTAGACCTTAGGTCCCCATGTGCCTAAAGGCCTCCTTCACCCCTAGGTGCCAATGAAGACATCTCCGGCATTGGTAGTATCTCATATAACCGTTGGGAGTTTATTTCGTCTTTTAGCATTGGTGGTGCCTAAAGGACTCCTTCACCACTAGGTGCCAATGAATACATCTCCGGCATTGGTAGTATCCTAGATAACCGAGGGGAGTTTGTTTCGTCTTTTAGCGTCGGTAGCATCTCCAACATCTTGGGTGTTTGGTTTTTGTAATTTGAATTTACCATTTGACTTAAATCAATGAAGTTAATTCTAGATCATTATTTAATTCATAATGGCTCAAATAATGTTGTCAACCCAAGCTATAACTATAAGGCATTGTTAGTGATAACATAGTCAATATTCGAATGATACTAAATGTCACTCGTATAAGCCATCTTTGAATCCACACACAGAACATGGTGCTACACGACGGAGGCTCCTTTTAAATCATGCAATAGTCACACGAGGACGTCACTTCGTTAAAACGGGATAATAAAGTATCCATATTATAAAATATCATACAGTAAAAATTAATGATGACCGGACCCTACATGATTATATACCGTGTACTGCATAACGACTGACAATCTGCCGATGAAACTAGAAACTGACCCTACTGCAGAATCGGCAACTGGGCCGAAGCCTCGATGGTAGTGCTGAAGCTTTGGTGGTACTGCAGAAGCTTCATAGATTTCTACAGTTTACTTTAACTTATCCCAAGATAAATCTAGTACCTAGATTCGTTATGATTCATTTAACACCATCAAACCCGAGTACCAAAACCTGTGTAGTTTATGCCGCAGATGATCCGAAGTTATACAATAATAAAACTACATACAGGGGCGGCTCTAAGTTATAAGGGTATGGGACAACAAGTCTGCTAAAAAAAGAAATTACAGTAGAATTTCTTTTATACACAAATATAAATATATGAAACTGATCCTCTAATTCTTGTACATTGACCCACCATTTTAAGTTCTGGTCCATTACTTTCATGTATTGACCCATAATAGGTTATCTAATACCTAACATACAAGCTCAAGCCCAGGTCTAGAATTTTTATAAAAAAAAACATATCTGACAAATTTTTGACCCGCATTAAGAATTTTCTGCAGCCACCATTGACTCCAGTTTTAAAAGATTAAAAAAATCTGACGAATTCTGGCCCCGCATCAAGAAATTTCTGCAGACGCTCCCGACTCTCCAGATGCAAGCATGGAGCAATGGCGAAAACTAACATTACCTACTAATTTTACTCTGCTCCAACCAGCAAACTACATGCATTACAGCTCTTCCTACATGTCCCATAATAATCAGGTGAACCAATCATAAACACGGGATTTCGTTCACACTCACCGATGGCAGCCCAATTAGGGCAATTATCGTCTTCATCGGTGCAACCGTTATCAACAACAATACCTGCAGGTGGTGGTTCCTTCGTTTTAATGGGGGGTGGTCTAAGATGGAGCAGTTTTAAGGCACACCACATTTCTCCCTCAAGAACCGGGCACCGAGCGTGTGAACTGCGGTTGTCCAGGCTGGCATCCAGGTGGACATTGAAGAAAACAACAGCATTTCCTTTAGTAGGTCTTAGAGCATTGGAGCTCTTTCTACAGTTAGACAAGAACTTGGTCTGCACAACAGACAATTGGAAGTTTGTCACATGTATTTCACAAAGCCAAAGGTCTTCCATTTTAACACGTTTACCCCTCATCTATGCTTATTTATTTGGGATAGAAACACTCTTACCTCTTTTGTTTCACGATTTTCGCATCTTTATCCTCAATATTTTATCTTGGCACTTTTACCCCTCGTCCACGTATTATTTTACTTTTTCAATTCATTTTTGTCACGTGTCAAGTGCTCATTAGTTGGAGCATGTTGTACCACAAGTGACACTTTGGACAGAAAATGTAAAACAAATAAAATATAGTTGAGGGGTAAAATAGCCAAGACAAAATATTGAGGATAGAAATGCAAAAATCGTATAAGAAAAGGGTCAAAAAAAGTCGTTGTCCACTTTTTCTTTTTACATTTTCAATCCAAATTGTCATGTGTCCAACAACCAACATCCAAGGTACAACGTGCTTCAACAATTGAGAACTTGACACATAGCAAAAATGGGTTGGAAATGTAAAAAAAATGCATAGATTAGGGTAAAAGAGTCAAGGTGAACTACTGGAGATGGAAATACAAAAATCACGAAGCAAAAAGGGACCGAAAGTGTCTTTTTCACTATAAACCAAGGTTGCCTCTTTCTTACCTGTGATTCAGGAAAGAATAGCTGGCCACCTATAGAGACATTGGATAGATACAGAACAACTGTTGCCATCAAGGTTTTAACATCAGAAATTGCGGACCGTTTATCGAAATAACTATAACTACCAATGGGTTCCTCATATCCAAAATGCAGAACCTGTAAGGGCATGCCATTATCTGGAAACAGTATACATACATGCAGTCAGATAAAAGCATAAGACCGGTTACAATGAGGTAAACTTTAGGTTGCATAGGTACGGCTATGCGATACGGTATACAAGGGTACGAGATTTTCGAAAAACATAAGATCCGGATACGGATGGAATATGTGTAAATACTAAAATTAGGGGGGCCAAAATGTACATAATAAACTATAAGGATCAAATTATAAATATAAACTTGTAAAACAAAGCAATTTTAGTGTTTTTTCTTAATTTTTTTGGTAAGTTTTTCTTAACTTTTGGTGGTTTGTCTTCAATTTCAAACAAGGTTCTTCATTTTATGTATCCGAGTTAAGGATGTGCATATTTGGATCACATTTACAAGTTTAAGAAATTGCAAATTCGCCCTATGCATGTATCCTAGATATTTGGTGTGTATCCGTGTCAGATACGTACCAGATACGGGACACACTATAAAACAGAATGCATCATAGGGTACAACACAGTTCTATAAGGCCAAGAAGCATAAAAGAAATATCACCTTTTGGAATGAAAGTCCAGGCTGATATTTTCTCCTCAATCCTGGCAAGAATTCCATCCTGTAGAAGACAAAGACGACGAATCGAGTAAGATGGGATCCTTTATACAAAAACATAGAAACCCAAAACCACTAAGATCCCGGGCATTTTGCAAGTGTGCCAAAGCCATTTGATCAATTAGTATTAACCTTGGTTGTAATCACTTTAGTCATTTAACCACCAGGATTGTGGAGTCATATATTAAGCAAAATCAGAATGGAATAAGCATGGACGTAGGAAATTAAAATTCTTCGAGGCGATAACTCCACAATGTACTCCTGCAATGGAACTAAAAAACAGAAGAAGAAAAGAACTGCTCTTACAATGTAAGAATGGCCAGTAGAATGAAAAGCGGATATTCGTGAAAACAAAAGGTGGACAACGAAACAAGGATAGCACTCACAGAAAGAGCGAACCACCGACTGAGGAAAAAAGCAGGGCAAGGGAAGGGAATATTTATCATACATTAGAAAAGTTCAACCTACGTTCCCACTCATATCATTCATCTCCGAACAAAAGGCTCACCTCTGTATCTAAAGGGAAGACAAAATTGCTGGAAAGACTGGCATTGTCAACCTTGTTTGTATTAGTTTTCCCCCTTTGCACCTATATATGAGATATTAACGTTAAAACCGTGCAAAACCGAAAATGTTAAGAATGGTAAAAAGGTGCATTGTAAACAAGTACCTACCAAGGAAATCAGGTGGTCAGACTCCTCATCTGATAGAAATTTTTCATAAAGGAAAACCCTGAAACAAGAAAGCAATATGGTTCAAGTCCAAATAGGTAGACACACATAAACTGACTGTATATAAAAGCTGGGGAAAAGGACATTTTCGGTCCCTTTTTGTTGCAATATATTTGCGTTTCTATTCCCAATGATTCATCTCAACACCTTTACCCCTCATCTATGTATTTTTATTTTTATTTTTACATTTTCAGTCCAAAATCTAACATTGAAGGTACGGCATGCTCCGGCCAATAAAAACTTGACACATGACAAAAATGGACTGAAAAGGTAAAACAATGCATAGACGAGGGATATTAGTGCCGAGATGAAACGATAGGGGACTTAATATATCTTTATCCCTAAAAATTGTAGAATGCCATTCACAAAATCTCAGATCCACAGAGACCAGTCTCTCAAAATAGAAAAGGTCACATCCTTAACTATGTTGAAATAACAGGCTGGTTAAAATAAAATAAAAAACATGAAAGTCACCTTGGTTGCCAAGAAAGTTCAGTAACTCGAGATGGATCGATGAGTTTAGCCTTTGGGCGGTTCAACCGCTGAACATTAATTACCTCTGCTTCCTTGTTTCTCAACTCCTTTCTACTACTGAAGCAAAAAAAAATAAGCAACAAGAGCATACAAACAATTTCATAAATTATCAGTAAAAATTTTCTTCACTTCTATGTAATTCTCCATCGTATATTCATGCGGAAATTCTACTGCAGAGAGTCCTTGATGAAGAGTTCCATTTACATCGAATAGAGACACGACAAGCAAGCTTATTTACCTAGTATGCCACCATAAGCACACTAAAATCACGTCACGTGTCGTGTTTTGATTGGATGCAAATGGAACTCTTTAGTAAGGACTGTCCACAGTATAATTTCCCCCGATATATATATATATATATATATATATATATATATATATATATATATGCAAAAATCATGAAATATAACATGATTCTTAATTTCAGCTTATCTACAGCTGTTGTATATAATTCATCTGAGACAAGAAAGAATCCATTGTCTAGAGAGTTTTTGCCTTAGGTAGCTATGGGGTCCATTTCTCTTTGACTGAATAGATTTAGGTGGTTTGAAATGCCACTTAGTAACGGGAAATTCATGCTTAGTCACTCCACACCATGCGGAGATGCTTATATATCATAGAAAACATTGGCGTTTTCAGGTGTAAATACTATTTACAATCTAAAACGATAGTGTTTTCCGGTGTAAAAAGACGTCTTCGAAAACCTAAGAATTCCCCCTTAATAACACTCCCCACAATGCACTTATTAACATAGTTCAACTTTTCAAGGCAAGAACATACAAGACTACAAAGATTTCCATTTCAATGCAAAATTGAGCTACACCAAAATGCATGAAACAAACAAACAATGGAAACAAATAAGAGGCTTTTTCCTGCAAAATTCGCAAGATATTTGCTAAGTAATCAAATCAATAAAGGACTTTTTTTCCCATTTGATTACTGAACAAATGAACTACAAACATGGCTGCTTTTGAACAATGATCAAATTGTTACCGATATTGTTACTATTTGCCGTAGTTGCAGCATTTTATGGGAGTAATTAATAAACGAATTTCAAATGCAAAACATGTCATCATAATCCTCGAGATGAAGAACCAATTATCCTACAAATTCTTTGTAGTTTCCATAACAATAACGATTAGCTAGTCATCATTACTCGAGCAAAGCTATTATTCAGGTAAAATATAAATTCTCAAGTAAAAATGCACTCACGTTTCTGCAAGAAAACACAGGAAAGGAACGAGGATCAGGAAAACTGAGAAACGGGTCAACATCGACCCGCAGGTGGAACAAACGAAAGCGGATCAAAGCTCTGCAACCTCTTAAGCTTGTTAGCTCGTAATCTGTTGCCTTTTAGCGCAAAAAGACACTAATTCCGTCATTATTGAAGCTTCCGGATCCTTTAAATAACTGGTGAGACAAAACAGATGTATCGACATGGCTAAGTTCAAATTTCTTTTTAGAAACACACCCGACCAGTGAGGCAAAAACAACAAATGTATCCGAGCTACTTATCACAACTCGACGTTTGACTCGTGATATATTCGCTTATATATGATTTACTCAAACTCCATCAATTCATTAAATTTAACGGCTCGAACTCGTACGCTTTTACATCGTTTGTTGAGTGTAGAGTTAGAAACGATGTGATTCAAATCAAACATTGCCCTTTTGCAACCCGTATGTGAGGCACTGTCTTAGCCTTCCCTGACCAAGATCACGCCCACTCCTATAGCGTTCGTGATCGGCCTCCTCAACTGTGTATCGATCGAAAGGCAGAGCGTTAAACCTCAAGGGAGCGGTTACGTCCGGTATATCCCCCCTTATATTCCCGACATACTTATCAAGTCGAGTCGCTTGAGTAGAAAATAAATTATTCGGGCTCGGTTCAATTAAATTTTAATTATGCCCGAGTTTGGCTCGATTACACTCGTAAAACATCTAAACACTTTCAAGATCGAACTCAAGCTCGAGCAGCTCGAAATTTTATTCAGGATCGTTTGTTTGTTTAGCTAAACATTCCATGTTTGAACAAGATTATAAACTCGTTTCCTTACAAACGATCAAGACCTTGACTCGTGAACGTTTGATTTTGTTCGCAGACATTCTTATATAGGTAAATCAACATATAACATAATTGTGACACATAAAATGATAGATCATAAACTAAGCTAATAGATAATTGTATAGAAAATTTAGAAAGTTATTGTTTTATAATTTGTTATTCATGCATTTGGGGACAGGAAAATACTTTTAACAAACCGAACTCAGACACGAAGTCAATCAAATTTTCTTTACACGAGCCAAGCTCGAACATTATTTTTTGTTCGTTTATTAAACGAATGATCGTGAACAAACACGTTACCTGAATGAACCAACATTGAACATAAGTTTTCATTTTCTTATCAAAACGAACGATCACAAACAAACTCATGTCCTGGACGAAAACGAGCTTGAACAACCGACATCCGTCTCGGCTCATGAACACCTTTAGCAAAATACATATGGGTCAATGAATGTCCTATATGTGGTCCAATACTAGCAAAATACATATATGGGCCAATAAACTTCCTATGTATGGGCCGAAATATAGTTCGTGACCCATTTCATCCAACTATATATATACTGAAACTGCGAACGCCATTTTCAACCTAGTCACTCATTCTCACAACCACCACCATCAGCCGAGCTTTGGAACGTCGCACAGCGGCGTGCAAAAAAAGGTACGGATTACAGAAACATAGCAATTCATATTCTTCAACGTGCTTGTTCTGGTAACCATAAGTTGTATTTCTTCAGTTATTTTTAATGGATGTAGCAAAATGTTGTCAACTCGAGCTGTATTTTGCACGAACTTATGATACAACATATGCTTTTCTGTTTTTGCCTTTTGAATGTAGAAAGTAAGGATGTTATTTGCTGTACTTTTAATCTTTTTAGTATCAATGTTATCCCTTATCTTAAGGGAGTTGTTAATGGTATCAAAATGAATCTACTTTTGGGGCAACACAATGACATTCGACCTTATAAAAGTTGAATGTAAGATCAACAGACTTTGTGGATGTCAGAATGTGTATTTTCGACCTCTGTAAAGTCGAAGTTGAACCTAGCCTGGAGTGTGGTGGCACGTTAGATTCACTGTGGTGCCATTAACAACGCCCTATTTTAGTTTTAGTGTCAATTTTTTCTTAAACGTGCTCTGTATATGTGTTGTAGCATTATTTAATGGTTTGGTTTTGAGTCCAAGACAGGGGCTTTCTGTCTAAATTGTGCCCATGAAATGGTCATAAGGTCACACTAGCCCTGTTTGATGAAATAAAGCCATGTTCAAGATCTTGATATTAAATTATTGCTGCAACTGGAGGAGTATAATATTTACTTGCATATCGTGCTGGCTGTTTAAACAAAAACGGTCTTCCACCGTGTGATTTTGTTGTCAAGAAAAAAGACTAAGAAGCTGATTTTGATTGTTGTGAGCACCGCATGATTTGAGTTCATTCGTATGTATGTTATGAGTCCATATTCAACCAGTTGCTTATCATCCAAAATCGTTATTCTTTTCTGCCAACCGTCGTGTTTGATGTCTTTTAGCTTGTCGATGACGCTGTTCGACTCCGTTACCTATGACGAGAAATTATTGGCTTGAGCAGCAACAACTGATTGTGCGTACCTGCAATTTAATTGCGGGGGTTGTTGCTGTTATGTAGAATGTGCCAATATGCTAATCTGAGGTGTCGGGGTTGTTGTTACAAAGAATGCTAATCTGAGGTGTCGGGGTTGTTGTTACGAAGAATGTGTTGATATGCTAATTTGAGGTGTCTTGATCTAACACTTTTACTGTGTATTTGTCATGACTTGCTAGGTTAAGTAAAGGATGAGACCTCCAGCTCCAAGAGGACGTGGTGGTTTCAGGGGAGGTAGCCGTGGAGGGAGAGACAGTGGTGGTCGTTTTGGTGGCAGTAGAGGTGGTGGCCGCTTTGGAGGTGGTGGTCGAGGATTCCAGCGTGATGAAGGTCCCCCAGCTGAAGTCGTAGGTTAGATTAATCACGCTTTTCTCTTCTGCATTTTTTCTTTCGTTTTCTAGGTCGAAGCTTTGCAACTTATGAACTATTACCATGTTTCTGGTTTGGTTACTCTGTAGAGGTTTCTACATTTGTGAATGCCTGCGAGGGGGATGCAGTGACGAAGCTAACAAACGAGAAAATTCCTTACTTCAATGCTCCGATTTACCTTCAAAATAAGAGTCAGATCGGTAAGGTGGATGAGATTTTCGGCCCCATCAATGAATCTGTGAGTTACTACTGCCTCTTTCTTATCACTTCTCTCTAGGTTGCACGGATACGTGGATACGGATACATGGATATGAGGGTGCGGGTTTTTTGAAAAATATATGATGCGTGTTTGAAGGACATATTGGTTAATATTGAAAATATAAGTACCAAGTTGTACTTAAATAACTACGAGGATCAAATAATAAATATTGAAATACATAATGTGGTTCTCTTAATTGTTGATGTGGTTCTTCATTTTACATATCCAAGTTATGGATATACATATCCGAATCTCATATCCAATTTTTAAAAATTACAAATTCACCCCTAGTCCGTATCGGATAGGTATCCGGATACGCATAGTCTCCTCTTTTTCATGTTCTTGTAGTGAATTTGGTTTTCTCTGTTGTTTATTTAACACACCCTTTGTTTTTTTTTTCTTTTCATTTTGCAGTTTTTTTCAATTAAGATGATGGAAGGGATTGTAGCCACATCGTACGCGGCGGGTGATAAGTTCTATATCGACCCGGCTAAGCTTTTGCCTCTGGCCAGATTTCTGCAACCTCCTAAGTATGTTTCTCTTCATCACTTCGTTTCATATCTTAAAGTTCGATTGCGGTTTCACCACTTGTACTTTGATTTGGATTTCTACTTTGTACTGCACATTTTATGCACACCATTGATTTTAGGCACCCGTTAAAGGCACCACAACTGATCTACCATAGAACCACACTTCAGACTATATTTTGACTTTAAAGAGGTCAGAAATGGACATTTAATCTCTGCAAAGTCGAATATTGACTTTCGAGAGGTAAAATGTCAGTATGGTGTCTCGAATGTAGATTTGATGTGGTGCCCAGAAAGTGGATTCGATGTGGTGCCCCAAAAGTATATTCGATGTGGTGCCCTTTTTACCTGCATATTTGAGCTGGCAGTACATAAATATGTTTTGTTCTTATATATGAATCTAAAATTTCCATTTCCTTTCCCTTGTGAGCACACTTAATATTCTGAACCAAGAGGGCTTTTATTGGTTTACAGACGGCTGTCTGTATTGGTGGCATCAGTACCAAACTCATTAGACCTGCCAGATTTTCTATACACCACACTATATGCGCATCACATCTGAATCGACCATTTGATAATCGATTATTGACTCAAGAATCAACTTTCGAAGGTGAAGATCGACCCTCGGAAAGTCGATTCTTGACTCAAAGATTAACTTTATGGAAAGTGTGGTAAACTGTAAAATCGTTGTGTTTTAAATAGAGGCTCCCTATAAGAAACCTTGCCATCTAATACATATTGAGAAAAATGGATTGGTTAATATTTTTTGTTCACCTCCACTTTTTGCAGGGGACAGCCACAAGGTGCTAGGGGTGGAGGAGGAAGAGGTGGTGGAGGGAGAGGAGGACGTAGAGGTGGTGGTGGCTTTCGTGGAAGAGGAGGCCCCTCACGAGGGGGTTTTCGAGGAGGTGCACGTGGTGGGTCACGTGGAGGTGGTGGATTTAGGGGCAGAGGGGGTAGATTTTAAGGGGCATCTTTTTTTTTTTATATTTATTTATGAGGGAAGGGGAAATCTAATTGAATTTGTAGTTTTCTTGTATTAGATAATATAACTGAGTACCAAAAAAAAGGCATGTAAAACATTTGTTGTGGAATATTCCTAATTTCAGTATCCGTTTCTTATTTAGTCTTTCCTGGTCTTTTATGCTTTCCTAGTTCCTACATTGGTTCTTTTTTATGGTAACATTACTTTTACTTTATTTTACACGAAATTGATGCAATCTTAATAACTTTCAACTTAAAATGGACACTCATGATCGACTTTACAAAGGGAAAAAAAACGAATATTAGACCTCTGCAAGGTCGAAATTGAATGGTGAACTTGTATTCAACTTTCAAGAGGGTTAAGATCGATTTTACAAAGGTTAAAAAATAATATTCAACCTTTGCAAAATCAAAATCAAAGAGTGAAATTATATTCTCTCTCAAGAGGTTGAATGTCACTGTTCTGTCCAGTAAGAAAAATCACTAGTGAAATTTGTAAAAGAGAATGATTTGTTGAGCCATTTTCTCATTTGGAGAGTGATACAGTCCCCGAAAAATTCACCGACTCGTCCCCCGAAACAATATCTTCACCCTTCAATTTTTATGCAAGGCTGAGATCACTTTTCGGTTCCCATTTTGTGCACAAGATCGGGGCCTATATCATTATGCTTCTCATTTACAGCAAATTTATAACAATGAGATTACAACAATACAACCAGCTCTTTGCCGCTGTTACTTTCTTTTCCTCTTCTAAATTTTATCTTTGAGGATCTTACTCCCTAACACCATATCTCCGAAAAGAGAATGGTAGGAAACAAGTATATATCGAAAGCCTTCCCCATAGCTTTCCTTATTCATTGTCTTGTACGCAAAATATCCGGGTAGGGTTTAAGTTGTTATTCAACGAAGGCGAATGATACATCCACAACATAAGTACGCACGTTTCACAACTGATGAGTGACGTGGGCCGCACTTACTTTTGAAATTCGATCTGCTTCAGAAGAAAAAAAGTAAGAGGCCGACCTACGGTATATCATCAGTTGTGAAACATGTGGATGTATCATTCCTCTTCAACAAAAGAAAATAAGACGTCTTTAATGACACCACGCCAGATCTACCATTGTAGCATCACGGTGACAATCGACTTATTCACAGTCGAATTAGGGGCTGAGAATCGATTTTTTACCAACTGATTGTTTCCGGTAAGATGTCATTCTGAAAACAGTGTTGTCATTAAAAACGCCAGAGAGAATTTTATGTCTTGAATTTATGTGTGATTTTCTCTACTCCTTCCCTGCAATCTTCAGCAACTCGTTTCAACCCTCCTTTTAGAGCTGAAGAGCACTCAATAGTAGTATTTTGCACACTTTGTAACGACCCGTTCATTTGTGAAACGGCACTCTCTTTCAATTCCACTGTTCGCTTGCCTGCTTCTACGAACCACTCCTTCAAAACTTCGATTATGTGACGAATACTCTCTATGATTTTGTTGATTATTTCTCTTGATTTCCCACTTACTTCATTTCCCATTGCCTTAAGTTTGTCTACTAAGGTTTCAGCACTATTGACTGTTCCTTCGACGGAGACTTCATTTCCGGCACCTTGCCAAGTAACTCCGGCGTCTTCTTCTTGTCGGAGGTCGTCACCGACGACAACTTTGATGCCTTGACTTGACCAACGTTCTCGGGCTTCTTCGAGGGCTTTTGCCTGCTCTCTTGCCCTTTTGGCCTCCTCCTCAGCCCAAGATCTAGTTCATAAAATTACAACGCTTCACACTTTAACACTTTAACATACGAGAAATTTTATGGAATAAAATTTGTTGGTCGTACCGAGTGGATGGATTTGATGCATCCAAGTCACCCTTACGAATTTCTACAATATGAATATATGAAATAGGGTAAATATATTTATATCATGTCCATTCATTCCGCACAACTATCATTTTTTTTTGGGTACCTTTGAGTGCCCCTCGGTATCCAAGCCACAACTGGGCCGACTACATCCGGAGTCGACCTCTGAGTGTCCCCAGAGTTTGACTCTTACTCAGGGGTTCGATCTAGCACAAAGCTCTTTAACACAGAGCCTCCAAGAAAGTCAGGCATCCGACCTCCTATAGCACGAATCAAACTCTTGACCACTAGGACATTTTCAAACCACTTATCATCAACTAAACTACTCGGTTGACACTACGCCCTAAAAGAAGTTCTCGGCTAAAGTGTATAATTGCTCAAATAGCAGCATAATATGTCACATTAAAAATGAAAATATGCTAGTGAATTTTCTTGTTATAGATTAATCGTACTCGGTACTTATCCGACTTTTAATAGAATAAGAAGCCAAGAACAAAACCATCCGCCGGGGATAAAGTCACCATTGATTTCTTATGTTTTACGATTTTTTTTTCAATTTTATCTTTGATGTTTAAACTTGACATGTTTGATCAATTGTGCCAAGTGTCGGTCTAGCATCTTTTTCACAATTCTCATTCAATAATCGACCGACACATGGCACTACCAATTTACAAAGAGGGACCAAACATATCAAGTTTAAACATCGAAGATAATCAAAAACATCGAAGATAATCAAAACCCTATATTTATTCAATTATTTCAATTATGATAATCAAAACGTATATTAGACGTTTTGGTTAAAAATTTACGATGTTTACCTACGTTCTTAATTTGTATATGAATACCCCTCAAAAAAGAACACCACACAAAAGAGGTATATTACAGGAGAGAGGTAGTAACATAGTTACCTGGCCAAGGACAGGGCTTTCCGTTCTACCT
Source organism: Gentiana straminea (assembly GCA_036785695.1). Taxonomy (NCBI): domain Eukaryota; kingdom Viridiplantae; phylum Streptophyta; class Magnoliopsida; order Gentianales; family Gentianaceae; genus Gentiana; species Gentiana straminea. Next base: position 1,711,365 of record JAVUPR010000239.1, on the reverse strand, counting down.
CCAGCTCATATTGTAGCCGTTGAATCTCCTGGCTCTCAAATTCAGCATCTTTTCTAAGTTTCTGTACCCTTTCTTTTTCATACGAAATCTCAACCTTATTACTCAAAATTCCATGCAACTGCTCCTCCAAATCGCGTCGTAACTTAGTGAGAACCTCCATTTCTGAATCAACCGCAGCTCGTTCCTTAATTAACACGAGATTCTCCTCTTCACGTGCAGCTCTCAACTTGTCCAATTCACGCCTTGCATCTTCTGCTAATTTCTCGATAGCACCGACTTTCTCTCTTTCGAGTTGAAGCTCTTTTTCGTAGGTTGCGTTAACCTCCTCCTCAACTTGAGCAACAAGAGCATTTTGTGCAGCAACGACTTTTTCTGCCATGGATTCTGCTTCAATACGTGCAAGTTCCTCACCGAAAATATCTGATGCTTCCCCTATTGCTAAGGCTATAGCTGCTTGAGCTTTTGTTACAGGTTTATCTGGTTGGAATAGTCTTGTGTATCCTGCAGTACAAGGTAATAATTTAATGCTCGTATACAACACATCTTTCGTATCTTTATTAGAGCACTTAAGGTAGATACCGTAAAACAAGGTAAATATGTAAGATATAGCACAATCTCTAGACATATCTGTAAAATACGAAATATCTAAATATTGCGCAAAATAAAAATTCTTTATTCAAATTATAGATTATAGAGATTCGGATGCATTTCACTATGAATATAGATTTTGTAAAATAGAGAATACGTTAAAAGAAACTAATGCAAGTGCTCAAGTTCAGTAGTTTAACGCACCAAAAGCAAGAGCTACTATCCCTTGTTCCCCAGCTGCCAAGTCAGCCACAAGCGCAGGCCAAGCGTCCGGGTTAATCTTGTCAACATCAATGAATCCTGAGAGTTCCAGCAGCTTCTGTCCACGAATAAGTTGATTTTCCCCAATGCTCGGCATTAGACTTTTGAATTTAAAATCATTATTACAGAATCAATATGGAATCACAGATGTTATATTACCTTTCTGTCAACAAGTGGGAGCTGTTTTTTCTCAAGAGCCATTTTCCAACTCACAAGATCCTGGCGTGACACAGGGCTGGCAAACATACACTACGAAAATTAAGCAACAGTAGAGTTGAAAACAACGACCTGTTAAAGGTAAAAACCCCCCCCCCCCCCCCCCCCCATAATATATGTCTTTTTGCCTTTGTTTTCTTGCAAGTATCTTTGAATGCCGATAGAGCGATTATTACCTTTTTTGTACATCTTACCCTCAAATAATTGCCAACCCAACTATTTTACATTAGTCAAAGGGTATTTTAGACATTATGACATTCATCCACTTTCTTAATCTGTACAAAAACCTATAAAAAACACACCTATATTACCAGACGGAAGTAGTATAAAGCAAAAAAAAAACTCAAGGTTTGAATCACGGGATTCAAGGCAAACAACATCAGGAGTAGAGTAAGCAATACAAACAGAAATGTATTCACTGAAAAGTATACCTTTCAGCAGAGAAGTAGATGGGACCTTGGTCATCATTGTAAGCCTCCATATCATGTCTAGAAAGTTTACTGGCAATCAGACCGGCTTCTGCCAAACCTGCAGAGAATACTAAAAGTTCAGAACCCATAATAACAAAAGAAAGAAATGAAGAAGATAAATATCAGTTTTTTTCGTACCTTGAATGGATGAAAAGTCAGGGTCTTCAGCAGTAATGTCGTCGAATGCAAGTTCAGTAACATTCTCAATGTACATTGCAGGGTAGACTTTTGAGACAGAGCTCCTACAGGAAATTAAAATTTGGTCCAAACCAATCAAAAAGATACATTGAGGCGATCGAACCTCTCTCGTAATAATTTCAAGAAGTATAATGTCGTGGCAGATATTTACCTTGACAGAGCACTGCTAGCTGAAACTAACCAACGAGCATATTCACGACGAGAACAAATATCTCCTGGTCGAGCATCAGCTTCAATAACCTAATAATAGAACATTAATCAGCAATGTTTAAAAGGAGGTCTTTCTTCACTCTGCAGTAACTAGCTGATGACCGTCCGGTATGCTAGGGCATCATAATTACCATACCCATACACCCCAAATTCTAGGAGTAACCCTAAACGACTGTATTCAAGAGTAAAAAGAAATCCTGAATATCCTTCAAAAGTCTACCTGTGGAAGTTGGTTAAAGAAAAGAGAACCCGTGGAGTAGGGTATTTAGGAAGGAAACAAACGAGGTACTTAACCCATGCATAAGAGAAATATTAATATTCAAGCATGAATGAACCCCAAGTACCTTTAACGCTTGTAATGCAGCTAACGCCTGTGCTTGAACTTGGTCAACTACAGCAGGAACCAAAACTTTTCCTGGAACTGCCAGTAGAGCTGAAGAGACGGCAGATGGAGCTGGTATGCCTGCGGAAGTAAAGACACTTCCAGGATTGCTTGGACCAAATGATGAGTCCGTCTCAATCTTATCTGGAAAAACACTGTCATTCTGTTCATCTACAGAGGTTTGTGCGACATCTGATACCAAAAATGCCCCATGGGATTCATAGAATGACTCTGTATCCTCCGCTGAAATGTCTGGTGCATTATCTGGGTCAAACTTCTTTTCTGAAGATGGGCTCCTTGTATTTTCTATGTCCACATCAGGCGTAATCTTGGGCTCTAAGACAGCGTCAAACTGAGAAATGACAGAGATACTTACAGTTCCCTGCTCATTTTGAGATAAATCACTTGTAAGGTCAGGATCCTCGTTTTCTTTTATGCCATTTAACATTTCCTGGCTTTCATGATTAAGATTATTCACACTTGCATCGGCAGAAGATGAATCTTGACCACCTTCAGTTTCACTCAATAGTTCTGGTTTCTCAGAACGAACATAAGCATCTTTGTCTTCAGAGCTTGAGCCAACAAAAGAATTACCATCCTGAAAATTTAGTTTTTCTTCAGAAGCAACTGAAAAGTCATTTGAGATTTTTTCAGGCACAGAAGCAAGATCAGAAGCTTCAACATCAGGGGGTTTGTTGACTCCGCCATTGTTATCACTCTTGTTATTTTCAGAAGCCTCAGTACTCTCAATACTTGAAGAGGCATCCCTATCAGCATTGGTCGTGCTGTGCTCAGGGCTATTTTTCCTTTCATTGTCACCCTCTTCAATAAAATTTTCATGATCACCTGATGACTCAGACACCTCTGACGATATTAAGGGTTGCATCTGTACTTCTGATCCTGTATGACGAAGTTATTTACTCATCCATCTAATACACCAATTAAATATCATTAAACGTCAATCCAAAGCTTCCACTGATCAGAAGACATGATAAATTACTTGGGGGCATTACGGACAACTTTACATAGAAGAAAGTAAGCAACCACATTAACAGAAGCTATTGTCGCCATAAGACTCCAAGCTCCAAACAAACACTTCAACCAGGAAACGTATTGATTTTTTATTTTTTTATTCTGCGGATGTTCTGATAGTTAAATTAAAATATCTGAGAAATGAAATTAGTTTGTCAAAAGGATGAAATTCATCCACCATTGCTATCAAAATCCATCAGATTTCTCCACCACACCATCCTTCTTTAATGTATATAATTAAATGAGCTTTAAAACGACTATTAGGCGAAAATTCTCTCTCGGAAAATGCTTCCGGTGATGAATTACTAACCCCTGCAGTTAAACATGAGAGAAACTCATTTGCTTACAGTTTCAGAGAAACATAGAAAGCCAATTACCCGTTCATGATATGAGTGATTTGAGGCATAAATGCACGAACTCATAAATTCAAGGAACAATGTGTAGGAGATAGACAATTCATTGAACATTACTCAAGACCGTAATTCAATTAGACAAACAGAGACAAGTTCAAATAATTAGTATCAACGGAAGAATCACTCACTAGAACGGCTGCGCTTTCCTATAGATAATGCGACAAAGACAATTCCAGCAACAAGAATACCTCCTGCTAATCCAGCTCCAATAATTTCTGAAATTCGACAGCATACCATTTGTTAATCCAAGCTATTATAACTGAACTAACAGAATCCAAAAAAAAAATCCATACTTTCTGACTAACTTTTTAGCAAAAGTAGCATACTAACAAAAATTGATAAAAACTAAACGAAAGCTATTCAAACCTTTGAGCGGTTGCTTCTTATGTGAGTCCTCGGCTTTTTCATCACTATTCCAACCAGCAAAACCATCAGGCGACGACTTAGAATTCACCACCCAACCATCACCGCTCCGGCGTCTTCCTTCAACTCCATTACATTTAATCACTCTATTCTGAGCAAATGAAGTCAACCGCACAAACCGTCCTACCTGAAGAACTCGACCTCGTAGAAAAATCACCTTCGTTGACGTCGTCCTCTTGTTGTTCAGAGCTAATCGAAGCTGAATCGAGCTAGGAGACGAAGAAGTTGTGGAAACGGCAGCCATTTCTTATCCGGAAACAATGAATGAAAGAATGAAATCGAGAATTTATGCAGATTGCAGTGCAGTGAAGTGAAGTGAGAAATTCTAGGGTTCTTGTCAGTTGGATTGAAGTAAAAATGATGAATATTCTAATGGCTCTGTAATCTTATCATTTTGTTCTCTGATGTAAAAGGCTGAAGACGTTCATTTCTCGTCCACCGGAGAATTATAATAGCAAATTTGTGTGCGTCTACGGCGGGTCTACCGACACCACAATAATCTTTTAGCATGCAACACGTTGTGATTTTTTTTTTTTTTTTTTTTTTTTTTTAAAGCCTCCCGGTCTCGAACCCACCTGGTCCGACTAATCCGAGTCGATCCTGTTGCGCCCGCAGTAGCCTCGACTTTACTCGTGGGGTTGACTGACGCTTGGCAAGAAACTCTTTAACATTGGCGCCACTAAGGAGAATCGAACCTCGCGACCTCCCGCATTCTCGCCCACTCACCACTTGAGCCAAGCCTACTTGGTTAACACGTTGTGATTTCATTCAAGGGTGTTAAGATACATCCATCCACTACATATATTTTGTACTCGACAATCACTACACATCTTTTATCTATTTATTTTGAATGTGTGTATTGACTTTCCACTATGTATAGTGGATATATCATTGTCTTTCATTCGTTCAATAGACGGATATTTCACAACGCATTCACGATGACATCATATTTCGAGATTAGGTTCGAGTATATAAATCGAATATTTACTTTGTAAAGTGGAATGCTTAATTTAGTTAAGACGAAAGTTACTATAGTGCTTCAAAGTAACCAGGACACCATAATTTAGATATAGGTTCAAATTTACGGATATTCGACGTTTGTATATTCGAATGTTTGGGTTTAACGAAAGTCAACATGGTGCCTCGAATGTTAAGTATATTCACTATGGTGTCATTACCAATTACCTTCAATAGTTGAGAATAAGAATTTACGATATTGAGTCAATGAAAATTCGATATTCAATACTATAAGTTGGGTGAAAATAAAATCGAGCATATTATACTGACAAAAACAAAAATCTAAACTATAGTTGAGAATCTATCATTTTATCGATTATGATAATCAACGATACATATGTTCTCAACTCTATAATTGAATATAAAAAGAATTGATTACAGTGTCATGAGAATTACCAATGGTTTGGTGCAGTGTAAATGAGTCGATTGATTCGTAAATGATTTTGACTTTTTATTCAAATAGTTCGGTTCAATGAGTTTTACCATGACATCATATGACTGGTGCCTTTTTGCCCGAGATCAAATAGTCATGACTGGCTATAAACGATCCAATCCGAATAATGTATTTACTTATCGAGTCGAGCAATCCCATAATACAATGATGCTCAAACTCAGCTCGAAATCACTCGAGCAGGAAAAAAATTGCTCGAAATCACTCGAAAAAAATTGTTCGAGATCGCTCGAGCAGGAAAAAAATTGCGTGAGATCGGTTAAATAACATATTAATCTTTCTCGAGTTCGGATTAATTATGCTCGAAAAAAACCGAGCAATTTCAAACTCGAGCTCGAGCAGCTCGGAAAAACAATACAAAAACTAAGATATGCACATAAATATTAAGTCCAGTAGAATAATAATAAGAAATATAAAAATACTCGATAAGGCTCGCGAGCATATCGAGTCAAGCATTAAATTGCTCGAGTTCGACTTGCTAATTATAATGAGCTACTCGAGTTCGATTAAAACTATATTCGAACGAGCAGTTAACGATCTGAGCAACGAGCGGCTCGGATCGTTTGCAATCCTAGGCATGAGTTTTACCCTGACATAGGTGCCTTTTTGCTAATCATTATTTTATAGATTAAAAAAAAAAAAAAAAAGTTGTTGTACTAAGGACATTTGTAGCAGAAACCCTATACGGTGCCCTATCTCTAAAATAAAGATAAAAAGTTGAATTTTTTCTCAAATACCTCCACAACAGAAGCCTCATATATATATATATATATCTATTTTAGGATCAATGAACAGTGTATCCCCATTTGTGGAGCACTATCCATATTTTAAAGCACTCTCTATTTTAATGCTTATAAATGATATAAAGATAGGGATATGGATGATGTTGTGGAGTGCTTTGAATTGAGATGTTTTAAAATATAAATATGTATTATTTTATATTATTTTAAGGATAAAAAATAAAGCTTCTGGTGTGAATGCCCTAACAAGTAACAACATTGATTTTTAGCTGTGGTACAGAAGCTAGATTCCGTAAATTATGGACTTTTCTAAGCAATAAAATCTTAGTGTACATACAACCCTTAAGAACTGGACCACAAAAACACAGTAAAAGAGATTTTATGGTGCTAACGGTTATACCAATTGACTTACATAAAAACCTTTTATTTTTAATCTCTTTCACATAATACACTTTTATCGTATGCGAGATGTTAAAAATGAAAGATTGTAATATATGCCAAATGATACAACCCATCTACGACGGTTGTATTATAAAATTTGTAAAATAATCATCGATTTCCATCGTCCACTAATTAAACATTGATGAAATGCTACAAAACATAAACTGTTTCTTAACATTTCATCCACTTAATTTCAAGCTCAGTTTCAAAATAAACATCATTCTATTTTTTTCCTGTTGAATCTTAGACAGCAGATATATTCCTTTTTTAGACAAAAGAAAATTGACAAGTCCACATAAAAGTTTCGCAGAATACACATAAAGCAAAGCTTACTTTCTGTGTATTCAATGAAACTTTTATGTGGATGCATCACTATAGTTTTCAAAAGGGTTCATGTTTTTACATCATTCCGACATGCTGATGGCACCCTTGCGGTTGCACAAAAGTCAAGCGGAATTTCAAGAATGTCCCCTGTTCGGGCAGGCAGATCTTCATCTGGAAAGCATTGATGGTTATAGCTTTGTTGGTGAAGAAGAAGAAGTGTCTTATACATCAGATACATGAACTTTGTCATACATTTTGAGGGTTGATCCATCCCATAGCTCTGCTAGCTCTTTTCTCATCCATGATAATATAATTATTGGCCCCAATGTAGATGGTACCTTTGTTGAAATAAACGAAAGCATAAAATTAACAAAGCAATGATCGAGAGAAGTTGTTCGGTTGGACATGAATTCATTCGTTTTCTTGTGCTGGTTTCATGAATAACATGTTACCTTAGTGAAGAACTGTTTATTAAGAGTGGTGAATTATTCGATGTGCTTTTGGTTTCACAAAGGTACACACTGAATCGATTGGAGACCTTGTGAAACCAAAAGCACGGTGTGGATAGAATCGGTTGGTACACACTATAAACAGCCCAGTGTGGATATTTGTAACAAACACTATTCTGTATTGACCTATTTGGTGTAGTTACAAACAGCAAGCAAAAACACTGTTCTATACAATCGGTTTTGCTTGCTTATTTGAAACAAACACTGTTCTGTGTCCACCAAAAACACTGTTCTAGAAAAGTGTTTTCGCTTGCTGTTTGTAATTACACCAAATAGGTCATTACAAACAATACGGTTCTAAAACACTGTTTTACTTGCTAAGCACTGTTCTGTATTGACCTATTTGGTGTAGTTTAAATTGGTTTACGTTCTAAAATCATATTCTAGGTGTAGTTTAAAAGGTACACACTGTGCTTATTAACCGATTGGGTACATTTTTCATTGTGGATAGTGGATACGTTGTGAACCGATTGGATCCACACTGCTTTTGGTTTCACAAAGGTACCATGTTAAGGCACATCATAACATTTTCAAGGATAAGATTGTTATAAGGAAAGATTAAAAGGTTTACAAGAAAACGTACCAAATAGAGAAGTGCTGGTTGAGGTGAATGTGTCAAAATGCCGGTTCCCAAAGCAGTAATAAGTCCGACTATATATCCAGACACTGCACACCAAATATACTTCAACTTTTTTGATGACTGTGTATCTGAAGAACTGAGAGAATCCCTGCCTTTTCGATAATCAAAGCACAAAACTAATGCCAATAGCATAGAAGGAATAGCCTGCAAAAGAGAAACAAAATGACTTGTTCAGCTGTCAGAAAGAAATATAGCACCCATGGACATAGTAAACTCTTTATCCAGATAGCTACTAGGAAAATCCTATAAAAAAAATGCACCGTCTTTCACTAAAAGAAGTCATCTACCCAGAAAAGTTAAAAGGAAATTAATACTACCTCCGGTCCAAAATATAAGTCATCCTAGAATTTTCACATTGATTAAGAAAGTAGTTAAATGTAATTAATGTATGGATAAAATGTCTAATACACCCCTTGACTATCATAAATGCAACAATTGTGGAGTAAATAAAAGTGGTTGGATTGATATAAATTAGGGGTAAGATAACGAAAAATGTTCATTAATGCTCTCTTGGTATTGTGAATGACTAATATTATGAGACCAGAGTAAAAAAGCTAGGATGACTTATATTTTGGACCGGAGGTAGTAAAACCTAGTACTTAACCACAATCTCTTCTAGGCCAGGGGCCTCCAGAGAATCCCACAAAATATTTGCAATTGTCGTCACCTTTTACCCCGTATACCCCGCATCACTCCTAGTTCCCATTTCTGGGCACATTTATCCTGTACTAGAGTCAGAGATCATTCTCCAACATATTGATCTTAGAACTGTTACCAGAGACGTAGACTTTTCATCTCGGATAAGTTCATCAGCTTTCCAAGCATTAGATAGTCATATGTATACTTTTCCCAGATGCTAAAAGAATAAAATCAAATCCACTAAAACAAGAAAACTGGATAGAGAATTCCAGTACTTTTTATCAAGCAAGCATATGTCTCGCTCCCATATGATCAATGAATATATGACCAAAACCAAACGACTAACATGTATAATCTACTACCCTATAATACCAGTTTTGTTCATAAACAAGAATCTTGTGAAAGCAAATAGGACAAAATAAAATAGTATTACCATATCACCGAGACCGAGCATGATGAAATCTGAGGCGCTAGTTCCAGGTACTATACCGCCTAACAAGTTCCTGGGGAATACAATTTTGACCGGCAATTCGAGCTTCTTTGTAATCAATTGTAGTCCCGGAAGATTCAAGCTATCAGCCATTTTATGTATAGGATTAGATGCTTGTTGCGTGGCGACCGATACCATAACATTTGCCCCGAAAAATCTTTCTGAATAGAATACCCAAAATATATCATACACGAACAAACACATCAGAAGCATCGCACATATCTTGATGTTGGGAAGCCGCACATGGCTGACAAACGCGATACATAGTGAAATCCCTAACAAGTTGTTCAGAATCCAGTGCCCGGAAATAAGCCAGGCGATGACAGTAAATGAGCATAGCACAGCTAGAAAGGCTTGGACTTTAGAGAATGATTTGTAACAACAACGAGATACAAAAGGGTCAGATAAACCGAACAGGCCCTTAACATGAGCAAGATAGGGTGAGAAGCAAAAGTACAGGGCTGAAACCGATGCAATAGCAGTGAAACCAGTGAGAAGTTGCGAGACAGACGAAAACAAATAAAACATCAAAAGCAAACTGCAAGAGCTTATCAAAGGGATCATGAGGGCTTGAGACCCATCTAAAGTTATGGATGCTTCTGACATATCTCGGTTTTTCTCCATTTCTTTTGCGTAATTTAGAGCTCGAAAAGCAGATCCACATGACACAAGAGCAGCCGTCAAAATGAGAGTTAATGGAGCTGGTTCTAACAGATAGACAAGCTTCCACAAAGGTTCCATTCTGAAACAAATAGATGAAATGCTTAGAAGCCGGATATATAGCAGGGCCTTACTACCCAATCATATAAATGTACACACAATCAACTTCTCAAATGCAACAAAGCTTCACCACAACTGAAATGCTTAAGCTAGACAACCTGCCACTAAAACCGACAGCTCTCCCGCTTATGCCGGTCTAACCAGAAATTTCACACGCAAAAGAAAGTTCTAGTGTACTATTATTTGGATAACAAATTCGAAGGGAGGCCTAGCACGGTGGTGAAAGCTCTCATTGTGTCATCGTCTAACCAGAGGTCATGGGTTCAAGCTTAAAAACGGTTATCTTACAGAAATATATGGTATATCCAAAAAACGTAAGACAATGTAAACTAGCCCTTGACAGTTTGACCCTTGCTTGAACCTGATATGCTTCCATAAACAACGGCTTTCCTTCATTTGGATCGCAAAATTGTCGAATGTTAAGAATGAAAAAGGTGTATATTTTGTTTTTTTACACATCAAGCTGCCAATAAAGCTAAAGAATCCGACTAGTCATATTCTCAACATGAATCCTCCCTGCAATATTTTCCATTGCTCGTTTAACTCTTAGGCCTAGACAACCTACCTAAAATCTTAACCAATGCTCTGCAATATCTTACTCAATCGGTTACTAGGGATTATATCCCAAAATCCTTATAAGAACAAAAATACCTCACCTTTTCAATAGTTTAGACTAAAGTAGCTTCTCTTCAAATCCAATTCCCCAATCTCATTTCTAATTCTAATTAATTTACCATCAGAAATCAATTTATTTACCATAGATAACAAGCATTTCTCGGATTCTAATTCACAATTCACTTCAATGTAATTTATAAAACTTCCTCACAATGAGCTGAATTCTTTTTAGTAATAGGTTAAAAATGCTAGGATTGAGAATACAAATACATTTAAAATCGGTTTTGAAGCAACAAAAAATTGAATGGCCGGCATGATATGAATAACTTATCTCAGTTCATTTGCTGATTCCATTTAAGGGTTTATGCAGTCTGAAATTGGACTTACCTTAGACGCGATTCGATGAATTTGAGAAATTTCTGTACACTGTTGACCTTGTTCAATGATGAATTTTTGCTCAGCTAAATACAGATTTTCGCTTTGCAATCTTCGCCCTCTGTTCTATTCACAAAGGGCTCTCAAAGAGTTTTGTTCAGCTAAAAGAATGTGACTTTTGCTTTGCTCTTCAAATTATTGTACGTTTGTCAAATCGGTCTTGTAAATGAATCGAACTGTTTACGACGAACAACTCGATTTTAAGTTCTCAAAATGTTCGTTCGATTAAGATTTAACCGAACTCGGGTTAAACGCAAGCAGTTTATCAAAGCTAATAAGTTGAATTCATGCACTTTAGTTTAATGTTTGATTCAAAATATTCACAAGGTTTTTCGAACACTATCATATCATATTATTTAAAAACATATATTTTTTTTTGTATTTCTTAACAAATAAACTATGATATTTTAAAGCTCAATATTTTTTCAAAATGCTAGAACACAAATTTGAGCTTCAAATTGCCCAACATGTTATCGAGCATAATCCAACCAAACTCGAATATAATTAAAACAGAATCGAGTTGATTTGATGCAATTCTCTTATTACTTTGATCAAACCCTAGCCGAGTTCTAGAATCAACATTTGACGTTGCTCAACTCGATAAATAAATGTTGGATTCAATTCAAATCGTTTACCCAACTACTTGTACACCGTTTCATTCTTTTTCCATAACTTTTCCGTTACAATAGGTGATTTTTTACATTACAAGTGGCTCATAATATGCGTTATAATATATTTTTATATAATCAATCATAATCAAATCCCTGATTGATATAAGTCATATCATGGTTTATGATATTAAAATATGTTAATGTCAATTATAATGTTTTTTTTAAGGGAATAATGGTTTAATGTTGTGTGAAATTTTTTAGAACTTCGGGAAATTTTTATTAATTACAATCCGTTGAAAAGAATATTGATTACAGAAGACGAAGAAGAATCACAGTTCACACTTCACACATCCTACAAGATAGAGCTATTTTCTAGCTAAGAGATGCGTATGAACATTTCTCGTTGTTGTGTGATTTTTAACACCACTGTATTTCTATATAATTTCAAATACTAAGAATAATGCAAGTCAATGGTTTATGTTGGTTTCATTTTTGTAATAGCAACATGTGTATATCTTATTGAACATGTAGTGTACATATATATATATATATATATATATATATATATTCGACACTTCTGACTTTTATATATTCAATTGATTTGAAAAAATTATTTATATATTCAATTGATTTCAAAAAAATTATTTATAATGCTAGTCCTCATCAGGAAGCTTAGCCTTTTCTTAACCTTTCTTTGCAAGCTCGGCTTGTATGCGGTGGTGGTGGCTAGATCTGTGATCGTCTTGAATGGTTTGGGAGCGGATCTTTGATTTTTCAGCTCGATGTCACCGGCGGCTATGTTGCTATGTCTGTTTTTGCCTGCATCTCCTTCTATTGGTTATTTCTCTAGTTGGAAAGGAAAGCTTTTCTTTCGAGCTCTTTCCAATCCGGTGGTGGATTGTGGCGGCGCGTGAGTGGAGTAGTAATTTCCGGCGGTGGTTCCATGGAAGAAGGAAAAATTAAATATAATATTGTAGTATTAGCTTTGTATTTAGTTTTTAAATTTTTTATCTGTGTTTGTCGGGTATTAGATTGTCCTAGAGGATCCATGTGTCTGAACGTCATTTCATTTAGAGAATTTTTCTCTTTTGTTCAGCACTCACTTCCCAATCTATTACTTGATTTTGTTTTGTTTTTTTTTTTTTTTTTTTTTTTTTTTTTTTTTTTTGTAATTTCGGTTTGAGCTATGTTGTTTGTGTTGGAGTTTTTAGCTAGAATTGAGTTTTGGAACAAGTGGCGAACAGTCCACTTTAGACTCGATTTTGATATTGTTACGGAATGAATTTCCGGAAGCTAAAAACAGTTTTGGAAAGTACTAAGATAGTAGTTGATGTTAGGCTTTTGAATCACTCGATTCCGATATCAGGTGAATGAGAAATTAATGCCTAAAGGTAGAGTAATTTATGTGGGTGTTATAATGTAAGTGTGTTCCATTTGTCCCACATAGGTAATGAAACTAAAGTTGCTCACTATATAAGTGGGAGAGTTCATAGAATGACAAGCCCCAAGGGGCAAGAGAATTTTGTGAAAAAAGGAGGACTTATATGCTTGTTGGTTCACACGCGTGCCGCCGCCGCTCGGCTAGCCGGCTCGGCTCAAGTATTAAAATTTTGGACCAGCTCAGAAAAATATAGACAGAAAAATTCACTTTTCAAAGAAAAAACTCTGACAGAAAAATTCACTTTTCAAAGAAAAAACTCTGCACAAATATTTTCAGCATTCATCATTCAAGCTAAGAGATAACGAGACCTTATCAGTTCGCCATTCTTTCCTCATTCAAGTGCAAGAATCCGGAAAGATAGATTGTTGTATCTTGGAAGACATATGTCATACACCGTGTGCACATAATCGGGGCATTAATGTCTTAAGGACAGAGTTCTTAACTCGCCTCAATCTAAATAAGTTTTCGTTTTACTTATGCTTTCTGTCAATTTCATTTAATTGATATGCAGTATTTGGATCATGAATAAAATTGTGTTTGTTTGATTCATGTGTTTTGTTCTTTCTGTTTATTCAATTTGATTGCTAATCAGAATTCAAAACGGATCGACGTAAATGTTTCCAACAATCTTAAGACATTAATTTGCTTCCCGTTGTGGTTCGTTTTTTATTCTGTTTCTGTGTTATATATACAGAAGAAGTCATACTTTTCTTTTAGGAATTAGAATGTTCAGAATTAATGATTCTTACCGTTTTGGCAACTTGTTAATTTGTAAAATTGTGCCTGCAAAAACTGTTCTTAACAGAGATTTTATATTCAATCATGAAAGAATGTTTTTCTTTTTTGGAAACTTTCCTTGGTTGAAAGAATGTTTTGCCTCTAGTTCTACTTATATGGAAGGTTGGTTCAATCTCTGCAATCTGTAACTTTAAAAATTGCAAAGTGGATTATGCAAGTTTCTACATGTTAAACAACATATTCAAACGAAAGTTTTGGAACATGAATTATGTGAAATGTGTTTTAAGCATGCTTTATATATTTGTGTGATTCTTCGAATACTTATTGCTACTTTGCTAGTTAGAAGAATCTGAAATTTTGATTGAAAAATGTTGAATAGACATTATATATTTAGAGTCACGACTTTTTCAGAAAATTAGAAAAACTGCATACCTTGGTTGTAGGCCATATATCTTTGTAATTACTCGCTCGTTTCTGAAAACACAAAAGACAAAAGTTGTTCGTTTGGCAATATATTATAAAATTTTGTTCTTACTTTTTTGTTAAAGTGCTCCTGATTTTTTTTAAAATTGGGAAAACCATTGTGAAAAAAGTGCAGATTTTTTTGTGTGTTAATTTTGATTGTTGATCTTCTGTGTAAAACAGAAATGGAAGGTACATCTGAAGATGTGAATGCCTTTGCATTTCCCCGTGTCACGGTACAAGGAGGTGCCTCCTCACACCATGAGAAACCGGAAAAGTTCAACGGACAGAACTTTAAGAGATGACATCAGAAAATGCTATTTTACTTAACAATATTGAGCCTGGCTCGTTGGCTAACTGATGACCGTCCTGTGATAGAAGAGGGAGAAAATCACAAAGCTTCTGTAACGGCATTAGATGCTTGGAAACATTCTGATTTCCTATGCATGAATTACATTTTGAACTGTCTTGAAAATACTTTATACACCGTATATAGTATGTGCAAAAGTGCAAAAGAATTATGGCAAGCACTTGAGATGAAGTACAAGACAGAAAATGCTGGAAAACGGAAGTACATTGTGGATAGGTTTATGGAGTACAAGATGGAAGAATCCAAAACAGTGGTTAGTCAAATGGAAGAGTTACAAGTGATTATATCGGAATGTCACGAAGAAGGTATAATTTTCAATGAACCTTTCCAAGTGGCTGCTATAATTGGGAAACTTCCACTGTCGTGGAAAGATTTCAAGAATTATCTGAAGCATAAGAATAAAGAGATAACAATGAACAAGTTAGTGGTAAAGTTGCGGGTGTTGGGACAGATTGTCCACACTCTTAATGTATAAGGAAATACGGTAGCACCTTTACTACCACCAATTGGTTTAGTAAAATGGTAAGCGCTTGATCCTAACATGGTATCAGAGCCAGAGGTCACGAGATCGAACCCTGGTTGGAACATTATTTACAAAAAATAAATAAAAAAATTGTGCAAGTGTTGGACATATTGCCAACACTTGAGGGGGTGTTGGGACAGATTGCCCACACTCTTAATGTATAAGGAAATACGGTAGCACCTTTACTACCACCAATTGGTTTAGTAAAATAGTAAGCGTTTGATCCTAACAGCGGGTTGAAGAGAACAACCGTCAACTTGACAAAGGAGGGCACATTGGATATTCCAAGGCACATATGGTGGAATCCAATTCTAATGAAAACAAAGGCAAGAAGCGAAAGTTCAATTCAATGAGTGCTTCAAGTTCTAAAGGCAACCGAGAGGGCAAGCAATTCAATGGTAATTGCTATAATTGCGGGAATAAAGGACACCGCGCTAATGAATGCCGTAAGCCTCGGAAAGTTAAACAAGCAAATGTGGTGGAAATAGTCACGGAGACTATGGATGAGTTGAATCTATCCGCTTGAGATTTCATGAATTTGTTGAATGAACTTGAAGTTGTTGAATTTGAATCTCAAATTTGTGGTATGTAATAAACAAATTAAATTATACTTCATCATATGTGTATAATAGTTGTATAATGTAAATTTGTATGTCGGTGTTGAAACACACCTTAAACTTTGTATTTGGTGGTGTAACAAAGTTGCGATTATATATATATATGTTATTGTTATATTCATATCAATTATAGCTGTTTCTTTCGGTATTTTGATATAGATTTCAAGATATAGAGATAAAGTTGATTATGTGTATGATGTACGCTTCAATCGAAATGATAATTTCATTAATCGATTCGTGGCGATCAAGGTGGAAAGTGTAGTTCAAGGTTCAATGAATCTTGTTTCGGTACCAAATTGTACGAATGATGATTAACTTAAGCTTTAACCAAAGCTGTGGGGGAAGAAGAATGTTGGCGTGAACCGGGAAAGGTTAACACGACTTCGATTTAAAGGATCGTTGATTGGAGGTAAGAATAGAAGAATAGAAGGATGGATAATCGAGCACCTTGACCTCTATGTAACTGGTACTTATCAATCTCGGTATAACGTCGACCTCTAGATAACTTGTATCTAGCAATCTTCGTATAGACTGGCAAGACCCGCTCAAGTCTTGTTTAGTCGGGGATCGAATTCTCTACACAAGAACTCTCAACACACTTAACAAGTGAAATGTATTTTTATAAATAATCTCCTCTTCCAAGTACAAAAGAGTGCATATTTATAGGACCACATAAGGATTAGAATTCATGAACATAATGTGAAAAGTCTTTCCTAAAAATACTACAAAAGTGGCGCCCAAGTACAACCATCCAGATTCAATGTATCTTCTTCAACAGCCTTCTGTATTCGGTCTATATCGAGAGCTTCCGTTGTCCAATAAATGCAAACCATATATGCATTTTATAGTCCTAAAAAAGATCTACAACTTTTATCAAGGACTTAATTTCATAAGGATAAGTTATAAGGGTCAAAATTGCGAAATACAGAAGCTGCGTTTAGTTTCCAGAATTTCTGAACCTTCTAAGTTCAATGCATCTTGATAATTCCATGCCTTGAATTCATTCCCAAAATGGCGCCAATAATGTCTTGAATATCAGCCTTTAATTACTAAATAAGACATAAAATATATAATATTAATACTCAAAATACTGTATCATGATTCATATCAATTGTCTTCTTGACTAAAACTTTATCATATTCTTGGATATGTGGGGGTGATTGGTAAAAAGAATTTACCTAAATAAATCAAACAAGGAAAGAAAGACATTCAATGGAATTTGATTCATTTTGAATTCCTTGGAATAATATTTTGTGTGACGTAATAGTCTATCACTGTTATTGGATGAATTAATCGATAAGTGATAGAATACACACATATTATAGTAAACAATGGTAAGTTACGATTCATACGTCGTAGACACAATACCATTGAATAATGATCTCTGACGATGCTAAATAATGCACCACCGGAATTACAGGCCACGTGTAATCTAAGGGTGAGCTGTAAAGGAATCGAATGGCTGTACTTTTTAGGAAAGGTAGTGTTTTTAGGGTGTTTATGGCTGAGTCCAAGAATGTATCTTGGATTGCCTACGTATCCTGTCTAAAGTCCAGGAATCAAGCCTTACGTAGTTCCTGGAGTGACGTATTTATAGGTTTAGGTCTACCTTCTGCCCTAAAAAGTAGGGCGGTGCTGTCTATTGACATAACTACCCTTAAATGGGCCTTGCCTCCCTGCCCAAGTAACCTGTTGGATATGGGCCTGGGGACCCGGGCCGTGAGCGTTGGTGTCGACTCGAACTTTACCAACCTGGGTAATCGAGATTGGATACTTGTGGAATCTGTCGGTAACTGCAATCTCTTCTGGCACATATCGTATCGATCTGATGCCACTGTATTTATTATTGACTTTCCCACACGCCAGCTGGACCACTCAGATTAATCCACGTGGAGGAGTGAAACCCCGTATCATCATAAGCCCCCGAGATCGGAGGGAAGCTCATCTCGATTTGCTGATGTCGGATCTGAAATTTTGAAAAACCTTTTTGACACGTGGTCTTCTTTAGGCGGGAATACAGCTGTCATACTAGCCGATGTAGGTTATTGTCAGGCTGACGTCACGCTGCCTTGTGGGGTGTAGTCCTTTGGACTTAATTCCCCTGTGGCCCCTCGAAGTGTAGTGTGAGTACATGACTCATGGTACACTTGAGTATGAGTCGACCTAGCATTGTATGGCCTTATTGGCTTGACTTGGCTATTTGGTCGGAGCTCGGTTCGATTTTCCGGCCTCGTCAGGCTTATTGGATATCGAACTTAAGAAATCTTTACTCGACTGTCACACATCGTGGTGCTTTCGATCTGGTCGAGTTAGGTATCCGTTATGGGATCTTCCGACCACCTCGCATCGTGGCTTATAGGCATGTCGGGAGTGATATAAGCACTGTCAGTGACTTGGCTTTTTTCACCATTTTGCTAAAACTCCATCAAGTCGATGGAGTGCAACTCGGAGGTGATGTAAGCATTGTCAGTGACTTGGCTTTACTCACTATCCGTTTTGACCCCTTCGAGTCGAGATATTTGCAGATTGAAGGTGATATAAGCATTGTCAGTGACTTGGCTTTATTCACCATACTGCTTTGATTCAGTCGTGTCGATGTCTTTTTTGTTGGAGTCGATTTTCCCAGCCCCCCTTTTCTTTTTGTACATGAGCGTGTGTATTAAGTACAATGTAGAAAAGAAAATTACGTGAATAGAAGGCATTGAAATCAAATGTCACATCGACCCCTTACAAATAACTCAAAATTTTGAAATTGCAAATGTCATAAATTGAATAAACAGCTTAAGCATAGTATTTCCGGAGATTGGTGGCGTGCCACGTCCGGGGCACTGTGCTGCCGTCTGATCTCCCCAACTGATACGATCCTTTTGGGTGTTCCTTCAGAATTTTATAGGGTCCTTCCCAATTCGGCTCGAGCTTGCCTATTGGGTCCTGCCTGCTGGCTTCGTTCTTCCTCAATACGAGGTCCCCCACTTGGAAATATTTGTACTTTACCCTCGCGTTATAATACTGTGATATCTTCCTTTTGTAATTGGCCATTCGATACGCTGCTACTTCTCTCTTTTCTTCGATATTATCCTTCTCTTGAAGCAGATCGGTGGCGTTTGTTTCGATGTTATATGCCAGAACTCGAGGTGAGGCCAATCCGATCTCCGCAGGTATCACTGCCTCGCATCCATAAGCCATGGCGAAAGGAGTCTCTTGAGTAGCCGAATTGGGTGCGGTTCGATACGACCATAGAATGCTGGGCAACTGAGCCACCCAATCTCGACCTTCATCTTCTAATCGCTTCTTCAACCCAAACTTGATCTGTCTGTTCGTTTGCTCGACCTGTCCATTGGACTGAGGTCGAGCCACGGATGTCGTTCTATGTTCGATCTTGAATTCCCTGAGCCAATCTTGCACTCGGTCATCCAGAAACTGAGTCCCGTTATCCGATATCAGATACTTGGGAATGCCAAACCTGCATAAAATATTTTCCCATAGAAACTTCTTGATAGTCTGAGCTCTGATATCAATAAGAGCTTTGGCCTCGACCCATTTCGTGAAGTAATCAACTGCCACCACAACATACTTGTAGTTACCCGGAGCTCGAGGCAAAGGTCCGACTATGTCGATTCCCCATTCATCGAAAGGCCATACTGACTCAATAGCGTTCATTTCTTGTGCCTGTTGGTGGGTCACTATATCATGTACTTGACAGGCTCTGCATCTCATTACCAACCGATTTGCATCCTTCTGCATAGAGGGCCAAAAATATCCTGCCAGTTTGCATTTTCTTGCCAACATTCGAGCTCCGCAATGATTGCCACAAATTCCTCGATGTATTTCTTCGAGTAGATACGCCCCTTCATCTTCCGACGCACATCGTAACCAAGGTGTTACAAACGATTTTCGATAAAGCACATAGTCGAATAGGGCGTACCTCGAGGCTTGCAGTCTAATCTTTCTGGCCTGAGACTTATCAGATGGGAGAACTCCATCCTTTAAGAACAATGCTATCGGATCCATCCATGTCGATCCTTGAACCACTGGTTGCACGTCGACCTCGTTATAGCTTCGTTCTGCCAGCATCTCAACCAGAACTTTCCTTTTAGATTTGAAATTTGACGCGAGCTTAGACAAAGCATCGGCTCGCTTGTTTTCACTCCGAGGTACCTGCTCCACACGAACTGTCTTGAATTTCGACATTAATCCTCGTACAACTTTCAGATAGCTTTTCATCGATTCTTCTTTAGCTTCATATTCTCCCCGTATATGATTTACCACAAGCTGAGAGTCACTGTATACCAAAAGATTTTCGACCCCCAATTTCGATGCCAGTTTCAAGCCTGTGATCATTGCCTCGTACTCTGCTTCATTGTTTGTGGCCTTGAATTCGAATCGGAGTGCATATGGGAACTCTTCCCCTCTCGGACTAACCAGTAATAATCCAGCCCCAGCTCCTTCTTTACTTGAGGCGCCATCGACGTGGATGGTCCATTGTTCCTCTGACGACTGCTTTTCTTGCTCCAATTGAATCGACAGACCCTCGGCTAGGAAGTCTGCCAGGGCCTGACCCTTGATGGCGGTTCGGGGTAAGAACTCGATATCATACTCTGCTAGCTCGACAATCCACTTGGCCAATCGACCCGATGTCTCGGGCTTTGCCAAGATTTGCTTCAACGGTTGGTCGGTAACCACGGCGATGGGATGCGCTTGAAAATATGGCTTCGGCTTCCTCGACGCATGAACCAAACTCAACGCTAACTTCTCCGCGGAGTATACCTGACCTCTGCACCATGTAAGGCTTTGCTGACAAAATAGATTGGGATTTGTCCCTGATCCCCTTCTCGAACTAAAACAGCGCTTACCGCTTCTTCACAGACTGCCAGATAAACTAAGAGCTTCTCTCCATCCCGAGGTGAAGACAGCGTCGGCAAATTAGATAAATATTCTTTCAAATCGTCAAACGCCTTCGACACTCCCCATCCCATCGAAACGGACTAGCCTTTTTCGAATCTTGAAGAAAGGTAAGGCTCTCTCGTGCCGATATCGACAAAAAACGGTTGAGAGCCGCCATCCGACTCCGTCAACCTTTGCACCTCTTTGACATTCCGAGGCGCGGGCATGCTTTTAAGGGCATCGATTTTATCTGGGTTAGCTCTGATCCCATCTCTCGATATCATGTATCCCAGAAACTTCCCTGATCGGACTCCAAATGTGCATTTCTTCGGGTTGAGCTTCATTTTTGCTGCCCGTAACACCTCGAAAACTTCCCTGAGGTCAACAAGAAACTGTCCCATGGACTTGCTCTTGATTAATAAATCGTCAACATAAACCTCCATATTCCGACCTATCTCGTCTCTCAAAGATTTTATTGACGGCCCTCGATAAGTGGCCCCTGCATTCTTCAAACCAAACGGCATCGTTACAAAGCAAAAGGTACCAAATTCAGTGATAAACGCGGTCTTCTCCGAGTCCTGAAGGTCCATAAAGATTTGATAGTATCCTCTGTACGCATCGAGAAAACCAAAAACTTCGAAGCCTAATGTCGAATCGACCAACTGATCAATTTTTGGAAGCGGATATGAGTCCTTGGGGCATGCTTTATTGAGATCTGTAAAATCGACGCACATCCGCCAGCTTTGATCTGGCTTTTTGACTAACACGGGATTGGCTAACCAATCTGGGTATAAAACCTCCTTCACGATCCCAGCAATCAACAACTTGTCAACTTCTTTTTTCACCGCCTCTTTTCTTTCAGGCGCGAGATTTCTCTTCTTTTGCCGTATCGGCTTCTTTTTTGGGTCGACGTTAAGGTGATGTACTGCCACGTTTGCCGATAAACCCGGCATGTCATCTGCCTTCCAAGCAAAAACGTCTCGATATTCTGCCAGGAGTTCGACCAGGGATTTTCTATCGGGGTGTGGCATCCACTTCCCGATCCGGACCCTTTGGTCCTCCTCTTCTTTCCAAACACAAACTTCTTCTGTCGGATCGGCAGATACCCAGCTTCGATCCTCTTCTTCTTCTGGTATCAATTCCTCAATCAGAACCTGTCCAACCCCTTTCCCCTTTGTTGTGACCAAACTACAATTTCTGGCCACTTCGATGTCTCCTTTTACCTCATGGGTTCCATACCAGATGGGGAACTTCATGTTGTTGTGGAAAGTCGAGATAATTGCCCTGAGATCGTATAAGGCAGGCCGACCTAGTATCGCGTTGTATCCTGACGGGGCCTTGACCACAACATAGGTCATCTCCATAGTTCGACCCTTTTCTCCGTCTCCGACTGTTGTCAACAAATTAATCGATCCGACAGGGTGGATGGCCTGCCCTGTGAATCCAAATAAAGGGGTAGACAACGGTATGATGTCTTCATCTCTCAACTTCATAGCTTTGAAAGCCGAATAGTAAAGAATATTTACGGCGCTTCCACTGTCAACACAAACTCTTTTGACCCGACCCCGACTTATTACGGCTTCGATCACCAACCCTTCGCTATGATTTGTGGGAACTCGGAATGTCATCTTTCGGCCCGTAGCCCACTTCCGTAGTGAACCTCAGCTTCTTTGATTCTCTAGATCTATCTGAAGAATGTCGACTAGATCGAGGTCTATCTGATTCATGCTCGGCTACAATCGTGTTGACGTCATACCCGGCGCGATTATCCCGGTGGGGGTCTCGATTCTGATCTTCTCGATGGTCATCACGGCGATTATCTCGATATGCTTTGTTCACCGACTGTCTCGACGATTTCGATTGTCACGGCGCGGGGAACGGTCTTTCTTTCCATTATAAGATTTCCTCTTGTACTCTCGACGGCCCTTAGGCTCGTCTTTTTCTGACCTGTCAATCACTTCGTCCAATCGACCCTCTTGGATACAGGCGTCAATATCTCTCTTCAGATCGAAGCATTCCTCTGTGTCATGCCCGACATCTCTGTGATAATCACAATATTTGTGGGTGTTTTTCCTTTTCTCTGGGTCTTTGGACATTGGCTTAGGCGTTCGAGCAATGTTCTTTTTGATCATAATAGCCAATACCTCTCCCCGAGACCGGTTGAGGGGTATAAAATCTCGTTCTTTCAAATTCCCTTTCTTTCCAAGCCGATCTGAGATCGGAGCTGTCAACCGGTCAAAAACATTGGACTTGCTTTCCTCGTTCCGACCCCTAGGCTGACCCTTGGTCCGCTTCGGGAGTCGTTCCTTGAATTGAGGCCAAGTGAAATGGTGTGCAGACGCACTGCCTCCTCACCTTGGCAAAACTTATGGACTATGTTCACACATTCGTCCATATCATTTGGCATCTTCTTAGACAATTTATCATACAACTTCATATTTCTGAGACCTCCAACGAAAGCATTAACCTGCAGTGCGTCGTTGGCGTTATGCACTTTCATTGCCTCAAGGTTAAAACGTCTCATGAAATCAATGGTCGATTCTCCTTTCTCCTGCTTGATGTTCATAAGGTGGGTAGCACTAAGATGGAACTTCTTGTTCCCAATAAAGGCATCTCTGAACTTCTGTCCCAACTGTAAAAAGCTTGAGATCGACCCGGGCCGTAGCTTGTGAAACCACTCCCGAGCTCGACCTGTGAGCAATGTATCGAAATCTCGACACTTCATGGCGTCATTGGCGTTTCTCAACCTCATCAGAGATATGTATCGATATAGATGGTCCTCTGGGTCCGTAGTACCGTCATAGGGCTCCATCTTGGGTGGCTTAAAGGATTCGGGCATCGTATATATCTCGATCTCGGGGCTAAACGGCGACTCAAGCCATTCGGTGGGGCGATCTTTCCCCACGATGCGGTTGAACTCGTTTCGGATGCTTTCCTCGACCTGACGCTGTTGCCTTTCTTGTTCAGGATGTCTGCGGGCGTTAGTCACGCTGATTTCAATTGCGCCTTCCTCACATTCCTCTTGGGGGTCGACAGGCCTCTTCCCCCTAGCATTGTCGATCTCCTTACGACCAGGTGGGTCTAACAAGTGTTCTTCAGGGGGATTACAGATTCCCTTACCGATAAATGCCGATGCCACGACCCTCTTCAGGGCGTCTTCATCTAAAGACGCCAAGTGATCGGCCATATCCTGTAGCTGGGGGGGAAGCTGAGGTCTGGGTGGATCCGCAACTACGGCCCTAGATCCAGTGGGGACCTCTTGAATCTGAGATGGAACCCCAGCTGGATCTACGTCCGCGTGCTCTTCGACCTGCATGTTCTTGCTGCTTGTCGGTTTCTTCCTTGCTGGTGGCACCATCGCAATCTCTTTACCAACTCACCGGTAGAAGACCCTCCTTCTAGCGCCAAATGACGATGCTAAATAATGCACCACCGGAATTACAGGCCACGTGTAATCTAAGGGTGAGCTATAAAGGAATCGAATGGTCGTACTTTTTAGGAAAGGTAGTGTTTTTAGGGTGTTTATGGCCGAGTC
Source organism: Gentiana straminea (assembly GCA_036785695.1). Lineage (NCBI taxonomy): Eukaryota > Viridiplantae > Streptophyta > Magnoliopsida > Gentianales > Gentianaceae > Gentiana > Gentiana straminea. The sequence continues at coordinate 1,686,910 of JAVUPR010000239.1, read as the reverse complement.
CAAGAATGTATCTTGGATTGCCTACGTATCTGTCTAAAGTCCAGGAATCAAGCCTTACGTAGTTCCTGGAGTGACGTATTTATAGGTTTAGGTCTACCTTCTGCCCTAAAAAGTAGGGCGGTGCTGTCTATTGACATAACTACCCTTAAATGGGCCTTGCCTCCCTGCCCAAGTAACCTGTTGGATATGGGCCTAGGGACCCGGGCCGTGAGCGTTGGTGTCGACTCGAACTTTACCAACCTGGGTAATCGAGATTGGATACTTGTGGAATCTGTCGGTAACTGCAATCTCTTCTGGCACATATCGTATCGATCTGATGCCACTGTATTTATTATTGACTTTCCCACACACCAGCTGGACCACTCAGATTAATCCACGTGGAGGAGTGAAACCCCGTATCATCAATCTCTAATGTTTGATTTCCTCGATTTTATAAAGTCGAAGGAGAATCTTACTGATCCGTTTAAATAAAAGTTTAGCTAGAGATCGAGTGTCAATTCTGACAAACAGAATGGGATAGCCTACGCATGACTCCCTTATAATGACAACCCAACCATGCTGACTGGAGATCCCAAGATCATGGTTCAAAAGGGACAACTAAGTTAAAGAGGGACAGTTAGCACTTACCCATTCTGTTAAAATAAAAGTGATGTCTGTGATTTATAGGTTAAGCTAAAAAACTTTTAATGATTCCTATATATTGGTAAAGCCAAGCGGGGTATTGCAGAGTACTCTTTATGGGAGGTCACCTATGTAAGTGGAAGTGGGGCCGTTTCTATGAGAATTTTGAGGCTGAATTCTCTAACACACTTTCTGATACCAAGGTGTTCCAGGGCCAAAATGGACGCAGCCATGAGAACTTAGAGACGGTCAGAGGGTCTTTTGTGTTGATATCATTGTCTAGGCATGCACCAAAGCCTGAGCAGTTCAAGACCTAGTTCATTGCTTAGCCGAGTATGTCCGATGGTATTCTACTAGGGAAGGTTCAAGGCAGCAAACCATCTCACCCGATGCAATAGATCTTCGTTTGTTATCTTTATAGAGTCTGCATAGCATATGCATTAATTTTCATTCATGTGGGGGATTGTTGGAGTTTTTAGCTAGAATTGAGTTTTGGAACAAGTGGCGAACAATCCACTTTAGACTCGATTTTGATATTGTTACGGAATGAATTTCCGGAAGCTAAAAATAGTTTTGGAAACTACTAAGATAGTAGTTGATGTTAGGCTCTTGAATCACTCAATTCCGATATCGGGTGAATGATGCCTAAAGGTAGAGTAATTTATGTGGGTGTTATAGTGGAAGTGTGTTCCATTTGTCCCACATAATGAAACTAAAGTTGCTCACTATATAAGTGGGAGAGTTTCATAGAAGGGCAAGCCCCAAGGGGCAAGAGAATTTTGTGAAGAAGGGAGGACTTAGATGTTTGTTGGTTCACACACACACGCCGCCGTCCGGCCGGCTCGTGGCTCGTGGCTTGGCTCGGCTCAACAGAAGGATACTTCATGTGGCTGCAAATTTTTGCTCTTCTATAAATAAACAACATCCTGAATGAAAAATATAGACAGAAAAATTCACTTTTCAAAGAAAAAACTCTGCACAAATATTTTCAGCATTCATCATTCAAGTTAAGAGATTACGAGACCTTTATCAGTTCGCCGTTCTTTCCTCATTCAAGTGCAAGAATCCGGAAATGTAGATTGTTGTATCTTGGGAGACATATGCCATACACCGTGTGCACATAATCGGGGCATTAATGGCTTAAGGACATAGTTCTTAACTCGCATCAATCTGAATAAATTTTCGTTTTACTTATGCTTTCTGTCAATTTCATTTAATTGATATGCAGTATTTGGATCATGAATAAAATTGTGTTTGTTTGATTCATGTGTTTTGTTCTTTTTGTTTATTCAATTTGATTGTTCATCAGAATTCAAAACGAATCGACGTAAATGTTTCCAACAGTTTGTCCGGCATTTGGCCGTGTTGTAGTGTGCTAGTCTAGCTGTAGCTAGTTTTTGTTGTAAGTTTTAATAACACTTTCGTTGTTTGTGAAAACGAAAAAAAAAGTCAATGGTTTAGATTTGTTTAGTTCATGAATAGTTACATGTGTACAAGTTATTGATATATGTATCTGTTTCAATCATTTTTTGTTTGTTTCTTTGTTATAGATGCGAAATATACGCACGAACGCTTTTTTAACCTTGTTGGAACTTAAACCCGAAATCTCTAGATTAAAAGCGACAGGGTCAATGTCCTGCCGGCTATTTCAATCGGTTTAGTTTGGGTCGGTCCGTTTAAGTTTATAAAACTTGTGTTTTGTATATGACTTTCTGCCAAGGTTTATAAATTCAGGCAGCACAATGAATTACTCGACAGGTCCACGGCATCTTCTACGTGGTACTCCTAAAATGTTTGAATTTCGAGACATGACATATGGTTATAGAATTGACTTGACAAATAGCTAGATTAAACAGGGAAATTTTTAGGTGGTGTCTCCACACGGTGTGGAGACACCACGTAAGAAAGACACGTGACCGTCTATTTTAAATCCGAATTTAAACTCGTATGTATATATATATATTGCGCGGTGTCTCCACACCGTGTGGAGACACCACCTAAAAACTTCCCGATTAAACAATACCTCATTCGGTTCAAGAAAATTATAAAAAAAAAACAATACCTCATTCATTCATACAATACAAAAATCCAGATGTAAAACAAAACAAGCCCCGTAAGCAATGAGCAACATGGCTCCCGGAAGAAACAAAAGGCAAAAATAACACATCAAATCAAATCATAAATAATAATAATAAATAAAAAAAAATTAGATTGAAAAAAATATTGGATTCATTTTCAGGCTCCCACGTGGCGACCTAGCTAAATACTCCGTGGTTAAGATTTAATTACTTTATATTTATACGGGCACAATGGTTATACCGTAACCAATGACACAACAGTCATCCGCCCTATTGATCATTTAGATTTACATCATGATCAATTTAGACTCAGATCATTTAGATTTATATCATGATCAATTTAGACTCAAATCATATTTACAGGTCTACCGTTATCATTTCAAATACCTGTATACCATGATCAATTATTACCTGGAACCTCCTATAAAAAAATTACTACATTAGATCATGTTGACAAATTCGAAATCATATGAATAGATTTTAGTGTTCAACGGTTGTATAATGTAATTCAATGTGACTATTATTGCTTTAAAACTCAGATCTGATGACGAATCTGGAGTTGTAAATTAATAATGAATCAAGTAACTATTTAGAACACTTACAATCAGGGGCGGCGGCACTATGTGACCATTTGGGTCACTTGACCCATATTTAAAAAATAAAAATAAAACATTCAGTGTATTTTTTACATTATTTAAAAATTTTATGTATTAATATCTACTCACTGACTCGCTAAAATTTAAGATATTGACACTTGACCCATAATTATATATTAATTTTTTATATAATGCATTAGAAACTTGTAATACGATGTGTCGTTATCGACCCCTGACCCATGTCACACAATTCCTACAGCCGCCCCTGCTTACAATAGAATCTGTAAATGATGTTAAATCTGTAATATACATATTTAATTCATCAGATTTGTAGTTCAGATTTTGTTGACTGCATTAGAATCTGTTTGCTAAACTTTGCAATTCAGATTTTGTTGAAGTTGCGCCACTTCTCCGGCATTTAAACTTTACTTTTTTTTTTCTTTTTTTTTTTGAGGGCACTATTTTTTTTTCTTTTTCTAAATGTCTTATGTTCCACCTATATTATAAGTTATTGAGTTTTATTAGATTTTTTTTTGTATTCTTTTATTAATACGATGTTGTACTTATCTTTCGTTTGTTCCGAATATTAGAGGTAAATTTATATTTTTTTAAGATGTTACTGGAGTGAAAATGACTACGATTCCCTATTAGCACTAATGAATAATAGAGTAATAGGAAAAATATAATTATTATTCACAATTGATGAGAGGCGTCTATACAGTATTTATAGATACAACAGGGCTCTAGAACATTCTACGGTAATTACAAGTAAATACAAACAAATAAGTAAATATATACAAATAAACAAATAATATATTCTATCACCACCCCTCAAGTTGGCCGGGGTTTGAGGCCCAACTTGTCACGCTGAAGACAAAAGGAAGGGCGCGGAAGCGATTTGGTGAGACAATCAGCCAGTTGGTCTTGAGCATGGACATGAGTGATACGAAGCTGGCCACGCTGAACTTGTTCGCGGATGTAATGATAGTCAATGGCAACATGCTTCATCCGCGTATGGAAAACAGGGTTGGAACAAAAATGAGTCGCTCCAAGATTGTCGCAATAAATAACGGGAGGTTCGGGAGCAGAGAAGCCCAAGTCACGAAGAAGAAAAGAGACCCAAGTAAGCTCAGCCGCAGTGGACGCAACAGAACGGTATTCGGCCTCAGTGGATGAGCGAGCAACAGTGGTTTGCTTTTTAGAACTCCAAGAAACAACATTGCGGCCCAAGCAGACAACATAAGCACTAGTAGAGGAGAAATCATCTTTATTACCACCCCAGTCGGCATCAGAAAACGCATGTAAAACCAGAGGAGACTGACGATAAAGTTGAAGACCATAATGAGCCGTCCCTGCTAAATAGCGCAGAAGGCGCTTAACGTGAGCCCAGTGAACATCAGTAGGCTGGTGCATAAATTGAGAAAGGCGATTAACCGCAAAGGCGATGTCGGGACGAGTGAATGTCAAATATTGTAGACTGCCAACAACCATACGATAATGAGTGGGATTATCAATGGGCACACCAGACCGAGTAGTAAGATCAGAAATATCAGTGGGTAGTGGAGTGGGAACCGAATTAGCACCTAGCATATTGACTTTATTCAGAAGTTCGAGTGCATAGCGCTGCTGAGACAGAATACAACCATCGGAATTGGGAATAACCTCAACACCCAAAAAATACGAGAGCAAACCCAAATCCTTCAAGGCAAACCGAGAACCAAGAAGAGTAATAAAATCCTCAAGGCATGAAGCCTGATTACCTGTGACAATCAAATCATCGACATAGACAAGAACATACAGAATAGCAGAATCACGACGATAAATAAAGAGAGAAGTATCTGCATTAGAATTGTGAAAACCAAGGGAACGAAGAAAGCCTTTGAGCTCCTCATACCAAGCGCGCGGAGCCTGCTTGAGACCATAAATGGCCTTACGCAGACGACAAACATAATCAGGACGAGCCGTATCAATGAAACCCGGTGGTTGAGCTAGATAAACACTTTCATGAAGTGTCCCTTGCAGAAACGCGTTATTAATATCAAGCTGGCGAAGAGGCCACCCCTGCGATAGAGCCAAGGATAAAACGATACGAATAGTGGTAGTCTTGACAACCGGGCTGAAGGTCTCAGAGTAATCGAGACCAGGGCGTTGAGAGAAGCCCTTGGCAACTAATCGTGCCTTATAGCGATCAACTGACCCATCAGGAGTAAATTTCAGACGATAGACCCATTTAGAACCGATAACATTATAGGACGGATGAGGCGGAACAAGTTCCCAGGTATTATTACGCACTAAAGCGTCATACTCCTCCTGCATAGCCGTTCTCCATTGGGGATGTTTAAGGGCCTGGGTGATCGTGGTCGGTTCAGTCAAAGGAGAGGAGGCGAGCTGGGCTGCAAGATTAAGTTTTTGGATGGGTTTGTGAATATTGTTCTGAGCGCGTGTACGCATAGGATGAGTAGATGGTGGCACGGGAGGGGGTGAGGTAGGTGTGATGTCGGGTGAAGAAGGAGCCGAGGAGTCAGAAGACGAGGATGAGGAGGGGATGGCGGATGGAGAGGGGAGAGGGTGGAGGGGTGACGGTTTCAAGGGAAAAGGTGTCAGAGGTGACAGGCACAGCGGGAGGGTGGGGAATCCAGTCAGAGAGAGGAACTGGTTGAGGAGAAGACTCGGGAGCAAGAGATGAGGAAGCAGGAAAAACAGTTTCAACAAATTTTACATGGCGAGATACATAAAGACGAGACTCAGAAGGATCAAAACAGAAGTAAGCATGCTGGGTAGGAGTATAGCCCAGAAAAATACACGGTTTCGAATGGGACTGAAGTTTATGGGGAGAGTAGGGCCTAAGCCAGGGATAACATAAGCAGCCAAAAACTCGAAGGAAATCATATGAGGGAATTTTGCGGAAAAGGCACTCATAAGGAGACTTCATAGCAAGAACTCGGGTAGGCATACGATTAATTAAATAAACAGCAGTGGCAAAAGCATAGGGCCAAAAGGTCATAGGAAGTGAAGCATGAGTAAGTAAAGCCAGGCCTGTTTCAACTATATGTAAATGACGACGTTCAGACAGACCATTATGTTCAGGAGTGTGAGGAGGCGTTTTAAGAAAGGAGATACCATTGGTAGCAAGAAACTCACTTAAAGCAATATATTCTCCACCATTGTCAGAGTACAAGACTTTAATTCGAGAGTCGAAATAATTTTCAACAAGACTGCGAAAACGAATGAAAGTAGAGGCAACATCGGATTTACGGGTTAAAGGAAAGAACCAAACATAACGAGTATAATGATCAACAAAGATAAGATAATAATGAAAACCATCCATAGACAAAACAGGTGATGTCCAAACATCCGAGAAAACAAATTCAAGGGGGCAGGAGGAAACTAAAGATGATTGACCAAAAGACAATTTGTGGCTCTTATTTTCCAAACAAGCAGAACAATGTAATTTATTTGAAACAGAACATGACAAATCAAAAGAGTTCATAATAGACTTCAAAACTGGATCAGCAGGATGTCCTAAACGATGATGCCAGATATCAGAAGAAGCTTTATTGGAGGCAAAAGTAAGTAAAGGCTGAGTAGGCCATTCATAGAGACCATTTTTAACTGGACCACGGAGGAGGGGTTGATGCGTCTGGAGATCCTTCACAATAAATTCAGTAGGTAAGAACTCAATGGATGTATTGTTAGATTGACACAGTTTAGAAATAGATAATAAATTACGAGAAATATCAGGCACACATAAAACATCATTTAACTGCAAAGAACTAGACAAAGAATAAGGAAGAGAAGCTGAACCAGTGTGGGTGATGGTAAGAGGTGAACCGTCGCCAACAAAAAGATTATCAGTGCCTGCATAAGGAGAATGAAGCGATAAATTATGCAAATCGGACGTAACATGGTGAGTAGTACCACTATCTAATAACCATGGACCGGGCTGAGAAGGTTTAGGAGGGGCAGCGGCAACATGAGCTTGAGGCCGAGGTGGGGGCCGAGTTGGTGGAGACATGGGTTGAAACTGAAACGATGTGCAAAATTTAGCAGAGTGGCCATGTGCGGAACAGAGTTGACAGCGACCATTCCAAGGTTTACGGGGTCGACCAAAAGCATCGGGCCGAGGAGGGACTATCGAACCAGGTGGGGTTGAGGGCCAATAGGACCCAGTGGGAGCAGGCTGGTAGCCAGGGGATGGCGGCTGAAAAGGAGAGGGCCGCCATTGTTGTTGTGGCGGCGGACGAGTGACAGCTTGGGAAGGAAAACGGACGTTGGTGACATTTGCAGCAGCTTGAAGAAAATGATTTTGGGTTGGGGTTGGTAGCAGCTTGACTTGGAAATTCAATAATTTATCATGCAATTCCTCCAAAGAGATGGGGGTTTCACGTACCTGAATTGCACGCGCTATTTCACTGTACTCGGGGCCAATGGTATCCAAAATTAAGTCGACTAGATCATCATGGTTCATTGCCGCACCTAGGAGAGCTAATTCATCGGCCTTTGCTTTAACTGTATAGATATAATCAGAAATTGATTGGGTACCACGACGCAAATGTTTCAACGACTGTTTTATTTGGCGAATTCTGCCACGACTAGGTTTGCCAAATTGATCATAAAGGGAGGTCCATACCGCAGCAGAGGAGGTGGCGTTAGAGACTGTGGTAGCGACACCGGGCGTGAGAGAGGCAAGAATAAGATTAAATATGAGACGACCCTGGCGTCTCCACTGCTCATAGGCGGGATTCGGTTTGGGAGGAGGATTGCCGGTGCCTTCGGCTGGAACAAAGGCGGCAGGAGCTGCTGTGTGACCGGTGACATAGCCCAAAAGGCCATGACCTTCGAGGAGTGATTCGAGGTGAAGCTTCCACAAGGAGTAATTGGTAGAATCTAATTTGACAGTGGTTTGAATGACCGGATTGAAGCCGATTACGGAGGCTGGAGTTGTGGTGGTAACCATGGATGAGGCGGAAGAGGACGCCATGGCTGAAGGGGGAAGGAAGACGAGAACGATGAAGAAGAAAGCAGGAAAAAAAATCGGAGATTTGGAAATCAACGGAAAAAAAACTATGCTGGAGGAGTATTAGGGCTCCGATACCATAATAGAGTAATAGGAAAAATATAATTATTATTCACAATTGATGAGAGGCGTCTATACAGTATTTATAGATACAACAGGGCTCTAGAACATTCTACGGTAATTACAAGTAAATACAAACAAATAAGTAAATATATACAAATAAACAAATAATATATTCTATCAATGAATCCGATAACAACTCAGACCCGCCGTTCTCGCTTGACCTAACAAATTTAACTAGAGTTAACAATTTAGTTATATCTCATTATTAAATAAATGTGATGTTTCTCCCCAATTAGCAATGTTCAATAAAACGAAAATAATAATATAGTATAATTGTGTAGATTTTTTTTAGCTTGTATGGATTGTTAATATGTAAACATTTTTAGATTGTGTGGGTTAATATGTGTTTTTTTAATTATAGTTTATAGTTATTTAAATGTTGTATATATTATAGTAGAGATTCTGATGCAGTTGACTCTTGATAGAGAATCTGTAAAATGAAAAAAGTGGTATAAGAATCTGTGAAATAGAGAATCAGCTAGGAGACACTGATGCAAGTGCTCTTAGCTTCAGTGTCATCGTTTGGACTAAAATAGTTAACATAAGTTACCAAATTCATTGCATCTCTAATGAGTAAGAATCAGACTCTGCACACACGACCCGGGCTGAACTCCCGATTAGTCGGATCAGTGGGTTCCGGATACCGGGGGCTTTAAGCAAAAATCATCTCCATCTTATATCCTAATAGTTTTCTCTCGTTTTTGAAATTTGAGACATTACATTATCCATTGTGTCTCCCCTAACAGGGACAAGAACGGCTTTCGAGGTTTACCTGTTACCTTAGATCCTATCAATTTTTCTTTCTTTAATTTTTGAGTATGGGATTAAATTATCTCCCTCTTAAGGAATTGGATCATTGTCAGGAGTTTCGTCAATTGTGTCTCAAGCTTATATCATGTTACCTTTTATTTTTCACCCACTATATCAAACACCCTAAGCTATAACAATATCGCGTTATTCAAATCGTAGGCGAACCGAGTCTAAGAAAAGCCAAATGTTGTCCAGTTGCAAAGCGTACAAGCCGAGAAAAAGTAGGGGATGGATGAGCATAACCAGGGCAACTAAAGCAGTTTGTCCCCAGCCCACACGCCATCCATGCAAACGAAGTCAGTTTGTTAATAAGTTGATTTCACCCTGAATCGCTAATGGTAAGCGATCTGGAGCCGATGATAGATGGAAGGAACGCAACTTGAGCTCTTTCTTCACCTATCCAAGGGATGCACCTAATCAAATGTACCATGTCCGTGGGTATTAACCTCAAGTATGTTTACGAACATATACGAACGTTAATTTGGTAGCTCATATATGTGTGTTTAATATACGAACACAATAACATATTTGCGTTTGGTTCGATTAGTTTAACAAACAAACAAAAAGTAGCTTACACAAGCTCAATCCAAATTTATTTACAAACATATTTGTTCGTTAACGACCCTAGATCTTACACACATACATTCACTTTTAGAGCACAATTTGTAGAACTTGGTTTGTGTGTGGGACGCCATAAATTTAGGACATTGTTAATGTCATCAAAGTCAATCTATCGTTGGGATTATAGTGAAATTAAACCTCTCCAAAGTCGTATTTATGCATAAAACTCGACTTTGGAAGGTTGAAAACAGATTTCGACCTCTGCAAAACTAAAATTTGCACAAAACGTAATGTATCGATCGTGTTACCATTACATATGCCCCAAATTTTAGGCATTGTTAATGGCATCACAATCGATCTACTTGATGCACCATACTTCGTGCAATTTTCGATTTTACAAAGGTCGAAATCTGTATTCAACCCCTCAAGAGTCGAATTTTATGAAGATAAATTCGACTCTGAAGATATCGAATTTCGCTGAAATACCTCAACTGTAGCTTAAGTGTGGTGCGACTAACAGTACCCTAAATGTATTGTGAGGGTCATAGTAAATTTATTTTTAGCATTACAGGTGATTCTGATGTAAGGACTCATATTAGAATGCACCATCAGATTACTGCAACGTATACAAACAAATTAAACATTTTTGGTTTTTTCTACACGTGAAAGTCATCCTACGGTCTGTGGTCTTTTTCTATACGTGGAAGTCGTCCGACGGTACCTGTATAAGAATTTTCCTAGCATTACATATTTACACACTATTCAAGAAGATGTTGACACGTCGACTAAGCCGCGCCCAAGTCTAGCCTCCACCCGATACAAATTGATTGCATATGAAATATTTCTTCTGGAAAAAGGAAGACGTATATCACCTTCCCGGAATCCCGGCAACATCTACATGCATATATAAATATAGCTTTCTCCTTTTCCATTTTTCTTCATCAATTTCTCACTATCCTAAATTCTAATCACTAAAATCGATAATAATATTCTCTTTTCCTTTTTCATTGATTTCCTCTTTCTGAAGAAAAAAAAAATGGCGAACCTGACGCTTTCCGGCTTGCTAAAGAACGTCGCCGATGAATTTCCTTCCCGGCGAGCAATCTCTGTTTCCGGCAAGTTCGATATTACTCATGAAAAGCTTCACAATCTCATCGAAGCTGCTGCTTTTCGCCTTGTTTCTGCTGGTGTTAAGCCCGGTGATGTTGTTGCTCTCACTTTCCCTAATTCCGTTGAGGTACCGTACTACTACTGCGTTTATTTCCTTCGCTAAAATGGAATCAAATTGGAGTACTACATGCCGTTTTTGAATGAATTGTTGAATAATAAGCTAATTTTTTGGGATTTGATGCTTATTGTGAATCAGATATCTATTTTTTATATGATTGATTCGTATGCGAATCTGATTTGAATCGTATCGCCATTTGTGCGAGTCATTGTTTCTTGCTATAAGCTAAGCTAATGCATCTATTTTTTTTTTTTCCTTCGATTAATTCGTATGAAAATATATTTTGAAGGATCATTTTCCGCTTGCTGATCTAATTTTGAGCTTATGAGAACATGAATCTAACTGTACGAGTTATTGTGATTAATGATATATTCTGAATTGATGGTCAACTGAATAATTCATAAGGAAATCTAATATTACTTTTTGCAACAACAAAAAAAAAACCTTTTTTTGTTTTGTTGATTTGATTTTTTGATTCATGATATATTTTGAATAGCAGTTTTGCACATCAATTCATATGAAAATCTGATTTCACTCTTTATCTATTTGCATTATTTATTCATGATTTTGTGATTCATTATATATTCTGGTTTCACCTTTGCTCAATTTGTGCTACTTATTTGAAGATCTTCAAATAAGTAAAATTTTGCTCAACAATGCAAATATTTTTTTGAATCACTCGTCAATTCATTTGAGAATCTGATCTGTCACTCTGACTGGCATTATTTACTCATGATTTTGTGATTCATGTTGTATTTTGATTTCAAATTTGCTCAATTTATGCTACTTATTTGAAGATTTAATGGTTAATCATATATTCTGATTGCAGTTCGTGATTATGTTCTTGGCTGCCGTTCGAGCACGAGCTACAGCGGCACCACTGAATGCAGCATACACTGCCGACGAGGTCGAGTTTTATTTGTCCGACTCAGAATCGAAAATCCTATTGACTTCAAAAGAAGGAAACGAGCCGGCTCAATCCGCGGCAGCTAAGCTCAAAATCCCTCATGTCACAGCTTCATTGTCTGATACCGAGTCCCACGTTGCTCTTTCGTCCTCTGATTTGGAGTTCAACTCCGACAATGAATCGGTTTTGGAGCTTGTGAATGATCCTGATGATGTTGCCCTCTTCCTTCATACCTCTGGCACCACCAGCCGTCCTAAAGGCGTACCGCTTACTCAGCTCAATCTAGCTTCTTCGGTTAAGAACATACAATCCGTTTACAAACTTACGGAATCTGACTCAACGGTTATAGTTTTGCCTCTTTTCCATGTCCATGGTCTACTAGCAGGATTGTTAAGTTCACTTGTAGCCGGTGCATCCGTGACTCTCCCAGCCGCTGGGAGATTCTCGGCTTCAACGTTCTGGAAAGACATGAACAAATACAATGCCACTTGGTATACAGCCGTACCGACCATACACCAAATCATTCTCGATCGCCATTTCAGCAGTCCTGAATCCTATCCTAAGCTCCGTTTTATCCGAAGCTGCAGTGCTGCATTGGCTCCAAGCATTTTAGCTCGGTTGGAGGAAGCGTTTGATGCTCCGGTTTTGGAAGCTTATGCAATGACCGAGGCGAGCCATTTGATGGCTTCGAATCCGTTACCTGAGGATGGTCCCCACGTTCCGGGTTCAGTCGGTAAACCGGTTGGTCAGGAGATGGCTATATTGAATGAAAATGGGGAACAACAAGAGGCAAATGCTAGTGGGGAGGTTTGTATTAGAGGTCCAAATGTGACAAAAGGTTACAAGAATAACGCTGAGGCTAATAAATCGGCTTTCCTATTCGGTTGGTTCCATACTGGAGACATCGGATTTTTTGATTCGGATGGCTACTTGCATCTCGTAGGTCGGATTAAGGAGCTTATCAACCGTGGAGGTAAAAAAAAAGAAAGCTTGAAACTTTTTTTGATTCTTAATATGCACTTAATTGTATACTAACATTTCTCAAAATAATTACAATATGTGTAAAGCCTTTATTTATTATTAAATTTTACAGGGGAGAAAATATCACCAATTGAAGTGGATGCAGTTCTCTTAGCACATCCAGAAGTTGCTCAAGCTGTTGCTTTTGGAGTTCCTGATGACAAATATGGAGAAGAGGTACCATGCTTTTCTTTCTCCTTAGAATCGGTTTTCCTCCGGTCGATTGTGTCACAATCAACCGGATGAAAATCGATTCTTTAGTTTAGACTTTAGAATATATTACTTCTAAAAAAACGATTGTTTTCGGGTGTGGTGTCACAGTAAAAAGCCAATGGTGCTGTGCTGTCATTCTTTATTTCAATGCCTAAAAATCCTGTTCCTTCTATGCATCTGTGCTTAGGCTGTGCATAGAGGTTACTTTAAATGAATAAAAGGGAAGGGCATGTAACAGAAAAAAAAGGCTTTGGATGCTTAAATTATGCTTTTTTTCAGAAAAGTGTACCATGAATGGTTTATAATTATCTGGTGTCATAATGTTGTAACAAAATGTATCGTCTCTATCAGTTTCCTTACCTAAAAGCCACCGTGCAGTGCTTTTCTTAGGACCTTTAGACTTTTAGTTTGAGAATAGTCCATGATATTTTTGAGGGTCTTTATTCGTACTACAACCGATCTAGTACACCATGGTAGAATCGACATATCGACCGTGTGAAATTAAAATGTACAAGGCAACATTCGACTTCCCGTACTTTCGAATTATAATCGACATTGAAAAGGTCGAATGTTGCCTTGTACATTCAACTTTCAACATGGTCGATTCTACTGTGGTACACGATAGATCGGCTATAGTACGAATAAAGACCCCCATTTTTTGAGGGCATGCATTTTAGGTGTATATTGCTTTCTTGGGACCTTAAAACTTTTACATGATAATAGTCCTTGGGGTTTTCTGAGGGCATACATTTTGGGTATCATAATTAGTTACATAGTACAAAAAATAGTTGGATATCTTTATGGTTGTACAAATGTGGTGTTAGCTTTATCATAAACTCATTCTATTATATAGGTTCTATTAAGTGAATGTATAATATATAACTAACTTACCCCTTTCACACTATTATTATATGAAAGCAAGTAAATGTATAAGATATAACTAACCCACCTTATGAAAGCAAGTAAAAGTAGTTGTATAATGGTTCTACTAAGTGTATGTATAAGATATGGGCACCGGTAACGGCACCACAGTCGGTCTACCCGGACATCATACTTTAGAAGAAAAAAAAAATCAAATTTGTAGAGGTCGGAATTTGCTTTCAACCCCTCGAATTATGTGCATAAATTCGACTCTGAAGAAGTTGAATTTCACTGTGATGCCACAAAAATATATTAGTTCCGGTGCCAAAGCGTGTGAAAATAGTTACATCATGTACATCTATTTGGCTATATACTTTACAATTGACCATTGTGAAAGGCACCACATCAAGCCTACAGTTGTATCATTAAGTAATTTGGTTTTTTTTTTTATATAAAAAATCCTTTTTTCTACATTGTTAAAGTCGATTGTCTCAATGTAGTGTCAGAAGTAAATTCAATGTGGACAGCTTTAAAGAAAATCTGTAGAATTTGTTCTAATAATGGTATTATGTTGTGTGTAGATAAATTGTGCAATAATCCCTAGAGAAGGGTCAAACATAGATGAAGAGGAGGTGTTAAGGTATTGCAAGAAAAACCTTGCAACCTTCAAGGTCCCAAAGAAGGTTTTCATCACCGACACCGTCCCGAGGACGGCCACCGGAAAGATCCAACGTAGGATAGTAGCAGAGCATTTCCTCTCACAGATTTCCACTGCTAAGGTTTCCAAATTCGGAGCCTAAAAAAGCGGAGCCGGAGCACACCGGTAATTTCCACGACTTTGAATAAAAGCCATCAAGAAAGAAGAGGTGTGTGAAGGTTTAGTTTGTTTTGTTTTTCTTCTCTAAAGATGAATAAACACAACCTGTGTTTACACGTTGAACAGATGTGTAGATATGCACCATGGTTAATATATTTGTTATTAGTCGGTGGTATTATGTTTTTAAATTCTTCTGTTTTAAGTGTAACGCGTGAACATTTAATTATATCATTTTTTGATTTAACTTTGAGCAGAGGAAATTATTGTTTTTTTCCCTAAATTTTGTTGCATTAGCCAAAGGCTGATTATTTGTTGCATTAGCAAACGTAGCATCATACACGAAGGGAAAAGTATTAGGAAAAGGTGAAGACACCTTTTTGTAATTTGCACCACACCAAAAACACCACAGAATCAACGTACCTTTCAGAAAGTTGATTTTAAAGTCAATAATCCACTTTGTCAATGTCGATTCTCACAATTGACTTTCAGAAAGTCGGTCGATTCTTCAGAAAATTGATTATCACTATAATGTCACTCAATAAGTTGGGGGTGCGGTAGCGCGGCACCCAGGGAAACATTTTTCAAGACTTGCCAAATCCAATTGACATTATCAGAGTCTCTATTATAGCCTCTATGAAATTGACCGTCAATTGTCACACAAAATAAAAAATAATTCCTGTTAAAGGATAGTAAATTCACAGCGATGCCAATTTACTAGATGTACATAGTCTGAATATGGTTAGCACATCCAAATCAAACATTGCATAGATTATGTAATAGTTAATGGTTTTATAACCTAAACAGATTTAAACAGTGTTTTGTTACAAGCACAAACAAAACAACACACAAAATGCTTACTATGTAGCAGTTAAATGACACATCCAAAATGAACACAGTTTCAATTAGGAAAACAAACAGCTAACCAAAAACCACTTACCAGTATCCACACCAGAAGCTTTGATTCAAAGAGATACTTTAAACATCCTGAGCCTCTTCTTCTTCATCCTCGTAATCGTACCCGTCTTCATCCGCCGTAGCGTCTTGATACTGCTGATACTCCGCGACCAAATCGTTCATATTGCTCTCGGCTTCAGTAAACTCCATTTCGTCCATACCTTCACCGGTATACCAATGAAGAAACGCCTTCCTACGGAACATAGCCGTAAACTGCTCACTAACACGACGGAACATTTCTTGAATCGATGTCGAGTTACCGATGAAAGTCGAAGCCATTTTTAAGCCAGTAGGAGGGATATCACATACAGTGGACTTGACGTTATTAGGAATCCACTCGACAAAGTACGAAGAGTTCTTGTTTTGGACGTTGATCATCTGTTCATCCACTTCTTTCGTGCTCATTTTGCCACGGAACACGGCTGATGCAGTTAAGTATCTCCCATGGCGAGGATCAGCTGCACACATCATATTTTTGGAGTCCCACATTTGTTGGGTGAGTTCAGGGACGGTAAGTGCTCGGTATTGCTGGGACCCACGAGATGTGAGGGGTGCAAATCCAACCATGAAGAAATGTAGTCGAGGGAATGGGATGAGGTTGACGGCTAGCTTGCGAAGATCAGAGTTGAGTTGCCCGGGGAAACGTAGGCAGCAAGTAACGCCACTCATGGTTGCAGAAATTAGGTGATTTAAGTCTCCAACTGAAAACAGAACCCATTAGTATATTCATCAAGTTCTTTGTTGAAATATGTTCTTTTAGGAGAGAATTGATATATACTGCTGCAACGACACCAATAAAGTGGCCAAAAGTGACTGCACAGAATATTTGAACTCGAAAAAATCCTAAGTTTGAAGGTAATGTTACCATTACTCATGGGTGCATTCAAAAAATGCACCGATCATATAAACTATAAAGTAAGCTTACTTAGTTACTTTGAGCAAAGTAAACTAATTTTTAGCGTATTATGTGCATAATCGGTGTATTTTTTCAGTGAAAGTTTCATTCAAAAGTTTAGATTCATAAGATCTAAACAAATCAACAATTAAACTAGTAAAAATCAACAAGTAGAAAGTAATGTTAACAAAGATAATATGTGCACCGAAAAAATGCACTGATTGTATAGAATAGGCTTACTTAGTGTGATGTAAGCTTATTTTGTGTGTATTATGCACCTAATCAGTGAATATTATACATAAATTTATCAGTCTTGAATGTTTAGATAGACAGCAATATGACAAAAGCATATGCACACCTTAACACAGAATAAATGCCTAGTTAAACCCTTGATATACTACAATAACATTACCTTATTGCAACATAAGCACATACAAAGTACATCATCTAAGCAATGTGAATGTATCAATAGTAAAACAACTTGATAAAGTTAGACAGAGGAGACAAAATAACTTACAGCTTGGAGTGGTGAGTTTAAGAGTCCGGAAGCAAATGTCGTAGAGTGCTTCATTGTCCAGTACCATACACTCATCAGCATTTTCTACCAGTTGATGCACAGATAGAGTAGCGTTGTAGGGCTCTACAACCGTATCAGACACTTTAGGTGATGGGAAAACAGAGAACGTAAGCATCATTCGATCAGGATACTCCTCTCTGATCTTGGAAATTAGAAGAGTTCCCATCCCTGATCCAGTTCCACCTCCCAACGAGTGACACACCTGAAAACCTGTTTTTCAAAATTGAAATTATTGAAACTCAGATAGGAAATCATTTGACATATAGTCCCTTTTATATGTACTTTCAGAAAATTTATTGTTTTGAAATATCCACCAGGACCATAATTTAAGCAAATCAAGAGGTCACTACTCCACTATATTACTTCATTAATTACTTTCATACAATTCCCTGTAACAGGTTGTTAGTTCATAATCCTACATTCCTACTATCAACGCCCTTATTACAAGACACGTACAAAAAGAAGGGAATAATAGTATATACATCAGAGCACTTTCATTGGAAATCATAGTGGGTTTAGACATGTAAGATTCATAAGCAATTGATAGCACACAAATTACCAGTCATTAACCGACTATTAGTCAACCATCAAATCTGAAATGGTAAACAGAAAATACATACTCTACAACTTCAGCCAATGGTCTCAGTTAAAACATAATTCATTTGTAGGCCAAAATGAAAGGATGAGAAGTAAAGAAAAGGTTTAAAAGCACTTATGACTTGTGAGCAGACTGACATAAGGCAAGAAATCAAAAACGTAATCACACCCTGCTTCGTTAAAATATTGGCATGAACTGGAAATGGAAACAAGCGCCAAGAAATCCTGAATCTCAGATATCAGAACACACAAACACATAGATCTACAGATTACACACACATGCAAATTGTTCAAAGATAGATGAAGCTTACTTCCATAGAAAGTTGTAGCAAGTAATTTACTGCTACTTCAATATAAAAGTAGCAGAAGCAGAAAATTCTCATAGTTTACACATACTAAGTTTTACATTGGGTTAGAACAAAGCAACCAGGAATCAGCAATCAAACAGATAAATTACTAAATATGCTTAAGAATGCAACAGATCTATTAAAATACATTGTCAATTTCAAATAGAGCACAATAGCACGGTTCTCTTCCTAACAAGTACTGAAAAGCTTCCAAAGAACACTTTAGGCCAGTAACAGAAACACATTGTTCAAAAATAGACGAAACTACTCCCATAAAAAGTTGTAGCAAGTACAACTACACCTACTTCCATAGAAAGTAGAACACGTCCTATAGTTCATGCTTACAATGATTTACAATGAGCTGAATCAAGACTATGAATCATTAATAAAACAGCTTAATGAACGAACACATCTAAGAATGTAACAGATCTGCAGCAAATACATCACCAATTTCATATAAGCACAATCTATACAAACACAACTCTCTTATAAAAGAGAATTAAATAAGACTCAAGGCTGAAAACAGAGATACAGATTTGTTCAAAAACAGGTGACAGATACTTCCATAGAAAGTTGCAGATAACAGAAAACACTCATAGTTCAATGAGCTACAATGAGCTAAATCTAAAACAGGAACGAGTGATAAAACAGCAAAATGAACGAATACGTATAATAATGTAACGGATCTACTGCAAGTACATCATCAATGTCAAATAGACCACAATCTATACAGTCACAGAGAACTAAAAAGCTTCCGAGCAACACTTCAAGCTGAAAACAGAAATGAAAACAAAAAGCATAGCTCGATAAGTACCTTGTAGACAATCACAATTTTCAGCTTCCTTACGAACAACATCGAGCACAGAATCAATAAGCTCAGCACCTTCAGTGTAATGACCTTTCGCCCAATTATTCCCCGCACCGGACTGTCCAAACACAAAGTTATCCGGCCTGAAAATTTGTCCATACATTCCAGATCTAATGCTATCCATTGTACCAGGCTCCAAATCCATAAGCACAGCACGAGGCACAAACCTACCGCAACTAGCTTCATTGTAGTAAACATTCACTCGCTCCAGCTGCAAATCGTTGTCGCCTTTGTACTTTCCGGTTGTATCGATTCCATGCTCAGCACATACAACCTCCCAGAACTTAGCTCCGATCTGATTGCCGCACTGGCCTCCTTGAATGTGAAGAATCTCACGCATTTTTATAGTTTGGGAAATCGAGATTTAGGTTTTTCAGTTTGGAGATTGAGATTGAAGACAAGAGAAGAGAAGAGTACTGTAGTGTTTGATTTTTGTGTGAAGTAAAAGAGGCGCGGGCGGAAATATAGTGTGCGCCCAGTGAATTTTTTTTTTGCTTTTGGGGAATTTTTTGAAATTTAAAATTCGGTTTTCTCTCTGGTCTTTTGGAGGAGGGAAATGCAACAAACAATTACCAAACCAACCGGTTCAAACCGAAAAAATATAAATCATGATTTTTTTTGTTGTGTTTTTTTGAAAGGGGTTTTTTGGTTGTTTTTTTCCCTCTTCTATTAAGAGCTAAGAATGCTCTTTCCACAATGGTCCACGTATGTGTTAATGGAGCAGGTGACACGCGTTTTTTTTCCTGTGTATTTTTTTTCTTTGTGTAATAAATATAGTTATTATAGATTATAGATATATTATAGATAAGTTTTTTTTTATAATTTTCTCTTACTCATTATTAATAATTTTCTCTCTGGTTCTCCACGTTCAGCTCTCTTCTTGCTCGAAAGATTATCTCCGTTGAATTGATGTAATATAAAAAATTTAAAAAAAACGCAGCTTTGGACACAGAGGCATACTCGATCTCCACAATTTGCCTTATCTAACGGCTGAATCCAAATTCGGTCCTCTCATATGCAGCAAGGGTTCAAATCCCAGTCAAATTGGAGCAGGTGGTGAGGTGGTCCGACGAATTGCATACTGGATAATAGCATGAAGACAGTTCTTTTGTCAAAGATTGTCTAATCAGAGCATCGAGATAAGCAGATTCAATGATGCAAGTGTAACAAAGGCTTTACACATTGAACTATTGCCCGATTCAACTTCAGTCTTGGTCCTCTAGGTGAATTCTACATTCTTTTGGCTTCTTTATATTCCAGCCTTGAAAGCATTTTCATCACACAATTAACATTTCTTTATTTCTCACAGCAAAGTAAACAGAAATTCCTCAGTGCATTTACCCCAATTTGAGCAGCTCATTTATTGCTCTTTCATTCCAAGGTATAGGTTTTTTTTTACTCTTTAATTATTTTTGCTACTTCATTTATTAGAGCAGGGTCTTCTTTTTTCGAGGTTTTGTACAGTTTTTTGCTGATATGCCTATCATTTGAAGGTAGAATGGTTGTCTTTGAACATTTATTGACATGTATGTTGGTTTTGTGCCATTAACAGCTGATTCTTTATATAAATATTGTCTTGTAACATTTATCGGCTTGCATGTTCGTTTAATGAAGTGTGTCGTTTTAAGTTTACTATAATACTATGGCTGTTGGAAATTTGATTGCATTCGTGGCATGTACACATAGTTATCTTGCACCTTTTGTCCTATGTGGTTGATGGAAGGCTCGAAAAAATGATGTATTATTAAACATGGCTTTGGTATTTTTTTTAACACTTTGGGATTCAGGTATTTTAGATGAAATGCCATTAAAAAAAAATGGTTCTATGTGGTTTCATTGAGTTGTCTTTTGGGGCTAGACCATCTTGTGTTGGATGTTATTTCAAAGCTTTATGGTCCTATGGCTCACAATATTGTCTTCCGTTTTGATCCCATTGATGGACCATGAAAAAAGGTGTTTGGTATGTTTGTTACACACTGAAAATTTTATAGCTATTGCTCATTTCTTATGACAAAGATTCTTTTCTGAAGATATCTGTATCATGGACACGGTTGCTTTTCCTCTTACAATATTTAGGATTGAGTGACTTTTTATACTTCTGATTTAAATGAAACGTCAATCAAACCAGCAACTCTGAAATCCATGAGTCGGATTCTTCGATAGATATAATTTTAGTCTTATTTAAACTTGTTTTTACTTCCTATATATGTCGGTATAAACATGTATTCTGTTTGGGGTAGCACTTGGTATTGTGTCTTGGCTCAGTGATGTGCGATTTCCCGTGCTTGTGTTTTGTGATTCTACTTGTGTATTTTATTATTGGTATGGTATTTATGAGATTTGTGATCTTTTTGTCTAATGTTTCGCTTGCAGGTTCTGTCAAACGTTCTTTGGCAATAGGATTGCATTTGCACCTGTGTTGTTCACTCAACTGCGATGGTATGAAAATAAGATTGACATGCTTTCTACGGTTTAACTTCGTTTGTTGCGAGAACCCTGTTGTTGCTCACTCCCTTGTCTATTGTGAGATATTCTTAGCAATGTCTATTGGTAATATTAGTTCTGGGTCTGGAATGCAACCTGAAGAAAACAATTCAGAAAATAGAGCAATAAGTCTAATGAAATAGAAGGATAAGAGGGCAGCACAAAGAAAATTGCACAGAATACAACAAATATTAAGTTTTCAGCTAAAAATACTAAAAGATTTAAGCTAACAGATGAAAATGATGATGCTACGGCACGTTCTCGTTTCGTAGCAACAGTCTTGTCTGAACAAACTAAATTAAGCAACAAACAACAAATCCATCATGAAGCAGACTGCCCGTCAGGTTCCAATGCCTCACCATTCAGTCCTCAACCAGTATTGATTCATGGTGTAGCCCATTAGCCTGCGACGGATGTTTTGTCCATGGAAGAACAACCTGAAATGAACATAGGTTTAGAAAACCAATGTCCAGAAAACCAACTAAGCGAAAAGGCAACAAAAATTGTCAAATGGAAAAATAAACGTTCTAGGCAAGATGGTCTTAATATGCCTCCTCATGTCGTGATGTCGGCATATATTTAAAGGAACCGGTGTTTGCCCATGGACAGCCATACGTTGCGCTCTCACGAGCAAAAAAGAAGAGCGACTTAAAGGTGTTTATAGCACCAACGTTCTTCAATAAGAAAACATCAAATACTACAAAAAAAATGTTGTGTACAAAGAAATCTTAAATGAAGGCTAAATATAGGCGATAAAAAACACATTACATATCATACGAGTTACTTGCATTTTCTTATAGACATCAGCTTCGCATTTGAACTCTACGTTTAATCCTGCGTATTCAGGAAACCTGATAAGCCTATACTCTATTTGTAAATTTCGTATCAGAACAATGACAGAGATATTGTGAACGAATTGGATGTGAAACCGAGGATGACGAAAACCTGGACTGTGATTGTCCAGGTTCTACAAAAACATGATGTGAAAGTAAGCAGAGCAGGCAAAAACTACCAGGGCTATGTGCTAACTGACATGCAGGTGACTAATTGTTACTGAATTCTTGCACATTATGCACCTATAAGGCTGTTTATACTAATTGCTTTACTGTTGAAATTTATATTCTCGTATTCGAAGCAAACATTATGATACATTTGCTGATATGAATCATCTTTTTACAGAGTACCATGATAAGGGCTGTTAGCTATGATACATTATGATACATTTGCTGATATGAATCATCTTTTTACATGGTACCATGATAGGGGCTGTTAACTATGCCCCGTATATCAGCGGAGTTAATAGACTTCTACAGCCCTATCAACGCTACTATGTTTCAAACGCTTTTGTCAAAGATGTTGTACCAGAGTATAAAATAGGAGATTATGCTTATTCATGGACTTTGTCCACCAGGATTCCGATAGAGCTCATACACGATTCAGTCCCGCATAATATCCCATGTAATTTCAACTTTATAAAGATCTCCTAGCTTCACAAATGGACTGATCACGATGACTCCATAGGCCAGTTACAAATTTTTTTATGCCTTCGTTTTTCTAAGGTAGCATGTCACTCGAATTACAATACAAAGATGAGGTTAAAATGCATATTAATGTTGCTATAACTATTTATATTCAAATTATTTAAGCCTTTTTTTTATAGTACCCAACAACTTACTATTTTGATGCACACATTTCTGATATTAGAGGTTTGGTCATTCATTCCTACCCAGTTGCTGATCCAGTTTTGTATGACTATTCAGGTATATGTAATTTGGCAATAGGAGGTTGATAATTCCTCCACTTTTGACTTGTGGGTGAATAAAAAAAAAACATTCTCATTTAGTATGTTTGACTGCACAATCATTCTTTTTCTTTCTGTCAGGTTATTTGCAAGTGAAGTGTTTTCTCTATATGATGCTTCTTAATGCTAAGAAATAAATACATTCAAGCCATGTCATACTTTTTTCAAATGCAATCTTCAAATGTTGGGCAGCCGTGCCTGGCACGGCTTCTATTTTCCTAGTATTGTAAAGAAAAAATGAAAACAATTTGATTTTGATTTTCTAAAATAGAAACCATATCGAACCGGATATATATGTCTATGTATTTTGACACTATTAATTATGGAGGCTTTAATCATAGTTGGTTCTTACAATGCATCTACAAAAGAATAGATAAGACAAAAAAAAATAAAGGAAAAAACGGAACCAAGTCAATCCTTCGACGTCTCTAGGAACTCACCCATTACATTACCGTTCGAGGTTCCGTTTTGTTCAAGTTGGAGTAAGATGAAGGAGAAATGAGTGAGGCATCCCGATTTGAAACGGGGAGGGGGTCATGATTTGTATTGAGGGTCGATTTGTAGCAATTGCGTAGATTTGCAACGAGGGTTTCACGGTTCGCAAGTGGAGGTGGCGGTTACTACGAGAGAAATAGGGCCGACTTATGAGGGGGTTAATCCCAATATCCAACTCATATTTCAAAATTCTTGAAGTGGCTTTCGAACGTATAACAAATTATTTACTACCTTCGTCCTATAAAAAATTTCCAGTTTTGAAAATTAATTGTCCTATAAAATGTGTTCATTTAGAAAATCAATACATCATTTAATGTGTATTTTCCAAACGTATCTCTATCAAACTATTTATTGTTTATATACTCATTTCATATTCCAAGCATTTATTATGAAATATGGGTATATATGTCTAATAGCGTTTAAAACACAACACATTAATTGTTTTTTCTTAATCTATGTACAATACAAAATTTAAACATTTTTTCATGAAACGGAGATATTATATTTTCATGTGTAGAAATATTATAGAATCATAAGTTGATTAAAGAGATTGAATGAAAGTAGTAAATAAAGAAAATAAGTTGTTGACATTCAAGCATGCACCATGACTATAGAAAGAAAAAGAAGAAGAAAAAAATAGTTTGTTGCGGCCATGACGAACCAAAAGGAAAGTCTTAAAATAAAGAACAATGGCAGTTCCACCAGGAGCCATGAATCTACTCTGTTGGAACTGCAGGGGCTTAGGCAACCCCAAAGCAGTTCCTAGCCTTAAATGCCTGGTTAAAAGCTCTTCTCCTTTCCTTCTTTTTCTCTCTGAAACTAAATTATCATGTGCTGCTATGAACTCTGTTAGAATAAAATTGGGGTTTGCCTCTGGTTACCATGTACCTAGTGATGGAACCAGGGGAGGACTATCTCTGCTCTGGAATGACTCCACTTCAGTCCAAATTGTGACTAGCTCTCTTGGTCACATTGATACTATATTCACCTACAATAACAAAGTCTTCCGTTTTACCGGTTTCTATGGAAATCCAGATCATGCTCTCAGACACTTCTCGTGGGATTTGCTCAAAAGGCTTCATTTGGTGTCCTCCCTTCCCTGGATTTGTGCAGGAGATTTTAATGAAGTCCTGCACCCTTGTGAAAAAACAGGTGATGCTTCCAGGCCAAGATATCTTATGGATAATTTTAGAAATGCACTTAACAGCTGTGAACTTCAAGATCTTGGATTTTCTGGAGCCAGGTTCACTTGGAGTCAAGGTAGACGCAATGGAAATGTCAAAGCACGTTTAGATAGAGCTGTGGCTGATAGCTCTTGGGTCAGGATGTTTCCTAAATTTACTGTCACTCATTTATCTGCCTCAAAGTGACCACATTCCGATACTTATATCCGATGGCCCTTTTTCTATGAAGAGGAGTAATGCTAGGCAAACCATAAGAAGATTCGACCCTTTTTGGTTGCTTGATGATGAGTGCCAAGAGGTATCCAAAACTGCATGGAGCAACTCTCATCATGTGCAGGCTGCAGGAGTGTCACAAGGAATACTTGAGGTGAGAAGTTCACTTCATTTCTGGAGCTCAAATAAGTATGGGAACTTAAAGAAAAAGATCAACAAAGTACAAAGAGCAACTTCAAAATATGCAACGGGATGATGAAGGTGATGTCAACAAGGAGAAGAACATAATGAATGAACTAGATCTCCTACTGAACATGGAGGAAGATTTTTGGAAACAGAGGGGAAGATGTAATTGGCTAGCTTCTGGGGACAGAAATACATCTTATTTTCATATGAAGGCTTCGGGACGGCATAGTAAGAATAAGATTGACACTCTTACTTCTGAAACTGGAGATGTTATAGAAGACCAGGAGGAGCTTAAAGCTTATGCTAAATATTATTATGAAAACCTCTTCACATCTTGTGCAGGTACCCATGACAGAAGCACCATCATGAATACTGCGGATTCACTACCCTTTAATAGGCTCTCGGATGAACAGGGTTTCATATTTGCAAGAACCCTACACGGAGGAGGAGATTATCAAAGCACTTAAGCATCTGCCAGGAAGGAAAAGTCCAGGGCCTGATGGTATGCAGGCAATATTCCTTCACAAACATTGGCATATCTATAGGACAGATCTTCTACCTTTCTTTCTAAAAGTCCTCAATGAAGGAATGGATTTCTCTGATATTAATGATACTCTCATTGCCTTAATACCAAAAGTCCAGCAGGCTACCACTCTAAAAGACTACAGGCCCATAAGTCTAAGTAACAGCATCTACAAGGTCATTTCTAAGGTTCTGGCCAATAGACTCAAAGTGACTTTGGACACTATCATTGATCCTGCCCAAAGTGCATTTCAAAGGGGAAGGTTGATAACCGACAATGCCATAGCCGCTTTTGAAGCCTTCCACACACTTAGTGGAACTGGAAATTATAGCAAACAGCAGATGGCTATTAAACTAGATATGATGAAGGCCTTTGATCGGGTGGAGTGGGACTATCTAGAGTCAGTTCTTATTCACATGCACTTTCCTATGGAATTCATCAGATCCATTATGAGGTGTGTAACTACTGCTTCCTTTCAGGTGCTAGTCAATGGACAACCATCCTCAAGATTTTGGCCTTCCAGAGGTATAAGGCAAGGAGATCCATTATCTCCCTTCCTTTTCATTATCTGCTCTGAAGGATTCTCAGCTTTGATTAAGTCTTCTGTTCTTGATGGATTATTTACTCCTTTTAGATTTGGGAAAGAGGGTCCTTGCCTCTCTCATTTACTGTTTGCAGATGATAGCATCCTTTTTGCTAAGGCTGACTTAGACAACGCTAATGTTATTATGGACATTCTGGCTACTTATGAGGAGCTCTCTGGACAGAAGGTGAATCTTGCTAAGTCTAACATATACTTTAACAAGGCTCTGGAGGATAGCATAAGGAATCCTATAATTCTGAAACTTGAGATACCTATTGGCAGTTCTAAAGGCAGGTACCTTGGCCTCCCCTTCATGATTGGGAGATCAAGGTATGATATCTTTAAATATATAAAGGACAAGATCTGGAAGAAGATTCATGGCTGGAAGGCAGTGTATCTTACTACTGCTGGCAAGGAAGTTCTTATTAAGGCAGTGCTACAGGCTATTCCTGTCTATGTGATGCAATGTTTTCTTCTCCCAAAGAAGTTGCTTAATGAGATAATTTGCATGATAAGGAGATTTTGGTGGGGGAAAAATGATAAGGATGGGAACTCTATGGCTTGGATCTCCTGGGACAATCTTAGCAAGCCAAAAACTCAAGGTGGTTTGGGTTTCAAAAACCTGGAGCTGTTCAATCAGGCACTGTTGGCTAAGCAATGCTGGAGGGTAGTAAGTAAACCACACTCTTTGGTGAGTCAGATTCTCAAATACAAATACCACCGGAAGACTTCCTTCTTGTCAAGTAAGCTGGGATCAAGACCTTCCTTCCTTTGGAGGAGTTTGAATGCAGGCAAGGACTTACTTTCTAATGGGATACGCTGGTCAATAGGAGATGGAACCTCTGTCAACATCCGGCATCATCCCCGGGTGCCTATGGAGCCTAGGTTTTTGTTATCAACTTATGGAGTTCACGACCAAATTCAAACGTGGATCAACCGATAGATAATGGGTCTTGGAATCTTGCCCTACTCTATCAAACTTTCCTACCTCATGAAGTTGATGCTATCAAGTCCATTCCTATAAGTCCTCATTCTAACTCAGATAAACTCATATGGCACTATGAAAAGAAAGGGGTATACACAGTGAAGTCTGGATATTCATTAGCTCAAAGACTTCGAAATCAGTCACAGTCAAATGGTGAAGCTACCACCTCATTAGCAAATGCAAAATCATGGAGTTACCTTTGGGCACTTCAGGTTCCACCGAAAATTAAAGCCTTTCTGTGGAGGACAGCCACGTGCTCATTACCTGTTGGTGCCAATCTGCTTCGTCGCCGCTTGTCGGACGGAATGTGCAGGATCTGCAACAAAGAGATAGAGACATGGAATCACTGCTTCTTCAATTGCATTTGGACACAAGAAATTTGGTCAG
This sequence comes from Gentiana straminea, assembly GCA_036785695.1. Lineage (NCBI taxonomy): Eukaryota > Viridiplantae > Streptophyta > Magnoliopsida > Gentianales > Gentianaceae > Gentiana > Gentiana straminea. The sequence continues at coordinate 1,658,979 of JAVUPR010000239.1, read as the reverse complement.
CTTACCCAGAGCTACAAAAGATGATACACTTGAGCTTCGGAAATCTTCTGGACATCTGCTATCTCTTGAAAAATCAACCACTACCAGAGGCGGAATTGTTCTTTGTGATTCTCTGGTTCATATGGCTTGGACGCAATGGAGCAATCTTCAATAATACTAGGCTATCGACTGCTCGAGTCCTTATTCAAGCTGAATCCTTGTTGGGCGAATTTCACAAAGCTACAAGTGCTGAGTTGACTTCCTTATGCGATGGAGACATTCCAGATCGATGGATTAAACCAAAACCTGGTGTCTTGAAGGTTAATGTGGATGCAGGAGTTCGGTTGGATCATGGCACAGCGGGGATTGCGATGAGAGATTCCGATGGGAGAATAATTGCAGCCATCTCAGTTGACCTAGGTCAGGTCGCTTCAATCGAGTTTGCAGAACTTACAGCAATTCTTCATGGAGTGAAAGAAGCTGCAAGATTATGGAGTGGTGCGGTGGTAATTGAGTCGGATTCCTCCTTGTGCATTGCCAGACTCAACTCTGTTGATGAGGAAGATCAATCGACGCTGAATATTTTGGGTTGTAGAATTTGGAAGATGAGAAGACTTTTCAAGACTTGTGTCTTTCAATATGTTAAGCGTAAATGTAATACTCCAGCAGATAGGCTTGCCAATTTAGGTTTTTCTATTCCAAATTTTCTTTCGGGCTATTGTAACTGGGGTACCAATCCCCCACAATGTGTAACCTCTGCATTATTAGCGGACCTTCAATCTTAATGAAATTCAGAATTCAAAAAAAAAAAAAAAAAAAATAAAGAACAATTTTCAACCCTTTATTTTATCTTTCTTCCTTGAAAAATTCTATTATTCCCCGTGATTTTCTCATTCTTTTCAAAACTGCCAAAATTATCTCCATCTCAATTCTTTCAATATTCATCAAAACTGTCTCTCTCTTCTCTTTGATTTTGTTTGCATTATTTTCTTCATTTTTTCCCTTTTCATTTTTGCAGACTTTATTTTTCTTTCTTCATTTTGCAGACAACAATGGTACATTTCTTCTAACCCCTGTTTTTTTTATTTTTTTTATAATTCTTATGCCTTCATCTCATTATTATATTATTTAGAATTTTATATATATATATATATATATATATATATATATATATATATATATATATATATATATATATATATACATTGTATTGTATTGTTTCCTTTTTGAAATTTCCAATGAGATCAGTTAGGCAGAGATGCTTGATGACATTTTGTATTGCACAATCTGTTACATCATCCTTTAAAGTATATTAATAGATGATGTGTGTATTAAATAATGCAATATAAGTTGTAATATAATCATTAATTGGAAAAAAAGTTATTTGCTAGTGGATGTATATGTATGCATCTTGGGTAGATGGTGAAAAGGAACCAGAGGAAGAGGAAGGAAGATAATTCAATGCTGTCCGAATTTGTGGTAAAAGGGTTTTGAGTAAGTTATACCAAGTGGATGTTTAGAGTCCCGAAATTTGGGTTTAACGGTGTTAATAGAGTTATTATGAATCTAATAACTAGGTTGACCCACTATGCATGTTTGATCTAAAATGGTTTATATTTGGGTTTTTTCTTTTCTCGTCTTCCAATGTGGAAAGTCCCATAAAACATTAGAGGTGTCATTCACATTCTCCCATTGAACTCTAGAGGTGAAATTCACATTCTTTCAGGGTGTGCGACTTTGTTTCATCATAATATATAGGACTTTAGAGGCGACACTCACAATATCTCAGGGTGTGAGATGATTCTTTGTTTCATCTGTTATAGGACTTTAAAGGTGACACTCACAATTTCTCAGGGTGTGAGGCTTTGTTTCATCTATTAACCGATTGTGATGCCACATGTAATATCACAAAACATAGGTCATGCCGGTGTTATTTGAGTCATAATTGATACAATAATTAGTTAGACTCAGCCTAGATAATTAATGAAAGTTAATACACTTACAACATATCTGAGTAATTTTTCTCCCATAATTCAGACGTGGGGTACTACAAAATGATCGAGATGATGACCAATTTATCTTTGTCTTTATACGCTTCATGAGATTTTGCTAATTTGCCGTATCTTATTAATCCATTTGATACAAACGTTTATACTAATGAAGGTGTCAAAATGTCTCCTTAGCATTTGGTTTCATGATGTGTCGGTAACGATAAGTTGGATATGTATACGTTAGAAAATGAAAGAATCCCAAGACATTGCAGGGGTGTGCAAAGGTCATTGCGATACTTTGTTGTGCCCTGCATTGTTTTCAATAATACGTGACATCCCCACGTTATATACTTTGTTATGTTTTACTATCCTTGTTTAGACATTCACAACGACGTTTCGTTTTGACACTAACATAACTTGTGCAGGCGAACGCAGTGTCTGGCATGGCCGTAGATGATGAGTGTAAACTGAAATTTGTGGAATTAAAAGCAAAGAGGAACTATAGATTCATAATCTTCAAAATTGAAGGACAACAAGTTGTGGTTGAGAAACTGGGAGGTCCTGATGAAAGCTATGACGATTTTACTGCTTCTCTTCCTGCAAACGAGTGTCGATATGCGGTATTTGACTTTGACTTTATCACTGACGAGAACTGTCAGAAGAGCAAGATTTTCTTTATTGCTTGGTACGTATGCATAATTTTACATCCAGTGTTATTTCACTTCTTACCATTGTTAATTTAAAGTGAGTTTATTTTTGCACAATATATTATGACTGATGAAGTGTCAAAAACTAATGATAATACCAACTCATGATTAAATTATCGGTCAAACAAGATATATAAGAAGAGAAGTCAACCTTAAAACCTAAGCTATTTATTGAGGACAGTCAAAATCTTAATATGGTAGGTGCTACAATGATTAATGAAGAGTCTCCGGTCTGGGACAAATACAATTTTTTAACGAACTCTCTTACGATGGCCCGAATAAACAATGACAAAACATGTACTTATTGATTCTGATACCATATTGAATTATCTTATCTTCCGAAAACTTTCAAATTATCACTCCTCCCAACTGTTTTGAGTTACCACTTATAAGCTTGAGTTTGTTTGAGAGTTAGATAATTAACATATTAAACACCTCAAAACGCCCTCTCAAGTATGAGTCTACTACAACCATTGGTCAACATAACACACAGATACACATATAAAACCCTGCAAGATCAACAAATAAGCCAAACGCTCAAAACAGTCAATGTTGACGGAGAGGTTGAACTAATGACTTACTACTCTGATACAATTATGATAACATAAGTTCAATAACGTATTAGAGGAGGGCATCAACCTCAAAACACAGACCACGAGACAGGGGGAATCCATCAACCTCAAAACACAGACCATTATCTGATGCGTGTAACAATAGCAACTATCTAATGTGGGATGAGTAAAAACTTTAACAACTTTTAGACGCAAAATGTTTTTTTAGACTCAATACCAGTTAGAAAGATACAAAACACCTTGTAACCGGACCTTGACGGTTTCAGGTCACCGGAATCAGCAAAAGTGAGAATGAAGATGGTGTATGCAAGCTCAAAAGATAGATTCAAGAGGGAGTTGGATGGGATTCAAGTTGAATTACAAGCAACAGATCCAAGTGAAATGAGTCTGGACATTGTTAAAGCTCGAGCTATTTGAACTCTCTATATATGTAATTTAATTAATTGCTTCTATTTCTTCTCAAATTAAAGAATATTGTATTAATTCTGTCTTTTTAGGTACCTAAACCGGGTTTTGTTCATTTTATAGTACCACAAATTGAGAAGACTTTAATTAGCAGAATGTAATTTGTTGCATTATTTTGTGATTTAATTACATGTCAAATGTTCAATTGATCAGGATTGGTTGATATTGTGTTTTCTTTTTTGTTTTATTATTATTATTGATTTTTATGGTGAATAATTTTATGATGATTATTATATTTTAATCCTTTTTTATTGCGTAAGCATCGGTGACGTCCGAGCTACGGGCTCGAATAATCCGAAATGAGTTTTTTGAGCGTCCATAAAGTTTAACTTATCTAGATATTTCAAACGGAATTTCAACATAACATTTTAAGAGGAAGTCAAACAAATGATCTCTAAGCATTCAAAAGTTCTTACCACTTTCACCGGGCATGGCCGGCCGGCGTTATGTTTTCATAATCATGTTGAGATTGATTGTGACACAAGTAAGTGAAATTTCAAGAAATAAATATCGCGTAAGCTAGAAAGTGTCCGTAAATCTAATTTATTACTTATTTAGATATTTCAGACTTAACCCCTTAACCCTTTTAACATATATAACCCTATAGAAGTTAATCGCAGTATTATTTCTCTTTAAACATTCACAAGTAGTTTACCACTTTTGTAAGGCTTGGGGTTAAATTGAATTGATTGTAGGCCAGAAAGGTGTCACCAACTTGAAATAGTAGGTTTTTGTGGGTTTCCAAATATTCAAAAGTGCATACATCATGTAATCTCTATGTGCATTTCACTTCATCCATTAAAGTGCATTCTCCCCTTTTTGACTTGTGGAATTGCCATTTGTACTTATGGCAAGTCCTCACACAATTGCCTATATATATATATATTAAAAAAAATTGTAATACGATTTGTCGTTTTCGATTCTTAACCCGTGTCATAAAAATATTGTAGCCGCCTCTGAATGTACTATTGAGATCTCTTATGATTTAACATTTATGTGATATAGAACCTATTGCCAAATGATGAATGATCATACATTATATTATAGTATTTGTTTTGTTTTGTTTTTTGTTTTTTTGAGGAAAAATACTATATTATAGTATTTGTTATATCAAATTGATTACAACAATAATATTATTCATTATATATAATATAGTGTCATTTATCGTGTCACCGTAATGTCACTTATTATGTCAAAGTAATTCACACAATCTTTTATGCTTTAATCAATTATATCCCACGCATGATCCATTACCATTACCATTAGGGGAAAACCCATATCGAGTGTTTACTTACGTCACAAGCAAACCAATTTTTTTAATTTTTTTGGCATTTTTTTTCTACGTTCGAAGCAACAATATGATTGTACTCTTCATGTACACTTTAATTTTTAATTATTCACGTATGATTCCATATGGAGAAAATATTGTTCTGATTGAAACATATTACTTAATTAAGTGATTTTAATAACAATAAGATGGTGCTATATCATTATCATAAATAATAATAATAATAATAATAATTAAAAAAATATCACACTTTAAGTTATTGTTCACTTTCTTTCAACTCACGTAGGGGAAAAGAGTACGTACTATGTCTTATGAATTAATGGCAAGCACATAACATATCTAGAAGATTTATGTACAACACTATATGTTGCATCATTATATTATTTTGTAATAAATTAATAATTAATAATGTTATTGTCACAACATTATAATAAATTATGGTATTTATAGCTATGGGAACCTGTTAACTCTAGCCGCCATAATCTGCGATTGATTATTTCTTAAAATACCCCACATATGTAGTCTTCATAGAATTCAGACGATGACTACCAAGATATATGTAACAACATTTACACTCCAAACTGAATCAGACGTGAACACCAGACTTCATATGTGATCATCGAATTTCAGCTGTAAACATCTAAGTTGGACGTATCACTCAGTTGATCCCTTTCAGACTTGAATATCTCCCCTGAACACCACTTTAGTTGAGTCTTACATATTCAATTATGATAAATTCAAATTCAGACGCAGAAATCAAGACACGTGTGACTAACAAAATATATACACTAACAAAATATTTTATACTTTAATGCAGCAATTATGAAGTTGTGATAACATGATGTTTTAACATGTTTGAGCATCTTTCATGTTCCTACATAAGTAAGCAAACGATTATTATTTTTGTAAATGGGTGACTAGATATCTACGAATAAAAACATTAATCCTTTGACTTATAAAAAAACGTGACTACTAAATATGCTTTTATCCTTTTTTAATTATAATTTAATAACAAGAATGATAAAGACATATTTCTTTCATGATAATCATGTACGTCATTAAAATAATCTTTATGAAATTTTGTTGGTTAAAATCTTGAAGTACATACAATTAGGTATGGGAATACCTCCTTTCTATGTTGCACAGACACGGACACGACACGGATACGGCGATACGGCTAATTCAAAAATTAAAGGACACGACACGCCGCTGACACGTTATATATATAATGTAAATAAAATTCAATTTATCAAAAAAAATATTCATAAACATCTGAAAAAACTAGACAAAATAAGATTGATATTACATAAACTCTTTAAATATCTAGAATAGATATTCGACCTTTATATGGTGTCAAAAGAAATTGTGATTAACCTTCAAAATATTACAAATTGTAAAAATGATTGTTATCAACAAAAAACATATAAATTTGATACGGCGTATTATTTATTTAACTATTATAGAAATGAAAATCGTGTCTTTAACGTTTCCGTTGAATAAGACTTAAATAAAGAAAAAAAATTAAAAATTGGGTTCAGGAGTGTCGGTGTCGTGTCGAGGAGTGTCGACAGTGTTTCAGAAGCGTGTCGGATGTTTAAATTTTAAATAATACTCCCTTTTTTTTATCTGTCACATTTCACAATTTACTACTTTTTTATTTATCTGACATTGTATATTTCCAATGCATCATTTAATAATTTTTCCTCTTTTACCAATAAAATATTTACATCTCCAATACAAAAATACATTTCCAATACTAAAAACACATTTACCAACAAAGTATTTACATCTCCAATAAAAAATACATTTACAACACTATATTTGAGACATATTAGTTACTTTCTTAATCTGTGTGAATCTTCTCTCTGTGATATATATAAAAAAACGGAGGGAGTATTAATTTAATTAGCCGACACGTGTCGGAGCGTGTCGGAACGTGTAGTATCGTGTCTTATGTCGGACACGACGCACGTCGACCAGATTAAAATGTCGTTGCATCATAGCCTCCTTTCAAAAAAAAAAAGTTAAGGAAATACCTTTCTTTTTCATTTCCATTTTTACAAAAGAACAATATACATACACATACTTTTTTTTTTTTCATTAAATAAGTGTCGAACCAAATACAACGCGATCGTAATACCTTCAAAAGTGATTGAATCAAAATGCATGTTAACACACACTTTTACACAAGTTATTTGGTGTGTCGTTAAACCACCAAAAAAATTAACACCTCCAACCTCTATAACTAGTATAGTGGAAGCAGGGATCGAATCCTCAGGGAACGGATGATTATTTCTTTCAGAACAAAAATAGAAAAATCCGATTTGTGGTGAATTAACTAAAAGTGCAATAACTAAAATAAACAGTTCTAATAATCAAGAAAGTGTGAAATCAAGTAGTGACGAAAATCAGTAATAGGAAGGCTCCAGCTGAAGTTGATTATTTCCACCTCGATTTACTCGACCGATCATAGATGCAAAAATACTCATTAATTTATTAATAAATCGATTCTGATTACCGACACGCGCCAAGTAACCAAATTCTTCTAAATTCGATAATTAAGACACGGTCACTAATTATACTCTAACCGAAAGACACTCCAGACACGGTCATAAGAGTTTGGTGTTCCGGCAGCATTAATATTTAAGAGACCCGATTCTGAATATTAACACACACGCGGGTTAATTTTAATCCAGATTATTCACCTTCGTGGTAGCGGATTAACCAGCTGCGAACAAGTACAATCATACCACTCGTTACCTTATTAAAACTGATATACCCGGATTGGACTGGGGCCCTGTTCCACCATATTGGGCCTACTATCTTGGCCCATCAACATAGATAATGGGCTTCTGCGCCCACTGACCGCTGTCACAGCCATCTCTTACCCGCTAGCTACAAGCCGGGACCTGTCCGCCAACCGTAAGCCGGATCTTGTCCGCCAGTTCAATGTCGGATCCATCTTCTCAATGTGATTTCTACCCTTACAGTCAAGGCACAAATGAGTCCGCTGCTCGTCATTCTTATCAATGATTGATGGTCGTTACTCACCGCGGCCTATCGCTGTCCGCTGTCCGTCGTTCTTATCAATCCAGCTGGCCAATCGTGACAGCTGGCTAGGACACTCTTGTAATGCATACGTAGTTAACTTAGCTATGTACTCTCAGTTGTCTTGTCAGTGAACAGTAGACCGACTTACTTTTTAGCCTATAAATATGGGATCACATTGTAATAGAAAAGGATGATCAATCTCTTAAGCTTTAAGCTATAATATACTACAAGCAGAAACTCTGCCAATTTGTTGACAGATTCACTGATTCTTCATAAACATTTAAATCGCCACCACTGTTCTTGAACACCGCCGTGTCCTCACCGTCGAAATCACCCATCACAGCCTTATATCCACACGATAAGCACTGTTACCGCAAACCTGGTGTTTTACGCAACATCAGTTGGCTCCGTTACCGGGAACGATCATCATTCAGCTTTTGGAGATCATTTGCTCCACCACAAAGACGATTTCACGGTGTTTTAGACGAGGTTATCATCATCACCAGTCCATCGGTCATTGAAGCTTTGACCTTTTGGGATAATACAACCCAGGAAACCGCTGCTCTCCTCATCTCAACAAGGAAATCACTAATTTCACCGCATACTCACGCTTGAGTCCATCTTTAAATACCCGGGTTGGTTTATACACTCTTTTGTCGGTTTCGGATCTTCAAGTAAGGAAAGTTTGATTATTTAGCATGGTCAAGGGAAAAACTTGAACCCAGCAACACCGACTAAACCATTCAATCAACGCCCGACACGTGGAACAAGCGCGTTGCGGGGAGAGGCTAGCCGCAAGGTTATGTCAGATGGGGCAGACGTCAACCCTGCCCTCACAACCGACATGCGGGCATACATACGGGAAAGAGCTAAAGCCCGCGAAATACATGAGGAGGCGGTTAGGAAAAATAAAGGAAAGGGAATTATTGGAGCATCCAATCCAAATAACGAACAAGAGGCTATTTCGGCGGGGGGAGCTCCCCCGACAAGATGCTTATAGAATAGCTCTCACGGGCACATATGGAATACGTAGAGGAAATGCGAATGGGAAATGCATTGCGATAGGCGAGGGATTACCACCCCAACCTATCCGCAAATTCAACCCCCTCAACCCGCACAAACGAGTTACAACCAACTTTCATTCCTCCGAAAACCGTGCAAACCCAACGATCGAAATGGAAGAAAGCGACCATGCGACGTCACATCCAAGGGGAGATAGGAGATCGGCATTTGGTCGGTTGGGGCCCGTGGTCGACGACCGCGGTGCGGCCCCGGGCGACCAAAGAATCCAAGACAGTCCGTACTCGCACGGAGGGACATGGGGACTCGCAAGATCGGGGAGGACATATGGCGTTCCCACCAATTCCCCAAACTCGGGTGGAAATGGGCATCATGAAAAAACGAGATAGAGGAGGCTGCGAAGGGGTACAAAGAGTGTTAAGGTGGTGCCGACATGGGGAACGAGTGTGCTCCATCCGAGTATATTGAAAGCCGCACCAAGAGGGGGACTCACTACCCCAATTTCATTAACTACCATGGAGCCACGGATCCACCGGATTGGTTGTCGCTTTCCGGAGAGCGAGAATCGGTTTATGTACCTCTAGCGACGAGGCTTGGTGTATAGCATTTGTGGGATCAATGCAAGATAGGGCGGCATCTTGGATCCGCGGTCTTCCTCCCGGTTCAATATTATCATGGGATGATCGATCAACAAATTTATAGTGAATTTAGGTCGGTGGGAGGACCTAAAAAGACACACATCGACTGCGTGAGGTCCGACGGGCGATAATGAGGCTACCCGTAGCTATTATGAACGATTTTATAAAGTGTACGAGCTAACCAGGGGCATAGCAGATATCGTCGTCATGACTAGCTTCGAAACAGGGTTGAAGCCGGGGTATTTGAAATCTTATTTCGCTTTGTCACCACCAGCGAACCCACAAGAGATGTTGAGTTCGACCAGGAAGTACATTGCGACTGCGGGAAACGAAGGAGCGTCTTCGTCCAACAAAGGCAAACAGAGGGCTGAGCGTAGCCCGCCAAGAGATACCCGCCAAGGGGCAGATCGGGAAATCAAGAAACCGGAAAGATTTAAGGAAGAGCATTTCACGCCGCTCGAATTTCCTATTCCCAAGTGTTGAATGAAATAAGAGACGAGATACCGAGCCATATCCGATGGTACCGGATACCCGCCGCGATGCGTCCAAATCTGCGGCTATCACGGAGATAAGGGGCATATTGCGATGAATGCATTCAGTTTAAACGGGCGATAGAGAAGTTGCTCGCCCGCGGACACCATGATCACCTCAAACTAGATAATGGTGGTCCGAATAGGAGGAATCAACAAACTCGTCAGTTCGACAGGAACATTAGAATGATAACTGAGCCTCCTCCCAGTAACAATCAGATTAAGAATCGCATCGGCACCATCAACAAACATGTGGAGAGGCCAATAGCTTTGCGTGGAAATGAGCAACCTCTGGCCTTTACTCGAAGTGAACTGGTGACTTCGATCAACACAGAGGATATGTGCTTATGCATCTCAGTGGTCATCAATCGGGCATGTGTCAACAGGGTGATGGTTGATACAGGAGCTTGTCGCGACATCTTATACTACAACTGCTTTAAAGAATTAGGGTTCAGCGACTCCAATCTGCGGCCGCACAATGGTACCCTTGAGGGATTCACAAATCACAAAATACAGGTCAAGGGGGCCATCGACTTAGATGTACAAATGGGAGATTACGCGCCATTTCGCACGGAAAAGGTGACATTTACGGTAGTCGATCTCCGGTCAATTATAACATGATAATTGGGACACCCGCCTTGAAACAATTTCAAATGGTAACTTCCATTCCTCATCAACGGGCAAAGTTTTATGTAGGGGACGGGATCGGAACGTCGATCGGCGAACTGCAAAATTTCTGTCCTAACATACATACATGAAATGAGAACAGGGAACAAGAGAGCACGGATTGAGCGGCCCCGCACATGGAAAACATTGACATGATCGGGGTCGCCGCCGAACATGTGACGACTAAAGTGGAGTGCGAAACATTGCAAGTCGGGGACGAGCCGATTTTACAACAGAGAGGATGAGTTAGTAGAGGTAATCATCAACGATGAATACCCCGATCGGAAAGTCAAAATTGGGGCTCGGTGAGTTCTTTTGAAAGGGAAAATTTGGTACAATTACTCAAAGAAAATCGAGCGCATTTGCACAGGTTGTCACGGACATGCGAGGAGTCGAAATTGACGTCGCTCTTCATCATCTTAACGTCGACTCTACTTTCAAGCCAATACAACGGCGAGCGCGCCAATTTTCAGTTTGAAAAGGAGGCGGCGGTGAAAATAGAGGTTGGAAAACTCCTGCAAGCGGGGATAATAAAAGAGCTCGCCTACCCGACCTGGCTAGCAAATGTGGTTATGGTAAAGAAGCACAATGGCAAGTGGAGGATGTGCGTCGACTTCACCGATATCAACAAAGCTTGTCCCAAGGATCCTTATCAGCTTCCACGAATCGATCGGTTAGTCGACTCTATTTCTGGCTTTGAAGTTTTAAGTTTCTTGGATGCATATTCTAGGTATCACCAAGTGCGGATGGCTGAATCCGACAAAGAGAAAACGGCATTCAGAGCCGCTGGAGGTCTATTTTATTATGAAATGATGCCATTTGGGTTGAAAAATGCGGGTTCGACCTATCGGCGAATGGTCAACGGGGTCTTCGGTTCACGGATAGGCGAAATATGGAAGCTTATATAGACGACATGGTTGTTAAGTCCGGCGGGGACGGTCACGCCGCCGACCTTCAAGAAACCTTCAACAATGTCAGAAAACACTCGATGAAGCTCAATCCGGCCAAATGTACTTTTGGTGTCCAGGCGGGCAAGTTTTTGGGGTTCATGGTTAGTCGTCGTGGCATCGAGGCTAACCCAGAAAAGATTCAAGCTTTAATCAATATGCAAGAGCCTACAACTATCAAAGAAGTTCAGAGGCTTAATGGCCGCATCATCGCGTTGGGTCGGTTCATATCGAAATCAGCGGAGAAATGCCTTCCTTTCTTCAAGATTCTCAGAGGCGATAAAACTTTCTCATGGAACGCAGATTGTTCGCAGGCATTCCAAGCTCTGAAGTAATATCTAGGAAAACCACCTCTTTTGGTTAGCCCCGTAGAGGGAGATGTTTTGTTTTTGTACTTAGCGGCTTCAGACCGGGCTGTTGCCGCCGCTCTTGTCAAGGAGGCCGGAACCCTCCAAAATCCCGTCTATTATATAAGCAAGGCTCTCAGTCCGGTGGAGAGTCGCTATTTTAATATTGAAAAATTAGCCTACTCGCTTGTCATTGCTGCCCGCAAACTCAGGGCTTATTTTACTTCACACACCATAATTGTCTTAACGGATAGTCCGATGCGCCAAATACTACACAAACCAGATCTTTCAGGTCGACTCCTCAGATGGGCCATCGAAATTACTGAATTCGACATACAGTATCAGCCCAGAAAAGCTATCAAGGGTCAAGCATTAGCAGATTTTATTGTAGATTCAAGTTTCAGCTCGCCACAACCAGATTCGCCATCATCTCAGGAGCCCGCTGCGGCCAGGAATAAGCCCAATCAATGTTGGCATTTATATGTGGATGGGGCATCTAATCGAAATGGTTGTGGGGCCGGAGTAATCTTGATGGAGCCCGGAACAACGGAAGAAATCGAAAAAGCTTTGAGATTCGAATTTCCGGCCACGAATAATCAGGCCGAGTACGAAGCAGTTATAGCCGGTCTCAAACTAGCCAAGGAATTAAACTTAGAAAATGTTGAAGTATTTTGTGAATATCAACTCATCGTCAATCAAATCTCAGGGGACTATGACACGCACTGTAGTACTCTTGAGAAGTATGGTGAGATTGTTCGACGATTAAAAGGCGGCTTCAACTATTGTAAGTTCATCAGAATTCGGAGAGAGGACAATGAGCGAGCAGACTATCTTTCTAAGTTATCACTCAAAGAAGAGATTGCAGATCCTTCAATAATGATTGAGTATCTAGCCATACCCGTCATAGAGGAAGTACAAATCATGGAAATCGACACACCAGCGCCGACTACATGTTGGATTGATGAGGTCCAAGCTTACATAGAAACTGGCATATTACCTGATGGGGCGGACAAAGCCCGCGCACTCAAGAAGAGAGCGGCAAGGTATATTATAAATAACGGAATACTCTACAGAAGATCCGCGATAAGGCCTCTTTTACGATGTGTTCGAAAGGAGGAGAGCAAGACAATCCTTATCGAACTTCACCAAGGAGTGTGTGGGGGACACCCCGCTAGCCGCTCCTTGGCACAGAAGGTTATAACTGCCGGGTATTATTGGCCAACAATTCTTAAAGATTCAGAAAAAAGCTGGTTAGAGAATGTCCGAGTGTCAAAAGCATGCGGACATCCCCCGGATACCGTCGTCGAACAAAGCATCGTGACCGCGTCCCGGCCTTTCGACATGTGGGGACTCGACCTTATCGGACCTTTTCCACCAGGGAGAGGCGGATGCAAAGTTATCATAGTAGCCGTGGATTATTTTACAAAGTGGATTGAGGCAAAACCCATGGTTAAGATAACCGCAAAAGCAGCAGGATACTTCTTACACGATCAGATTTTTTCACGTTTTGGCGTCCAGCAGGCAGTAGTATCGGATCACGGCCCGCAATTTAGGAAGGACTTCTCAGATCTTTGCGACGAATTCAAAGTCAAGCACTGGCAGTCTTCGGTAGCTTATCCTCAAGGAAACGGCCAAGCTGAGGCCGGCAACAAACAAATTATCAAAATGTTGAAGAAAAGCGTGGACGACAAAGTAAAGGCAGGAGGGTGGGTTGATGAGTTACCCGATATACTTTGGGCACTCCGCACTACTATCAAAACACCCACAGGAGAAACTCTTTTTGCTCTTACCTATGGATCAGAGGCTATGACTCCAGTTGAAATGGCTCTACCCAACATCAGAGTCGCATTGTATGACCCAGCGGATAATCTTTTAAACAGACAGATCGACTTGGATCTAGTGGAGGAAAAAAGAATTGCGACTTATCATCGATTAGCGAACTACAAGCAAATCGCTAAACAACAACACGACAAGCGAATCCGCGACCACTCATTTAAAGTCGGGGATTTCGTTCTTCGAACGAAAGGCCACGGGTATGGAGCCTAATAAAGGGAAGCTAACGACAAATTGGGAAGGCCCTTATCAAGTCGCGAGAGAGATCAAAAAAGGGACTTATGTCCTCAGAAATCATCAAGGCTACGAGCTCAATAGACCTTGGCATGCGGACAACCTCAAAAGGTACTACATGTAATAAATCGGCTAGGGATATGGCTATCCTCTCGTTTACGACGTGAGTGGTTAGGCTTTCTTATTTTGCTTGTAATCTTTACTCATCTAGCGGGATGAGTCGAAATTAATAAAGCCCGATTTTACATTCTCTTTTTTATATGCAAATTATTACAAGTATGCACGGGTAAGAAAGAATTGTGCTCGAAGAATTTTCAACAAAACTTCGGCCGACTTCGAGTTGTTGAAATAGGGGCAATATTTGGGAAAATTTAACGCGGCCACAACTCCCTAGCGAACAAGTTATTTTAGATAAGATTCAAGAGGGGCATATCTCATACAGAAGTCCGCACAAGATCGACCTAGAATCTTATCTAAAACAAGGGGGACGGATGTTATTATCATCGGACTCAATTTAGACAATAAATTCAAGCAAAAAGCAAGCATACATAAAAAACGGGCAGGAAACAAACTTGTGAATAAAATTATAAGCTGGACAAAGTACATACTAGCTATTATAGATACAAATGTGCGGACAAAAGTGCGGAAAATGAAAAGAGTTATACATATGCGAACACAGAATAATGTTTTACAAAACAGAGCCAGAAATCTAAGAGCCCTCGGGCCGCATCTCTTCATTGTGGACATTCTCTTCGCGGAGAGAATGGTGCAGCATCTGATCAGCATTGGTCTCCGACACAGTAGGCTCTGTCGACTTCTCACCAGGCTGCTCGACCTCGCCTTCTTCAGCGGCTCTCTCTCTCGCTTCGTGGCCAAGCGAACACGCTCCCTCAGATTCGCCTCAATCACAGCAGGGGCCACCCAGTCAGGATCGCACTCTGGAACATAGCGCCGAAGCTCAATATCGAGAGAAGGTATGCGGTCATGAAACTCACTCGAAAAATCGAGAGAAGGGATGGGTGAGAATCCACTCCTCTAAGACATCAAGATCGGGGGTACCACCGTCGCGAGCGAACACACCTCGCGATGTGATAAAACCCTTGGTCGTATCCCATCATAAAGCCATCATCATTAGCGGCCTTAATCCGACCTTCAACACTTGAGCCCAGATCCTTAAGCTGTTTCTGCAGATCCACACACGTTGCTTGCTCGGCCTCCCAATGAGCTTGAGCCTCCGATACTTTCTGTTTCATTTCCTTCATAGTTTGATCAACGGACTTGCTCTGCTCGATAAGTTTTGCATTAATCTGGTTAGCCTCAGCAAGCTGTGCTCTCAGTTTCTCGTTCTCCGCCTCAGCTGCGTTTAATCGCCCACGAAGACCGGCAGACACTGCATTTGCGGCGCCAAGAGCTTTCTGGTTTTCGACCAGCTCTTTTCTGACATCGGCACTCTCAGCTATGGTGTTTCTATAATCATTGACGAACTGTGCCAAGCCAGTGCCAACCTAATGGAAGAGAAATAAACAGCGGAGTCAATATTGACATGAGAAAAACGACAATAAAAGAATGAGAAACAAAAACAAGAAAGGAAGTTTACCATGCTCACCGTGGCGCCGTATAAGCCCCACAAATCGTCAATGCTCCCAAGAAAGGCATGGCGGGGATCAGTCTGATCCGCCAGGACAACCCTGTCCGCTATCCCGCGGCCTATCTCCAGCTGGATGTTATTAGGGATACCCCATCTGAAATGCCTCAATGGGGGCACATCGGCGATACCCATTGAAATTGTGCGCGCCTTGGGCGGGTCAAGAGGTTGTTGCCGCATGAACTCTTTATCCAACCGGGCGGCGGGACAACCTCTAGGCCCGGTAGGAACTCCCAAAGCAAAGGGCACTATTGTCTTCGTGCCCGCAGAGGCCACCTCCTCGGCCACAGGTTTGCCTTGATCAGCCATTGTTTCTTTACCTTTGTCAGTTCTGGACTTTTTAAGAGGAGGGACCTCCTGTGCGCCGCTATCTTCTCCCACGGGCTCAATCTCTTCAACAGCAGCCCTCTTCTTCTTATCACCCGCAGGCGGTTTTGTCAGAGTGGTCTGCTTCATGGTTTTGCTCGCCGCGGTCTTCTCTACTAAGAGCGGCTGGGTTGATCTCACGGCTTTAGATCCGGAAGCTCCGGCCGCTGTCGTCTGTAAGTCGACCATGGGAAGGGGTGTTTTGATCCCCTTTAGCTCTGCGGCCCTCTTCACCTCGTCGACGGTCTTTTTCTTCGTCAGCTGGCTGCGTCGAACTAATCTATCCATGGTACCTGCGAAGAACAAGTGTTAATTAGCAACCAGAAGATATGAAAAGAAACATACTATGAAAAGTAAAAATCCTACTCGGTGCTCGCATATTAGGATAGCCGCCGCAGATTTCACATTGAGAAGGCATGAACCTGCCATGGTGACACTCGCCATACCAGTCAGGATGAGTAGGCAACGGGTCGACTACAACTAAGGGTTCGCCGACGCCGGCTCCAGAAAGTCCGGCCTGTCTGAGATAGGGCTGGCCAACGTCTAGCAACAATCTCCAGTTAAACGCCCTAGCTTGAGGCTCATTTTTGCGGGTATAGCCCAGATCGTCTTTCAGCTCGGAGATAAACTCATCATCATCGAATTGAGTTCTTATCTTTTTCAAGTGCTCAGTTTGGACCGAATTCTCCGCTAGCTTCTCAAACGGCCAGCCTATCCGGGACTCCACTTTCATGCATCTTTTGTCCCATTCCGCCACTTTATCAGGGAGATCGAACAGTAAACGGGGCCGACCATGACTCGATCGACTACGCGGTTGGATTTGGCCAGCGCCGCCCTTCCGAGAAAAGCTATAAAAATATAAAGCACCGGCATCGACGGTTCGCGCCCGCTTAACCTACTAATTATAATGAAGGACATGACCACGCGAACAACTCCCAAGCTCAGGTCGCAAGGCATCACCTTCAACTCTTCCATAAATGTAACAAAGAATGGGTCAAAGGGAGGTCTGAGTCCGGCTGCAAAATGATCATAGTGCAACCACAGGTAATCTTGCTGTTCCCGACCACAAACCCACGATGCATTGGTCGCACCCATGCTGATAAACCGATAGTCCGCAGAAACATCACACGCCCCCAAGGCCAAAGTATAGTCTTCCCGATCTTTGAACTCCTTCCATCGGGATATAAGAGCCCTATCCGCTCGCTTTTGCTCTGCGAGCTCATTCTCAACAGCAACAGACCTTTTCTTGGGCGGTCTCTTCTTCTTTTCGGGCTCACCAGCGGTTGTGGTATTCTTTTTTGAAATGACGACTTTAGGAGATTTTTTAAGTTTCTCCGGTATCACAGCGGCTTCCACGGCTTCCTTGAGCTTGCCGCTACGCTTGGCGGCTCCAGGGTGTATTGCTTTCTCCATTCTGGTAATAAGGCCGCTCAATACTATATTATCGTCGTCTTCGACCTCGACCTCAGCAGCGCCCACACCGGTAATTGATACCTCCGGGTCAGATTCTATGTTAACGGGTCCAGGGTTTGGAATTTCTTCCATCTCCTCCTCGTCGCCGCTAGAGCTAGCGTCCTCCATGCTCACCTCCTCTGACCCATAACCCGCAGCGGCCCTAGCCTCTTCATCTGACTGTGTGTGTTCTGAAGACATGCTGGAAAATAAAAAAGGGCAAGGTGGATCAGATTATCACCCGGACATGGAAATCGGGCCGAGGTGAAAGCAATCACACCCCGACACCTCGCCCTTCCACCTTCCTTAAGCAAACAAAACCCCCAAAATTCCCAGAAAAACCCCCAGCTTTCCCAGAAAAACCCTAAATTCAAAGCCCAGAAAAACCCTAAACACACATTCAAACACTACCAAACAAAGCATACATGCATACAGGGATATTTCTGGGTAAAGATGGGTATAAAACCGTAAAAACTCAGGCTGGGCTCATGGTGTTCATCAGAAAACAAGTGAAAAAAAATCACAGAGGCTAAATCGCATCTTTAATGTCTCTAGCAAGAATAGACGATAATGAAAAGCATAAATCAATCCAGAAAGCAAATAAAGGAGTGAAAGTTCATACCTGATTGATAATGGGGTGATGAAATGCTAAGCTTTGACTGAAACGAGCACTCGCCGGAACCTGCTTGCAATCGCCGGAATTTCCTTGCTTTAATCGACCGGAGATTTTTATCAGAAAGAAAGAGAGGAAAAAGTGGAGAAGTTGGGGGTAACTCCTCTATTTATAGAGGGAAAATTTAGGGGGAACGACGTTTGGGATCTAAAATTCAAATGTAATGATGACTGGAACGGTTACCGATTTTTCTCCGCCAATCAGAGCAAGGGACGGTTCATTTCCAACCGCCGTGTCAGTACACGTGACTGACGTGACGTTTCGTGTACCGATACATCCGTTTGTACATTCCAACCGTTCTAAACTCTTTCGACGACCATCAGCTTATCCGCCGAATAAGCGGCTTCAGCATGTTACTATCTCCCAACCTTTCTTCAAGCGGCTAACACCAATCAATGCTGCTGTGGCTTATCTTGACAAAGCACCTTTGATAGAACGTTATCACTTAAATGAGCCCGACGAGCGTTGTCGGCGATCAAGCATGTCCGCTACAAATGCACAAGCATATAATCGGTAATTCGCTACGCGATACTAACAACGATTCAAGCCCGATAGAACATTATCGGCGATCAAGCTCGTCCGCTACAAATGCACGACATATATCTAGTGGTTTTCACCAACACCGATTCAAGCCCGATAGAGCATTATCGGCGATCCCCTGTCACGTGCAACTACAAAGGAGCTTCACCTAAAGTTCTTCTTCAAAAAATCTACTCTCCGCCTTGGCGGACACGCCAGGCACAGAGTAGGGGGCCATTGATATACCCGGATTGGACTGGGGCCCTGTTCCACCATATTGGGCCTACTATCACTACAAGAAAAAAGGTTTTTAGCAGCGTGCTTTTAGCAGCATGCGTTTAAAACACGCCACGAATAATAGAATTCATAGCGTGCTATTTGTTTTATGCTGCCAATAATGTATATCCACTACTAATGGCAGCACACATGAAAAATACGCTCGTTGATAGTGGTTTTCGCGAGCTTTCTTTAGCACGCTACGAATAAATAATTATTAGCGATTGGGAATATAAAGCTGACAAAAGTTTAACCTTATTTTTGAATTTAATTTAATTTCATCTCTAGCAATTTCTAACTTTTCCCGGGAAGTAAAAACATTAGCGCGAAAATATCTATTTTGCACCAAAAACCTCTCCTCTTCAAATATAAAAAAAAATTGCACAGAAACCTCTCCTCTTTCAAAACATCGAACTCGCCCTAGCTGCTGCTTCCGTCTGCCGTTGCTTGTCTCCGGTAATTTGGTAGCCATAAAGGTTCATTGGTCGATTTATGTGCACTAATTTCCGGTAAATTGATCTAATTTGATTTTCTAGTTAAGAAATCTCTCCAATGGTCGATCCCAAATAATTTTTCTGAGCACGATTTTATAAATTTTGTTGTGGTTTGAAGATCCGATTTGAGTGTTGAAATTGCAAGCAACATCTCTTTTGCTGCAATTTAGGTCTCCTTGTCTTTGAAAGAAGTCTTATTTAATTCTCGGTCTTTTTGCTTTACGTGTGTGAATCATTTCGATCTGTGAAGTCTTCTTGGTTGAACCCTTGCAGATTGCTTGTTACAAGACACACCAGTTTGAAGTGTTGGTGGTGTCTGCCTTGTGGATAAGGTTGTAGGCTTGCAATGCGCCCAAGAGGTTTGAGCAAGATGATTCTCAGTACTTCCCTGATTCACCGAGTCTTGCTTGATAATCTCCCAATCCCCTGGTTACCGTGCTTGATTTCCAATTCCTTAAACCGCGATCAAACATAGTAACACTCCCTTGTTGAGTCTGCAAGTTTCATGTTCTTGTCTACTAGCCTGCTGAACCTTTTGATCTGCTGAGTTTATCTTGTAATAGTTAAGCCTTAGTATTTTGTATACTAAACATGTATTCGGCATTCTGTGAATTCCAGGCTTGATAATCTTGTTCTCTAAACTTGAGTATCCTTCTTGGAATTTGGCTGATAGTTCGGTCTGTATCATGGTCAGACTTGTATTAATCTATTGTGCACTATTTTGTCTGCTGTGCCTTTTCTACTGAATCTGTAGTCTGCTGTGCCTTTTCTACCGAATCGTAGTCCGCCGTGCCTTTCCGGAACTTCATTTCATGTTTCTTTAACAATTCAAATTGCTTCGACTCTTTTCTCGATGGATCTTTGTAGAACCAATAGAAGAATATCAGAAGTTTTTGTTCTGGCTCTTTCTGAACACTAGTTCTAAAACTCTCTGTGGTGTTGTTCCCATTTGCTCTGTTCTAAATTCAGTAACCTATCTCACTCTCAGATTGATTATTGAGTTTCTGCCTCTTGTCTGTGTATTGGTTACTATGTTTGGTGCATATAAATCTCATTTGTTATTGTCATCACCCTATTGAAGGAGATTGGACCAATACCTTCTATAGATTCTTGGCATATCATGTAATAAGTTTTTTTTAAGGATTGTAGCTTTAGGACAGCTGATAAATTTCAGTTTTGATAATCTTCACTTTCAGTTTTGATTATCAGTCTTGTGATTTTGTTTATCAATGATGGATTTTGAACTTGTTGTGCAGGCATTCTTTTATCTTTAAGCCGATTCTAGTTATTTACATTCAAGGATTATCAAAATGGCCAGAAAACGGAGTAAAACTCCTGAAGATGAAGTTCAGGTGAAATCTTGATATTAATTCTTTCATGATGTTTTGTAAAATTTTGAGTCTTTTAATGAAAGGTTGAAAGTGCTCACATCCATTCATTGGAAATGACTTTTGAAACAGGAAGAAGAAGCGATTGGTGATCAGCCAAATGATAAGAAGAAAGGACGTGGAACCTCAAAGTTGTATCTTCCACGTAATGGAGAACAACCCAAAGATTTGAAGCGCAACAAGTATGGACAACCAGTAGGAGATGAGTCAGTGGATTTATCTACTTATCTTGGTCGCTTGGTCAAGGAATTTGTTCCATACACAATAGACCGTTGGGAAGATGTAGATAAAGACGCATTGAAAAGAATGTGGTGCTTAATCAAGGTAATATTGGTATACTTTTGTGATGAAATGTTTAGCCATATGGTGGGGGGATGAGTATGCATTTGATTTTTTAGTTAGGTTGTAATGAACGTAAATGTGGTCCTTCATTTTGGAATTTGAGTGGGGTTTTTTGTGTGGCATGTGACATTGATTATTTTCATCGTACGGTTAAAGTTTCGTGTTGAAGACGGGAAAGAAAAGTCACCTTTCAACATGTAGATAAATTGTGGCGTGACCAAAAGTCTAGGCTACGAACAAAGATACGAATGACTCATGAATCTAACGGATCAACCGATTTTTCTCATCTTAAGCTTTGATTTCATGAACAAGAATCAATGGGATTTATTTGTGACAAAGACATTTTCACCGAGTTTCGAGCAAGTATTAGCTACAATATTTTCTTGATTTTTATATAGAACAATATTCATAAAGTGTTATAATTAACTACATTATTCGTAGGAAAAAAGTGACAATTTCAGTAAAATGTGCGCAAAGAAAACTATGAACCACACTATGGGCCGTGAAGGTTATGCCCGTTTGGAAGAGAAAATGGTAGATATTTCATTTATACTCTTTATATGTGATAGTGCAAAGATTTATTTTGTTTAATATCACTCTACAACGTTTGACGGAATAACATTTTGTGTCTTATATTCTAGAATGAAAAAAACACTAGCGATACCGAAGTGACAAGGGTTCAAGTATGGATGGAAGGACACAAGGTGAAAAACAAACAACCTACTAGTCAACATGCACAGAAAATGGTAATGTAATTAATGTAGTGCTTTGTTTATTGTTTGTCATACATTGTTTTATTTGAAAGTTGTTCGCTATTTCTTGGTATTCTTTTTTTCATACATTAGATCTTTTATATTTGCAGAAGGATGTACAAGAGTGCCCTGTTGAATCACAACACACAACTTCCATTAACGAGGATGCAATTAGCCTTGTTTTTGGTAAGGAAGCTCGTGGTAGGGTGCGTGGACTTGGCTTCGGAGTAACACCTTCTAAAATTGGAGTACAAGTTCAAATGAATGCCTCTGTCAAGCAACTTCAGGGTGATATTCGTACCATGAAACAAGAATTCGATGAAATGAAGTCCATGTTACTACAAGTATTAAGGCAACCAAATCTAAAAGAACAGGTTAGTATATGGATTAACTTGTCTATATTCAATGACTCTTGTCTTTTTACACTACCAACTTGACCCTTGTTTGTATAATTAGGTTCCTAGTGATGGTCCCGGTGATGCTTGGGCATGAAGTTGTTCTTGGTGGTGCCAAGGCAGCTACACCGCAGGTAATCAAACTGTTTTGGTGAATTTTTATTTCTTCTAAATTTGATTTTTAATACGTTCTTATCCGGTAATACGTTAAAGGGACCAGGTCTGTTGTAACATTTTTTAGACCGTTCTTAGCATTTTGAATGACATCCAGATTTGAGTGGTTTTTGTTTTTTGCGGAGACTACATTTGATGAATTTGATACATCCTCAGCAACAAGATTTTGAAGTTAAAATCTACAAGACTTGTGGACAATTGGATCATTTTCTGTATCAAGAAATTAAAAAAAATATGATAAAGCCTATTGGATTATTTTCACATTTAACCATGTTTAGATGTTTCTGTCCTTGTTTATGATAACCATGATTTGTTTGCATAATTAGGTTCCTAGTGATGATGCTGGTGATGCTGTTGTTCATGGTGGTGCCAAGGCACCTACACCGAAGGTAATCAAACTTTGTTTTGTTGAATTTTTATTTCTTCTAAATTTGAGTTCTAATACGTTCTTATCCGGTAATGCGTTAAAGGGACTAGGTTTGTGTTGTAACATTTTTTAGACCGTTCTTAGCATTTTGAATGATATCCGATTTGAGTGAATCTTGTTTTTTGAGGAGACTACATTTGATGAGTTTGATATATACGGGAAAATACGAAGTGCAAACTTCTTCATTGGTCGATTGGTGGTAAAGTTGTTGCGTAAGGACGGATTGCATCTACGAATCTGAAGCGAAGGTGCATCACGTTGCACTTGGTCCATTATTGTGGAAAGTGTGGATCGATAGGGTTATCGTGGGAGACATTATGCTAATTCAACCAAATGAAGAAATGTACACGCTTGATCATGCCTTGGGAAGCACGACCGCGTGGTTAAAACAGTTGATCACCCTTGATGATTGATAGGTAGTTGAATTTATTTTGCTTGACAACCATTAGTACTTGATTAAATATGTTTATTGTTTTGAGCGAAATTGTTTTTTTTACTGATGGTTGTAGTTTTGGGGAATCACTATTTAGATTATGGTACTACGTTAATATTACATTATCTTTTGGTGCTAGTTTGTTACATGTGTATCCCCTTGTATGTAATTTTTTTTGGCATTAAAGCTGAGCGTAGTTCCCTGCAATAAATTATGCTAGGATCATAATTCTATAAACATATCAAGTGCGGCGTGCGGACCAAGCCGCTATAAAGACAAGTGCGGCGCACATAATAAGTCGCTATAAAGACAAGCTATAGCGCACATAATAAGTCGCTATAAAGATAAGTGCGGCGCACATAATAAACTCGCTATAAAGACAATCGCACGCGCGCGCACCAAGCCGCAAATGTCTTTCCCTTTTAACGACGTTTAACTTTGCGGCATGCGTAATGCGGCTAACGAAAATATATTTCAAGCGTATTCGGCATGCTTTGCGAAAACCCCTTTTTGTTGTAGATCTTGGCCCATCAACATAGATAATGGGCTTCTGCGCCCACTGACCGCTGTCACAGCCATCTCTTACCCGCTAGCTACAAGCCGGGACTCCGTCCGCCAACCGTAAGCCGGATCTTGTCCGCCGCTTCAATGTCGGATCCATCTTCTCAATGTGATTTCTACCCATACAGTCAAGGCACAAATGAGTCCGCTGCTCGTCATTCTTATCAATGATTGATGGTCGTTACTCACCGCGGCCTATCGCTGTCCGCTGTCCGTCGTTCTTATCAATCCAAACTGCCAATCGTGACGGTGGCTAGGACACTTGTAATGCATACGTAGTTAACTTAGCTATGTACTCTCGGTTGTCTTGTCGGTGAACGATAGACCGACTTACTTTTTAGCCTATAAATATGGGATCACATTGTAATAGAAAAGGATGATCAATCTCTTAAGCTTTAAGCTATAATATACTACAAGCAGAAACTCTGCCAATTTGTTGACAGATTCACTGATTCTTCATAAACATTTAAATCGCCACCACTGTTCTTGAACACCGCCGTGTCCTCACCGTCGAAATCACCCATCACAGCCTTATATCCACACGATAAGCACTGTTACCGCAAACCTGGTGTTTTACGCAACATCAAAAACTAATAAGCAATTACGGACTTATCGTTTCAATTGACAATCGATTAATTAGTTTTATCAATTACCCTGCAGAAATAATTAACTCAACTAATAATCGTAAAGAAATTATAGCAGAAGATGAACAAATACTAATAAATCAATGAGGAAGAAACACATTTGATCTCACAAATCAATTACATCGAGGTTTGAATAATTCTTCAACCTGGAATAAAAGAAATTAGAAACTAACCATTGTTGTAGCAATTACAAAATAATTCAAATAATAAGTGGTGGTTCGATCACACCAGAGGAAATAAAAATGCAGCCGTCACTCTCCTTTTTCTCCCCAGTCGTCCGTACCCTACCTGTGTTTTTCACTGTTTATATTCAGCCAAAGTATATAGTCTTCCTCCTATTCACGCCACTTTTTTTTTTTTTTTTCTTTTTGACTTTTGTTGGTGGGTCCCCAAAGTTTCTAAGAATATTAGAAATAAAATAAAATACCCCACCAATCAAAAATAATAGAAACCAGCCAATAGGAATTAAGAAGTCTCCTCCAATCATAAATTGTCTTCACTTAAAATATTCGTCCATTGTATTTCATCACTTGCAAATTTTCAGCTTCACACTAGGACAATGGTATGATCATACCATTTCCAGAATTTTCTTCCAACACTTCAAAATCATCAAAACGTGAAACATCTCTCTTATCTTTTAGTGATAACATCATCCTTCGGCTGCTCCTCTCTTTCACGCATTCCACGACACAAAACACTCCTCTAAGTCATTATCATTATCAATCCTGCAAAACAACACCAAACACCCTGAAAAAGCGCATATCTCCCTAGAAATGACATCGAAAAAGCGATTAAATCCCAACCAAAAATGTTCCTATCATTATTATATATAATAGTGTATAATCGATTGATTGATATATGCATTACTACGACGAATGATATAAAAGTCTCACGACTCGATCATTTAAATACCGAGTATTCCTACTACCACAATATTACAATAAGTGACAAAAGACACATTTATCATCATTAATTATATGGTACGTACTATATCAATGGTATAAAAAGTTTTTCTTTTTCTTTTTAAAAAATGGTATAAAAAGTTTATTATATCATTTGTTATGATAATTTTGTCGTGGTTATCGCATTTTTGGAAAATTATATACTACCTCCGTTCCAAAATATAAATTATTTTACATTTTTAGTTTTGTCTCACAATATAAGTCATTCTACATTATCAATGCAATATTTATACTTATTTTCTCCATCTTACCCATAATTTATTATCAATCTAACCATTTTTCATTATTTAACAACTATTCATTAATAATAGTCAATGAGCAATATTTTAGACATTAACCATCAAATTTATGACATTCAACCATTTTCTTAATGTGTATGAAAACACTTAAGATGACTTATATTTTAAAACGGAGGCAATATATCTTATTTATAACCGACCTGCCTACCTCATGCATTTTACAAGTGCACATAGCTTTCTTAATTTACAACCCCCTACCAAAATCTAGTGGCACTGACTCCACACTCTTCTAATTTATATTATGTCTCAGGTACTTCTTCTTCAACTCAGAAGCCAAAAAATTATATTCTTCATTTTTCTAAGAATTTATATATCTTCTTGATTAAAGATATATATATATGGCAGTAAATGCTGATATATTAATGGATCATGTTTTGTGTTTGTTACTTAAATAGCAGAAGGTGGTTTTGAAGGTGATGACTATGACAGATGATAAAACCAAGCAAAAAGCCATTGAAGCTGCTGCTGATATTTATGGTAATTAATTAACTCACCAAATTATATTTCTGTTTTTTTTTTTTCTTTCAATCATTTTATAATTAACATGGAATTGTGGGATGAATAAACAGGTGTGGATTCAATTGCTGCAGATTTGAAGGATCAAAAGTTGACGGTGATCGGAGAAATGGACGCAGTTGCGGTCGCGAAAAAACTGAGGAAGGTTGGCAAGGTTGAGATTATATCAGTTGGACCTGCAAAAGTGGAGAAGAAAGAAGAGAAAAAAGAAGAAAAGAAAGAAGACAAGAAGGAAGAAAAAAAATAGTAAGAATTAATAATATTAATAATTACCGTCACAGTCGGGCAGGGGCGGCGCCAATAACAACCAAATGGGTCACTTGACCCTCAAAAAATGAAAAAGGAAAAAAAAAAAAAAAAAAACCTATGTAAAATTTACATTAATTGAATAGTATTTTATCCATTATTATCATCTATGTATTGACCCTCTAAATCATATTCGAAAAATTAATTATAGTTGTAATTTAATCTTAGAAAAAAAAAATATGCGGTGTTGTTTTTGATTCCTGACCCGTATGGTAAAATTCCTGCAACCGTCCCTGCAAGTTGGGGATCGACCTGACACGGTAAATGTCATAATAAAGTGTATTAGTGAAGGCTTTATATGATGTTGAAACTGATCGAGTATTAAATATATGTCGCAATCACGAGAGGAGATTTTATTGTTATATCATATTGTGATATTTTTAGTGTTAGAACGAGAGCCAGAGGTGCAAGTTGATGATGTATAATGACTATATATATCATGTTGAATATGTTGGTCAACTCAATAGTAGGTAAACTTTGCTCAAAAGCCATTGAACCAGTATTTTCCCTATTAAATCTAATTAGCTTCAATGGGGCTACCTGTATTTTCCCTATTAAATTAAATCTAATTAGCAAGTTCTAAAATAAAATAAATTTCTAATTAGCAAGGGCTTTTTGTAATCTTCGTGGTTTTTTTATATTTTATTTTTATTTTTTCATTTTTAACACATGATACATGCTATGACACATCTATTGGTTATGTCATGAAGTTTATTGCAATAAAGATTTTTTTTATTATTATAATCAAGTAGTATGACTCAAGTGGTATATAAGTGAGCAACGTGATATACATGGAAGTCTACAGTTCGATTAACTTCGATCACGCCATCTTGGAAGAAGCTAGGTCTTACCTTTAAATAAGAATTAGAAACTGCAGACACGACTGACGTGAATATAAAAACACTTGTGACGTGGGTATGATCCAGAAATCACACCTATACAAACTGAATCTCAAACGGGTCAAATTGGTCAATGGGCCAACAGAAAATTAAGCCCATAGTTGGTCCCTAAGTTCAAGAGATTTAGATCGGAAACAAGGCGACATAAGGCAGGTCGCTCTCAGTGTCCAGCCGACCTCATCTCGGCAACAATTAGCCGACCAGGCCATCCAGATCACTCCCGATCAGAATAGGTCGCATCTAACCTCTAAAGAAGGTTGTACCGCACTAATGAGCAATGATCTCACGATTGATCTTCATTAACTAATGCAACCAATGATGGACTACATCATCATTCTCATTGTTGAGAACTACATTATTAACATGATCTCATATGTTTTGGGTACGCAGACAGACACGACCACAAATCATCAATGAATTCTCCCGTATTCATCGTTGGATTTTGACGATTTCTGTCAAAAGAGTCAAATTACCCGCAAAATCGTCAACTTGATATATGAAACCGACATGAAAAAGTTTGTCTGTCCAGTGTCCACTAGCAATATAAGAAGAAAAACTGATGTGTTGCGATTCATCCTCATCACTTTTTTGTGAATGGCCTTTTAACTTCATTTTCGTTTCCTTGTCGACAAGCATGTGACAAAATTACTGTACATCTTAAATAAATTATTACTTCCTCTAAAGGGTGATCACGTGTGTTACAGCACTAATACATAATAATGTCGTTTATAAGTAGGCATTTTCAAATAAAGATAGTGTTACTATCCTAATAATTACTCCCTCCGTCTCAAAATGTTTGGGACATTTCCTTTTTTAGCCGTTTACGAAAAGTCTAATTAATCCTTGGAATTTCGTTAATTGATGTAATATTATTAGGGTTATGATAAAGTGAAACTTAAAGTACATAAATGTAAAAAGTATTCGATCATTTGATGAAATTCGAAGGATTAATTAGACTTTTCGTAAGCGGTTGAAAAGTCAAACGTCCCAAACATTTTGAGACGGAAGGAGTATTTATTATGTTAAAACGATGGTGTAAGAATATGATTAGTCAATCGTTATCACATTACTGTAAATGAACAGTGCAAGTGTCTGGCCGGCTTTGAACGCGAAGTTGTTTTAGTTTACATCAAACACACTCACCAATAAATTTACATGTTTGTAATTAAGTTGAGTGTGATGCAGAATCCGCTTCCTTGTATGGGAATGATAATGTGCTGGTCCATCTAGAATGCAACAGACTATGGCAAGAATATTATGTTCGATTCAACACGCCTCATGGGGCCCGAGTTCGAGTGCGTTATGAAGAAGACTCGTGGAGCCCAAGTTTGAGTGCGTTATGAAGAAGCAACAGCTTCACCCGAGGCTAGCATGGTAGGCTGTTGCTCTCAACAAGCAAAAAATCCATCAAGTA
This sequence comes from Gentiana straminea, assembly GCA_036785695.1. Taxonomy (NCBI): domain Eukaryota; kingdom Viridiplantae; phylum Streptophyta; class Magnoliopsida; order Gentianales; family Gentianaceae; genus Gentiana; species Gentiana straminea. The sequence goes on along the minus strand of JAVUPR010000239.1, from coordinate 1,629,774 downwards.
AAGGCTCGAGTATTGTGAAAAGATATCGCTCGTGGCTAAACACAAAGCCAAGAAAGAAAGGATTCGTCGTCCTCTCCTGTAGTCGGCAGTTTCTTATTCGGCTTGGGGGCCTCTATACCGGTCCAACAAGACCTATCTAAATGGTTGTGTTACGGGCTTGTATTTAAGTGTTGTGGGCTCATAATAAAAGGAAGTGATAATATATTCCAAAAACAAAACACAAAAAAAAAAAAAAAATCCACTGCGGCTATTATTTCCACCACACCATTCTAGCTGTGCACCATATTAAAAATGACTATTATTTCCACCACACCATTCTAAGTGCACCACAATAAAATTGACATTGTGAAAATCAACTATAGAGCCAAGAACCGACTTTTCCAAGATCGGTTGTCGGTTCTTGGCTCCAGAACAGATTTTCACAAGATCAGTTTTGGTGTGATGCACGGTTCTCGACTCCAGAAGAGACTTTCACAAGATCAATTTTGGTGTGATGCACAGGTAGAAGAGGAGTGGTGTAGAAGAGGAGTGGGTAGAACAAGAGTGGCGCAAATAAAGGCCACCAAGGAAAGAATATAACTAAAAGAACTGAGAGAAAGTTTTATTATCAACACAACAATTACATAAAGATGCCCTTAATAAAATAAACAACAAAGGGAAAGTTTTATTATCCACACAAACAATTACACAGAAGTACCCAGAAAACCAGAAATTTTGAATACACGTAAAAAGTACAGACATGTAATGCAGAAACATACATAAACATCACACACCACAAAGTTAACAGAATGAACAAAAAGACACCAAAGCCCAAAGTTATATCTCATCTTGCCCCACAACAAACCCTCTTTTTTGGCCCCACAGCTTATTGATTATGTGACATCCAATAATTTAGAACCTCAATCTTGCCAAAAACCACCATATATATATCTGCTCAGATTTAGCCCATCTTTTTATCTTCAGATACACTCTGAGGATGCCCGGTTTCTCCAGGCAAGGGAACTGCAGTGCCAGCTGCTGGATAAGAAAAAGAAAGAACATAAGACAATGTTAAAGAACTTCAATTCCAAGTTCAACTTAAAATGAAACATTCATAATTTTTTTGAATAGTGCTCCCGGTATAACAAAATGGTCACTACACACGAAACACTTGCACCATTAATCATATTATAAGACATGTTGAATGATATAAGTCTAACCACGATCAATGATGTAAAAACGCATTGTGTCACCTGTTGTGACCCATGGTGGTTAAAAAACGTGTCGTGTTGTGATCAAAGGTGGTGTAAAAACGTGTTTTACCAAATATAATGAACAATTTTACTCACCATGTGAATCAGAAGATCCCTGCGTGTGTTGTTGTTGTTCCTGACCACCTTTACCAACCCAAGAACTCACTGTGTCCTTCACATAATCCACCACACCTTTGTTAACTTTTTCCGGTCCATCCGCTCTTATGTCGTCTCCCTCCTTTTTAGCCTCGGCTAAAACCCTCGGTTCCTCCCCCGTCGCATCGACCACCTTTCCTAGTGTTCTCGGCTCCTTCTCGGTCTTTGCCGAGGGATTCTCTTTCCGTATATGTAGAGCATCGGATATCTCGCGAGACAACGCCTTCTCTTCTTCTCCAGGCTTGAATTTCCCATACAGGTATTCTTTCACTGATGTACCTTTATCATCTCCAGGCACTGTTGCTCCCTCTTTACCACCGGTTCCGGCTCCAGTAACACGTGATATGACCGAACTACCTGCAGTGATGGACCAAAGATAAAAGAAACACAGAAATTTAATATCAGATATACTAATTCACCGATAAGTGTGTGTGTATATATACATATGTATATTATATATATTGGTCATAACCAATCTTCGATGCAACCACCATTTCAGCATCCGGGAGGGGGATGGTGGGGAGAGGGATGGGATGGGGTGGGGGTGGGGGCATATCGACCTTGGCTACCTTTATCGGCTACTTTAGCATAAACAGGAGCTAATGTTTCGGTGACTTTAGCTGTCATTCCTTGCACATAGGTCGGCGATGAAGCCGGTTTGGTAGTTCCTTGAACCTCTCCTGTTTCTAGACCCGACACTGGTTTTGTAGCTCCGGCGATGTGTTCAGTACTTGGTGCTTCGGTTTCTTTAGTGCTGCCATAACCTAGCTTGGATGCAACCGTATTCTTAGCGGAAATCACCTTATCAGTAATCGACGCCGGTTTAGCAGATTCTTCAACTTGCCCTGTTTCTAAAGCTGACACCGGTTTTGTAGCTCCAACTATCTCTTCGGTTCTCGGTGCATCAGTGCCGCCATATCCTAGTTTTGATGCAACCACATTCTTGGCGGAAATCGCCTTATCAGTAATCGACGCTGGTTTCGTAGCTCCGGCGATGTCATCAGTTGTTCTTGGTGCTTCCACCGCGTCTTTAGTGGGGCCATATCCGAGCTTGGATGCAACTACGTTTTTGGCAGAAATGGCTGTACCAGTAATTACAGATGGGACGGCCGATGTTAACATTCCAATGTAGCTTCCTTGGCCCGAAGGTTTTGGTTCGGTTGTGTCGTGGTGGAGGTGCTCCGGTTTGATGTGATCAGAAGATCTAGGGAAGGAGTCGGTTGGATTTGCAGTTTTAGCAGTGGAGAATGACTCAGATGGAAACTGATCATGGCTGCCGGTTGGATTTGCGGTTTTATCAGTGGAGAATGACTCAGGTGGAAACTGATCATGGCTGCCGGTTGGATTTGCAGCTTTATCAGCGGAGAATGACTCAGATGGAAACTGATCATGGACGCCCGTTGGATTTGCAGTTTTATCAGTGGGGAATGACTCAGATGGAAATTGATCATGGCTGCCGGTTGGACTTGCTGATTTATTAGCAGAGAACGACTCAAGTGGAAATTGATCATGGCTGTCCGTTGGATTTGCGGTTTTATCAAAGGAGAATGACTCGGGTGGAAACTGATCATGGCTGCCGGTAGACACCGGTGCATCATGAACACCAATGTTACCAAACGACTCCCTAGATTCGGCTATTTTAGGGGCGGATTCATCATGAACGCCGGAGTCGCCATGGACGACACCAAGGATGCCGGAATCACCTTGGACGCCACCGGGGACGCCGGAATCAGAATCACCATGGACGCCACCGGGGACGCCGGAGACGCCATGGAGGCCACTATGGGCGCCAGAATTGCCATGGAGGCCGGTCTTCTCGAATGATTGAATTAATGAAGCAACATCTGCCTCTTGACCTCCTGTAACAAAAACCAATACATTATCCTAATCAATATATCCGGTATCAAAAAAACACGCTTGCTATTACTTGAGATTATTTATCATTCACAAACAATGATCCATTTTATTTTATTTTTGTTAGTTCAAAAGGTTTCTCTGGGCATAAATGAACAATTAGTCCTCTAAATTTAGTCTAGTTCGATATTATTCCTCTGTTTCTGTTTCCATCCTATAACTCAACACCATCCCCGACCCAAGTGAATATGTATGATTCGGTTTTTAAGAATCGAAGTGTATGGTCTCGGTATACTACCTTTTCCGGTATGATCAATAGACTTGGCCTGATAATTCGAACCACCTCTAGGATCTTGAGCATCTTCAAGATCCTCCAGATCACCAAACTTAACCCCTTCTTGTTTAATTCCTTCATCTTCAACACTGGTAGGATCTAATACCCTCTTTTCCGGTATAACCGGTAGAGGCTGCCCGTTGATCTCCTCGCCGGATCTTGGCGTTGGCTCAGTCTTCTGAATAGAATAAGGGTCCTCTCCTATGGCAGTTGGCTTCTCCGAATGGAGCCCGGGGCGTGCAACGTCAGCTGCATACATATATACATAATTTTAATCTGAAGTGACATGAATATACATATAAACTCACGATGTTTATATAAATGCTGGAAAAGTAGGAGCGCCTTCCTTTTTTGGCCTCGTTTTTTCATCCGTAATGCAAACCAATTAAAGAGATGCAACTTATCAGTAATGCAAAACATTAGATAGTCAGCAACACAAATCAAAAGAAAAACCATCCAATATGCAATCGGGTAGTTAAGTTCTTGGAGTAAGAAGCATATGCATACAAGTAGCTGAAGTTCTCACAGGACTTTCATCAAACACTTTTAGCCTGAGAAACAATTATAGTTTACTAAATCAAACACCTTTTGATTGAAGTGCCTTGTGCAAAACATGATCCAAACGACAATGAAAACATGACACGCGACAAAAATAGAACGAAACAGTAAAATATGCGTATATAAGGGGGTATAAAAGCTTCAAGACGAAACACATGCGATATAAATGCAAAAAATCGTGAAACATAAAATGCTAAAAGTGTCTTCATCCCTAAGGTTGGTTGTTGCGGCGTGATTCAGTTTGTTAACACTACTCGTACTCCGCTACCATAAATGTGGTTCTGCCCCAGCTTCGTAAATACGTAAAATCAACAAAGAATACAAATCACCGGGGACGGCCGCGCTGCTTAAATACGTAAAATCAACTAAGAATACCGCTATGTGTAACACTAGATTCAAATAAAGATTATGGAAGGAAAAAAAAATAAAATTTAAGACCGTAGCATACCAGATGAAGCATGAACCGCAGGATCAACGTCCATTTCATCAGGATCTTCATGCTTTGTAACAGTTTCATCATCGTCTTCATCTTCATCGTCGTCTTGGCTCCCATTTCCATGCTTTTTCATAGAATTCTTAATCTTCTTTGCCTTATCCTTTACTTTCTTAAACACAGATTTCTTCTCATGAGGTTGTTGATCAACTTCATCTTGAACCCCTTAAATTTTTCGCATTCAACAAAAAAAAATTAAAAAAAATAAAACAGAGACTCAGATGCACTGCATAGTCTGCATTTGAAATGAGATAAACTCAAAGTCATAGGTGGCACTGGTACGGATACTAGTATACGGCAATGGTGGATTTAAATGGTGTTTCGAATACAAAACTACATCGATTTAATACAAAAACGAAAAATTTGAGGATCTTAGAGAGGGTATTGGCCCCTTTCCCCGACAGTGTTGATACAGATAGGCTAGTGTTGAACGCATAGGCGGATACCGGATACACATACATGATTTAGATTTTCGAACACGTATTAATCTGAGGATACGGATAGAGGGATACGGTATACACCACATATACAAGATTTAGATTTTTGAAACACATAGAATACGGATACGAAAAGCATATATGTAAATATTTAAAACTAAGGGCCAAATTGTACACAACAAAACTACCAAGGACAAAAATGTACATAACAAAACTATACGGACCAAAATGTACTTAATAAACCTATAAGGAGCAAGTAACGAACATGAAAGGGATACACCGGATACGAAAGACATATACATAATTATAAGGTATATAAGGACCAAATTGTAAAGAACAAAACTATATGTGATACATAATACAACTATATAAGGACCAAGTAATGATTATTAAAACATTTTTTAGTGTTATGTCTCCGTATTTGGTAGTTTTCCATCATTTAACAAATATAAGGACCAGTTAAACAATTATTGGTTATGTTTTATCATATTGGTTAGATTTTCATTTATTATCCGACGGTGTTTACTCAATTTTGGTTCTTGGTTTTACCTATCAAGTTATTAATATACACATAAGAATCTGTATCCAACATTTGGAAAATACAAATTCATTCCAAAGTGTGTATCTAAGTATCCAGCAGCGGGCACGATACTTAGACAAAAACATCCGTGCATCGTATAATTATCGCACTTCACTAGACATAATTATCCGTGCATTGTAAACAATTACTAGACAGAATTATCTATGCATCATAACTCATAAGAGCACTTGCATCAGTGTCTCTGAATAGAGTCTCTACCTTACAGATTCTAACATCATTTACAGAATCTATCTCTACACATAGTCACACATGCGGAATCTCTACCGTACTACAATAATAAAGTAATCGTAAACCAAAATAATTATGACATATTTACAAAAACAAATACACATATAAATAATTTATTTTCTATTATTATAGTGATAAATATTACCTTGTATGGATATTCAAAATATGTATAGAAGATCTTATTAATGAAATATTTACTAAAGCATTTTTTGTGACTCGAAATATATATATATATATATATATATATATATATATATATATATATATATATATATATATATATATATATATATATATTTGATGTTAGAAATAGCAAAAACTTGAATCTGTAAAAAAATTCAGATTGCGGTAGATATAGAGTATGATGTCCAATTTTATCCGAGAATCTGTTGAATAGAGATCGTGTATACGATTCGATGCGAAAGACATTTTAGTTGGATCGGAGCTGTATATACAGATTTACCACTTTTTACAGATTCTAATGCGAGTGCTCTAAGAGCACTTGTATCAGTGTCTCTGAATTGAGTCTCTACTTTACAGACTCCAACATCATTTACAGAATCTCTACACATAGTCGCGCATGCGGAATCTCTACCGTACTACAATAATAAAGTAACTGTAAACCAAAATAATTATGACATATTTACAAAAACAAATACACATATAAATAATTTATTGTCTATTATTATAGTGATAAATATTACCTTGTATGGATATTCAAAATATGCATAGAAGATCTTATTAATTAAATATTTGTAGAAAACATTTTTTGTGACTCGAAATATATATATATATATATATATATATATATATATATATATATATATATATATATATATATATATATATATATATATAATGTTAGAAATAGAAAAAACTTGAATCACGTAAAAATAATCGGATTGCGGTATATATAGAGTATGATGTCGATTTTATCCGAATCATTGAATAGAGATCGTGTATACGATTCGATGCAACACATTTTAGTTGGATCTGGAGCTGTATATACAGATTTACCACTTTTTACAGATTCTAATGCAAGTGCTCTAATAAGGTTTGTCCCCATGTAAATCCCGCTCTACAAGACTTACAAATTCGTCCTTTGTGCCCATCCTAAGTATCTGGAACATGATTCGTCCTACGTGCCTATCCTAAGTATCCGGTGCGTATCTGATACGTATGGGATACGGAACATGATTCGTCCTATGTGACTATCCTAAGTATCCTGTGGGTGCGTATGCATATCCGGTACGTATGGGATACGGAACGTGTCTATCCTAAGCCTCCGGTGCCTATCTGATACCTATCCGATACGTATGGGATTAGTCCTAGGTGCAAGGCACCCGATACGTATGGGATTCGTCCTAGGTGCATTTTGCAGGGACACTCCGTTTAGCTGACGTGTCGCGTGTCGGACACGTACCGGACACGGACACGCCTCAGATACGTCGGACACGGTGTCGGACACGCCATCGGGCCAAATTGAAATTTTCAAAAAATTCGGACACGCGTGTCAGCCACGTCATCGGGGCGAATCGGAATTTTCAAAAAAATTGGACACATTTGTCCGAAAAAATGGACACTTTTATTGGTTTTTAGACACTTTTCTACCCAAAACGATGTAATTTCACTTAAAAAAATATATCCTTGCCCATTAAGGCAGATGTGGTCCTCATTTGGACCAAATCACAACCCGTTCAAAGAAAAAATTCAAGTAGTCCTCGTTTGGTGCTTATAGTTTTTTGTAAATTACATATTAGTCCCTATATTCTTAATATTTATGTTTTAGTCCCTATATTTTGAATATTTGCATTTTGACCCGCACCCGTGTCCTATTTTTTTCAGAACTCTCGTATCCCCGTGTCCCGTATCAACGTATCCGTTCAACTTGCCAATCCTAAGCATCCGGCGGGTGCGTATGCGTATTCGATACGTATGGGATCCGGAACATGATTCGTCCTATGTGTCTATCCGAAGCATCCGGTGCGTATGCGATACGTATGGGATACGGAACAAGATAAGTATACGTACATCATAAGAAGGCACGTCCCTATGTAGATCCATCGGTACAAGATGGATGCGTAGTAGTGCATATCCATATCGTATACGTATGGATGGATATAAACGGTGGCGGACCTACATAACGCCAAGGAGGACAACATACCGCCAAAGAGGACAACTGCCTCTTTTTAATCCGAAAAAAATACATTAAAATTTATACGATACATATAGTTTACCCTCATATATTTTTTATTTGTCTTTAAAAAAATTATTGCCCCCTACCCGAGGTCCCCTACCCGAGGTCCTACGCTCGCCCCTGATATAAGATATAAGACACATGGATGGCTACAGCCTACATACAGACAGAAAGCATATATACATACATACATGATACATCAATAGTAATTCAAACCATAAGTATACATCCATACAAAAGTATACATACATCATAATAATTCAAGTCTCACCTGAATTTACTCCGGCCGGTGGAACACCGTCGTAGTGATGGCCAGGCTGTCGATCTAATTGAGCTTCCATACTGATGAATGAATAAACTTGAAAATGCTTTTTCTCTGAGACAATTTATCAAACAATTAATTGATGATTAAAGTGAAATAAAGTACTTGCAAGATATATATGCTTGAAGTAGTACTACATTTTTAAATTATTTTAGTGCGCTGTACTTAGACACGCGTAATGCCGACAAGGCACGTAGTTGTTATCGGACGCGCGTCTCATTCTTATTGAAGACGTGGCTCATGAGTCGGTCCTCATCTAGTACTGGTTTTTTGTCACGACCGACATGCATTTTCCAATCCACCCAACCCTTTTAATACTACTACGCATAACGATTGTGACATAATAAGATATATACCATGTTTTATATTATTGATCGTGATTTATGATTTATTAATTGTGATGTAGGTGTATCGTAATCAAATACATAGATTGTTTTGTATTATTCGTTGTGATATAATCGTTGTGAGTTCACTTTTAATCGTATGCGTAAGATTATTATCATAACGGTTAGGACAAAACCTTTTACGCAATACATTCTACAATATTGATTATGATGTAAATACATCATAATTACGAGTATTTGTTGTCATTCGGTGTACACAATCGTTCTTGTTTCCTGTTTGATAATATAAAAAATATTACTACCACAACGGCCATGATATAATGAGTACGCATATTCCTATTAAAGCGGACTGTCAGATGACTGTCACGTGAATAAACAAACAAATTTTTTTTTTTTTTAAACGCTACGATAAACTGACAGTCCGTTATAATAAATACTCTATGCATCAGAATTTTTACCTATACTGTATTGCAAGTAGTGATAGAGAATGAGGAGATTGAACACCCATTCCCATATTATTATTATTTTAACTTTTTCTATTTAAAAGAGGGCATTAAAGTATTTACGCGCAATTCCACAACCATAGCCAAATTGACATATTTGATGAAATAACCTACTAGGGCAAGGTCCCATATCATAGTGGTTGTCACTAGGGTTTATCCGGGCTCTCGAGTGAGATGACCCCGGTTCAATCCCTCTCCCCCGTAAATTAAAAAAAAAACTTTCGTCCAAGTGGAAGAAAAAAGATGAAATAACCTATTTTTATATCATTGGTCATGCCATATCTAGATCAATAATTATATCATATGTCATGACCAATGATATAAAAATATGTTGTGTCAATGGTTGTATCAGTTACCACATCCGTATCAAAATATAAGTCATCTTAAGAGTTTTTACACAGCTTAAGAAAGTTGTTGAATATCATTAATTCGAAAACTAATGTCTAAAATACTCATTGACTATCATTAATACAATAGTTGTTAATAAAAAGTTGTTAAATTCATAATAAATTATGGGCAAGATAGAGAAATAAACAATAAATGTTAAATGACTAATATTATGATTTATGAGACAAATAAAAAAGTGTAGCATGAGTTATATTTTTGGACGGAGGTAGTATATTATAGTTTACGATGACATCTACTACGTTGTGTCAATGCTCGTTGAAAATACAAAATATTATATATTATATATAGGGGGTTCTAAAGGCACCATCGTTCTTGTTTCCTGTTTGATAAGGCTAGGAAAGTAAACGTTCGTGCTCCGCACGAGCGGTGTCCCGGTTTATTTTTATAATCATTGAAATGCGAAAATCAAAAATGAATCAGTACATGTAATAATCATAGAGGACTGAAATGATAAGCCCGAGTAAACTATAAAAAGGTATACGATACGTGTCCGACAACAACACGACATGATACGCTCTGATACATTACGATGGCATGTCCGGCACGTGTCGGTTGATGAAATGAATATCCGACACCTCCGACATCGTATAGATACTTTTCGACACTACTGAACAATTTTTTTTCAATTAATACTTAAATCTATTCTAACCGAAAAAATGAAGATATCTTCGACATTATTTGCAACAACACGTGTTCTACCAAAAACTTGACACGACACGCTTCGATACACCCCGACGCCATATCCAACAGGTGTCGGTTGATGAAATGAATATTAATTAAAATTTTAATTAAAATCTAACACACTTTCAACACTCCATGACACAAAATCGACACCTTTCGACACTGCCGAACCCTTTTTTTGTATTCGCAGATTTAGGCTAATTTTAACGGTCATGGTAACTACACAATTCGAATTTCCATATAAATTAAATCAACAATACACTATAGCCAGTTTAACAATATTTGTAGCCGAAATAAATTTATTTTCAGGATATTTAATATTTTATATAAATGATATGTTTTTTTACGAAAAAAAATTCATTTCCAGAATTTTAATATTTCATGTAATCATCAAACCAAATATTTTTAGGCATGATATAAATATCGTGTAGGCAACATGTCGTGGTCTTATATCTTGAAATAAGTCATATCGCCGTGTACAGACGATATGTTTTTTTTATGAAATGAATTTATTTTAAGAAATTTATAAGATTTCATGTAAACGTCGACACAATTTTTTTGGTATGATACAAAGATCGTGTCGAAGAATAGTCGTGGCCTTATATTTTGAAAATAGTCATACATTTGCTACATATATTTGCACATTAAAAAGAGATACAATTGAGTCCAAATGGAACAATTTAACTCAAACCCTTCTTCTCAAAAAAAAAAAATTATATATATAGCATTGTAGGTAACAAATATCCCAATTTTTTTTCCATTCTTTGATTTCGTCCGTTATTCAACAAAAAAGAAAAAAAAATTCCAGTTTATTTCTTGATCCCGTTCTTTGCATCTTTCAATTCTGATAATAAAAATAAAAAAATAAAAAAGTTAATAATAGAAAAAGTTCCCAGCCTTGGATCGTAGTAGCAAGCAGAAATTGGAAAATCAGGTTGTGTCAGACATTTGACTTGCAAATCAGGTCATGTCTTTTCTGACATTAAAAATCAGGTAAACGTAAGGAATTCACATATCCCTCTGACACAAACTCATAGCTGTAAACGTAGGTTCCTTACGTTTAGACGTAAGGATCCTTACGTTTAAACGTAGGGTATTTCAATAAATTAGGAAGTTACAATAAATGTCTATTTCTCTACGTTTAAACGTACTGTTTCTACGTTTAAATAGCTATTATCTACGTTTGGAAGTGGTAGATGACAATTAATGTTGTTGTAAGGTACTTGTTCAATATACACCACATTAACGGGCTAATTTTCTCATTCCTTCAGAGTCTTTCATGTTAATATAAATTTTCTAACAACTTCTTCATCTTTCAAGTCCATTTCTTCATAATTCAAATGCTCAAATGGGTAAGTTTTTGCTATATAATTTGTCTTAATTCAAGTGCTCAATGTGATTATGTTATTTATGCTAGTAATGAAATGTACTTAAACGAAATGTGTGTTTTTAGTAGGTTGTTTATGTAATGTTTATACGTTTAAGTAGTGTGTTTAAGTCTTTTCTTAGTGGTATTGTTTAGGGTTTAATTACTAGGGTTTAGTGTAAGTAATGATATGTATTTAACTGAAATGTGTGTTTTAAGTAGTGATTATGATATGTATTTATTGAAATGTGTGTTTTAAGTAGTGATTATGTTATTTATATTGTAGTAATGATATGTATTTAACCGAAATGTGTGTTTTAAGTAGGTTGTTTGTGTAATGTTTATACATCTAAGTAGTGTGTTTAAGTCTTTGGTATTGTTCGATTGTAGTAAACTTTGGTATTGTTGATTTGGTATTGTAGTTTTGAGAAGTTGGGAAATTTGTTGTTGGTAGTAATGTAATTGTCCATATTGATGGTTTGATCATGCATAAGGGTGTTGTTCCTACCCAAAATGGTACTGAAAATGGCTCTGTTTCAGAGACCATTGTTATTAGAAATATTGATCACACTTAAACTTAGAGTGAAAGAGTTTAAAGTGTTAAAAGTCTTTGTTTCCTTGTTTGAAACATCTTAAAAGGGGAAAATAGTCTTTGTTTCCTTGTTGGGGTTTAATTAGTAGGGTTTAGTGTAAATATGTTTTGTTTTCTATTTGTGATAAATTTGCTTAGGTAGGGTTTTGAATTACTATATTGAATGTCTATAATGCATTTTAAGTTGTTATCTAAGTTGATGTTGAATGATTTAATAATGACTTGAATTGTTTTTAAAAAAAACAGATAATCGCAACACTATGATTGTTGTCTCGTTCAACGGAGAATTTACGTACGATCCTCTCTATAACCGGTGGAATCATGTAAATGGATCGATGTTCTCATTATTTGTCCGAAAGAACATAAGATTGAATGCGTTGTTGGATAAATTTCATGTGAGGCTTGGTATTGATCGGTCTGATTCAAAGCTCGGCGTAAAAGCTTTGTTTACTTATGCTAGTGTGGGGAATATACCACCTGATGATATCTTAGACGACGAGACACTAAATGGTTACATCGAAGCGGCCTCTGACAGTAAAAATGTAATTTTTTGCGTGAATGCTACACCAGTGGAGGCAAACAATGAACCGATATTTGAGGATGATGGCATTGATTTAAATCAAGATTCTAATGCCCCGGATGATAACAATAATTCAGATTATAGTCTTGGTAATTTCCCTTCTCCGGTACAAGAACTTGCTACAGATACAAATTTTAATCCATTCGAGCAACAGTATGGATGTAGTGGGTTTGAAAACCATGTTTCTACACAAAGGCTTGGTGAAGCTTAAGAACAACAGTTTCAGTATCAACCAGTCAGACCAAGTCGTAATCTTTCAAATTAACCTTCAAGTAGTCATGTTCGTGTTGAAATGGTTGGTGAATACACTGATCCGTTTGAATTCGGTCCTCCAAGTTATAATGTTATAAATAGCCAATCACATAATCCGTTTCAGTATCCTTCTAACCAACCTTCAAGTAGTCGTGCTCAACCTATCCAACAGCCATATAATTTGTTTGGTGGATCAGTCACTAGTTTTTTGGCCTCTCCGTTTGCACCTCATATTCAAACCGATCAAACGGACAAGGATGACAACAATAATCAGGGTGCCAATGCTAGGGTAAGTGTCCGAGAAGATAATTCATGGAGGATTCCCACATTTGAAGATGATGATTTACCGCAGTGTCTATCTACCGGTACGTTACATATGAATGACGTGAACGAATTATTCATTGGGAAGAAATATGATTCGAAAGAAGATTTTAATTTGAAAATAAAATCGTATGCGGTTGCCAATAATTTTCAGATGAGCTTGGGTAGGTCGGACACACGTTGCTTGTATTACACATGTCTAAACGATACATGCAAATGGCATGTAAGGGCGAAAAGAGTGAAGACGAATACAAATGTCTCACATACATTTGAGATCACAACGTTGAATGATGTGCATACTTGTGTCTCTCAGAATTCGGATAATGACAATCGACAAGCAACACCTATTGTTATTGCGAGTCTGCTAAGTCGAAAAATGGAAGAACTCGGCAATGAGTATAAACCCGGACATATTATGGAGGACATGCTCACAACTTACGGTGTACGCTTGACTTATGACCAAGCATACCGAGCTCACGAGATGATGAGAATGTTGGTTAGAGGTTCACCGACGAGTGTTACAATGCGATACCCTCGTACTGTGGATGGTGCGTGAGGCCAATGAAGGGACCTATGTTGACTTTCAGCTTGATAATCTGGGAAGGTTCGGTAGTTGTTTCATGGCTTTGGGAGCATGTCGTCGTGGGTTCAAGTATTGTCGACCTATTTTGTGTGTGGACGCCACTCATCTAAAAACCTGTTTCTCAGGGCAACTATTTATTGATGTTGTTGTAGATGCCGGTGACCACCTATTCCCTGTAGCCTTCAGTATTGCTGAAAAAGAATGCAACGATCCATAGGGGTATTTCATGAGACAATTGAGGGTGGCCATTGGAGGTATCCATGCTGAAAATTTGAGCTTTATATCTGACAGACACAAGGCTATTAGAAATGCGGTTGGTCAGGTATTTCCTAATGCATATCACGGTGGTTGCTATCATCATTTAAAGGGCAATCTAACAAAAAATGGAAGGATTACGGTTTTTGTGAAGACACATTTTATCAAACAGCCTATGCATCCTCGAAGGCCGAATTTCTCCGAAAGTACGTCCTGATCAAAGCACAATGTCTTGGCGCATATCTAAAACTAGAAGAAATAGGTGTTGAACGGTGGGCGCGTGCCAAATTTCCTGGGAAAAGATACGCTTTAATGACAAGCAATTACGCTGAAAGTTTCAACTGTGCGATTAGAGGAGCTCGTCGCTGGCCTGTTCCTAGCCTCTTGGAATTCATTAGAGCTACACTGCAGAGATGGTATAATGATAGACGACAGAAGGCGCTTGATTGTGCGACTGTGTTAGCACCGGAGATCGATACAATTGTGGCTTCGAATATTACTGCTATAAGGAAGTTCATGGTTAATCCTATTAACCCCGATGAGTTTGAGGTTCATGGAAATAACTTGCTTCATGGGGTGGTAAATCTACGAGAGAGGAAGTGTTATTGTGGTTATTTTGAGAAAATGGAAATACCATGTACGCATGCTATAACAGCCGCATCAACACGCAAGAATTAGTCCACCCGAACTCGTTCACGGTATTATAGAGCTGAATGTTTCAAGGAGATTTACATGGGTAGCATATATCCAGTTCCTATTAGGGAGGATTGGGATGTTCCGAAGGCGGTAAGAAACATGAAAGTCGGAGTGCCTAATATGAGATATGCTGATGCCAGTGGAGCTCCAAGAAGAAGTAGAATTAATACCACTAGAATCCTTTCTGAATGGGAACGTTCAGGCCATCAGAATGTATGTAGTAACTACAAACATCCAGGACATAATAGAGCCAGTTGCACACAATACCGGTAGGAAGTCATTGTTTTTGTTATGGTGATATTAGAATGGATTGTTATTGTGTAATGTATTAATAGATTGTAGTATTTTATTAATGGATTGTAGTAATGATTGTATTCAGTTATTAATCGGAATCAAGTTTGTCTTGTATTACACTACCTCTGTAAAACTAACAGTAATTATTACGGGGCTTACACACAAGAAAAAAGAGTAATGATACGTTGGCTTACATACAGGGCTTCCAAACATAAAAACAAAGATTAATGACCCCTTGTATCGTCACCCTGCCTTCTGGACTTTCCTTGTAGGTATTCATCATGTGACAGATCTTTCTAAAAGTCTGATCCCATAACCAAGTACCCCATGGAAAGTCATTTACGCCTTCTACATTCTCGACCAAATAGAAGGTCTCACGAGGTACCTTAGTAGTCTCATCATGACCCATCATAATCTCGTAAATAAGGTAGACTAAACCTACATGGTAGAGAACTTCAGGATGCTCACCCTCATCCAATAACCATCTCTCAATATCCGGTATGGTGATCGGTTTTTGGTCAGGATGATGGATGTGGCCGTATGCCCCCTTAGCAAAACACCTGGAATAACGTTCGGGAGCTTCCGGGAGATCACCAAACCTAAAACCGGTAATCATGCAAAACTCCCGCCTACCGAACTTTGCGGTCGTCTCACCAAATCTAAAATGAAGCTCACCGGGCACATTCGGATAAACGGCACTGAAACATACATATTGCAAAACTTTGGTGGAAAACTGCTAGTGCTCATACATTTCAATGAATTGTCGAAAAACCCCACCTCTCAATGTTCTCTCAAATCCGATCCTTCTCATGTGAATGTCAAGAAGATCCCGGAGCTTGGTCTTTTCCCCTCTAAAAGTCCATGTCAAATTTTCCTTTACTTTGTAGACATTAGTTCCATGAGGGCCAATCAACTGTTAACAAATAGCATTGTTTCAAGTCAATCACACACATATAGTAGTCAATCACAAGCTTTATACACTAACATTGTGAAGTAAATCAACTATATAGTACATCTACTACCAAAGAAGAAATAACAGAGCTACCAATACCTAAATGATTAATATAAGTGTAAGTGTGATCAATATTTCCAATAACAATGGTCTCTGAAACAGAGCCATTTTCAGTACCATTTTGGGTATGAACAACACCATTATGCACGATCAAACCATCAATATCACCATCAAGCCTCAATCAATCTCAACATGAACATATATACATGAAAAAATGCACAGTAAGTGTGATCAATATTTCCAATGACAATGGTCTCTGAAAAACAGAGCCATTTTCAGTACCATTTTAGGTAGGAACAGCACCCTTATGCATGATCAAACCATCAATCTCACCATCAAGCACCATAAACTGGAAATCTGCAGTTCTCTACGTCTAAACATAGGGTCTCTACGTCCAAACGTAGAAACCTTACGTTCAGACGTAGAGAAATGCAGGTCTCTACGTCCAAACGTAGAAAATACGTTCTTAAAAAAAATACACCCTTCTTAAACCCAGAAAACGAAAAATCAGGCTAAACCAACAAAATCACGCTAAACAATATCAGGCCAACATAACTAAACCACTACAAATTGGGAAATACATATCAGATAAAGGGAAATAAAAATTACAGCCTAAAACGTTGTAAATAGAAGATTATGGGAAATACATACACTTTCTGTATTGAGTTGATCCATTGAACTTGAGAGATTGTGGCAAATGTAAACTTTTCTTGCTAAATCACCGTTTAAACATAGGGAACTACCTGATAATGAACGTTTGAAAGAAGATAGAAGAGAGAGACAGAAGTAATTCAAAACTTTATAGATTCCTTACGTTTAAACGTAAGGATCCTTACGTTTAAACGTAGAGAAATAGACATTTATTGTAACATCCTAATTTATTGAAATACCCTACGTTTAAACGTAAGGAACCTACGTTACAGCTATGAGGTTGTGTCAGAGGGATATGTGAATTCCTTACGTTTAAACTTAAGGAACCTTACGTTTACCTGATTTTTCATGTCAGAAAAGGCACGACCTGATTTTCAAGTGTCAGGACTAACACAACCTGATTTTCCAATTTCTGAGTAGCAAGTCCTTGTATTTATCCCTTGCTGCAAGTTGCCTCATCACCAAAACAAAAAAGAGTTAGTTGACCTAATTGTTTTATTATTATTTGATTAAAGTCGGCCGAGTCAAAAAATAAAAAAATTAAAATTAAAAAAAATTAAAGGAGCAGAAATTACGAGTGTTTCACACCTTTTGGTGTGAAATTTTTCACACTTCTGAAATTCTGTAGTCCTAAAAATAAAAAATAATAATAAAATAAAATTAAGGCCATTAATTACGAGATATTCACGGCCGTGACATTTTGTTGTTAAAAAAAATCATCTTTTTTTTTCCTTTTTACTTCATTATTTGCTCTTGTTTCTTACACCTTGCTTCTTCCCAACCTTTCTTAAGCCTTTCCACCTCAGTCCTAGGTCCCAATTTAGGTTCTTTGGTTGTGATTGCTCAGTTTGCTCATTGTTTTGGTTTGTTCTACGTTTGAACTCTACACGAGGGGAGTGATAAAGACGAGTGTTGTGAGGCATAATGTCGAAGCGTTCTGATTATGAGGATGAGGGTTTTATGGATGGTCATTACCGGATGTATACAGAGGCTATCGAGAGTAAGATCGCCAAGGCATTGGAAACGTTTAAACAGGAAAATGCCGAGACGTTGGATGACCGGTTTGCTCGTCAACATGCATATTTAATTGCCGAGTTTTGTACCATGATGAAGGAATGGCATGTCCCCCTGTTGATAACCGTGGTGGTGTTGTTGCTAACTTTGGTGGTGGTGTTGATAATCGTGGTGGTCGTGGTAACCGTGGTGGTAGAGGTGATATGCGTCGGAGAGCGGCAGTACCGATAGTTGAGGAAGAGGTTGATGATGATGATGATGATGATGAGAATGCGGGGGCTGCAATTGTTGAACAAGATGATGAAAAAAGGGCTGATATGCGTCAAGTTAAGATGAAGATTCCGTCATTTAAAGGTACGAATGACCCCGATGTTTATTTAGATTGGGTTCGAAAAGTTGAGAGCAGATTTTCCTTTGTCATAATTATTCCGAGAAAACTAAAGTTTTAATTTGGCAACACTTGAGTTTGAGGGTTATACTACCATTTGGCGAGAGCAACTGATTGCGCATCGTAGGCGAACACATGACGACCTTGTCCGCACATGGACTGAGTTAAAGCGAGAAATGAAAAGACGCTTTGTTCCGGCTTCTTACTACCGTGAGCAATATAGAAAGTTACATACCCTAACTCAAGGGGCTCGTTCGGTGGAGGATTATTATCAAGAAATGGAACTTACGCTGATTCGTACGCATACAAACGAGAATGCCAATGCAACCATGGCCCGTTTTGTGAGTGGTTTACGGAATGAAATTGCAAATCGAGTAGAATTGCAAGATTGTGATAGTTTGGAAAAGATGGTACATGCAGTAGTATTGATTGAAAAACAATTGAAGAAGAGGGCTGCCATAACAAAACCTTATTCCGGTAACTCGTCTCCTTATTGTTCATTTCCGCAAAAGAACGAGGATACCAAGTTCCCCCCCCCCCAACAGGCCGACCCCCTTTAACTCAAATAAGGCTTCTAACGCTAAGGAGAATAACAAGGGTAAGGTTGTTTCCACCTCAAAACAGCCTGCTAGTTGACTTAGATGCTTTAAATGTGGTGGTATTGGTCATAAAGCTACCAAGTGTGGCAACAAACGTGCTATGTTTGCGAGTGGTGATTTTGATGAGGCAGAAGTAGAGGATGATTTTGAAGAGGAGAATGAGCAAGGGGCTGATTTTGATGACGATGATGAGTATATTGAAGATGTGATACCATTAAATAATAATTCGTTGGTGATTAAATGAGCTTTAAATGCAAAGGCGAAGGTGGATGAGAATTTGCAACGGGAAAACATTTTTCAAACTCGTTGCTTCATTGGCGGCAAAGTGTGTTCGATGACCATTGATAGCGGAAATTGTGCTAATGTGGTTAGCACCGAGGTGGTGGAGAAACTCGGTATTCTTACTACCCGACACCCCAAACCTTATAAATTGCAATGGATGAATGATTGTGGCGAAGTCCGAGTTACGGGGCAAGCATCGATCCATTTTAGCATCAGAAAGTTGGAGGATGAAGTACTTTGTGAAGTGGTACCCATGCATGTCACACACTTATTACTTGGCAGGCCTTGGCAATATGATAGGAAGGTTATCTATGACGGTTTTCTGAACAAGTACACATTGCTACACAAAGGCCGCAAAACCTCAATTGTTCAATGTCACCACAAGAAGCCCATGAGGAGCAACTTCGCCTTGCTAAAAAACATGAGGGTGAGAAATTAAACGAGGGTGGAAAGTTGAAATTTCAAAGAAAAGTGTTGTGAAATGAGAGAAAAAGCAAGAGGGTGTTTTAGTTAGAAACGAGGGGAAAAATAAAGTTGAAAAAAAGAAATGCAATGGAGGGCGCTTTAGTTCCATTCGAGGGGAAAAATAAAGTAGAAAAGTCAAAGGTGAGTGAGGGAGCCATCATTAGAGAGGGAGAAAATAAAGTCAAAAAGATCGAACAGGTGAGGGGCAACTTCTATGCCAAATCTAGTGAGATTTTACGCACCTTAAGGGTTGCAAATCCTGTTTTCTTATTTCCTTATAAGGAAACAGCCCCCCTCCCCTCCCCTCACCCATGTTTTCTTCTTATATCTGATCTAACCGATTCTCTTTCAAGTGTTTTTGTGTATCTTTTGCAGGAATACGAAGATATCTTCCCCGACGAAGAACCCAGCGGATTGCCACCATTGAGATGAGTGGAGCATCACATTGACTTCATTCCGGGCTCTACTATCCCCAACCGACCAGCCTATAGAGCCAATCTGGAGGAGACAAAGGAGACACAGAGGCAAGTCAATGACCTTCTCACCAAGGGAACATTCAAGAATCTATGAGCCCGTGAGCCGTGCCGGTGATAACGGTGCCCAAAAAGGGTGGAGAATGAAGGATGTGCACGGATTGTCGAGCCATCAACCAAATCACGATAAAGAATCTCTCTTCCATTCCCCGGTTAGATGACATGTTAGATGAGTTGCATGGCGCTAAATATTTCACAAAGAATGATTTAAAAGTGGGTATCATCAAGTGAGAATAAGAGAGAGTATGCAAAACGGATTTAAAACTAAATTTGGCTTGTATGAATGGTTAGTCATGCCCTTTGGATTAGCCAATGCCCCTAGCACGTTCATGCGTCTAATGAATGAGGTCCTTAGGGAGTTTATTGGTCATTTTGTAGTTGTTTACTTTGATGATATCCTAATTTATAGCATTGATTTAGAAACGTATTTCATCTATTTGCGTGCCGTTCTGGACACACTTAGGCGTGCACAGCTATATGCTAACCTTAAAAAGTGTTCCTTTTGCATGGATAGAGTCGTGTTTCTTGGTTTTGTTGTGAGTGCGCAGGGCGTCGAAGTTGACCAAGACAAGGTCAAGGCTGTGGCCGAGTGGCCTAAACCACGAACCATTGGCGAAGTTCGTAGTGGTTTGGCAAGCTTTTATCGGCGGTTTGTGGATTTTAGCACCATTGCAGCCCCATTAAACGAGCTTGTGAAGAAGAACGTCCCGTTTCAGTGGGGACCAAGGCAAATGGAGTCATTTGAAACTCTCAAAGCTAAGTTACTTTCTGCACCTATACTTGCTCTACCTGATTTTTCTAAGATATTTGAAATTGAATGCATCGGGTGTAGGTATAGGCGGTGTTTTAATTCAAGAGGGCAGACCTATTGCATACTTTAGTATGAAATTAAAAGGTGCACATTTGAACTATGCTACGTATGATAAAGAGTTATATGCATTGGTTAGGTACCTTCAGGAATGGAAGCATTATTTGCGACCCCATTAGTTTGTCATACACACTGATCACGAGTCACTTAAATATTTAAAGGGTCAAGGTAAATTGAGCAAACGCCATGTCCGTTGGATGGAATTCATTGAGTCATTTCCCTATGTCATTAAGTATAAGAAAGGTAAGGATAATGTTGTAGCTGATGCCTTGTCTCGTCGTTACACTTTAATCACTACCATGCAATCTAGGTCACTTGGCCTTGAACATGTTAAGGATTTGCATGCTTTGGATTTTGACTTTGGAGAGATATTTTTGGCCACAGAGGTGTCGGCCTTTGGGAAATTTTTTCGACACGATGGTTTTTTATTTCGTGAAAATCAATTCTGTATTCCTCGTTGCTCTTTGAAAGAATTGTTGGTGTGTGAAGCGCATGGTGAGGGACTTATGGGTCATTTTGGTATTACCAAGACTTTGGACATGTTAAAATCTCATTTCTGTTGGCCTAAAATGAAACGTGATGTTATCAGAATTTGTGATGCATGCATTGAGTGTCGTCAGGCTAAGTCCAAATCTCCCCCCATGGTTTGTATACCCCATTACCTATTCCCAACTCCCCTTGGATAGATTTATCTATAGATTTTGTGTTCGGTTTGCCACGGTCTAAGAGTGGAAAAGATTCTGTTTTTGTGGTCGTTGATAGATTTTCTAAGATGGCACATTTTATTGCATTTAATCAAACTAATGATGCCTCTCGTATTGCTGATGTGTTCTTTAAAGAGATTGCTAGATTACATGGTGTGCCTAAATCGATCGTGAGTTGATCTTGACGTTAAGTTTGTGAGTCATTTTTGGCGGGTTTTGTGGATGCGTTTAGGTACTTCCCTTTTGTATTCTACGGCATTCCACCCCCAAACTGATGGCCAGACAGAAGTTGTTAATAATGTTTTGGGTCAATTGTTGCGTGTGGTCATTAAAAAGAATCTGAAAAATTGGGAGTCTTGTTTGCCTTATGTGGAATTTGTATATAATCGTTGTGTTCATTCTGCCACTAAATATTCCCCATTTGAGCTTGTGTATGGGTTCAACCCCAGTGCCCCCTTCGATTTTGTTCCTCTACCCCCTGGTATGCAGGTTAGCTTGGATGGTAACAAGAAGGCTGATTTGGTTCGTGAGTTGCATGAAAAAGCAAGGTTGCACGTGGAAGCTCAGACCGAACATTACAACAAGCATGCCAATAAGGGCAGAAAGGAGGTGATCTTTGAATATGGCGATTGGGTGTGGTTACACTTGCAGAAGAACAGATTTCTGTTGGGGAGATTTTGCATCATTAAAACAAAAGAAAATTTATAAAACCTATACTACCATGCAAAACTACCTCCTAACCGGCCGAATACCGGGTAGTTGCTAGTAAAGTTGGATAAGTACGGGTATCGATCCTCAGGGAATTGGGATGTTGAATCTAATTTTATTAATCCTCTCAATTGTTACTCAAGAAAACAAATAAACGAAAGAACGAACAAATAACACATAGAACAAGTAAACTAAATCTAAGCTAAAACGAAATAAAACTAAACTAAACTAACGATACATGGGCTCAATTAATGTACAAACTAAGTGATCTCAATCCTAGTTCATCTCACGACTTTAATTCAAATTGTGGTTTCACCTTTACACGAGATGCAAATCCCTAATTCCTTAGTGAATTTAATCTCAAGCTATGGATTCCTAATTCCTTAGTGAGTCCAATTTATCAATCTCTCATCTTCCGAATGTTGAGATCGATTTACCAAACAAAACTCGGTGTAGATTCAGGTTAACTCTCGTATTTTAGAATCTAACAACCTAGATAATTAACCAATTAATTTGTCACATAATTAATGATTAAAGATCCTATCTTTCTATGGTGATCTAGTATACGCAACTTCCATATGTTGTAAACGTATCAATAGCAAACTGATCTCTCGATCTAATTCACATCATAGCATCAAAATCATAGAACGATACAAAATAAATTAAAGATCATAAAAAACGAATAAGGATCGAATAAATTAAATAAATAAACTCACGTAGTTTGGTACATGATTGAATCCATGAATCGAAAACGGAAGAAAAACGACATCCTAATCTAACCCGGATCACCCGAGCACAAGGCTCGGGTGACCGGCCTCGGAACTCCTCGAATTGCCGCCGCCGTGATATATTTGGCGGCTGGAATAATGTATCCATTAGGGTTGGGGCTGCTGCTGTTTAAATAGAGTTGAGAGGCGGCTGAAATAATTATGTATGTCGGCTGCTTAAGTCGGCTGGGTTGGACGCCCGTTTGAGGTCTTCAAACTGAATCCTTCGATTACATATTTATTGGAATAAAACTTCTAAAATTCATATCTTGAGTTGTAGACCTCCAAAAATTATGATCCAAATGTCATAAAAAAAGCTCTCGGAAAACTCTACAACTTTCATTAAGGACTCTTCTTCAGAAAACGCCTTTTTGATTAGCCCGTCGTATTACGAGTCGTTTTCGGGATTTTCCCAAGCTTTATTTCATCTTCATCCTCTTGTATCTCTTTCTTTCCACTTTAATCTTCAATCAAACATCATTTAGACCTCTTCCATTCCACATTTGTGCACCTAAAAGATGACAAAACCGAGCAAAACGTAAAACCATACAAAATAGATAATAAAACCACGATATTTACTCGATTTTGCATTTTAACTATTCAAAACGTCATTTGCTCAATTAATCGATTATAAGCTCGAATTCTACGAAAAACATCCATATATGGGGAATATTGATATAAAATATATCCTTATAAAACGCTACAAATTGACCCTGAACAATTTCCCAACAAACGCAAGTCCAAGTTGCATCCACGTGGCGATGGTCCGCTTGAAGTGTTGGAGCGTATTAACAACAACGCTTACAAGATTGGCATTCCTGGTGATTGGGGAACGGGCAATACATTCAATGTGGCTGATTTGACCCCGTTTGACAACCCTTCTGATCCGAGGTCAGATCCTTCCGAACCGGGAGGGAATGATGTGATCCACGATGCTGTTCCAGATCCACTTGCCCCTTTAGCTACACCTGATCCACTTATCATCCGAGATGGGCCAATGACAAGGCTTCAGAAGAGAAGAATGCGTGAAGGCATGGATTTGCTGATTTCTAAGGTCCAAGAAGAGTGTGGATCGACGAAGACTGAAGATGGAGCGTCCATAAAGCCCATGAAGTCTGTTATTTGCATCAGTGGGCTTGAGAAAGTTGAATAAACTCTTTTATATTATTTATTGTTATTTTTTAGGATTGAAAAGGCCTTAAGCCCAGTGCTCGGGGCTCCTATATGGATTATTCTTGCATAAATATTTAATTCAACATTTAGGAAGCTAGGTGGGCTTGATAGTGTCAAATAAAGCCCAAATCCAAGACATGGGGCGCATGTGGTGAACTATTCTCCCACATTGATTAGCTTTTCTATTTTCCTTATGATTGTAGCCTATAAAAGGCAAACTAGTAGCACATTATTGAGATAGTCAAATTTTGAGTGAAATATTATATTTGAGTTATTTTGAACTTGTGAGTGTTCTAAGTAGAGTACTCAAACTAGAACTTATCAAGGTCGTGAGCATACCTTGTGGCGTTAGCAAACCGAGGTTCTTAGATACAATGATATCTAGGGGTCGAGGTCCTAATCCAAGGTTCTTAGGTACACGGATACCTAGGGGTCGCGGAGCTCATTTTCATTGTTTCTACAATCAAATCCTTGGGCAAATTCCGAATTGAACCTCCTCGGTTCACTTCAACGTTGGTGTTCAACAAGGAACACTGGTCCTCGGTTCACTTCAACGTTGGTGTTCAACAAGGAACACCAGTGGCACCAACGTTCCTTTTATTAAAAATCACCGGGTGCCGAAGTAATTTTATGGTGCCGGGAATAATGTGATGCCAAAAGTAAAACTGGGGGTGCCTTTAGAAGCCCCCTATATATATTAAATATATTATAACAATGCTCGATTTAGAAGCCGTTATTTAGCTACCTTTATCTCTGATGCCTTGGAAGGCTGGGTTGTTTGTTTGGCTGGTCATGATTGGACTGCACCTTTCAATGATTGAAGGGTGCAAGCAGAGCTTGATAGTACTCTTGGTCTGCTGGTGCTAAGAGACACAATTTGTTTACCAGCAATTCGGATGCATTGATGAAGAGGATTTTTATACACTGCTTTTTAATCTTGGAAGCACTCTTCATTCTTATGAGGAGTGCAAACAGGTTGACTCTGCCCAAGTTTTTTTGTGGAATTTTGCTTTTCTTTGATGCAATTTTGGAGTTGTTGCTGTGGTTTATTTATTGCTGCAGGATTTTGGAGGAACATGCTGGTTAGATTGCAATGGTTTATTGCTTGGTTTTCTATGGGGCTTTGATTTAGGCTATACTTTGGCTGTCAAGAACTGAACCTTTTGATGTTGTGTTTGAAGGATGCATAATCAAGAGATAGTCAAACAGGCTTGTGCTTTGGTCAATTTGTATGTCTTTCTTAGATTCTTTGCTAGGCTTTTGAGATAGCAAGTCCCTGGGAGTTGCATCTCCCATTTTTTACTTTTGGGAGTTAAAAATCCTTCGTTTTGGTTTATTTTTCAATGTACGGAGGCTCACGCTCTTTTCCTAGTATCCGGGTTTTTCCCACGTTGGGTTTTCAGGACTAAGGTTTTAAAGAGGTAGGGGAAGTACATTGAGGACACATGTATTTTCGGGGGAGGCCGGGAGGGCCCAAAACCTTGTACATCTTTCATTTTTTAAATAAATTTTACAAGGTCAAAAAAAACCAATGCCCGATAAAACTCATGAATATTTTGAGTCAAACTTTACGGTGCTATAGTCTGCGACTTTGATGAAGTCTATGAGTTTGACTCGAGTTTGACTAAATCATGTATGAGCGATTATTTCACAGACTGAATGTCGAGCTGTTCATGAGTCACTTGAATCGTTTATACCCCTAAGTTACCCAGAGAATTGCAAGAGTAATTCAATAGATACTTTTTTTTTGAGGGTAATAGATACACTTATACTCCTTCCGTTCCTAATTATATGTCGTGTTTAAGAAAAACACACAGATTAAGAAAATGAGTATTCTAAAAAAAAATCTTGGAAAGTGTAGTTGTGTAATGCATATGAAAAATTGATTGATTGGATGAGCATAGAAAGTTGAAAAGTAATATTGAAAATCGGAAAAAATATTAAAATATGTATTGAAAATATAACTACAACATATAAAAAAGAAATTTTAATTTTGACAACTGCAACATATAATTAGGAACGGAGGGAGTATATCATTAGTCATTATTTACGACAGATGATTTATCGATAATATCATCATAATTAGTAATGCAACAAATGTAATGATGTAAAATATATTATGTAATTTATTTTGAAGGAAATATTATGTAATTTTATTCTGATATCGTGAAATAAACATTTTCATTGGTATAAAATACCGCCAATACCCGCCAATGAACATTCCAAATCAAGTTTAAACGGTCAGTTTTCAGAAACTCTTAATTTCGCTTCTTTACATACTCTTTTTGCGACATGCGCACTAGGTTCATAGGGACGGAATTTTCCCGGTCATTTCCGATCGAAACCTCCGATTTTTTCCGCTGCTCTCTTCCGCAGCTGCCGCCGGCGAACGGCTCAAGTCAGGGAGAACTTCCATACAGATTCAATGACGTCCCCGTGTTCAACATTTCGCTCCAAATCGAGCAACTGCAGATCGAGGATTGCCTATGTAAGTTCCTTTCCGGTGTTCTCCCGCAGAAAATCGAGGTTGAAATCGGAGATTTGGTCAGCAGTGAGTCTGGCTCTGCAACTGCTTGTGTTGATGTGCGAAGCTGCGGAATCGAGCAGCCGGTTAGTATTGATAGTCTGCTACTGGTAAATCTGCGTTGTATCGCTTTAACTATGTTCTGCATTAGTGTTAGCATACACTTTGTTTGTTGTTTTGTTATATTTTCAATAACATGAACGCACAGCATATATTCTTCCTATTTTGATTATTTCTGGCTATCACGATGGACATTCAGGTGCAGGTTAATCAGATCATCGTAGAGCGAATCTAGTGAAGAAGCTTTAGAGGAGCAGTTTTGCATATTTCTTCCGATTTAGAATACTTATTTTGTTTCCTATGCGACATGCCTTTGTTTTTGCTTTGGGCTTAACTGGCATTCTTTTTTGCGTTTGGATTCTACACCTATATTTTTCATCTGAAGTTAGATGAGATTGTGTATTGTCATGCATGATGTTATTATGTTAGCGAAAGACTTTGTTATTTTACTAGCACCTACCTATACGTAATGCTTTTCTAGATTCTACTTATAACTGTTTGTGGAATGCATCTTTCCAGGAGTTTGGTCTAGACAACAGAGGTTTCGTTTTTTGGTTTCTTGTACGTGTGAAAAACATCATACAGCTGAAATAAGTATTATGTGTGTGTCTATGGTCTTTTGAAGTCTTGGTTCAGTACTCTAGAATAGACAATTTTTCTGAAATGATAATCAGCATATCCGGAATATTTCCTAGATTTTGGCGGAGTCTAAATTCATTACTTGGTTGCAGGAAAATGGTGAGACCCTTACTGCAGAAGAGCTGGATAATCTGGGCTCTAGAACGGTACAAGTTGACATAGGCCATTTCTTTTCTTCTAGCTTGAAGTGAAGGTAATAATCACGTTTTTGTTTCTGTAAATTCAGGAGAAAGATGAGGCACATTTAGTTGTCATGGAGAAAAATGATTTGGAATCACTTCATTTTGAAATTCCAGAGGTTGATCCTTTATCAACAACGGTAAACTCTCCCAAGATCAAAAGATTATTTGAGATTCATTAGCTTCTTTGTAAGTTGTCTAACTTTGTGCCTTTTGGTCTTTTGTAGCAAGATCACAATTTTCACAGCCAAATGGAAAACACCACGAACTTGTTAGAGATTGCAGATGTTCTCGATACTTCGGTACATAATCTTCGTTTTTATTGTATAATTTTGGTTTGAAAGCTAGTAAGGCTAACCAATATCTGTACTGCTGTACTTTCCTGATGTTCCGCTGAGTGGCATGGGTGTTAGCAATGGTGTGAAGCGTCTCTTCCTTTGTAATGTTTCCTTTGTGTTTACACGTGAGCGTGTTCTGTAGTGTCTTTTTCAAAGCTAATGCTAATAGCCGATAGCCTGGAAGCCAGGTGTGCGTATATATTAAGTGAACTGTTTCAAATTGACTGTAGTAACAATAGTTGTTTATCGAACTGCTATGATGTAGCCTTGAAGGAACTTTGAAATGATTTTTGGTTCTGATTGTCGGCTTGAACTTTAAAAGGATTTTCAGTACTTATTGTGGGCTTGAACTTTAAAAGGATATTCAGTTCTTATTGTGGGCTTGAAATTTTATTAGGGTCGTGTGCTTATATGGATTGTCCATTCAGTACAGTTACATAACTCTATAGACGAGTCATGACATAGAGTTTCTGATGTATTGATCTTAATTGTTTTTTATGTAATGTAATGATATCCATTCTAAGATAGCTGCATTCTTGTCCAGCTTAGTTTGATACCCTGTTTAGTATGCTATGATACATGACATGAAAGCATTTCATTATATTACAATTATGTACAAATGCCTTGTAGTGATTGCTTAAAGAGTTTATATTTGTCATTCTAGAGAGTTGAGCAGTACCAGAACATCCATGTATGCATTACCCTTTTCTTTGTGCAGTCCCCCCCCCCCCCCTACTGTATGAACTCTGAGGTAATAACCAACAGAGCTCTGTATGAGGTCCATTTCTGTATTTTTCAGACTCTAATCAGCATATTTTTCCCTTTTCAGAGTGAGTGGTTTTGTTATATTTTCCTTGCTCTTAGTGTAGTTATCGTCCTTTTCCTGTTTTCTGTTTGGAGAGGTAAGCATGGGGTACAAAACTGTGAATTTTTTCCGGCATGTCTTGCTTGTCTTTTTCCTCAAAAGGAATCATCAATCCCACTATTGTTAAGTGCGTGTGTTGTATCATGTTCTTGCAGGACATCCCCATCTTTGAGATCAGGAAGCAAGATTTTCTTGAGATTATACAAGAAATCGTTTCTGTTTATAATATTACTGACCCCTTTATTGAGAAAGAGACTGATCCTACCGAAGACACCAGTTTTACTGAGCTTGATTCCCCTCCAACATTTCTTCATTTCGAAGTTGATGAGGCATGCATGGGTATTTTCAATGATACTCCCATTGAAGGCACTTTAACGGCCTTATTGCATGTTGAGTTCCAAAAGGTTACAGAATATGATGGCGTAGTGAACAACGAAGTGGAGTTTCCGCGCTTACAGACGTTTGACTTACTGGAGTATCTCGCAGCTTCTAATCTAGAATTGCAGGGCTACAATGCTGAGTCACCACCCTCAAATTTCTTTGCGGATTTGAGTTTTATCGACCAACCCGAGGGTTCGCAACCTGGGCACATGTTGTTAGATCAACAGGGAAAGTCTGACGATATTTTTGTTAGTTCAGCGGGGATACTTCTTTTTGAGGATTTTCAGTTCATTGAGCTGGAGTTATGTAGTGTTTCTGAAGTTTTCGCTAACATTGCAATGGTGTTGAATATCGAGGCATGTGAAGACATGTTTGGTGAAGCTATGAAGTTTAAGAGCTTTAACGAGCTAATTGCTTGCAACGAACTTACTCTCTCTGATAACTTATTTAAGTCCTTGCCTGTACCTATCCTTTCGGACTGCCATATCTTACGGTCATTGGAATCCTTTGTTCAGAGAAGTTTGAAGGATCTAGATCTAGAGTTTCCATCTATGTTTGATGGTCTATACTTAGACTGGTATGTTTTGGAAGAAGTAAACGGCGGTCACAATACATATTCTTCCTGTTGGAAAACTATGGTCAAGAAGGATACTGACATAATTTGTACTTCTTTAGATTGCCTTGATTATGAAGTACTTATACTTGACTTTGTATTAGCCGAAGATAGTCCAGATCAAGAAAAAATAGAGGATAAAAAGGAAGTGCTCAATGTGCCATTATGTGACAGTTCTGTACCTCGGATATCTGCTAACCAGCAAGACAGAAACTACGGAGAAATAGAATCTGCAAAGGTATTGGTCTCCATTAATTCAACGGGACAAGGTAGCGCTGACTACTTTTTGAATCACAAAGCCTTTGAGCCGCCGTCTCTTCATATTAGTAAGCCATTGTTTGTGGATTGTTCTAAAGTTCCTATGTCTGCATGTGCTAATCCTGAACCCCCATTGCCACGATGGAACATCAAGCTCCACCGAATAAAGTTATCTGATGAAATTGTAGGAATCCTCAACAGTTTCAGAAGGAATTTTCTTGTCATGTTAGACGATGACAAGGGATCAAAGGTTGATATGTTCTTCTCCCATGGTCTCGATGATCTTTCTCTGTTCCGTAGTCCCAAAGAAAAGCTCATGAAGCACATAGACGATGAAGGTGCTACAGGAAGTGGAAAATCAATCTTAATTGCAGCAGTTTGTGCTTTTAAACAGATGGCTTGGTACCTCTGTTACTACGGATTTCGTAGCAGTTACCTCTACATCTGCAATTTTCTAGAAGGAATGCAATGCTTGAAATATAGATTAAGCTTCCTTAAAAACTTGACTGAAGAAATGTGTGGAAGGGCAGAAAAGGAAGTAGTTAAGTTTCATCCATCACTTCTTGTTATTAAAGAATTGTTGGTAATGAATGTCGGTCAGAATGGTAAGAAAATGTTGATCGTAGCTGAACGGTTCTTTTGGTGGCCTCTTAAGAGATTATTGGACTCAATGAAGATAACGTATGATGAACCGCTGGATTTCTCAACATATACGCATGAAGGGAATGGATGGATGGACCATGCAGATGCTAAGAACATCAACTTTCAATCAGATTGCTGTTTAGTATCCCATGAGTAAGTAAGCAGTTTCCTACTGTTTATCTAGATATATCGCCCTGATTATATGATGTTTTCGATTACTTACTGGGTTCTCGTTTCAAAAAAAGGTGTACACCTGAACCACTTAGTTATGGCAAGTCAACTCAAGATATGTTATGTAGGGGACACGTTACCTAAACGGGATAAAGACACATATGGTCCCCTGTGTTTCAGAATTTTTGTATTTCTATCCATTATGTTTTATTTCGACACTTTTACCCCTCTACCGTGCATTTACTTTTTGCCTTTTTAGTCCATTTTTGCCATGTGATTTTGGGTATGTGGCACTCTGGACCGTAAATATAAGGAAAAAATGCATAGCTGAGGGGTAAGAGTATGCAAAACTTGTGAAGGGACCAAAAGTTTAATTATTATCCAAAACGTATGTAGCATTTTCCCGCCACTCTTCTTCTTTTTCTTAGGGAATTTGGCGACTTTTTCGGTTTCAGATAAAACACTAAATATACTGTAAGATTTATCAAGCGACCTTTAATGAACTGAATTATCCGTTGTTGTTTATCTTACAGGTGTATGAGTGCATCCTTTCCTTTTGATAAATTTCATTCTGTACTAGAATATGGTGGTCCCTGTGAATTCTCCAGAATGTCTACGATTTCTCCACAGTCAGACGGATTCCCTCTTCTGTACTTCCTCAAGGTGGACTTGAATGATTCAGCCCTTGCAGAAGCGCTTTGTCATGGTGTTGACATGCCTAAACACGTTGGAAAAATGGTAAAATCTCTTTCTTCTTTGTGTGTATGAACGAGCTACTGACATTTTAACTGACATACTGCATAGGAAGAACTAACACTCAATCACAACAATGCTTCATTCATTTGTTTATCGGGATAAAAGACACTTTTGGTTCCATTTGTTTAATGATTTTGGCACTTTTGTATTCAATGTTTCGTCTTGACACTTTCACCCCTCATGTATGATTTCTTTTGAGTGTCACATGTCAAATCACCCGCATTGAAAGTACGACATGCTCCAACTAGTGAAAACTTGACACATAGCGAAAATGGACTGAAAAGGTGAAAGATGTATAAACGAGGGGTAAAAGCGTCAAGATGAAACATTGGGGATATAACTGAAAAAATCGTGAAACAAAAGGGTCCACAATATTGTTTAACCCTTTCATTATTTT